>WARS01000060.1:7531646-8131646 GCA_008933995.1 Datnioides undecimradiatus
CCCCCCCCCCCCCCCCCTCCCTCTATCCTCTAGTCGTCCATAAAGACAGTGCGCTCAGCTGTCAGATGAAACTCCCCAAACCTGGCAGCCATCATTTAGATAATCACTTCCTCCTCTTTGCATTTTATGTGGATTTGATTATTTTTCATCCGCGGCGAGATGGAAACCATAAATTACACCGTGTCCCCTATGCCTTTGCTCAAATCAAACATGCAGCCAGAATCATAGAATCAGCAAACCGGGGGGGGGGGCGGTGCGAGATCCCCAACTTTGGACACGACGGGCGCAGATACCGCAATGCGTTTCGGCGCCGGCGTCATCAGGAAACGCACACACTGCATTGACCAGTGCAGCTACTTTCATTATTTTAATTAAACCTTAAACAATTTTATAATAAATGCACTAATATTGTGCTGATTATACATAGATAGATAGATAGATAGATACATGGTGTTTTAAAGCTCACTCTCCTTAAAGGATGCTGCAGAATGGCCCTTTGTCCTAAATATTATGTTTATATACAAATAATCTGCAGCAGCAAATACATTTTGAGGGAAATTACATGTTTTTTTTGTTAATATAATGAGGAAAAAGTCAGCAGAGACAGTTTTTAGCAACATTTTAGCAAAATCCAGATCTTTCCCGGGTCTTAACCGAAGTTTTCTGTTGCCTGAACTGAACCGGAGGCAGGAGTCCGGACCTGAACCCTGGAGTCCGGTGTCACGGCCCTGCATTAACACCGCGACGCACTCGTCGTCTCCGAACATCGTCCAGGCAGCCACTGCATTTGTCACCGCGGCATAATAACAAAAACTATTTAGTAATATACTAATGTCATTTCTGGGAGGCAGGACTGTGCATAAGTGGACTGTTGTCCATTTACGTCCCGCCCGTTTTATCAGCATATTGAGTTTGGTTTATCATTCGGGGCTTTTCATGCGCTGAGCATCACATTAATTGTGCCTTCACCTCCGTCGGCTTGTTGTAAACATGTTTCGTTCCACATTCACAAACTTTATTCTCACTTGAGGTTAAGCCTCCGACCTTAATCGGCCTCTGAAAGCATCTCCACATCATCTCACGTCCTTTGTTATGAGAGGCCTGAGTGTTTGCTATTGTTCCCTGACCTGCTGTGGATCCTCTTGGCCCAGACTTGCTCCCACTTAGGGGGTCAGAGGTTACACCAGCTCCTATCGGCGAACCCCCCCCCCCCAGTAATGCATGTAATGCAGCCGGGTCAGTGAAGTGTTCATCATTAGTATGATGGCAGCAGCACGCCATCCATATACCGCCGCTGGTTGACGGCAGAATGTAATTATTATTATATTTATTGGTTTTATTAGAGGTATTTTTATTTATCACACAAGTTTTTTCAATCCCAGTTACTTAAACACCGTATTTGTTTCTGCACAGCTGCAGCACAGGCGCAGTTACCGTGCGTGTGCGTGTGTTTGTCCGTGTGTGTGTGCTGCTTGTTTTCCTGCATGAAAAGCACTGTTTCAATTAAAGGTGTTTGATCCAGCAGCACGGCAGGACAGGCCTGCACGCAGGCTGGCTGGAGGGAGGCAGCATTGCTTATTTGCCCCCCTGCTGGGCGTCTCGGCGGGGGAGTGATGTGTAATCCAGTGCCAGGCTTGTGGGCCCACACAGGATATCTCACCTATAATAGCAGCCTGTTCCCTGAGGCCGGACCCCTGCTGGAGGTGCGAGAGGGCCAGCAGCCAGGCAATCATGGACCCTGGATGCCATCTTCTCGGCAACATAAACTCTTCAAATTCCTTTTTTCCTGCAGACGTGGGGACCGGCTGTACGTGATGTGTCAAGGTGAGAGCACTTTGTGACCGAATGACACCGAAAATGTGGGACTGCACTTCTGTGAGAGAGCACCAGACTCTGAAACAGCACTCGGATCATGTTGAGACACTAATCCCAACGCCGAAACACAAAATATATATATAAGTTTTGAAATGTCAGTTTAATGAAGCTGTGGTCAGGAAAAAAGTGCTGAATTACTAATATTTAGACATGCAATGAACATAAAAAGGACAAAATACATGAAAGTATTTTAAATCATTGTTACGCAGGCTGCAAACCATCCAATATCCAACATTGAAGATTTATCGATCCTTATTTGTTGCTGTGAAATTAAAACATCCCTGTGTTTTTTGTCTTTTTGTCGCACTTTCATTTGGAGCTCGTGGCCGGGTCTTCAGTGTGTCTCCGCTGCGTGGCCTAATTAAACTGCTTAATCAGTTAACGACTCCAGCGAACACAGTTAAAGGGGAATTAAGCGCAGAGAGATTGAGGAGAGGAGCGGTGGAAATGCTGAGGAGACGCTTCGTCCGTCTCCAGCGTGAAATAAAACCGGGGATGGAGCCGAGCAGAGGAGGCCATTAAAAAGTGAGCAGAGGGTGCCGAACTGTTTGCTGCCGTTCTGCTGAGGGCGAGCGAGCCAATCGAGACGCTTGTTTAAATGGGAAACGAGACGTCTTCACGAAGAGGCACATTAAGAGCATTTTGCTCTGTTAAGCAGAGGGGAGACAAGGGAAAAGAGAGCGGGGAAAAAACAACAGAAGTGAAATGCATCTTGGAGGAGCTGCACTCCTTCACCGCGTCTTTATAGTTCTCAGGTGATTCCTGATCAGTTGCACTTAATTGACTTCAGCGGTGGATTTACTGCGGCGCTGTTTTGTCATAAAAGTACATACAAAGCAGCTGTAATGTGTCATAATGCCTTTTCTTTTCTTTAATGGCTTTTACGTCTCTCCGCAAAATGCTGCCCTCAACAAAAATAAGCGGGAGGCATCAGAAGTGTCGTCCCCCCTCCTCTTCCTTCTCCCGCTCTCTCCCGGCTCAACTTTTCACCCTGTCACCCCTCCATCCTCCGCCCTCCCTGCCTGGAATTCATTTTTCTCTTTTCTAATTTCAAAAAACCACTTGCTTCCTACATCTCCTCTTTCCCGCTGTATCTCCTTATTGACCGAATCCAGATATTCACCCTCTGGGCTCCAGCACGGGGACCTTGACGGCGTCAGTCATGTGCACTGTTGGGAGACTGAAAACCTCATTAAAACCATTTTTTCTGAACATTATGAGCAGAACGCACTCTGGCAGGTTGTGTCAAATATCATTTCTTAATACAGACAAACGGGTGCATCACAAATGATGAATGAACTTAACTAAAAACTAAAATATTTGCACCATGCGGCTGCACAGTCACAGTTCTTACACGAAATCTGATTAATTTCACCCCAAGAGATGTCAGTACTGACATTTGTCCACTTTGTTTAAAGATCCAGCTCACCTACATTAGCCGCTGCTAGCCAGACAGGTGGTTGGTGGCTGCGCTGTGGGTAAAGCAGGCGCGAGGTTTTGACAAAGACAAATAATGGCTGGAATGAAAAAGATGATATTTCTGGTTCTGCTGCATCGGTTTTGATTGATGGACGAGCTGCGGGTGAGGGAAGCGAGGAGCGAGCTGAACGGCGCCTCGCAGTCGACTCTGTGGAGGTCCGCACACGGCGCGGACTTGTTGATTTAAGACACTGTTCAAACTTATCTGCTGTATTCTTTCACATGTTCAGATGTTTACTGCACCTCAACCACAGTCGCCGCCATAATCTTCATCTCCTCCTCCTCCTCCTCCTCCCGAGCCTCACATGCTTCCCTGACTTCCTGGATGGAGCCCAAAATGATTCAGGCTCATTATGCAGGACACTGTACGGGGGGGGTGGGGGGAGTTGTGGGGTTTAGAGGGTGGAGAGAGAAGAGAATGAAAGGGAGTGATAAAAAGAGGAGGGATGGAGGGGGAGAGAGCTTAACAGCATCTGTTGGCCTCCAAGGTGAGGCAGCAACATTGACGCGCACACACACACACACACACACACACACACACACACACTCGCGCGCAGTAAACATGTTTGTCTCTGCAAAAAATGAGGTTTTAGATTTTTGTCGATTAACAAACTTCATCACACTCATCGAGCATTTCCTGATATCTGCCTATCTCGCTTGAGTGTGCAGGTGTGACATGCACACTTGTCCAGTCATGCATGCATGTGTGTGTCTGCTTGTGTGTGTCTGCTTGTGTGTGTGTTCACCTGGGTATGTGTGTGTGTGTGTGTGTGTCAAGTGTTTGCGGACGCTGAAGGGGACTGAGTGTTTTCTGACGCCTGTCTAGCTACGCCTGTCTCACTGGGCCATGGAAGTGTCATCTGCCCAGGCCTCGGCACTCACACACAAACACACACACACACACACGTGCATTCACACACACACACACACACACACACACACACACATGCACGCACACACACACAATCTCACACTCGCTCTCTCGCACATCAGTGAAGAACAGAGACAGCCCAGGGCTTGCTGTCATCCCATCACACTGTGCAGGTCCGGCCATGCGCGCGCGAGTGTGTGTGTGTGTGTGTGTGTGTGTGTGCGTGTGTGTGTGTGTGAGGGAGGGAAAGAAAGAAAGTGAAGGAGCGAGAGCATAATATTGCCACTAAACAGCAAGTCTGCTGTCACTGTGGACTGCAAACTTCAGGTATCACCAAACAGATTTAGAGGAAAGTATCCGTCTTGAAGCCCGTTAATAACATCACAGTGGCAGCAAACGCCGTCTGAAACACAGACATCAGCAGCCGTGGCCCCTAAATCTCATTCCTCTGTTTTGATGCCGCCTATGAATTTGTCTTCATAACAATTAGGCTGCATGAAAATGCTTGGAAAATTACTGCATCGCGTAATTTCCGGCAAAAAGCCTCTTTGTGCCACTGCCGTTTCTACTCATTACCACCAGACCCAGTGTATTCTAATGGAAAACCCAATTAGCTTGCGCGCGGGAAGAATGCTAATGGGGATCGCAAAATTCTTGAGTGCTTAACGGCGTGCATTTATGTGGTGGTTGGCTGCACAATTCATTTGGCAACCATCAAGGAGTAATTTGAGAAAAGGTAAGAAAGACTGCGGGCTGATTAGAGAAAATGTACCTGTTTATAGGCCCCGGGTTCCTGTGAGTGTGGACGCCTGCCACTTCCACGGGGCCGTTCGGTCGCGACCTTTCGCAAAGCCCCCGCATTTGACAACAAAGAGGTTGAAGACGATGCGTGAAACTCTGGGGTTTATGTCGTGCAATGGAAGCAGTTAACGTTGAAGAAGTTTTGCATGTTCAGGAGGTGAAATCCAGCCGAGGGGGGAGGAGGGATCACAAACACACAGCTGCATCATGCATCATGATGGAAACAACAGCACTGTGACTGTTACATGCAACAGCATGAACACACGGTGAAATCCCCAAATTACAACTGCTAGCAGCTAGCTGTAACTGTGATCGCCGCCAGCTACACGCCGTTATGTGACCTCTAGAGTTCGTGCTTGTGCAACCCTGCCCATCAAAATCAGTGTCGAACCCAAGCTTCACATGGAGGTGCATCACCTCAAACAGCAGTCTGAGCAATGCAAAGGCTGCAGCTTCAAAGAGGGAAGCTGGTGCATCACATCAGGAGGACGTGCTAGGTGTTTTCTCAGGCACTCACGGGGTCGTGCACCATGGATTTGCCAGATCTTAACCGTGGGGCACCTTTCCGAGGGGTCATAGGGGTAAATTTGATGTAAATGACCAGATCTGGGTCTGATGGCACTTTGGTTCTCCAGCCTTTTGGAAACATGTGGGCTGTTTGGGCTGCACCAACACAAACCTGGCTCCTCATCCGCCCTACATGCTTGGCTGATTTGGTTCTTCCAAATGAAATTCAAGCATAAAGGCTGCCACTTTGACACAGCTGAGGAGGTCCAGAAGACATCAGATGATGCTTAAGTGGGGTTGCATCACGGGATCTTCAGGAAGTGTATATTTAATATCTACTAATCAAGCCCTAACCTGCATTTCATAAGGGGAGCCTTATGAGACAGAAGAATAAAGCAAATTATAATACAATCCCATATTTTACTGCACTGGCTCCAGACCATACACACCAAAACCAGTCTGACACTTTAACGTCGCCCTCTCCCCCTCCTCGTTAGCCTCGTCAGCTGGGTGACCGGCAAAGCATCAGAAGTGACCTGCTTCCCGCCTGTGCCGGTTGCAACGGCAGCAGCTGTCAGGGATTTCTATTCACGACAGACAGATAGGCAGACGGGGATAGAGGGTGACATGTGGATGAGAAGACAGAGGCCTGTTTCCCGTCACCTCCGTCCTGTCAAGTTAACTTTAACCTAGGTGAAAGGTTATGGCAGAGCGAGGTAGACAATGAGGGAGAGGGAGAGAGCGCGTGTTGATGCATGTCAATAATGTGATTTTTAATTATCGGACATATAACGAGAAGCATGTGGCGTCTTCCCCTCCCCTCTTCATAATTAGCTAACTCTTAACCTTATTCCTTCCTTTCCTTCTCCTTCCCTCCGCTCGGCTGCTCCTTCCCCTTTCTCCATCCACACTTTTCTCCCTCCTCCACCCCCTTTTCATCCCCCTCCATTGTCTCTCCCACCATACACACCTCCTGAAGCTTTCTGTCAACCAAAACCGGGGGAGAACAGAAAGTGAACAGAGCGTTACCCTACAAGGCTGACGCCAGCTACCTTGCATTGTGCTAATAACAGCGGAGCAACAAGGAATGCATACATGTCATGTACCGAGCTGCTGTACTGTCAGCTCACAGACAGACAGGAGCGAGAGAACAAGACGCCGCTAATTCTCCCTCACTCTCTGCAGGCAAGTGGACGGACAAGGCTGCTGGCACAGGCGGGTCCGGCTGAGAGGAGGCGTAAGCGGGGCGGTGCAGTGAGGTGAACTGCTTTCAAGCCTCAACCTGCAACATTTGTATTTACATTAACAGCTAGCTTGGAACAAATAGAAACCAATCACGTGCTTTGCATGAGCGGTGATGACTAGAAATGGGGATTCAATGAAAGACAAGGACCATAAAGTCTGATCAGCAGATGCAGGAAGTCCTTGTCAAGTCTTAAAGGGATAGCTCACGTTTTCCTGAAGTGAGGTCCTATGAGATACCCTGATCATCAGTTTAACATAATCAGGAAACAAGAGGGCAGGCTTTCACAGGGTTACTCTACCTTCTAACAACTGTTTTCCAAGCGATTTGCGCCAAAGCAACCAGACTCCTTTGACAAAAACAGTAATCTTACTTTATAGGACAAGAGGAGAGCTGCTACTTCCTCTATTAGTCAGTTAGTTTGTGTTATTCCTGACTTTAGTGAATCCAAACTAACCCTCTGTAGTATTTGACCCTTTAAGATCACATTCCCTGTGTTATCGTGCACCTATTTAATGATATGTGCCAAAATAAAAACACAAAAAATCAATTTCCTTGTTCTTTTTCAGCTCATAGTAGCATAAAGGTGATTGCTACTGGTTGGCTAGCTACAAACAGCGTGCAATGTTAGTGTGGGGTGTTTACACAGGGTTGTCCTCCGTGAGTTGAAGCTACGCACTCTTGAAAACCATTTCAACTGAACCTTAAAACACAAGTCACGGAGTCACTCACACGAACCGGCTGATCGGGGCAGCTGTAGACCTGCAACTGCACGATCTGCAAGGTTAAATTCCTGAAGTAATTATAAAGTAATTAAGTAATTATACTTCGAGTTACTCCCAAATGCAGAGCAACCACAGTGACCCATAACATGCTCCCAACACTGTTTTTGACTTAAACTCTTCTTTCTTGTCAGCACAGCTACTGTCGTGTTCACACAGCGTTCCTTCCTGTTTGCACATAACACACTGTGCACAGAGCCCCGCCTGGTCTGCAGCTGCCATATGCATTTATTTAGTAAATAGTAATTATACTAATAGTAAACGTCCCCGATCGAGCAGCATGCATCTCTCTTTTTATTGGATGGACACAGGAACTCAGGTGTTATGTTCATTACCTTCATAAAGGCTGGTGGTCTGCTGATCCCACTCACCTACAGCAGCATTAGCAGCGCGGCTTCATTTAGAGCAGAGCGTTCACAAGTGTTTTGATCCTGTTTGCGTCCTTCCTGCGTGCACATGCACATTATAAAGGCTTTTTCATTCTGCAGAAGCAAACGGTCGAGCTGCAGGATCAGCAGTAACCTGTAAGCGCAGCCACTGCTTCCCGCTCTCCTCCACTCGTCACGTCTTGTCTAAACAACATGTGCAGAGGTGTTTTCCCGCTCTCCTGTTTCTCCGAACGGCCCAACTTACAAGCCTTAGATCACTCGGAGGAGATTTACGGCCGCCTCCCTTTTCTGTCTCTCCTCCTCCCTTTCCCCTATAGACCAACTTGACCCCCTCCATACACCTCCCCCACCCATGTCTCTGTCTGTCTGTCTGTCTCCAGGAAGAGGAAAGATCAGCGGGCCTGCTGATTTATGAGTGCTTAGCTCTTTAATTCTCCGCTATGCTAGGCTGGGCTTGGCTAGTGTGTGTGTGTGTGTGCGTGCGTGCGTATGTGTGTGTGTGTGTGCATGTGTGTGTGTGTGTGGGCGGTGTGGGATATGAAGGGGAGGGGAGGCATGTGTTCTGTGGTGGCGATGTGTAGTTGCAGATGTACTAGGTGGGTCTTACTTTACTTGGGATAATTCATGGACGGGTAAACTCACATGGCAACACACACACACACACACCAAACACACACACACACACACACCGAACACACGACTCAAAAGCTCGATAGGCTTAGTTGTATATAACAAGATGACAAGATAAGTAGTTTTTGGTAAACCTTTGTCAGTAAATTCAAATAAATAAGAAACAGAAATAAGAAAAAACATTACATTCATATTTCAAACAAGCATTTTTTTTGCTAAATACCTGTTTATATGATTATTTCTTACAATAATGCGCAATACGTTTTGAATTGTTTCCAAAAATGAATGTTGTTTGCCTCTTCAAGAAAACAAAATAAATAAAATAAAAATAAAAATGAAACAAAGAATTAATAAATCAAAGAAATGCATGAATCAATAGATTTAAAATCATATATTTTGCAGCGTGGAAGCAATCATGGCATGAATAATCTGCAGATTTCATACATGCAAAAGCAATTTCACCGTAACAGAATTATAATAAAGGCAAGTGAGCGCATTTAGCAGTGTCTTGATCTTTGCAGGTGAAACATGACGGTAAAGAACACAGAAGAGCCTCAAACCTCGTGGATACAGACTCATCTGTGTGAAACAACAGAGTAACTGGACCACCAGGAGCAAACAGTGCTGCCGAGCTGCATCGGCCACGACATACTGTATGCACCACCTTGAAGCAGGACTCTAATGTGCCGCCCTGTCATTGCTAAATGTGATGGCGCTCGTGAGAAAGGGCTAATTTTGCACAATTGACTGACGAACCTTTTTGGTTCAGTGGAATTACGGCCTGATTAATCAGCCATGATTAGCATTTAGCAAGGCCTCGTGGAACGTGGGGTCCTGATGTAGGGTCTCTTATTTATTTATATACCTTCACCCTCCCCCTGTTCTCTCTAACGCATTAAGCTGTCAGTCTTGTCAGGCTGACGGGGTCAGCACCACCGTTCATTACGGGACCTAGGGAAGAGACAAGACAGGCCTGCCGGAGAGCGCCGAGCTCAGTGTTTATGTTCAGCCTCCCTGTACTGTGTCTCTCGCTGTGTCTGTCTCTCAACTCCGACAATCTGAACATGAGCTGAAACACATGTGCATGTTAATGTCATGTTATTTTTGGTGCGATTTGTACGCGGCTAAATGAAGACGGGTGGATTTGTGCAGTTGCTTTCTCTAAACTCAGCTGAAACACAACAAATACTAGAAAATAGAAACGGCCCCCTCGTCAGAGAAGTGACCTCTTGTGGTCATGTAAGTGGTTCCTGTCCTTTCTAAGTAGCAAAGCCAGATATTAAACCAGTTAGTGAAGCCACTGTTTTGTTTTCATCTGCTCTGTGTGGCTATCTGTGAGTGTTGTGAGTCAGTATACTGGGTTATACCTCGCCACCACCTTGCACACTGGGATCATGAACCACAAACCCAAAGTCATGCTCCTCACCCACCCTACTCACCAAGATTTGGTCGCAGCTACTTCTCCATCTTCTCCAAGATGAACTTCAAGCTAACGGGCGGCTGCTTTGAAACTGTGGAGGAGGCTCAGATGATCCAAGCAGAACAACAACCCTGCATCCCTGTGAAGAACAACTAACTGAAAAAACAAATCAACACTCTAATATTGGCAAAAGTTAAGCATTTCTTTGCTTAGCCATGAAGCATCATGGGTAAACAGTCCATGAAGCGAGATGTAGTCCTGCTGCTCTCTATGTGCAGCTTTCAAATGATGCAGGTTGGAGGAAACAGGTGACTCCTTTGTTTTCGCTGCAGAGTTAGCAACCCTGCGTTGCTCCCGTTGCTTGTAAAGTTAGCTAGCAGACTTTGTACGCCAGTCACATGATCTCAGATATCAGATAATTCGTTATTTACATATAATATATAACATATTTCACACATGTAGCACGCACCTGGCTGTACGTCTTCTTGTAAACGGGTATTGTATGTATCTACACTCCCTTTTTAGCTCTGCATTGGTCTCCACCAACTAACTATGTTCACCTGCTAGCCACTAATTTCCGAATGCATGCATTTGTTGGGAGTCTGGAGCTTCTGAGTGTGATGAGAGAGGATCAAAACACCAAAGGAGTCAACCTCAGAACTTAAACAATGACCTGAAAGTTGCTGTAAATCTCCGCAGAGCCGAGGGAAACAACGAATTCAGTGAAAATACTGCGGGTTTAACTTTACAACCCACTTCTTTCACATTACATGTAGCTATCTGACTCATGGTTAATATAAAACTATTGATTATGGCATAACAAAGCAATAACAAAAAAAGACTTTGCCGCTGGTTTATGTGCAGTCTCCATCAAATCGGTGTTTAATGCTTCGCTAACATCGTTCTCAACCAGGAAGGATTCATACATCACAGCACGTCCTCCTGCGTGCAACCTTCGTGTTGTACATCATGATCAAACTTCCTGAGCTTGCAGTTGTCTCCCGTCGGTCTGTGAGTCTGCATCCACGTCAGTTTTATTCTCTCCCTCTTCTCCTCACTGCTCCGCAGCTCTCGGCGCAGGGCTGTAATAGTGGCGGTCGGCCCTGGGTGGCGATGCAGCGTTCTCTCCCAGGACTTGTGCAGACCTGGAAATATGGCTGCCAGGAGAGGAGGTGGCAGATGGCTGACAAGGCATTTTTACCCATAACGCCCCAGTAAAACTTTAACTCCCAAGATTTAGTGCTAGCGCTCTGCACTTAGCAAGCTGCAGCCGCTGGCATATTTTTTCAAAAGTCCCAAACTGATGGTTTTGCAAGCCACGCATAAACATGCTTTATTGATTGTGCTGTTAAAAGATTCAAAGGGTCAGTATCATTTAGCAAAAGACAGTTTTAGAGGACAAATAAAAGCTAAAAATTGCTCAAACGTTGTGGCAGGCATCATTGATTTTTAGGGGAAAACGCAGAATACCGAATTAAATTATTCATCGTGTCATAATATTGACTGATGACGACGGTAGGCGATAATTTAGAAATTTAAAGGTTCCTAGGCAACAATGGCAATTAAGGCATTTAATTCACCCAGTTACAATCTCTAAGGGCCGGGCTACACTCATATCTCTTAATTTGTCGTGGACAAGAGCACCATGAAAGTCACGCTCACTTGCAAAATTGTCCAAAGAGAAAGCTTTATGCTCATAAACCATGCACAGATTTGGCTATTTTGTTTATATTGAGCAACATTTTATGCTAAACTGACCGGCGTGAAAAACGCCTTTTGTCACTGTATTTTATCCGTCCTATCACTTTAATCAATACTAAGTTCTCCACAGAGCATAAAGCTACCCCCCTTTGGCTAATGTATATGAAAGCATCACAATGTAGACTACATTACTGGTGCAGGGTTATGCATTGTGTGCTGACTGCAGGGTGTTTGAAGGGCTAATTGGACCCCGGGTGCATGTAAGGATGACAGGATGACTGGAGAAGCTTCAAAGTGCCATCGAGGCACAAGAGACAGAGACAGAGAGAGAGAGAGAGAGAGAGGGGGGAGACAGACAGAGAGACAAAGAGACATCAGAAACAGGGAGGGTACGACAGGACTGAGCCTACCAAGCCGTATGGTGCTACTGAACGAGGTGACGTTATTGGACTCAGGTGAGACATGCACACATCTGTGCAGACTCTCCAGCCCGGTGTGGTGCGTGCGAGCGAGCGCGAGAGAGGATGTGAGTGAGCGAGCGCCCGTGCACAGCGACGTGCATATCCCTATATGTGCACATTTGGCTATATAGATATATTTTTTTACTGCACACATCTGCCTGCGTTTCTACCTGGGACCCGTAAAATGGCTCAACAGTGTAGCAGTCGTAACCCCGAGCAGCAGACTGAAAACCAAGCCCCCGCCTCACTCCACACACATCTCGCTCCCACTCCACTGTTCTTCCCTTATTACTTCAAATGATAAAAATAATTTAAATGTGGCTGTGTCACATCCAGAGCAACGGAAATGCAGTTAAATTAACAGTCCATGAGCCCCTTTTATACCAAAATGAGTGCGTGTGTGCAGGTTTTTTAAAAACAGGTTAAGCTGCTAAAAATAGGTGACTGACTCAGACGCATGAAACTCACCGGAAAAGAGGGTTTACAGTCGAAAGTGACGCGATACAAAGTGCAAAGTCACCCATAGTTCTCACAGACTGCAAACAGCTGTAACGTTCCTGGTTGTTTAGCTGTTTACAGGCCAACGTCTGTGCCTGGCATAGGACTTTGCTGGATGTTCACATCACTCCCGTTTGGACCTAACAGCAGCTAACGCTTCACCTTTGTCTTTAATGTGAAAGGCTACAAGTGGCCTTTATAATCTATGGGGTTTATCGGCTGACGCAGCAGAGGTAGCGGCAAAGACGACAACACAAAGCGCAGAAGCTGTAAATCCCTGCAGTGATCGAAACCTAAAGTTCTCGGTTTGACCTCCAAAGCCAACACAAGACCTATGGCGGCGCGCTGCGCGACAGCCATGAATGGAGCATTTCAGCTGTGCATGATAACAGATTAATGGTCGACAGACAAAGTTAGCACCTAGCTGTCAGACACAGTAAAGCATTTCGCAGCTACAGGCTCAGGCATTTCACTCATGAGCTGGTGAAGACCAAAGCGGAGCTGCAAAGAGAGAGAGGACATTGGACTTCAGGTGCCAGGTGTCTGCTCCAGGGTTACGGGTTTCTTGATCTCTGTGTCCCTGTGGGTTCTCTGGCTTCCCCCCGCCACCCAAAAACATGCATGATACGTGAACTGGGATTGGGTAGGAGTGAATGTGAGTGTGCATGAGTTTCTCTGTCTCTGTGTGTCACAAACACTCTAGTTCTAGCTCTAGTTGCAGTCGCAGCACCCATTGCAACAGAAACGACCCGCACCAGCAGAACCAGTAGAAGCAGAAGCAGCCTGTAGCAGCTGCACCTCCTGACGTCTCCATCCCAGTACACCTCCCATCCGCTCGTCCACCAACCGAGAGCAACGAGCTGGCCTCCTGGCCCCGAACAGCACAGCAGATGCAGCGCTTTATCTCCACACATTAACATGATAGAAAAATATAAATACTGGAATCTTATCTCGGCCACATATTATAAAGAGCATTCATCATGGAGCGCATTATGTATTTATCATGTCAGCAGAGGGAAAAGATGGTGCGGGCGAGATCCCATTTATCTGTGCCTGCGCGGGGCCTGTTGTATTGTCCACATCTTAAATATAAAAAAAGATTAAGGATCTCATCCATATATTTTTTTTCTACCCCCCCCACTTTTTTTTTTTGTTGCCATCTTGGATCTGAAATTAACTTGCAGCCCCCAAAAAGCCTGCGACTTAATGGGATAAAAGTATAAAGAAATATAAAAAGAAGACCTGCTTGGTAAGATTTACAATATATATTAAGTCAACGTGAAGCTGTGATGTGCGGATTGATAAATGTGCTGGAATTACTCAATTCTTTCTCTTTTAATAATTCTGTCATCCTTACCCGCCATTTGACCATTACAGTATTGAAGTCATTTTTTGTAGAAATAGGTAATATCATCAGTCATTATAATCATTTAATACATCTCTTTCCTCTTTATCCTCTTGCTTTTGGTTGCTAAGCTGGTGCCAAGTCCTGTATCTACAGTAGCTTCCTCCTCAGAAATATATTTCCCCGGCAGGCAGCGAAATTGGGCCGCTTGCCATCTAACTATACAGGCCAGATATGGGTGGTATAGGACTGTGTACAAAGCTCGTGGAGAGTTTTACAAATTGGACGCGCGCGTGTGCGTCATTAATTCACTTTGTCTAGATGTTCCTGCCTCTGATTCATTGGTTTCGCAGGCTGCGGCGACTTTACAACGTGCTACTTCAGCGGGCCGATCGCAGGAAATTAAAACATCTGTGCATTTGAAAAACAGGCCGGTGGAATCAGATTGTTTGCGTCTCTGCAGCCGCAACACTTCATATCGTTTGACTCTATCTTCTGTCTTATCTTCAGATGTCAGGCCATATAATAAGAATTTAGATACAGAAAGTGTATTATTGATAAGTTTAACTACATTTCCTAGCACTGGAAACAGGGTGAAACTCCTCCAAGTCCTGCACTGTTATGACCTGCAAGATGACAGTTAAAGGTGTCAGTCGGCCAGTCTTCCAGTTTGTGTGCTTGTGGTGAAGCGTGTCATCGTTGCACTGTCGTCTAAAATGAATGAACAGGAGAATAAAGCAATGACGCTGTGTTAAACTCCACAGTCAAAACCAGATAAATTTACAAATTTATGAACCTGAAATGTTTTTTTTTCCTGAAAACATCTTTTTTCAGCCTTAGTTTCTCTATAATTTGAAAAAATGTGATGTTTGAAAATTTATTTTAATTGTGTTAAAACTGGTTTAATTTCTATTTAAAACTCTTGAAACAAGATTGTCACACCCTCTGCTGCGTGGTCCGTGAAAGGGGAAGAGTAAAGGAATCAACAATATTACTGTAGAACAATCAAAAAATGCCTGTAACATAAAAAGCAATGTAAAATGTAATTAAGTATTAGGACAAGAGTCAAGCTGCACATTTAAAATAAACATTTCTTTATTTAAAATGAATGGAAGACAAGCACAGTGACAATCTCGATGCTGAACGCTGTAGCAGGGTCTCCTGTTCAGAACGGAGTCACTTCCAGTGCGTGAAGCCGGTGCACACTTGGCCACCAGTTACTGAGAGTGTGGGGGATACTGATGGGACAACAGAACAGAGGATGTTGATGAGAAAAACAGGATTTAAATGCAGAAATGATCTGAAACGAAAAACCATTAAAATGCCTCATTCAGTTCAATTCAAAATGCTTGTTCTTGTTGCATTGTTGCATGCTAGCATGCTAATAGGCTATCGTTGCACAAAGTGACCACTTCAAAGAGGTCAAAGTTACATCAGCTACAGTTTGTTGCACCTTATACAAACATTCCCTGCAGGAACGCTGCCATGCACTTTCCTTTCTCTTCTCACTGAATCACTTCATGCAGTTGTTCTAAACCGTTAATCGAGGATTTGTCAGTGTGAACCTCTCAGCCCAGCCGTGTTTTTACTCCAAATCCCGCCGCAGGTTCAGCCTAAACAAACGACACTAATGAAACAGCGCCAGTCGCCGCGTGTGCGTCTCACGCTCCTGCCTCGGCGTATGCAGAGGAATATGCACCGAGAGCAGATGGAGACTGGCTGCAGCAGGAGGGGTAACAGTGTGCAGCGCGGAGGAAACGCAGCGCGCTCGCACCTCCTTAAAGATGTTGGAGAAATGTACACAGTTAATCTTCCTCCCCTTTGATTTGATTGTGCTTGCTAAATACAAGGGGACTTAATCAAGCTTAAAAATAACAAACAAACAAATAAAAGCGAGGTCCTGGGAGAACTCATTAGAAGCCTTGTCAAACTCCAAGAGACTACATAATTACTTTACCAAAATAAAAATGCAAAGCTATTTCATTTGTATTTGCTTTTCTTTCAGAATAACTGCTGAACTAAGGTCATTGAAACTTTTCACTTTTATCCCTTTGAAAAGTTGGATTGAACAGGATGAACCGTGTGTGTGTGTGTGTGTGAAGTGTGTGAAGCCCCGTGCGCGTGTGGCCCCGCTCATGCCTGGGCCTCTGTTTCGCCTCGCCGTGTTGGAACCGTGATCTGCGGGCCTGTTCTGACAACGTCCATCAACGGCGGCGGCGCAGTAAGGCGGGGGGTGGGTGTAACACGCACGCGCTTCCTGTGCCGCATTAAAGACAGAAAATCAGACCCCGTTGACAAGGAAATGAAACAAGTTGGGCGAAATTTCTATAAATAAATCTTTTTTTGTCATTTTAATTACCGGATCAACAGCAGGCTCAGATGAACGGGCTGGCCATCAATCTTTAATTAATGTCACGCTTTGCGGATTGCAGCGATGCCGGGCCTGATTGAAAAATAAGCCCAATGATATTTCTATTAGAGTTTGTTTTATTAATAACGCGTCAGGGCTTTAAAAACATATCTCAGCGACGGCCAATCGCGGGGAGACGATGGACAGATTTTACATTTAGCTCTCGCAGCCTCACACTCGCACAGATCTGCTTAATTATTTTTCTCTTGCATAATTTAGCCCTCCACGCACCCCCCCACCCCCTTTTTTTTCTTATTTGGAGCTTCAGTGTTTAGTATTAACGGGCTGACTTGCAAATGTTGAAATGAAAGCCCCTGCAGGACGAGGAGACTGTACATTTACATTTTATTTCCAGCCCTGTCACTCCAGCAGCAGCTTCTCTCGCCGTAAAATCATTTGCAGGCACCTGGTCTCAGTGCAAAGCCTAATAATAAAAAATAAATAAATAAATAAATAAATCTGTTTCTTCTCTGACAAGAACAGAGTGCTTGGAGGATACAATGTGCCGTAACACATAAACATTTTTCCATCACCGGACAGGTTGCGGGCACAAATCCTTAAAAGGAAGCGGGGCGACAACACCTGCAGCCTTAAAGCCAGCTGCCTGAGGACGTGGAGGAGACGTGGAGAAGACAGCAAGAGGGAGGAGGAAGATAAAGAGGGCTGCAAGTGTCCTTAATGCTGACAGAGGAAGTCCGTCTCTCTGGTTTCGTCTTGCTTTATCGCGTCTTGCCAGAAAAAACAACCCCAACAGATGCAGATCTTTCTGTTTTTAGAATGAGGTGAGCGTTGGATCTATACCGTCTATCCACCAGCTGCCGGCCTGATATTGTTCTGGTTGCATGGTCGCGTCAAGACGCGTCAGCCTCCGGTCGACAAATCACATTTGCTTTGATTATCTGACACGAAGCTAAGGGGAAACACGCAGTCCGTTGTCTTACACTGCACACACCATCAATATCAGCCGTGCATATATATTATAAGTGCACTTATTAAGCTCCTGTGTCAAAGACGTTATTAGATTGTTGCATTATTCAGCCGGACGGCCTGTAAAACAGGACACGCACCATGCAGAAGTTCACTTTACAAGGAGTTATAGTTTATTAAAAGTCTATATGAAATAATAAGCTGTGCAGGTTATACAGTTCCCTCAACTGCCTTGATCTTGCAGCAATAAACGCAGTAGTTGTAGTTTTCCAGGTTTCAAACTCTGGATCCGGACTTTTCTGCTGAACCTTGGACGTCAGATGTCGCAGCCCGGAGAAACGGAAAGGTAGCATCAGTTCAAGATTGGAAACTAAAGCCGTCAAATATAAGCGCGTGTGTTCAACACAACGGAGGCGCGATGAAGCTGAGCCTGCTCCGTGCCCCCGTTTCTCCCGAACGCTTCCTTCCGCAAACTTCCACGAAGAAGCGGTGGAGGTGATCTTGACCTGGATGCTGCGTGTTTGTGTTGTTGGGCAATCCTTCTTCTATCCCTCCCAAGATGAGCGCTAGCGGTTTATTTTTAAGTCATCAATTACTCAAACTTGGCCCCAGCCACCTCTCCCCCACCATCTGGGCGCCACACCTTTCTGTCCCGAGGCCCCTGTGTGGATAATGACAACCTTCTCCTCCGCCATTAATTTATGAGCGCGCCGAGTCGTTTTTCATGCCTTATCACGCGCCGCCATTTGATCTTTCTGTGTCTCCGGCTTTTTTTTTTAATTCTTGCTTTTTCTTTTTCTTCTTCTGAAAGCAGCTTACCGCCGTGTCTGCTCATAAATCTTCAACTCTCGCGCCTTGTCTCTGTGTTCACTGGAGGATGTAGCTGAGGCTGCTGGTGTCACCCCAAAAAGGAGGCGTTACTGACCCCAGAACCGGATCTGTCCAGACGGGGATGAGGCTGGTTGCGGCTCTGCATGCTCGCATGTCTGGACCGGAGCTGTCGATAATCCCATTTCCAAACATTTTGCATTCATTGTTCATCTATAACATGAGTTTACTGGTTCAGTCTCACTTCACCATTGTATGAATTCATATTGTTATTACCCCAAGGTTAAAATACTTATAATAATAATAGCAGCAGAACAATAAAACACCTGAATGCCTCCCTGCTGTGAAAGAACACGTGCTGTTCCTCACATTCGAGAGTGAAGTTCCTTCAAAGGGAAACCAGACAGTCAAAGGAAAACTTCAAACTTTAAAGGCAGTTCAAGAAAAAGTTGCATTAAAAAAAAAAAAAATTCAAAACTTTGAATTGGAGCCGCGGTAAAGGCTGCAGACGCCGGCAGAGAGATCATCTTGTCTTAGGTGTAAAGTTGATGCAGAACTTTGAAGAAGAAAACGCTAAATCCCATAACTCGCAACTCATTTGTGTGCATGCACAACATAACCGCCTGTGCCATATTCATATTTTATGCTAAATCTCAAATATTCAATAATAACATATCAATAATACCAAACCTACAGTTGTAACAAAGTCCATTTCCTCCAAAAGAATCAGAAAGAAACTTCTTTAAACTGTTCAAATCAATACATTTCTTCATTTCAATGCTTCCCCAGGTGTTGCTGTTGTCGTGTGCAACTTTGAATGCGATCCCTGCAAAAGCGAGGCTTCCTCTCAACGAGACCTCCCTGAGCAAACAGAATCAGATGAAGTGCAAAAACCTCCGGAACTGAATTCAAACAACACTCTTCACCTATTTTGCACTTCATCGACGCCGCTCGTAAACTTCGGGAAAAGGACGCACGCATTCATGCATTTACCCGCAGACAAATGAGCGCCTGTGTCCGTGGCGTGCACGGCGATGGAGTGCTTTATGCGCTCTCGAGAGGCCGTGTGGATGCGAGAGTGACTGGGAGCGCTAAGAGCACATCCTGCGCCGGCGATACGGCAGCAGCACTTTGCATACGCTGTTTTCCTCTTCATCTGGCTGTTATTTTGGTTCCTAATGAAATCACACACAAATCGCCCAAAGTGCTGACAACACAAGCTCCAAGGCCAGAAAGCCAATCCTCCCAGGGCTCCATTTAGATAGCAGCTAACAGAGGAGGAGGAGGAGGAGGAGGAGGAGGAGGAGACGGAGGGGCTGCTCTCAAACCAGATTTCATTCTGTTGTCTTTTTCCAGTGCTGCTTCTATCAGGAAATATCTTTTTAAAAAAAAAAAAAAATCATCACACACACACACACACAAAAAAAGGGAAAAACACCAGTGAGTTAATCTGAATCTAAGCTCTGGACAAAGACTGAGCAGAGAGAGAGAGAAGGAATGAGAGGCAACTGCTCGACACCAGCGCGCCGGTAAACTTCTTTGCGTCCGCCGCGCTAGCCGCGGCTATATTTTCCTTCCAAAATGACACTTTAATTAAACAAATTACTGCGCCTCGGGAGAAGGACCTTCAAGAGTGTGATAAGGCCGGCGGGAGATAAAAGCCTTATAGGCAGTGTTTATCAGAGACGCGGGGGTTTAAACCTTTAATAGGTAATGCCCAGATAAGTAAGCCTTTGTGGTGTTACTGGCGCAGAGATATTTTACACAGAGGAGCTTACCAAAGAGGGGGAAACACAAGCTGGATCAAACCAACCACTTAAAGAGTCTCTGATTAAGAACGGCAGAGGGAAAAAAAGGGGGACACCGAAAACCGTCCCTGCGCTAAACTCCTCTTTTATTCGTACGCATGTTGGCGTGTGCACGGGCGCCACCGAGACTGAGCTGCCGCGGTCCTCTGTCTGGATTTAACCCCCGGCCAAGGATGTGCACGGAGGCTTTCTTTTATTTTATTTTTATTTTTAACAAACCGGCATCTGCGATAAGAGTCGCCGCAGTTCTCACGGATTAACACGAGTGCAAGCATTTAACGGCTGAGAGCTAAGAGCCAGTGTTAGAAGGAGAACTTCTAGTCTGTGGTTCCGATAACAAAGTGTCCGTCTTGTAATGGCGACTAGGAAAAGCTGTCTTTCAGCGCCTCCGTGGCCTAAACTAAAAGTCCATCAAACAGGAGATGGGCTGGTTTTCCTCTGTTCCCAGAACAGTTTGAGCCTCAGACAGCGAGGAGCAAAATGCACAAACATGTAGACGTTTTCAAAGCGCTGGCGTTTCTCATTTCCTCTCGGCGCTCCTCTCTTTCGTGAGTGATACAGCTGCATATTTCATTCATTTCTGCATGATCAAAGGCAGCGAGTGCAGCGCGTGTTTCTGTGCAAATACTTTGCCCCGCCGCGATCCGCATCTCCACGCGCAACTTCAGCAAAAACCAGTGTTCGCGAGATCTGCGAGAGATGGACGGGGGAGTCGTGGCTTCACGGGGCTTTTGTCCTGCGCTGAATAAAGCTCACAGAATCTGCATTCGCATATGAAGGAATGACACATTCATTGCATGAAAGAGGTCGTTGTACAGTATAAAGGTTTTGTATTTTAAAAATTCAAAGATTTATTGCTGAAAATGTCTTCTCAGGAACAAAAAAATGACTTTTTGAACTGGATCCGGTGTAGTTTGAATTCTGTTACAGTGAATCAGAACCTAACTCTTCTGTCTGCATTAAGAAAGTTTCAGTCCCCAAACAAAAAAAGAAAACTGCAGTTGAAGTTACATCACTTCCAAAAAGCAGGAGAGGCAGATCAGCTCCTGGCTCAGAGACAGAGCTCCTGCTGGCTGCAGAGCCCGCCCGAGCACACTTCATGTGTTTTAGGTTAGAGGAGCAGCAGAAGGGTTACGATGCAAGACATTAACCTGACCCCGTGTGACAGAAAGGAAGAAAGAAAGAGTGTCAGTGTCTGCAGTTGGTGCTTTAACCTCCGCGACACACACGGCAAACATGCACCATCCCAACCACACCAAAGAGCTCTGCAGCAAGTTAACGGCCCCCCGGAGGGAGGGGAAGAGTGTTGCAGACTCTAAGATCACTTCCTGTGCATACTCAGTCACCCCCCCCCCCGTATCTGTGTGTGTGTGTGTATGAAGGGGAGGCCTGCACAGCCCAGAATCCATCCTCCCATCTTCTCGCCGCGGACCACCGTGGAGCGTGTTCAAAGGCCGCTGGTGGTTGTGGGAAATGATCCCCCTCTGTAAATGTTTTCCTTTTATTTCCCCCTTTTGCTCCTTTTGCAGCTTCAAAGGACACGCCTCGCTCGCTTTCCGCTGAGCGAAACCGGGACGTGCGGGGCCGATAGCGCGCTCCGAACGCAACAGCTGCGTACACTGCAGCGCAGCCCGCTCCCGCTATGCTCATTTTCATTTTAGCACAAATCATTTACATTACAATCATGAGCAGTGCTGCTTTGTTTTTCCCTCACTGGGGGTGTCCTCTCCGAGCATGTTGATGAATAGGACGAATGTATCATCAAATGCTTTCCTCCAATCACACATATCCATTATTTAGGAGATAAAAGGAGCATGGAAAGAAGAGGGGCTTGGTTTGTCAATGGCAGCCCTGGGCACAGACAGTTCTCTGCCTGTCACATACCTGCCGCTGCCACTTCCCTTTAGCATAAGCAAGCGTGAAATGTTTACTTGAACACATTTCTGAGGGAGAGCGTGGAATGGGAGCTGGCACGAGCTGCATAGGAGGAACGCCGATGTGACAGATATATAAAACAGGGTGAAAGAGAGGAAAGGCGGAGGATGAGAGAGGAGGACGCAGAAAGTGAGAGTGTGTGTGTTTCTTGTGGATCTGTGTGTACGCATGTGTGTGTGTGTGTGTGTGTGTGTGTGAGAAAGCGAAAGAGCAACTGCCACTTGCCATTGTGCCAGCTCCGCCGCTGAGGTGAGTCTTCGGCGTGGGATAAATCCAACCTGATGCACCCGTCCGTGTGCCTTCAAAGCGTGCAGGCATTGCCATGCTGTTCACGTCACAGGACAGGCACACATTAGCTGTCAAACTCCTCTTTCATCTCACAACTTCAAAGAAGCCCATTGATTACTCTAAGTGGCCATTACCAAACATCCGAGCCTGCCGCCGCAGTCAAAGGCAACCACTGACAAAGAGGAAGGCAAAATCATCATGAGGTTGAATTTGAAGCGGGTGGAAAGGACAAGCAGCCCACAGACAGACAGACAGACAGGCAGACAGACAGGCGGCAGAGTCAGGCGACAGAGAGTAAAAAGGGAGACGGCACCAAAGAGGAGCAAACATCACACGCACAAACAACAGCAAACAATAAAAATGACAAGCACTTTTGTACGTGTGCAAACAAGGCGCTCTTGTAGAACGTGGAGCAGAAGAGTGATGTGAACACGGGATCCCCCGAGAATCCCCCCATGATGGCACGAGACGACGGAACAGAGCCGAGCTGCTGTCTGCCGCCAGACTTACACGGCGTCTGAATCTGAGAGACGGAGAGTAAGAGATTCAAACAGATACAGACAGGATTAGGGAGAAGCGAGGCTGCCTTCGCTGCTCGCTGTCCGCTACTGTTCTCTGTTCTCAGACAACACAAATAAAAAAACAGAGAACAACATATGAGTATACTCCTGCGGAGACTGGCAATGCAATGTAAACTCGCACGCAGGTTCCAGGATATATTTATGTCTACTTGTGCTCAAACTTGTGCATTATTGAGGAAAAAAGGAATTAATCACTAAAATCCTGCATGACTTTCGTCACATGACCAAAAACTGTCCATTATTTACTCTTTTCTGCAAAGTTTGACCTCAGATCAAGTCCTGCTCTTCAACCATTTCAATAAAACCTGCAGCCAAACGCTTCCACACACTGAAGTCTGTCATATCGGTTCATTCATATCAAGAGGTGTAAGATCTCGAGATGTTCTGCTGCAGCCAGAATCGTTCCTAACTTCCTTTCAAACACGAACCTCTGTGCACAGGCCTGCAAAAGAACATTTGAAATGAAAAACAATGCAATGCAATTCCTTGTTTCAGGGTTACCTTTGTGTCTGACCTTTGACCCCTGCTGGAGACAGGTAAGTTTTCCATTATACACCTGTATTGTACTGTAAAGTACCTGTACAGTGTGGTTCATGCACACACATGGACAAGGACACATCTGTGCAGGCCTGTGCACACTCTACATGCATTTCAGAGATCAGAGCCTTCCACCCAAAGCTACGGCTGTAAAAGTGTGTGCTGTCCACCAGTTTTCAACTTTATTTATCAAGCACTCGACTCGCCAACTTATAATTGATTTTGAAAAAAGTAAACTGCCACCAAGTGCCACGAAATGCCAATGATGAAAACAACCTGCTTGCAGAGTCTGTTTAATACTGTGGCTGTGTATTGACTTCTGGCTCGAATACATATCGCATACAACTCTTTCTGCTGAGTTAATGACTCCAGACATCATAGCTAACAGAGTTTTGTTAATTTTAAGATACGACTGTAATGGGATGTAAAGGGTTAAAGCAGATTCCAGTCCAGTTTTTACCCCCTCCTCATCAATGGGGACGGTTTTCACAGACAGTGGAGGGGCCAGGAGACTCCTGAGAGGAAACTGGTGTTTCAGCATGGCAGAAGGTCTTGATGCATGCATACATGAGGTCTTTCTCACATGATGATGTTTGAGGGATGGGAGAACCTAATAAAGATCACCCCTGCACTAACAAGACGTGCAGCTTGCAGGACATAAGCCCCAGTTTTAGAGCCCTCTGAGCTTCCCTAAACCCCATTTTGAGAACCAATCAGGTGCAACTGATCAGAAACTTTACCTGCATCATTAGTCAGATTTGATTCATGTGCCTTATTTGCAGGTGCAGCCTCATAGCAGCCATCACAACCTGTCACTTCCTCGTGTGTGCTGCCCTGCCGATGTCACATGCACAGGCCTATGCCTAGATAACAGCGGTGTTGATGCAAAGCAATCTTGTGTGTGTGTATGTGTGTGTACAGAACGTGCAGCAACTCATCACAACGATATGTGTGTATATTGGTCATCAGAGGGACATTTGGGGAGCAACAGCGTGTGTGTGTGTGTGCATCAGACATCCCCATTGCTGTGGCAGGGAGGAAACACTGATTTATCTGTCGCCATTGAACTGGTGCCATTATTGCTGCGCTCTGCCCCCCTATTGCAGCACAGCAACGCCTTACTGTACAGCCGGGACCTGCACAACCACAAGCACTGGTTGAAGCACAAACAGACTTAGCTGCATTGCCAAATTAGCTCTAATGCTAATGGTGCTCTTTCTGGCACACCTGCACGGAAACAGTCCCCTCGTAGCATCCAACGTGCCTGGATATGTACGTCTGGTGTCAAGTTACAGGTTAGTATTTATTACAAAGTCAGTCCATATGGGAAATAGCTGCTGTTATGAAGTTCTTAAACAGACTTTTTATCATTAAACAAATGCAAAAGTTGAGCTTGGAGAAGCACAGAAGCTCAGGAACTGATGAATTCTGTCAAAAGTAAATTCAGTTCGTTAAATAATTAATGATGGCGTCCACACTGTGCCAGCTGTGTGTAAAGAGCACTGGGTTTTACAGCGGTCTGAGGTGTGTGATCCTCTGCCAACAAGTTGGTCTGAGCAAAAAGGAACCACAGCTGAACACCATGCATTGGAAACATTAAAGGTGCTGCCTGAAGTTCGAGAGACAACCTTTCGTCTTAGCTGTGCTCGCTCATTTTAAATCTCCTATCAGCCTCGTCAAACATCTGTTTTGGTAGCTTTACCTAAAAAGTCTAAACCTCAAACGGCGTAAAAGTCTAAAAAGACACTGGAGCATCAGCTGGACCGCAAAGACGCTGCCTCAAAAGTGACGGAGATCACAGATAAAACACAGTTAAACAAAGAATTACCAAGAGATCTGGAAAGAAATGTCTGCAGTGACGAGAAGAAGAAGGATTTCATTCTGGCTTTTCCAGCAGAGGGATACAGTTAGCATCAGGCCATGAGAAGAGAGGGCGTGGTGGACCACAGTCACCTTCTCTGTTGAGTCCAGTTTCAAAAGTTCCCAGAACCTGATTTTGGTGGAGGATCTGTGATTAACTTCATTAGGTCTATAATCAAGCAAGTTGTGAAGAAAGCACGGCTCAGACCA
Organism: Datnioides undecimradiatus; assembly: GCA_008933995.1. Lineage (NCBI taxonomy): Eukaryota > Metazoa > Chordata > Actinopteri > Lobotiformes > Datnioididae > Datnioides > Datnioides undecimradiatus. The sequence goes on from WARS01000060.1 coordinate 7,557,033, forward strand.
TGTTCCCAGGACCACCCAGGACCACCCAGGACACCAGATCCACATCCGGTGACGTCCAGCCCAATCCCCACCCAATGAACTCCAGTAAAACCTTCTGGAAGGTGATCGAGAAGACCATGGATGGCCACAAGCCATTAAAACTGTGAAAATCTGTGTCATATCACCGAACACTGATTTCAGAATAGAACAGAAACCTTTCTGTGCATTCACGGTTTGAAACCAATGCATCTTTTTTGTTATTCTATTATTCTGTTTGCTATTCTATTCAGATCAGAAAACAGTTGCTAAACTAAGGTCAAATTAGTTGTCGCCCTGTGGTCAAAGCAGGGGTTGTTCTGTACCTGCACCTGCCTGTATTACCTGTACATCTACAGACATATGGACGACAACAACAGGGTTAATCTAAAAGAGGGAAGCAGAGGCAGCAAAGACTCTGCTGTCACATACCAGTTTAACGTTCTTACTCTTGGTGCAAGTGGCTGCTGATTCTGATATGACACTGCTCTGGAGTAAACAAGGACTTTTGACATGTAATCTGAAGTATTTGGTGTCATTAAGAGGAAGAAAAAGGAAGTGGGAATAGTCGAAATGCTCCTCCTCGTCTCAGACAGCTGGAGGGGCGTGTCGGTGTCCGCGTTTGATTGACAGCAGCCGGCAGACTGCCAGAGTGCTGGTGGGGAAAAAAGAGGCAAAGTAAACAAATTTGCGCTGTAGCTGTATGTCACGGCGCAGACAGAGCGCAGTTAGCAGTGATTTTGAAGAGTAAGGACCTTCAGGACCGACTGAAGTGATATTTAGCAGTTAACACGCCGGCTAACGTGCTGCAGCTGAGCAGCTAATTAGCTATCCAGCCTGCAAACTGGTGTTAGCGCTGCACCTTTCCCCTGGTGAAGAGGTCGCTTCCTCAACAAACTGAAGGTGAGATGAGGAGGAGACTGTAACAGCAGAGCTAACCTGCGCACTAGTGCAGGAAGTCACCTGTATTTATATCTTACACGCGTAAAAGCATTGGCATACTTAACGTACTGAACATAAAAGTACTTATTTTGCAAAAAAAAGTAATAGATTACTGGTGCATTTATAAATTACAGCTTGTAAATGGCTGTAGTTATTAAATTTAAAATATTTAATAGTTAATATACCACATGATAGTTTGTGCATATCCCCAATTAAGTCTCATGTGTAAATGTTATATTTGTTAATTGTATTTTATACTGTATTGATCTGATTATAGTGATCTGAAGTTAGATCATCTGCAGATTCATTGTTGACTGTTGTCACATCAGTAATTTGAATGAACGGACTCCTTGCGCTCAGAGTCAACACATCACACTGCCTCATCGGCGTGAGAAACAGCAGAACGCCCTCACATTGTAGGATACGTCTCATCTTGCTATCACTGTAAGGGAAAAGACACGCGCGCTGAAGACATCTGTGTATCCACAGAGCTCCACTGCTGCTTCCCGAGCCCAAACAGATCACAACTGCTTTCTCTCAGACGCTCTCTATATGTTGTGCATGGCAGCTCTTGCAGGCAGATGGCACTGCCAGGCATGTATATATTTTACGTCCCTGCCCCGCCCAGACTCGGAGGCTCGGGATGCTAAAAAGCTCGTAAAAAAAGAAAAAAAAAAATCAAAGATCAGCGGATAGAGCTAATAATATAATCATGGGGAACACCTGCAAAGATGCAGATGGGTGATTTCAGGCCGACGCTTCGTCAGTCGCAAGGTCCCGCCCACCCATATGGAGAGCTGGGGCAGTGGGGACGCTGTCACTCATTCTCTCTCTCTCTCTCTCACACACACACACACACACACCGAACACTACGTAGACTTACCGTAGACTAAAATCTGGGCTGCGTTGCATGTGTGAGCCGTTGCCTTTGTGTTTCACTTTGCATTGAAATGTAGTTACATGGAGGAGCTGTTGTGGGATTTTGATCCAGCTGGCAGTTGTTCTCATTCAGTGGACCGGTTTCATAACAACAGTAAACCTCAGTTTTGAGGTTTTATCACACACCACCCCATATATTTGCATATTAATGGTTTACTTATTTAAATTCAAATAAGAATCAGAAAAGCCAGGTTTAGTTTTTAGTCTGTGGCCTTTTTCAGCTACGGTGGCAGTGACTCGACAGTTTTCCAGTGCAGGAATTCATATTTTACTATCTCGCCGTTCAAAAAGGGGCATAATTTATGATTGACGGTTCAGGCGTCTTGCTGATTAATGCCAGTCACTCATCTGTTGCGCCAATGGCTGCCAAGGTTTTAGGTGTTTCAAACAAGCAGAGCCTGCACGGGTCTGTTTCTGCTGCAAGTGGGTGATATGCACTCAGGAGTAAAAAGGATGTGAAGGCTTTCAACCAGTCCTGGGGTGTACTCACACATTTTGACAGGTCAATACACAATCAATACACAATCAATTACACATGGGAGCCAAAATAAAATGGCCTTAAATATGCGGTGCAGTTGAGTGCAAGCCATTACGTTGCTGGTTTAGGCGGCTGTATTGATTACAATACATTCGCTCCGTCATACGCACAAAGCAGGTGATGGAGAACGCAGCTACAGCGCATTCGATGAAAACAGTGTGGGAGACGTGGGAGGAGCTTCGGCATCTGCGCAAGTGTAACGGTGCAAAACTGCTAATGCTGCAGCCTGTGATGTGAACGCTTTGTAGCCACGTGAGCTAATGTTTTCCACTAATGCAGAATAGGGTGTGTGCAGTTTACTTAAAACTAGCTTTTACTAGTCGTGCCCAGTCATCTCAGGTGGCTGTGAGTTGCAGCCTGTGACCACGGACTTTCATTTTTCATTGTGTCTGATGCGCAGGAGTTTGACCTAATTGTGTTTTTTGTGAAACGTGCAAGATAAACAAAGTTGGGTTGAGATGCAGTTCGCCGCTGCTGCCACTAGAGGCCAGTAAGGAGCAAATGTGCTGCCGACAGCACAATTAATATCAAATAGAGAAGAAACAAAACAGTTTTATGGCAAATTACTGGCGTGAGGGCTTGAACGATAGTTATAAGCAGATATATGGCTCTTCATCTGATGGCTGCTGACACAAAAGCAGACACACACGCGGACACATAACTGTCGACTCAGCATGCACTGGTCCACTGGGTCCCATCTAGGCCCACAACAGGGTGACACATGCCAGCTGATTAGTGGCTCATTGCGGTGTCAACACGGTGTATTTTTATATCCCAGGTTTGTGTCATGTGGGTTTGCTGGGCCCTGCTGCTCGCAGACCACTGACAGGTGTTAGAGTCAAGGACAGCGCTGTCACTTCGCATTAACAGACACATAAATTCGGACAGCGAGTAGGGGGACAGCTAAAGTTGAGTGCTGATATTTCTGATTCTCTATTCAGGCAGACATAAATCCAACAAGATGAGTACTTTCTGTCTGCTTTTCAATCTGAATGCACCCCGAGCCACCTGTCTAATGCTACAAGTTATTATAGAGACCTTCTCCTGTATGCGCGCACTGCACAATAAGTGCTCGCACCGGACCAGGAAAAGGCCTCGCGTCTGAAAACACACTCCCCGGCTGCGAGTCGACGTGTATGCACAAAATGCATGCAGTGCATCTGCATTGTTATCATTTCATATCAAAGAAACAGTGAATCATTTAGTTTGTAATGTAAAAGCTAATGCACAGAGTGCTTTGCATTAAAGGATTAAGGCAAAATACACTGAATAAAGTTAATTGCATACCAGAATAATGATGAAATTAATTGCTAATTAATATTTTCTATGTCATTTTCAACTTTGCATGTATAGAAATAAGTTTACCTTGAGTGTATGGAGTAAAAGTGGTAAGCTCAGGGAGGGATGTATCGTCAAAAGAAGAACAAATGAAGCCAAAGCTACCTGCACTGCAACATTTTTGTGATTTGAGTTTGTATTTTACAATATTCCTGGTGGTAGCGACAGAAATACAATTTGGCACTGGAAAAGACAAATTCCTCGTGCCAGAGCAGGTCTTAATTTTAGGTTAAATGATGGATTTCTTGCTATTTGAAGTCGTGAAATCTGGTAAATGTATCATTTCCTTTAAGGTTCGTGCACTTTAGTTAGACACGTTTTGCAGCACACCAAGTAAAGAGAGAATCTTTGCATTATAATCTCTTTGCTGTGCGTTTGTTGGCTGTTAGTTTTCATAGAATTACATTTTTATAGTGTTAAAGATACTATAGATAAATGCAGATGGTATATCTATTGGCTTATCATTGTCCAGTGCTTAGTGGCTGCAGTAATTAGAAAGGCTGAGACTTGTATTTGCAATGTCCTGCTGAGGCCCCGATCACCAATAACAGCATTTATTGTTTTCTAATCAGCAGCCCTTTGGCTGCTCCGATCAGTCAGTAAATAATGGAGATGTCAATATTGTCCCGGTCCTGTGACTCTGGAGCCCACTCACCCACCCACCCTCGCTCGCTCGCTCTCCCTGCTCTCGCTCGCCGCTATAAAGCAGCTTCATTAATCACACATTACGTTTGAAAAGAGTTCAAACTGTCAAGTGCTGAAAACCTGCACACGCAGGGAGCGCACGCGTGTGCACACAGCGTGTGCACACAGCGCGTGCACAAACAATGCCTGTCTACATGTGCACGGTCACAAACACCCACGGACACAAATGAAAAAAGAAGCAGGCTTGATAGCAGCAGCAACGCCGCCCCCTCCCTCCATACATTAGTGGTCAAGCAGCCAAAATGTCGTCTCGTCAGTGAGGCAGCTCCATTGATTAGCACTTCCAGCTTCTGTTCTGGCCCAGGAATTACCCCCTCTAATCTTGTAGTGAGTTATTTACTAGAGACCAATCAGGCTGATCAGATGAATTACCCTCTTTGTAACTGCCTGGACGCCCGAAGAACTCCGGCAACACACAAACACACAAGCAGAGACACATTGACGCACACATAAATAAAAAAAAACAGTCTTATTTGAAAACAAACCCTCTCTCTGTATTACATCACAGGCGAAGGACGCACTCCTCACTCTCCATTAACCGCAGCCAATCAAAACTCTGTATGTATTAACCCTGAAACTGAGAGAGTGCCGTGTTTCATCCTGCCAGTCACGCTGGACTCATCTGGCTCAGCCCAGACCGGGCCAGCACGTCAACGCTGGAACTTTAAAGCAATTACGTTTGAGAAAATACCAATTAATTCTACATATACAGTCGTACTGTACAGTGCGCTTTATGATGGCCTTTCAGCTCACCCTGCTGCCACTAACCGCTCCGACTTTGTTCTCCTTAATTGGCCGCAGAGCCACATGAAAGCTGCGTGTTAACACGGCAGGAAGTGATTCAACATTTTCCCCTGTCGAGGAGTCTCTCCGTTTCACCAGCTTAATGAGATTTAGGGTTTAGAATAAACTGGTGTTTAGGTTGGGCGGCATCCATTTGGCATAGGTATATATATATTTGTGTGTGTGTGTGTGTGTGTGTGTGTGTGTGTGCTCACCCGCCTGCTCTGATCTCTGTGTAAATATTCATGATCTCTGCCTGATTAGAGTTTGGAAATGTTAAAATGTCAGGACGAAACAGAATAAAGTAGAATAGAGAGCGATAGAAACCACAGATCCTTTCTGCCCTGCTCCTGTTTCATTTTCTAAATTCTCCCTCCTGCACCTCGCTCCCCCCGCTCCCCACTACGCTTCCCTCCCCCATCACTCTCCTCTCACACCCTGATCCTCCTCCCCCCTCTCCTCTCTCATTCTGGAGGGGAAACAGCGGTGGCGACAGGCGAAGCAGAAACCCATTTTTCAGTTTAAATGCCAAGTGGTTATGTAGCATAATATTCAGTCAGAAATTAACCATCTCTCCCCTGCAGCCTGTCAAGACGTAGAGACTGAGAGCAGCGGCTGGGGCTAAAGGGGGTGCAGACTTTGAATTATCAACACTGGCTTCCCTCAGCACCACTGCAGAGCAGACTCTAGTCACATTGCATCTGGAACAGCCTGCAAACGTCTGGAGCGCTTTGGGCGCCGATGCACGTGTGGCAGTGATCGCATCCGCCTCCTGTTTGTGTTGTGTTGTGTTGTGCGGCGGGGTCTTAAGAGTTAAACCGCTCAAACGGGAGGCGAGATGAAAGATGAGCCGGAGTGATTAGCGGTTCTGATATGACACACACTTTAATGGCAAAGTGTCAGAAAGACAGTTTGACCTCATCAGGTTGCTTTGAATCCCCAGAGCGGTGTCACGGCGAAGTGCACGGATCTGTCACCGTCCACGTCTGCAGTTAGCTCACGAGATGACCCACTACCAAGCGAGCTAATGAGTATTAAAGCAGCAAGCGAGTGGGAGCAAACTGGAGGGCTAATTAGCGTGCAGGTTTAGCCGCTCAGTACACCCCTTTTTCATCAGGTGTGTGCGGTTGATGGCAGACACGGCGTCCTGACAGCCAGTCACGTGATGTTTCCCCACTCAGGTCCTGTTTTGTTTTGTTTCTGTGTGTCTGTATTCAGTTTTTCCCAATAAGGAGGCTGTTCACAGCGCTGCTCACTGCTGTAGTTTTTAAAACAGGAGCAATCACTTTCAAGGCAACCAAAAGTAGAAAAACAACATTTCAACCCACTTTATTTGTGGCGTTTTGTCACGAAAAGACTCAGATTGTTCTTAAAATTGTGCATCAACATGCTGAAACCTGCTCCTCTGTGTCCTGCTGCAGCTCAGCACAGTAGCTTTAGCTGATAGCATTAGCTGCAGCCTGTCTGCAGCAGCTCTCTCCAGTCTGCAGCAGCATGTTTCTTCAGGAAGTTGTGCTTTGGTTCAGGGTTTCTTCTCTTCTCTGGCTGCCAGTAGTCATCCCGGTTACACTGCCCCCTGCAGAGCCGATGGGCAGCAGCGTGTGGACTGGAGCGTTAGCATCCGTTTGGAGCAACAGCTAGCCGTGACCTCAGCGCGTCCTGACCAACTGCCGTACAACTGCCGTGTATCATATATTATGGCCTACTTCCTGGCTTTCAAAAATTGGTTTCCCATAAGTAATTCAAACACCTAAACATGGTAAAATAGGGTCCCAGTTGAAAAACAAAATCCCATTGTAGGTATTTACTGTAAATTTAGCACTTTGTCCAAACCTGCCATCTTGTTATTTATTTATTTGTTGTTTGGATGTAATCTCACTGTGACGTGGTCCACTGGATGATATGGATTAAGAATGGCATCATTATTATTATTATTATTATCTGGAGGAAACCATGAAGAAAACAACCTTATGGCACAGATGTGATCATGCTGTCCTCCCTTCTCCTGTGCCGGTTTATCCTGGAGCGTATCCCAGCATGCATCGGAGGAAACGTGCATCAAACAGAACCAGATCAGTTAGAAAAGGCAGCAAAACGAGATCAGGTCTTTAAGGAGGTCAAACTTTTGCCAAATTTTATTTATTTATTCTGCAATAAGTAACAAAATGCCCTTGCTCAGGGGAACTTGTGCATCGGCCCCTTTGTGTCCGCCCGGGAAACCCTGCGCTGCATTTAGGCCCTTTGATTCCTCTGGAGCAGGAAGGGGATCGATAGAGGCTTTCAGAAGCGGCTCCTCCATCCATTCCCTTGCGTTAACGACAGCCATAAGTCACTGGGCTGGCAGGAGGGGAGGTTCATATATATATCTCACCCCCAGAGCTGTGACCTTTCTGTCTCCCCACTGACAGCTCCTACAGAAAAAGGTGTCAATTAATGACATTTAGAAAATTTCATATCACTCCCAATAACTCTGAGGCTTTTTACAGGAACTCTCCTATTGGCACCGAGGACTCGTGTGGGTGTTGGCAAAGGAGAGAGAGACAGAAAGAGACAGATCGAGAGACAGCCACAGAGAGAGAGAGAGGACTCCAACCCGTCATTAATGTCACTTGGTTTCCGTGTCATCATTTTAAAGTCAGGATGGTATAAAGAGCAGTGCATCATTCTGATTGTGCTCAGCGTCGTCGTCTGTTAGTCATCGCGGAGTCTTTTGTCCGGTCTCTTGTGTGCCACCGGTGTTTGCTTTCTTTTGTTGCCTTCACGCGATTAAAACACGAGACGCAGCCCAGGATTCATAAAAGCCGTGAGGCCTTTGCGTCATCAGAGGCCGAATTATAGGAAATAACGTGCGCCGCACCTCTGAGGCCGGCCTTTCCCGCTCTTTGGCTGTGAATATGAACCCTCTCCTCGCCTTGCGCGCCCGTGCTGCTGTATCAGTTCCATATCAGTGCAGTTTATGGCGGAGCAGTGTATTGGTTACCTTCAGGAGTAAACAGCCGGCGGGTGACATAACCTTTCATGTAGCGGCAAGACTGTACGTACACAAATAATTGAAGCCCTTGACCCTGTCTAGCGGCACTGGGCTGTAAGTACAAACCTGACATTTTGATACCGCTCCGGGGGCCCCTTCTACCACTTATTTTTATATTTCAATAATCCATGACGGCCGAGGAAAGAAAGAAAAAAAGAAAAAGAGCAGGTGGGGAGGGGAGGGGGGGCGTATGTGGGAAGTGTGAATGATTAAGATTGTCAAACTCGAATAATGCACTCAGAAGACAGACTATAAATCAGGTTTTGTGACATTTTCAAAAAAAGAAAAGCCCCGGCGCACCGTGCGAGCGAAGAAAGCCGGGTTTTATAGCTGAAACCACCCATGCAATCACAACCGCGCACAAACGCCCGCGCACACATCGCTCCGTGCCCCAAATGCCATTCATTCATTATTAATATATAGTATACTTATTTGTTTCGGGCCTACCTTCCTCGGCTGCTGAATGCCTGTAACCTTTTCAGTGCAATATCCGTCTGTGTTTTGAGGTCTTGATAATGATATCTGGTTGTGTGCGCGGAGGCCGGCCGGGGAGGACACTCACCAGTGGGAAGGTCAGTGGATGATGGTGGTTGAATTTGCTGTGGCGAGAGTATACTAATGCAGCAGCGGACAGGCAGTTAAGGACTGACAGCTATTGACAGCGGTGAGGGGAGGAAGCCACAGCGCGGCTCCTAACAGTGGAAGGATGGTGCTTGTTTTGCCATTGACTGAGGCCCGGGCGCTTCAGTCGATGGTTATCTCCTGCCTCTGCACCCCTCATTATTGCCCCCGCCCTCCCTGTTGGCCCTCCTCCCTCCCTCTTTTTTTAGCATTCGCGCTTTAATCATTGCCGCTGAGATGTTGTTTGCTGTCACCTCCGCTGAATTTACAACACCATCAACAGCATTTGCGTATTGCCTAATATGGACATTTCCAATTGAGACTGTCCCTCAACTGCTGATGGTGCGCTTGTGTGTTTCATGGCTGTTATTCCCCCACCACCACCGCCGCCACCATCTCCCCCATCACTGCAACAATGTCCAGATAAGAGCGATGAAGTTAATTCCTGACCTCCCGATTGACTCGTCCCAACCTGCTGTCGTTTGCTTTGTGTCTGTGGTGGTTGCACTGCAGGCTGCACGCCGTTACAACAGCGCATGTTGAATGAACGCAAATCGCCTTCCCGCTCAAATTGGTGCATTAAAGGAGTAGTCTGCCATTTTTTGCTTTCTTGCCGAGAGCCAAGATGAAACGTGATACCGCTCTTTAATCCATAGCCACCAGGATCAAGGCTCTGCAGATGCTAAAGCAACAGCTAGCAAAGCTGTTTCCTGAGTTAAAAAGGCTAAATCTCAGAAATGAACCTCATATCTGAGGATTTCACCTGCCAGATGTTGTTGATTCGCTCAGATTTTGGTGCATTTGGTCATTTTGTTCCTTGATTTTTATGCTTCTGCATTGTAGTCGGTGTAGTTTAATCATTCCTCTATGGCTGCAGCTTGAAATATGTTATTTCCACTTCCCTTAGTTCAAGCCGGTGGGGTGTTTTACGATGCAATTTCCTTATTTTTGCTAACAGCCTCCCCTCAGATCACCTGCTGGTACACCTTGCGCATAAAGCAGAAGGCAAAATGTTATATTTATGACTGATATGTACGCTGATTGTGCATGCACTGCATGCTTTTGCACCCGTGCAGAGCCCAGACACCAAACAGGACAAACCACAGTCAGCCTTACAGGTACAGGACTTCTGTTACCTTTGGATAAAGTCAGGCTAGCTGCTTCGCTCTGCTTCTAATCTTCATGCTAAGCCGAAACATCTCTTTGCTGCAGACTCACATTTAAAGCAACGTATAAACATTTTTGGAAATATTCATTTGTTTTCTTGCAGGCTCTCATCTGTGCAGTCAGGATGTGGCTGCATAAAGCAGGCGATTATCTCAGCTTTGCATAAAAACTAGAAACAAACCTGGCTCTGTCTGAAGGTGCCCGTCGAGCTTTGTATTTACAGTAGAACGATATCACTCTTCTGTCCCATCCCACCCACTTCTGAAAATGTGGGACTGCTCCTCTCGTATGTTTGTGCACCTTCTGTCCATTCTCTTTGCTGGTTTTTGTCTGTATAATTATGTTCAATCAGGAAAATGTAGCCATACCCCCTAAAGGATCTTTACCCTGCTCCAGCACTCCCTCTCCTCCTCTTGTCCTTAGCTGCATGTTGTTTTGATACACAGCTGCCATCTGTGTGAAATATTAATGCAGTGGGCTGATTTGGGGTGTCGAGCAGTGTCACTCATTTGGCTTTTAATCATGCGGCAGCTTGAGAAAAAAGGAGGGAAAATAACTTCCCTTCCTGGGTGGCTGTCAAAGTCTTCCCAAAGTCATCCGGCACGTAGGGCGTCATGCCTGTCGCCTGTCTCTCCTCTCATTGACAGCTGCATTTTTGGCTCGTCTCCGAGTGGCTGAGCGCTTTCACGTCTAGCCTCTCTTTCAGCCAAAACAAGGACGCCAGCCATGAAAATTTAAATACAACACCATCTCATCGCTTACCCCGCGCACAGGCCCGCTCTCCTGAAAGGGACAAATTAAGGAGATGATAAATTTTTCAATGCGTTCCAGTGCAATCGGTTGCATTTGGAATAACATTTGCGATTTTGATGCATTACAGACTGCTGACAGCGATAAATGAGTTTTACCAGATCCCAGAGATGTTAAGTGGCTCCGTTGTGTATTGTGTGCACCATGTGAACGTCTCCTGGACCCGCTCACAGGACTCAAAACTCACATTTTAAAGGACGTTTTCCTCTTTACTGCCGCACCGAACGCTTCCCCGCGCTAGCCGCAAACGCACAAAGGGTCCCATCTATGATTAATGTGATTGCATTTATAATTCAGCTAAATAACATAAGCATAATTATTACATTAATCAGCAGACTCCAAAGCAGAAGAAGCTTCTGACATACCTGTTCACAATGTGTGACAACCAGGATTTATACATCTCACCCACTTTCCTTTAGAATATAACTGATCTCCACCCTTGGCCCATTATCTGGGTTTTTAATAAGGGCATCTAATTAATATTTATAGTGTAATTGCCTGTTTTCTACTTTATTTTCTTGAGAAATAAGCAACAAGGCTAAAATACTGTTGTTGTTAATTAAGACAAATGCATTAATTATTAAAGATGCAAACATGTCAAGCAAGCATAACTAATTATTCTAGCGTGTTAACAGTTGTTTAATGTTAGCAGCAGCTGAATTATTTAGAGCGCACGTGCCATATTTGGATTGTTTGAAACGCCGGGGCGAGGAGAGAGACGCGGCGTGATCTCAGAGAAGCAGGGGAGGGAAAAAAAAAAAAAACTTTTACAGATGGGGCCCACCTAACTATAATTGCTCATTACAGGTGAATGTGAACAGGATGAGGAGGTGGTAGGAAGAGATGGTGTTAATTTAATGCACTACAAACTGTCAGGTTTTGGCCGAGGTAACGCAGAAGCTTTTTTCCGTGTGTGTGTGTGTTTCTTTTTTTGTATTGGAGCGAAAGGCGTCAGGGAGTGAAGGTAACTGGATGTGACGGCAGACAATTTATGTTGTTATGTCTTAATTGTCACCTGATGTGCATGCAATCTGGAACGCTGACAAAAAAAGACACTTCCTCTCCGCGGACCGCCGGGGATGAGGTGTGAAGACAAAACAAGTTTGATCTGATCAAAACCCCACAATGAGGTGGATTCCACCAGTTTGGGGTTTATAACTGAGCCTGAGTGTGATGTATGCCTGTCTGTCTGTCTGCCTGCCTGTCTGTGGCTGTCGCTGAAATTTAGCTACACGCGCCGCGCACCACCTACGCAACAGGATCGCGCTGTTCGCGGCACCTCCCCACCTCACGCACTTGCACAAATACCTACACACAAATCTTGATGCGGAGTCCAATTAAGCTGCTTTAATAGGAATCACGGCGGTACCAATGGTTTTAGCGCGTAAAAACTGTCATAAAAAAATGGTCAATTAGCGCAGAGCTGAAAAAGCTGTCAGTTTTAATCACTCCATGCCCGTTGTTTCCCACTCCACTTTCACTTGGAACACTGTGATGTCTGTCAAGTGTGATGGTCTTTGCAAAAGTAATTACGCAAAGCTCGGTATAATCATCATTGTATAAATCACGATATAAACATCCATATGGTCTGCCTCCCATCAGGTACATATAAGGCTGCATATTAAACACAACGCCAGCGTCTCGACGAGTCTTCTCTCTGAGAAGTTTTGCCGGTTGCTCGTCTGGAATCAGTCACCATTAAAAAGTTTGATATTATTAAGAAAGAAAAAGAACTTCTCCAGCATCGTCAACACGTACTGCATCTATCACCTGCAGCCTGTACGGACTGCCGCAGGGTCGTGTGTAACGTCTGACGGTTGCAGTTTGCTCAGGCTTAGGCAACGAAACCGCTCGGTTGAGTTCAGGAGAAGGTTTCACGGTTTGGGTTGAACTGTGCACGTGTTAGAGGAGTCATGCATGTTAAATTACATTAAAACGAGTCAAGGTCGACTTTTGGTTTCACATGTGATGCCCGCACCAGCCTCCTGAATGAACTTCATCCCTTGCTCACTCACATTTTTAGCATTTGCACACACCTGCTCTGCACAGAGTGGTTAAGATCCCCTGCACGCAGAACTGGACTTATGTACTGCAGGCAGTTCACCCTGTTATTTGCACGGTGATTGAAGAGACTGGACTGGTGTTGCACAGACAGTGATGTGCATGAGGAGGTCAGGATTAGCGTCGACCCGAGGGATGCAAAACCCAAGAAATGCACCTTTCTTAAAATGAACCTGCACAATATTCTGAGTTATAAACAATAACGACTCATTCAGCTGGAACTGGTATGCATATTTTCATAGACTTATGTTCATCTGCTGTTTTCTCGCAGGTGGAAGCACAAACCTGGAGGTGTAAGACAATAATTAGAGAAGGAAAAAAAAAGGAAAACGTGCATTTCTAACTTTTTAAATCTGGTGCTTTCCAAATATCACATCGTGCAGCACTGGCACATATAACATGCCTTCTCTATAAGCTGTGCTGCTTGCGAGCGAATGGTTATTTTAAAGCTGGAGTGTAACTCGTTTGTGTCAGTGTAGGAGGAGGAAGGTTCATTTTAAACAACACATTTTACATATCGTCACAAAAGCTTTTGCAGTCTCGCCAAAAATCATTTCCACCTCTATTCTCATATTGCATTTAGTTTAAAGCCAAAGGAAACATGGAAGGGAAGATGAAATCACTGTCTGCAGCTTAGAAACAGTCATTTTTGTGTTTTTTGGTGTGTTGTCTGTAAAGTTTGTGTTGTTTCATGTCTGGATTTCTCATAAAAGTCTTAAAATAGTGTGAATTAAGCTCACACAGGCTGCATCAGTGCTGTCGTTAGTGTGTGCGTCGAACCTTTCTCCGGCTGCTCCACGGCTGCACGTCCAAGTTAAACAAGATGTGGTCACAGCTCTTGGAGCTTGTGATCCACGATTTATGCTTCATTATAAAACCTGTTCCCATGATGCATCATAACAAACTGGCTTCGGCAGTCGGCGCATATACAAAAATACAAAGCGCACGAATTAACTCTGCCCTCTGCAGTGATTTACAGGCTGATTTGGACCCGCGGGCACGTGACAGTTGCTTTCATTTTCTTCTATATATTTTCCCCTCATCGCCAAGGTCATTGGTGAGCAAACCCCTATCCAAGTTTTTCCAGCACCCTCCTCTTTCGTCCTCCCTCCCTCCCTCCCTCCCCCGCTTCCTCCCCCATCCTCCTTGGCCCTGATGGCCCCATGAATCATCCCGTCTTCCCCATCGAACTCTCCGACGCCTCCTTCCCACCGCAGCCACCCCAACTTCCCCAATCCTTCTTCATTCCCGCTAACAATTTGGTAATGAAATATTGATTTTTAGTTAGATTCAAATGGAAGTTATTAACTTTGCATTGATAAATCACTCCCCTCTCTTTCTTCTCCGTCTCTCGCTCCCTCTCTATTTTGGATAGAGTGCTGGTAGTAACACCTGATTCACAATAAAGCCCAGAGGCCTGATTTGCTACATGACCTACAGTCCTCCTTTCGGACGCCACTCCCTGTTTTCCTCACACACACACACAGACACACACTCTGCTTGCATTAAAATCTGTGAATATACTTCCTGTGGTCAGCGACAGTGGCCATATTTTACTGAACATTGTGAGCTTTGTGGAGAAATGCCCTTTTCGGGATGAGTCGTGCATGGTGGTACATTGCTTAAGGCCCAAACACTGAAGTTTAGCCTTAATTACAGGTGCAGATACCTGTGTGGAAGGGGCGGAGTTGGCATACAGAGTACCAGGAGGTTTTCCCGGAGGCTGCTGCACAAACTGGGTGAATGCAACTGTGGAAGAAAGCAGAAAAACAAAAAGCATAAAGAGACAGATAGAGACAGACAGAGGTGATCTGGGTGGGTCCCACAGCTCTGCTTGCATCTATTGTGTTTTGTAAATGTTATTTCAATCATTCTCGATACAAAAAGGCTCAAAGAGCAGTTAATTTGCTGCAAAACACGATGTGAAACAGTTTCAGGAGTATAAGAGGAGTCTGGGTGATGCAGCATTATGAGGGGGCAGTAATGTGTCTGCACGCTGTCTGTGATCTGGATGGATGTGATGTGGTGCAGGAGGAAGAGAGGTAGAGGTGAAATGGACGGAGGGGGAGCTGCATTGATTTGACACAGAAATAACAGGAGACGGCGGCAGGCGGAGGGACAGCGTGAAAGTTCGCCAGCAGAGATGTGATTGGTCCAGAGACGCTCAGGCAGAGTTTGACTGGCTGAGCAGAAAGAGTGAGCTAGAGCGAGAAAGAATGGGAATAAATGAGTAAACATGAACACGCACTTGCTGATTGAACATCTATAAGCTTCATTTCTATCAGGAGAGACTTAATTTAATATATATATATCACAATAAAAAAGTAATTTATAACCACAAAAGAAATGCTTGTAATTAATATAAAGGAGAAAAGAATCTATAAATACAGGCTTTAAGGTTGCACGTGGCTTTCTATTGCATGCACTGTTCGACATACAATGATTAATTTGGATTAAATTGGTGAACCCACACGAATGGAAGCTTTATCAGTGTGGCTCAGTGAACGGAGGTTTTGGTCTGAGTCAAAGAGTCCGGGGTTGATTTCCATTCCCGGTCCGTCCCACGCCGCAGACTCTTTGGACACGAGCGCCGCAGATTGTCGCGCTTTTAATTCCAGACACTTCCTTTTATCTGCGTGTCAATTTATTCCGCGCAATGACTGATAGCTCCTCCGGGCCTCAGCTCGGTGGCTGGCTGAGGGAAATCTCAGTGGCTGTAATTTGTTCCCTTTAGATGTGTTTGTTTTGTCTCTGACAGTTTTGCTGAAATGGAACTGTCAGGCTGAAGACCGACTTTGAACATGAAGGCTTTCATTTCAACAATGGCAGTAGTTTATGTTCGACAATGTGTTTGCTAAACTCGACTGATATGTTTATTGGCTGCCTCCGTCTCCTGATGCTCTCGTTTTAATGTGATGATCACACAAATTCGTTTTGTTACACCTTTTACGCAAAATTGACTTTATTGATTTTTTCTTATAATAATAACGACATTTCAATTAATTTCTTGAGCGGGCGCGAGCGAGGCCCGCTTGCTATGCTGGACGCCGCTGCACAGCTTCCTGCACACACCGACACACACACACACACATAAATCCCCACCCCCCCTCCCCCTCCCACTCCCACTCCTATCCAGTATTAAAACCAGCTATTTGACACAAGATGGACGTGGTGGACAGGCAGAGCCCAGGGGACACAACCGGGGTTGCATATGAGGCGTCCGTTACTGGGAGGGCCATTTACATTTCTCTCTGCGCGTATTCACTGACAGCGACACAATTTCCTGTTCCGTCTGGCGAGCTCTTGACTGCGAGCCAGGGACTGAAATGTAATCTTTGGGGCTTACAGCGCGCTCGGCCTCCCCAGAGTATTTCCCCACCAAAACCTTGAACTCTGCTCGGGAAATCTTTTATTCCAGGGTCCTGGTGTTTTTTAGCCCAGGAAACAATGAAGCACTCTGAAACAGACTGACTGCCATGAGATTACTCCACTAGCCCCTGCTTGGATTGTGCACACACACACACACACAGAGCAGCAACCTACAGTAGAGGCATGCAGATTGAAAGCCACTCCTGTCCTGTCCGACCATCGCCTTCTTGAATGTTTCCATATTTGTATAACTTTTAATATATTTCCAGTCATGCATGCCCGGGAAGATTGAAGGAGAAACAGAACAAGACAGACAGACAGAGAGAGAGAGAGAGAGAGAGAGAGAGGGAGGGAGGGAGGTATTATGTGTCTAGGAGGCTCTGCCATGACCTGGAATGCGGCTGGGGAACGTTGTGTTTGAGGTCATGTTGATTTCTCAGGAGAAAGGCCCTCCATTGGTTTATAGTAACAAGGAAACATGGTCTCTCTCGCTCTCTCTCTCTCTCTCTCGCCGCTGCCATTGTGATTTATGTTTAGACACCAGATCACTGTGCCAGACATCCTCACACATTATGACACTGTGCACACGACGCACTCACTGCCGGGCTTGTTTGTGACATTGAGTGGCAGAATTTAAATAGATATACGCCCTTATCGCGCCTCCTTACACGAGGAAAAAGGCAGCATTTTTGTCACAGAAGACTGTGGGCTGTTTATTGGGGGCGTTATTTTATTTATATAATGTTTTAAAGCCAAAAAACACAAAAGGAAAAACGGGTTTTCTCACTTTACATAGTGGCACCTTGTCATGTAGATAAGTCTAAGTTTTAATAGTCCTGGTTTCGGCTGCATTCAGAAGGTCTGACTTTACAGACACACAGAGCTAAAGTCAGGCCTGCTGTGGGCCACAGGTTCATGAAGGCCACACTGGGGCTGTCTGCAGTCTCTCTGCGGACTTGACAGGGTGTTGGTATTAATAAAAATATAAAGATGGCGACAAATAAACCACAAAACCTATAAAAGACAAAGTTGGTCTTTGTTACAGGCTCGTCATCGGTGGGAACCACTGTACTGTACTGTCATGGTTTGGAGTTGAGTTTCTGGTTTTGCTGGCATCCTGTTTTATTTTGAAATGCTTCCCTCTCGTGTCCCTGTTCACTTGTTTCCTTCCTTCTGTTGCTGATCGGATCGTTGTTTTCACCTGTGTCTGGTTAGGGTTCCCTCCTTAGTCTGTTTAAGTTGTGTCACTTCCTTTGTTCTCCGTTGGTCCGTTGATTGTTGGCGAGTTAGTAGATGTTGCCTTTGCTGTTTCCTTGTGTTTTGGGATTTGGCCCGTTACCCGGACTTTGTTTCTCCCAGACTTTGTTTCTGCCCACCCCCTTTGGTTATGTTTGGTCTGGTTTCTGGACTGATTACCTGGCATTGACCCTGCCTGCCTCCACTAACGGTAAGCCTAAACTCGTCAATAAACTGTTTTGTTAACTCTCTGCTCCTTGAGCTCCTTGGGTCCGTCCCCTTGAGTTCCTCCATGTGGCACAAAGAGGGTTCAGTTAACCAGGAGCTGGTTTGGTTATAGCTTTGTAAGCAGTGACTGGGAGCCAGTGGAGCAACCTGAACAAAGGTGTGATATGTGCTTTGGTTGAAGACCAGACGAGCTGCTGCATTGCAATACGATATATTGCACTGTGGGTAACTATAAAATAACATAAAACACCATCCTGTTGCTTAGCATTGTCCGCTAACCCTGACTGAGAGCTGATTTTGTTTGAAATACCTCCTACCAAAGAGGAAAGCCTTAAGTCTGTTGAGACTGACGTCTTTGGGTTTTCCAGAGTGGCAGTGACACAGGTTTTAGAGACAGATGTGGCTTTTGAAATGATTTTTATCCTAAAATGTCATTTTTTTCTAATTTGCAGGATTCACTTTTAAAGTCAGGCCAACCTTCATTATTATTATTATTTATTTTAATGTCCAGTAAAACTATAAAACAGAGCTGTGACGGCACAGCAGGATCCATAGATGGTTTTACGATAGTGTGACCTTTGTTATGAAGATGCGCGCCCCTTCCTTTGCTCCCTGGCTCAGTGCTATAAGGACATATTAAATCTAGATAGGACTGCTGTATTAAGTAGGGAGACTGTCTCATGCTACGTGTAGATAACCTTGTGTTATTAGCTCCCTGATGGCCAATCAATACGCCACTTCCTAGCTGCTGAGGATGAACCAAGTCCCTCACCTAGATAATCATCTCTCACTGTCTGACGGCGAATAATTGGTAGCCTCTCAATCCCAGCTTGGTTGACAAGGGTGGTTTGCATATTAAAAACACTGCGCTAACAGTCTATCATTCTGAACAGAGAGAATAAACATGCATATACATAATATTTTGAGATAATTGAGCTGGGATGCATCACCAAACCCCAAGGAGCGAAAATAGCTTGATAAAGAGAAGCAGGGGATGGGCTCTGCTTAAAGTGTACTGTTGATCATCGCTGTAATGCTATGCATAGTGAGGGGAAGGATGCTGTTTATGACTGTGTCGGGGAAAAAGATCTGCAGCAGAGAGTTGAGTCCCTGGTGGCCATCTCTCTGTGGAGTGGAGACATCATCCTCTCGCTGAACGCCCGGTCCCCGGCGGACAGCACTGACATGGATGATGAGGATGGTGATGATGTTTAAACGGAAAACTCCCTGTCCATCTGTCCACACCCGCACGTCTGCCGCCTCTCGTGCTGCTGCTCTTTCTCTTCCTCCATTTTCTCCCCGCGTTAGCGCTCAAAGGCTACTATCTTCCCCTCTTCTTCCAAAGAACTCGGTTGCGTATTTGTACACAGCTGCGTTTGTTTATCCGTCCTCTTTCCTCTCCTAACGCCAGATACATTCAACAACGAGTGAAGTGGTCTAAATGTCATTTGCGGTTCTTGCAAGTGCCTTCAAAGCGGTTTTATTTCACACAAAAATGGCTCCCGTGAAATCCCCCAGTGAGCTTTCTTAAAAGAATCCTTTAATTATAGAGTTCAATGAGGACCTCGTCAATGAGGCCACTATTAAAAAGCGCTCAGTAATTATAAACAACATCCTTGACGGCACCTTGCAAGTGTTGGTGAATAAAATGTAATTTAAGTGTTAAAAAAATAAAACTACAAAACAAGAAAATAAATCTAAGGGACTTTATTTTTGTAGGGCAACATTCAGGGTTTAACTTTAAACCCTGAGTCGTTTGTTTCTTTGAAAAGTCCTCATGAAAAGCATCTTCTGTGTTCTTTAAAGATGCAGAAATGAATAATTTGCCTAATATCCTCTTAACTAGACTTGGCCTTTTGTCAGTGCAGTGACAAACTATGTTTTTGATGCAAATGATGCAGAAATGTCCCATATTTGCTTTGCTCTTCCACTGTTGCCACCGTAGCTAGCTAGCTGCTTACCTTTACTGCACACAAGTACAATAGCTTACATTGGTTGTGGGCAAGAAAACAACTACGCTAATGCTGCCTAACTTTAGTATATCTACATGCTTTTAAGACAGCAAAGCATCTGCCCAATTAGATTCAGGTGATTTTTGATATTTGAGTTCCTGTTGGCTCTGAAACCTCTTAGTTAACGCTACTTTTATACCTCCCAGTGTGAAACAAACAGCAATAAACCGAAACCTGAATGTGCATTTTCAGTCAAAGCTTTCAAACTGTGAAGGGCTGCAAAGTAACCCAACATTGGCACTGACCTCTTTTGTCTAGACTGGAGTTTCTCGGGGTCATTCGGTCATTCTCTGTGGAATCAGACATTGGCTGGCAGGCCAAACTTTAGATATAGCTGTCATCTCTCTCTCTCCCTGCCTCCCATGGTGGTACTGAGGGCATGTGTGTTTGTGCCAGTCTTACAAGGGCAACATGGAGCCACAATGTGAGTGTCAAAGTGAGAGAAGGGCTGCTCTAATATCAAAACATATGGAGATCACTGCCAGACGTGGCAGCACTTGTGCTTCTAGGATGGAAGCTGGATGGTGGATGCTGTGGAAGCTGACAGCCAGCCGAGTGCCCGCCCACAGGGGCTGCTGTTCCTGGGGCATGGCTGCAGCCAGGCGCCAGGGGAGCTCCAGGGAAGCTTCAGACTTGGAAGGGTGTGGGGGTGGATGCTGTCATTGCTGGATCAGTGGAAGAGGCGGACGCTGTGGACCCAGGTTCAGTGCACAACACTCAGGGGACAATTCAAATGGAGCACAGAAGCCGGGGCTGCTAACCTCTGCAATACAACACAAACGCGCTAACTGACTGTCAACAAACACCTATAAACACACTGTAGGCACTTATATAAGGTGAGACATGTAACAGTGTTTGCTTACATATCTTTCTGCACGCCGTAACTTAGAGGTGCATTAATAAAGACCATTTTAAAATATGTGAGCAACGGCTTTTATCTCTCTTTGTACTGGAGCTGTAGCTTATCTTTCTATTCGATCCTGAGTTTTGAAGCACTTTGAAAAGTCTGCTTCAAACTCTATAAATGAAACATTCATCATCGCTCTCACGTTTAATAATCATGATTGAGATCTCAGCACGATGACGGTTTCCGGGGACATGCGTAAATGCTATACATAGCCACAGATGCACGTGACGGTCGTGCATCATGACAGTTGTTCTGATGATGATACTCGGAGAGGCTCGCAGGTGAAACACGGTCGCGTAAACTTAACTTTTTTCTATCCAGCTGTGATTTGAAGCTTGTGCATGTTCCAAAATGACAGAGTTTTGCAAAACAGACTCAGCTGATGCACAGCTTTTTAACACATCTGATCTCAGGTCAGCCATATGCATCAGGACCGGAGACCCCAGTGTTCCTTTAATCACTCTTACATGCGTTTATTGACACAAAGACACACAAGCGCATGCAAAAAAGCTTTTTCTGGAGACAGTGAAACTCATTTTCTTTCTTTCAGCAGCTCAGTATTAATGAGGTAAGCTAAAGTTCTGCATGCGGTCACACAGTTTTCACAACAGATTCCAAATCCTACCGATCTTGAAACGCCCACAGATTAAAGTCATCTACTTCCTGTTATATTACATCTGTAATTTGCTTCTCATCATGCAACAGAGCAAGCCGGCTTTGATAGAAATCAAGTCAGTCATTTTCTGCAAAACAGCGCTAATGTCTAAAGAAATGTCATATAAATATTGTCAATTAGTTCAGAGTTGATATAGCTGTCACGTCCAATCATCCTTTGAAGGTTGTTTGCATTCCATTTTCACGCATATCATCATGATTTCTGTCAAGTTTGATTGTTTCTAAGTAAGAGTAATTACACCGAGCTCGGTGTAATCTTCCATTAAATAAACATCCATATGTTCTGCCTCCCACCAGGTATAGGAAAAGAATGAGATAAAGAAAAAAAACTTTGAATATATGAGAGATACTAAAAGAAACTGAAGCACTGGAGCTTCCAAATACCGCACAGTGTCTAACTGAGGTTTTAAAGCAGCTGGTATCAATATTTCTATGAGGACAATGCTTCAGCAGAGTGTGTGTAATGCTCTTAACGACAAACCGGTTAGCTTATATTACTTTACTCTGCAGTTCCTTTCAGAGCTATGGGAGCTTTAAGGATCTTTAAGCTATTTTTTGGCTTTACAGCATAAAACTTCACGGTTCAGTCTCAGCACTTTGCAGGAAACGATTGCACCAGAGCGAACCTGCTGTACGCTACCCGGCTAATCAAACAGCAGACAGGCTAAGTTAGCAGCTAGCTGCTGAAGCAAGTGGAACGTTCTTCATCTAAAGAGCCAGACGTTTGTCTCAAGAGTTAGTAGACACTAATACAAAGCTTCAAAACACAGGTAATGTAAGCTAGCTTCTCTGTGTCTGCTAAATGTTGCTAACACATCACTGTTGTGTTTAGGGTTTGCTTCTTTGAACCCAAATTGGCAAAAAAATACAAATTATGCATGTTTGAGGAATCCCAATGGAGTAGGCTGATGACATCATGCACGGTAACAGTGTGCGAGACACCTTTAGCATTATTCAAGAACCTGCATCAGGTAAAAACTTCTGTTTAACCCACATTTAGATCAGCAGACACACGCCTCATGTTTCATATTTCCACAGGAATCTGGAAGTGAAATGGTTTAAAATGAAAACTGGTTGAATGTAGTTGTTAATAGAAGCTATGTTGGGCCTGATAAATGATAAAAGAGGCGAATAAACCGAGCGTGGTGACTCATTTGATGAAAATATAGAGTCTAGGTGTGTTTAAGCGCTGTTTAAATTGTGGGACCAGTGACGTGAGCACACTCGCGTACTTTCCCGTTTCCACAGACGTGCAGGCAAAAGTTAGATTTGTGATACAAGGTGAGCTTCTGTTCTCCGAGGTCTGATCACCACTCAGGGTTGCTCTGCTCCTTTATCTTTCAAATAACCGTCAATCTCAGGTCTCAGCAACTTGAACCGCCCAAGGCCGTCTCACAGTGAGCACATGTGGTAGGTTGTGTCAACATGTTGACCATTATCTGCAACTGGAAGGCAGCTGAGGTTATTCACAGTTGTTACTCCAGCCTGAATGAGACATCGTCCTATTACAACATAAGGGTAACATATTGATATCTGCATGTTTGCACTAGATATGGACCCCAGAATTGTTGAGACATGGATTTGCAGGTTTTAAATTGTACTTCTGCAAACAGTTCATGCATTGTATCTTAATCTGTTAGTATACAGTATATTTTCCTCAAAACCAACATTACATGGCAATGTAAGTCATTGTAAGAGCTGAAGGTTGTCCATAACCTGTTTTCAGACACACATGGCAACAATGGATAGATTTAATTCATCAGCTAGCGTCACATGCTGTAAACAGTTGCCTGTGGTTTACACAAGGAGTGGATGTGTGGGTTCGTGTCCACTTTGTGTGTGTGTAGGGGTGGGGGGGTATTGACAGTGTACTGACAGGATGTTGATTATCCAGCTTGCAGGAGGATGAGGGCTGTCTGGACGTCAGGTGGGAGTCACAGCGGCGAGGAGTGATGAGACAATCAGACGGAGCGGGAGAGAGAGAGGAGGGCAATGTGTCAGGGCAGAGGACGATGACAATAAGCTGTCAGTCTCAGCTGACATGAACACGGCACTATCAGGATCAGATTATCTACAGCAGTGCTCTGAAATGTGATGCACACAAACAAATGCACACGCTTACTACATATATGTACTTCAGACACAGTCGTCCCTTAACCCCTGGTCCCTCTTCTTGTGCTCTACACTGGAGATGAGACACTGGAAGACTAACAACTGTTCCTCAGCAGTTCCTTCAGTTGGCCAGAAACACAACTCGTATTGGTATTATGCATGTTTGCACGGATGCACATGCATTCAAGCAGCAGGTGACACAATGCACAGGCCTGTTGTGAGTTTCATACTATTATTCTGATGGTGGTGATAATGCCTGAAGGAATATAAACCATGCACGAACTAAAGCAGCAAAGAACAAGGCCGCTAGGTAGCAGGAGGGATGTAAACAATCCACGTCACACCCTGCAAATGCTAGAACTCAAGGATAGAGACAATGCACTTCTGTATTAACTGTGCAGGTTGGAGGAAGATGATGATCATGCCACCTTAAAGGACGTTTTGTCACGTAAATGCATTTCAGCACAGAGTAGACGTCAGGTGACTTGCTTCGGTATTTCATCGAAATGTCGACGATAAGGCAGCTTCTCCTGTATCAGCTGCTTTGAGCTTAATACTGATGAAACGTCAGTAAACCAGGAGTCACGGTGTCCAGAAACAGCATATCATTATCGGTACTCATGAAACCCTCTCATCGGCGACTGTTGGTGCAGTTCACAAGGCAGGTTTGAGTGCTGCCCTCACACGTTTTGTCTCCTCTGGGTGTGGATGATTTCGTATCAGTGGTCAAACCTAAGCAAATACAAATACAGCTTTGATCTACATTACAGTGAAGGATGAACTTAGGGATCATCATGTGTTTTTCAGTATTATGCATATAAGCCCTCCTCTGGACGAGCACTTTTGTCTGTCCTCCGTATATACGTCCACTCTTCAGTTATTTATTTAATTCTGTAATTTTCCTCCGTTGGATTAAAATCCACCGAAATAAACGCGTTCCATTATTTGCACAATCTTTAATTATGCATTAGGCTGTGGTGTGCACATTAAAAAGATGCAACTAAAACGCTCATTAAAGTTGCATAAGCAACAGCATTTAAACTGAGTACAAATACATAGGCAGAGGTCCATTTACCACCCCACAGATGAAAGGGCATGGGATATTAAGAGGTGGGGCTGCGTCTGAATTCACAGAGAAAACCCTAATCTTACTAAATTGTCCTTTGCCGACTAATTGACTTTTAATTAATCCCCTTGATATTTGGACAAGCACAGACCTTAGCAGTGGTGCTCTGTGTCAAACACCTGCTTTGTGGAAGGGAGGAAGCGATCTTTGTGCAAAGGTGGATAAGGCTGTTTCACCAAACTGCCACTGTTGTGTCTGCAAATCCGAAACTGAGGTGTTTTCACTTTGACTGCTAAGATGGTGATTTTTAGGAAATGGCTAACACTTTATTCAGACTTCTGTCTTCAGCTGAAGAAGTTGCAACGCTTGTTGGCAAACGATGACAGGATAGAGAGGATTGGCTTGAAACCCCTGAGCATCCTGATGGTCAGCACCAGGATTTTCCACGAGCTTGTGAGCAGTAAACATCAAATAAGACACTAGAGACAAGTTGTAATTGTCAGATTCTTGATTTTACTTCCTCGGAGTGAAAGAGAAACAGTGTCTGATATCCAATAACCCAACTTAGACCTTTCGCCTACGCTGGTCAGCAAACTCAAAGCACACACTTTGCTCCTGTTCAGAGCAGCAAAACATCAGAGATGGGAATGGAAATTCATACAAAAAGCTGCTGCACCTGATTTATTAACACAGACTGACCAGGGCCTCGCCTCCCAAAACAATCTTTACGCAATGATGATTGTTAAATCCGTCTTATGAACCACCTTCATCCATCAAGAGGTGTTTCCCGAAAGCATTGTAACTGAAGGCACTCCAAGAAATAATAGTGGACTAACAGTTTCCACCCACCCACACGCAGGAGGCTGAGAGCATTGCTGTATCCAGAACCTGCAGGATGCACCGCAAACCACCTGCTTTACTGAGCTCGGGGTTAAAGGGTTAACCCTAACTACGTCTATGTCTGTGCTTTAACCAGGGTTCTTCGTTGGGTGTGCAACATGAAAGATGCTGTTTGGAATAGAAAATAAGTCTGACAGTGAACAACAAACACCTCAACACTCGAGCTGCGCAGTTCAATCCGAACATCTGTGGAGGATTGCTGCTCGTCTGCATGGAGAAGTGCCACACACCTGGTGAATCTAAGTTAAGAAACACTGAGGTTGTCTTGATGGAGCGACGCCTCACTAAGGTACTTGTGCAGATCGCTGACGATGTACAGCTTTAACCTGATCAGACTTAGTATTTGCACTTAGCAACCAAGACATGGAGCATGAAAACCACAGAATAGTCTGTATGTTAATGAAGGTTGTCGTCAAAGGGGATTTATTAGACATGGTCAAGGTGTGTGTACGCATGTGTGTTTGCACCGCCGCATGCGCGCTTCTTTGAGTTTATGACACGCGGGGCCACTTTAATAAACCCGATCTAAAAATCCCCTGGTAAATAACTAAGAGACAGCGGGCGGTGACGGTGTGTAGGGAGATTATTGTGTGTGGGAGGTGTAATGAAGAATGAATAGGGAACGCTGAACGTTGAGTGATCAAGGGCACGGAGAGAGAGAGAGGGTGAGGGAGGGAAAGACAGGGGATAAGAGCAACAGACAGAGAGAGAGATAAAGAGGGGTGATGGACATGTCTCATCCTCTCTCTGACACTTTCATCAATAGCCTCAGGAAACACACACACACACACACACACACACACACACACACACACACGCACGTCCCTCTCCCGTGTGTGATTGACAGCTAGCAGATGCTGGGTGAATGAAGTTGTCAGGCTGGCTGCTGATCAGCTGAGCGTCGCCGTAACAACAGCTGAAGGCTCAGCTTGACGCATCGTTGCACTTGAAGGTGATCTCTTGTTTTGCCATAGAGCGTGTGTCTGTGTGTGTTTCCGTGTCTGTGTGTGTGTGTGTGTGTGTTTTTGTGTGTGAGCGAGGGACATCCAGATTAGATAACAGACAATATAACTTTGCGCAATTGTGTTTCATCGTAAAAACAGACCCACGTCTACTTATGTCGCAAAGTTGAGCAGCAAGGGTGGTGGCGGAGGGTGGTCAGAATGAGAATAGGAAAAGGCCTTAATTTGGGACAGGCTTATATTAGAGACAGGCCTTTGTTTTGTGGAACAAGGCGTTAGGTAGGCTTCGATTGTGACTGCAGCTGACTTTAAATGAGCATTAACAATTAGATTTAATAAAGACTATGCAGGAAAATAATGTGCAATATGCAAATTCAGTGCAGCAAAAGGGTGATTTGTACTTTTACTCGTACTTTGACTAAAAAATGTTGTGCTAAACTTTATTAAGGTGACTGTGAAGCAAACATTTAGGCTGTGCAAACTTAAAAAACTGTCGCACCAGTTTGTGTCTGTCACGATCAGCCAATGCAGTGACTGTAAAGATGTTTCTAACCCACCTACCCTCTGAGGTTACAGCTGAACAAGGCCTCATTTACCTAATATGCCTGCAAACTGAGGACCTGACCTTCACCTACCTGCACGTGTTATGCTTCCCTCTCCCCTTTATTCATATATACATATCTTTTATTTTTATTTTTAACTGTATTTCCATCCATTTTTCTTACTTTACTTGTGTTTTTCTGCCTTTTGTTGATCCTCACCCGTCCTCCAGCCTATCCACTTTTATTCCCCTGCTCATACCAACAGCTGCTTGTTCCTTTATGCACTATTTTGTTCCCTAATCCCTTCCCTTTTCCTCTGTCCTCCTTCCTCCTAACCCTCTAGCCCCACCCTGCACCTCTAAGTGGGCTGGGAAGAGTTAACATGGAGACGTGACATCCCACTCTGTGTCGCCTCCAGATATCTATTAAAAGGGCACGGCGCTCTATCACAGCTTAGACACCAGATGTTGCTTGCATCTCCACTCATTGCAGATGTAATGGGCCTGAATGCTGCAGTTTGCGACTTCACTGGCATCCATCCTGTGCAATGCAGCACCAGAGGAAAAACAAGCGAGAGACACAGTGAGACAGAGAGAGAGAGAGAGATGTGTAATTATCCTCCATTACCACCAACTCTTTTATTTCCCCCAGAAGCAGAGGAGAGTCTCGTGTAGAAATGACAGCTATCAAAGTAAAGATGGGCGTTCTGTTTCAGAGACTGAGCGAAGACTCTCTGCAGTGTCACTGTTTTTTGCCTGTGTGTGTGTTTACGGGTGTATTCTGGGATGATAGCGTGTGCATGGGAGTGTTTGTTATTTTAGGCGTTGTCAGGAGCTTAAATCTACAAACACTGAAATGAACTTTTTGGAGTGAAACTGAGGAAAATGCACAAATTGTTTTTCATGGTTTTGTTGCTGTTGTGTTGCTATGTTTAAGTCTTAAAGCGGTGGATGCGTTTTAGGACAAGGAACCAGAAAGAAGACGTATTACAGCTCAGCACACTGCAACTTTAGAGGACACGTAGGGACAAAACTAGAATGTTTCTGGGATTACAGTTGAGCATTTATGAGAAAAACATGAATATTCTCTGAAAACACAGGGTCATAAATGTGCAAGAGGACGACCAGTAGCTGTCAGAGAATAAAGTTACATGTTACAAGTAGTAAAAACAACGGAAGCTAGCGTCACCATATATAAGGCATTTTAAAATTAGCATCTCGGCCATCGAAACGTTTCAAACACACACTTCCACATTATGCTGCCGCTTTAGTGTTTGTTTTCTGGTGCCTGCTGGTCTGCAAATGCGAAAAATGACTTGTGCACTTTGCAAAGTGCTTTGCATGCACGCAGCGTTCGACACGCCTCGGCCGCCATAATTATCCCTGCAGTCTTTGACTTAACCAGACGACCAAATGTCAACGTGTCACGGATTGCTGATGACAGAACTCTTCTAGTTTGAATGATTAAAGTTTAGCTGGACACGTGAGAGGCAGTGTGACATCCTGTGTCACGGCTAGTTCGCGACACGTATGCTATTGTTAGCCGGTGTTGACCTTTGACAGTCTGGCTTGTCTCCTGCAGCAGATTTAAACTGATATCATAGACATATCATGTAATTGAGGGACGACAGCTATCCAGGTTCGAATGCTGCCAACCTTGTCTCTCTGCACAAAGCCTGATGTTTGTAACGCAAGAGGTTAGAAAGTCAGGTGGCTGCAGCCTAAGCAACAGCGCTTCACACCCGGTGCTATTAGCTATCTGTTTGTCATGCACAACCTTAGCCCCAGCAGACGACAAATAAATCTCTTCATCTGCGTCGCCGTTATTCCGCCTCACATTTGATCTCGGAGGATGTGGTCACAGACAATCAAAATCATAATTATGGATACAGCGCAGCCAGGGGGACATTTTAAAAATGGTTCTGGGGTGACCAGCGTTCATCTATTTATTTTTATAGGGGTCTCGGCGCGAGCAACAACTTGATTTATTTCCCTCTGCTTTTAAGGGTGCAAGACCCAGACATTCAGAAATGAACTGGAACGCTGCTAAGAATTTCAAATGCACTTTTAATACATCCCCCTCATATTGACGTTTAGGTGGGAATCTGTCTTTTTTATTTCTGTCATTTCTAGCACTGCAGCCATTGCTATATTTGTGAGTGTGTGTGTGTGTGTGTGTGTGTGTGTGTGTGTGGCAACATTTATTTCCCCTCATCGTCTGTTGAGAGTGAGAGGGGAGGTGTGGGGAGGGTGGGAGTGTAATGGTAATCATTTTTTTGTGACTGCGCCCAGGGTCTGAAGTGGCTGTTGCAGAGGACTTTTAGATTGATCTTGCAACACGCACACACACACACGCGCGCACACACGCACACACAAGCCCTGAAGAAGATATGCTATATGGATCGCATCCATCCCCCTCTGCTTGCCCTCCCTCCATGCAGCCATTTGATTAATGATCCAAATATGTGAATAAAAATATCAAAACAACTCGTCAAACCGAGGCGTTCCAGAGACGAAGCAGCTCGAGGATAAAACCACAGACTAACGAGGAGAACAGTTTTATTTTTTAGCAAATATAAATTTGTATTTTGGGTTGTTTTTTTTTTTTAATGTCCATCTTTGATTAACTTTATGTATTTTCTGATATCAGACAACACCA
The DNA here is from genome assembly GCA_008933995.1 of Datnioides undecimradiatus. NCBI lineage: Eukaryota > Metazoa > Chordata > Actinopteri > Lobotiformes > Datnioididae > Datnioides > Datnioides undecimradiatus. Next base: position 7,586,650 of record WARS01000060.1, read on the forward strand.
GATCTGGAAAAATAAAGAAATAATAAGACGAGAGTGTGTTTTTGTCAGATTAACACACAGCTTTGATTTGATTTTACATCTGCGTGTGTGTTTATGTGCGTCTTCCAAGGTGCGTGTTAGTGTATGTGAGGCACCCTGGCGAGCATGTGGATGCTTAATTTACAGTGGTGGCACAATCAGCCCCCCTTCTAACACAGTAGACCACTAATTGACATTTTCATTAACAGCAAATTTATGTTCCTATTTCTGTCTGCGATAATGACCATTTCCCAAGCAGTGCTATGGGCTCTGCTAATGGACGTGGAATAAAGGCGGAAACTTGTTTAATTATGATGGCGGGAAAAAAAAAAAAAAGGCCATATATGCTGCGGCTCCTCGACGGTGTCAGCGAGAAGGAGGCGGAGCAGGGTTGGGCGATGGCTGGAGGTGGCAGATGATGGAGGAACTGAAAGACAGACGTCACAGCTGAACTGGATCAACCTCACGTTCATGGCGTAATATAAAATTCAGCAGACGCTATTTATTAGCATTAACCCTGATATCAAATCAGGCAAAACTGTATTTTAGTGGGATTAGCGTGGGGCTGCATCAAAATCAACAATATGTTTTAGTTTTAAAATAAAATTAATCTATTTTAGAAATAATCTATTTCCTGAAAACTGACATCACATGACCATTTACTCATTTAGACTAAGCACGTGCACGCAGAATTAAACTGCACAATGGCTGCTAGCAAAGACATCACTGAACATGTGGATCCAGAAAAGGGTCATGTGATGGGGGCTTGACCAATCAGGGGAAAGGGAAACAAGCAGGAAGCAAACTCGGCTGCACCGTGTGCTCAGTCGTTTCTGAAAGTCTCTGTTTCAGTCCGTTCAGACCACGACTCTGGAGCAATGCACACTGCTGCACATGCACAAGACCGGACAGTCAAAGGAGCACCTGAATGCAACACACCAAACAGACTAGGCTATCAAGACAAAAGCAAACCTCTGTATCACTCCCGTGTCTCGTAGACTTCGCCACATACTGAAGTCTGTTGTGGCTAAACCTGCAGTAGCAGGGACCGGTCACCAGCGGGCAGCAGATCCAGCACAAGTGGCGCGAACAGAGTTTTAAATCATGTCAATAATCTGTACACATCTTGGTGCAAACTTTACCTCACAGTCTTCACACTGAGCTATACTGACAGGAAGTGGTCTGTCTGGGACCACCATCACTGACCGGGACGGGTCAAGGTTATCGACCAGGATTACCAAGGAGACGATTCCCATGTGACGCAAAATATAATTTATTTACTAAGAGATACTGGTCTTAGTGGTGTCGACAGACTTCCTGTACGTCTGTTATCGCAGACACTGATGTCATTACGCAGATGCATGTTTTGAAATACTGCATCGTGTCGTATTGACGGAAACTGCAAAATAAAAATAAAATCCTCCGTTCAGTGAAAAAGTTGTTACGTTCGCCTTTTTCAGCGGGAGTTGATGCACTACACCGCAGCTGGAAACACCTTTTCTGAAAACATTTGGCTCATGTTCGTGATCAGCTGTTTCCACTTTGAGAGTGAAAACAGGAAGATGTCACCTTCTTCGTATTAATACAGGAAGTTTAAAGAGATGTCGTGTCTCCATCATGTTCCCTTCACCCTCCTCCGCCGCCAGCTCTGCATTCGACCCCTGGCAAGAAAATCAGGGTTGGCCTCCTGTTCCCACACGCTCAGGTTACCTCACGCTGACCTCTCCCGACCTCGCCAATCGGTGAACAGGAAATGACAGAGGAAGCAGTTCAAAGCGTCGGGCGCGAGCTGCGAGGCACGAGGTGACGGCCGGGCTCTTTGCCTTTAAATGTGAGCGATCTGCTGCGCAGCGCTCTCTGACGTGAACACATGACCACGTCCACGGCTCCGGGCCGTTTGTCACGGAGTGTGTAACGTAACACGGGAGAGAGAAAACTTGAATGTGACTCCTGTGTGCGTGTGTGTGTGTGTTGACAACATGAATATGTGCACGTGTATGTGTGTGCATGCTTATGGTGCAACGTGCTGCGCTGATGGTGTTTGTCACTTTGAACACGTGTGTATTGGAAAATATTTCCTTTCTTTGCCTCTGAGTGCAGTTTGTGTGTGTGTGTGTGTGTGTGTGTGTGTGTGTGTGTATGTGTGTGTGTGACAGCACAGTGACAGCAGACAGGCCTAAAGTCCCACCTCAGACGACAGTAATGGAGACGTCAGCAGGATAACAGAGCTGGTAGTGCTGACAGTCATCCACTCAGACTGACGCAACTCCGCATCCTATAGAGAGGCTGGACACACACACACACACACACACACACACACACACACACACAGACACACAGAGGCAAAGCCTGACATGCACAGAGGCAGTGTATTAGATGAGCATCATCCACATTCATGGTGGGGATGATTCCATTTGCAGGACCACTCAGCCTTTTGATGGTCTTATCTGGAAAGAGACGCTGTTTAGGAAATGCCTGACTGGATGTGTGTGTATGCAAATACATGTGTGTGTGTCTATCTATCTATCTATCTATCTATCTATCTAATGCTGAGCTGGTGAACCCACCTCAAACCCTTGACTTCATGTGTTCTGGATGTAACCTGCAGCTGTTTGATGGCGGCGTCATTGCGGCACAGAGCAGAAACTCAGGAGTAATCCTGCAGTTTTATGTCCTGACCATCGGTTTCTGAGCAGCAATAATTGATTTCCTGGCAACTTGACGGTAGCGGAACAAGCTGTAAACACGTCCAACGCATGTAAATGCACTCAAGTAATCTGGTTACAGTCAGCGTGCTGCAGTGAGCTGATTTCTTCAGCGCCATGTAAACAGGAAACCTCGTGTCGGTAATCGCGGGAATATGTGACACTGCTGGTTTCGTGATGTTTCAGACTCTTCTGAGTTTTGCAGAAAGAGCCGCGGTGCTCTTGAGTGAGATGGACAGAGAGCGAGCAGCTGCGAGTGTAAAACGTCAGGACGGCGAGCGCGAACAGCTATTTATCCTTTCACGCGCTGCGCCACTGATGGATTTTAAAACTTACTTTGCAGTTGAAGCCTTAATTAACAACCTTCGCGAGTGCAAGGGGCGCGCTCCCGGCCTCTCCCGGTGAATCCACCGATACATGTTTTGCATCAATTTCATCATTTAGCGCCATTAGAAACCGAATCCTGCTGCCCTTTTTATAATATTCAATGGTGCACGAGCGCTGACTGACAGGATGTTAAGTTGGGACTCTGGTTTAATTACTGCTAGCTCGCATGCTGTATGTAGCCTACAGCGTTTTGCTAGATATTCATTTATTCATCCACGCAGTTGGCCTGCATGAAAAATGAAAATGTGGAGAGAGAATGCTGGAAAGATTATTGCTGTGGTCGTACGAGGCTTTTTAAACTTATTTTGCCCCGATTGCATCGCGGGGGGGGGAAATAGTTCTTAACTTATCTGATCTGAGATGAATCCTCTCTGCATAAAATTGGCTCAAAGTGTTTCCGAGATTATTAAACTGATTTTGTACATAAGGGATTTTGATTGAAGTGATACATGTATTACAGCGATTTTAAAATGCAGCGAGGCCCGTGTGTCCTTTTCTCTCTCTCTCTCTGCACGTTGAACTTATGTGGCGCTGCCGCCTTCACGTTAATCTGACGGCGCCCTCCTCGAAGTCACGGTGAGTGGCGAGCGATACGGAGATGTGACCTGGGAGTGACCGGCAGACTTACTCAGACACAGCAGGGTTCACTCATAAAGAAAACCCTCCTTCTGAAGCGTGAACCCCTGACACGGTGTTTGGATGCATTGCTCAGATAAAAATATAGATTAGTGCTTCAAATCACAGCTGTAAACTTTATATTCTGCTTAATAAATACCATCGTTTTGAGCGAAGAGATCAGATTTATCTTTCCTCCTGCCCCTTAGGGGGGATATTTCACTTACATTCTCAGTCTTACCGTCACGTTTTGGCCTAACGAACAGCAAATATTAGTCTGTCGTTCAGCTGCTCCGTCACTTTGAATCACATGTTGCACAGTGAACTTTGTGGAGCAACCCAGCATCGCAGGAACCAAGAATCCATCTTGCCAGGCTTCGGACCATATGTTTGTGGACGTGAAACTACCTTTTTCTCAGCAGTTGCTACCGATTTGGTTGGCTGAAGCCTACGATTGACAGATGATTCATCCAGTCACCATGTATTACTTCCAAATGGGGACCTTCTGAGATGGATCTGTGTGAGGAACCATCTGGCACCACCATGAGGTTGATATTGTTGGTGGGGAGCACCACAGGAAGCATTTTCCAGGACCTTTGCTACAGATGAGTCAGGACTTTGAAGATCCCTTGACCTTCCCTCCAGCACCAGCAGCTTCCTGCAGAGGTTCTCATGTTTGGTCCCACGGAGGCAGCAACTATTTGACATATTTCCATGAAATACGTCGAGACACGTTAATAAAAGTTAAACCTTTTGAGGTGTGCAGCGTGCATGTGACGGATCGCAGGGTGTTTCCACTTGTCTCAGCCCTAATGGGAAAACAGATATTGGAAATTAGTCTGATTCTAGAGACAAGGACAAAAAAAACTGTTCCTCTCTTTATTGCTGTCATGTCTCACTTCATAAGAATGAGCTGGTTTCATGCCATGCACCTTATTCATGTAGCCACAATTATCCATAAATTAATAAAACCTGACTGGTTATTACTGGGAGAATGAGGGAGAGAGAGGGGGAGAGAGAGATGCAGAGAGAGGGGGATATGAAGGGCTGTACAGTGAACAATCTCCGGATAATTAACAGGAAGATAAACAAAACATAAATTTGGATATTGCATTTATTTGGACTACCACTCAAATATGCGTGAAACACGTTATTTTAATTAAAAGATAAATCTATGTGACATGCTGCTTCCCAGTTAATTATTCAGTGCTGTACAATAAAAACAAAACCCATTAAATATGCCACGCACTCTATTTCTCCATTAACAGTAAAAAGCGCTCATCCTGGGGACAACATTTCAAATTCAGCTGCCGGTTTGGCTTCCCCCCCACTTTTTTTTTTTTTTTTTGGTCCTTTCATTGCAGATTTTCCTTTTTTCCCATTTTCCCTCACTTTGCATTTACATTGCTCCTCGGATCTCACAATTGCCAAACATCTGATGCGAGCGTGCACCACTTTTGAAATGTACGTATCCGTTGCAGACGGAGCTCTTCGATCCGCACGACATGACTTTATATATTTTATTAATTTTAAATCTTTTGGCTGTGATCCATATCCCCAGCAGATGCATTGACACTGTTGGAAAAGATGAGTTTTCAAGTGTAAATCTGAAACGTTTGCACACAAAGAAAACAAAAATGCCACGCACAGCATACAGTATGTTTCCATTGCAGCTGCAGCTGAAAAGGACCCAGGTGTTAATACAGGTGTTAAAGTGCACTGGGGCAACACACACAACATCAAACAACCCTTGATTCAAGTGCATTGGACGGACACGATGTTAGATTTTAGATTATTATAAAATACAAGTTGTTTCATCGAGTGTCCACTCAAGCGCCGGCTCCGGGGCTTCAGAGAGCAGAGTCTCGTCTGTAAGACCAAGTCTGAATATTGACACGGGCTGACATTTAATTTTTAAAGTTGAAATGTTTGAAATGAACTTGAAAAGTTGAGAAATTTAGTGTTTTTGCTCCAGTGATTTCTCCGTAGCAACATTAGCAGCGCGACATTAGCAGACGGAGGCAGACCAGCAACTACTGAATTTATTTAATTTATATATACTTTAAATATGGATTGAAGCTCTAATTTCCTGTAGTTTGTACTTTATATTACTCTTATGAACCTTATTCATTGATTTCTGCTGTTTCCCCCATTTCTTTGTAGTGTTTTCTCAGTTTCTGTTTAATGCAGTTCTATGTGTGTGTGTGTGTGTGTGTGTGTGTGTGTGAAACCCTTTGGGTCACATTTTGATGTATGTAAATTGCTAAATTAATACAGTCTGACTCATTGATTGATTGGGTTAGATGCATTCATGTTCCCCAGAGGATATACCCTGCAGGGGGTGATCACCTGACTTTGCCTCTAATGCTGAATTGTCCCAACAGATCCTTGGCCTGATTTGGATTCTGGTCTGTGCAGGGTCCCCGCAGGATGAGGACTGATAGCTTTGGTCCAGCGCCATCATGAGGACCAACCTGTTGTCTCTGGTTTGTGACCAAATGCACGCATATTTACTGACAACCCCTTGAGCCTCAGGTGTATGTGTTGCGCGCTAGTGTTAGCATGCTAACATGCTAAACTCTTCCTTAGCTTAAAGCACCAATGTCTCCCGTCTGTTTCTGGATCCCAAAGGTTGGTTGCATCCTCTCGTGTTGGGATGACTCACCCCAGTCGCCGCCGTGATCGACCCAATGAAAACAGACGCAAGGAAAAGTGTTCGTCAGAGGTTTTATTGCAGAAAAAACACGGGATAAATCTTAGTTACTGCTTCAGAGTACACCAGAACGTCTAGACCGGCAGTGAACAGTCCGTGTTTGATACACCAGGTCTCGCCTCCTGTCGAACAGATGCGCAGTAATAAATAACGATCGAGCATATTTCTCTTTTAAATACAAAGTTATCTACCGTTAATATAAGATTATAGTTTGCAACAAAACCGCTCTCCTCAGCTCTCCTCCCATTGGCTATAGGGATCTTCTTCAGTCAGGAATGTGGACAGTATTTGGACTGGGATTGCATACTACAGAATCCATTGTAGGCTGAGATAAATGGGCACGGTTTCATTTTGTCTCTTCTCCTAGCACCAGTGATTATAATTGAACAAACTGCATGTGCTACTTCAATAGGGGAGATCAAACAGCACGGGGACAATGGAGTGGATTATTTTGGGATTACAGCAGGCGAGGGTGGGGGTGGTGGTGGTGGGGGGGTATAGTTCTCAGGGATGGACAAAGAGTACAAGTCACAGAGGAATCACAACAAATGCCATTCTCCAGTGTCGAAACAGAAAATTATTGCCTCATCTGAGCGAGATGATGAAACCGAGTACGGAGTCTGAGGAAGTCTGGGGGTCCTGGTTCACCCCCCCACCCCACCCCCACCCCTGAAAAACTGGAATGTGCACTTTTCTTAAAAGAAAAAAAAACTTTTCTTTTATTTTTCATCCTTTCGACTTTTCGCTAGTTTACATAAATGTTCAGCACGAGTGTACACGCACGCTCAGAAGAAGCAAGCTACAGCCACCGAGAACACAGCAGCGCGTTACAAACCTAAAGCCTAAACTACATCAGGAGGTTATCGGCATCTCACAGGGGTGAAGCTCAGAGGGATATTACCCTAAACACTCAGTTATAAGGCATCTACTGTCCTGCTGGCTACAGAAAGGAAATGAGGTGCAGTATTTAATGATCTGCAAACACTGTTGTTTCCTGTAGTGACACAGTTTGAGTTTAAACCACGTTTACAGAAGTCGCCTTTCGTTATTTCCTCAGTACGTCCGCTCTCCTTCGTTCTCCCTGCTTTGCCCTCTCTTCTCCTTCTCCATGCATGCATGGGGGGGGGGGGTTGTGTTTCTCACCCGGTTGTCGTATTTGCCGCACGTGTTTATGGTTTTGTGCATGAGCGTCGCGTCGGACTCCTTCTACGTGGAACCGTGGCCCCCGGGGGTTTTAAGAGTTCAGCCCTCCCCGCCGCCGCTGCATGCGTGTTCGCTTGGCGAGCTATCGACTTCCCTAAAGTCTGGATCATTTCTCCTTATCAGAAAAACACTAACTACCCCCAACCCCGAGCCCTCCCTACCACCGACACAAAGCACCACACTTCCTCATTCCCCTCGCCCGGCAGTAACCAACAGCTGTCGGCGCAACAAAGTACAATCAGAGTTGCTGCTTCGTCTCTGCCCTTAAAACAATGCAGCCTGCTTCCTTACAAGATCAAAACATTCTGTTTTCAATGTTTTCTTCCCCCTCAGGAATAAAACAAATAGAAACAGAAGGAAAAAACCTACCGATACACAGAAAGAGCCTGCCTCCTCTGAAAACAGAAAACAACAAGTGGGATTCTCTTCTAGAAAAGGTTGTATAATTAAGACGTAAAGCGGGGTCGAGTGACTGATTATCAAGCTTCTCGCCATGTCCCACCCTGTGGAGCAACTTTCAAAGGGCTCATCAGAGGAGGACGATTAACCCTGCTCGTCTTGGCGTCAAACTCTTCGCGTGCGGCTGGTTAGATCTCATCTCTCCATCTGAAGCACCTGTTTGCCAAAGTACCAAACTGTTAATGAAACCCTAAGTTTCGAGAGGGACACCGGACAAAATAATCTGAAATCATTTTTCAGTTAAATTTAATGTTTTTGTCAGAAAAAAGATCCGTGGACGTCGGCGGGGCAGTCACTGAGGAGGAAGTGGAGGCTGGGAGGCAGAAGGGGTCGCCTGATGGCGTTGGACGAGCGCCGCGTTTGCACGTACGTGTTCTGGGGTGTATCTGTCATCATGAAGCGTCCCGAGCTAAAACACAATCAGCCGAAAACTCTGCGGAGCCTGTAAGGTGACCTCCAGACGTTGAACTGCCAAAAACCAGAGCGAAACAAGCCTTAACGTCGGCTAATGGATGCTTTAAATACGCCGATTGATTTGTGTTGGGGTTTCTGGGCCATTCTAATGGATCGGGCTGGTATTAGAGAGAACGGGGGTGGAGGGAAGGGCGGGGGAGAGAAGGAGGTGACTTGAGGGGCTCCGGCCAGCTGATGGGACTCAACTTGACCCCCTGGCGTACCGCTCAGAGTCGGGTTACCACTGTAGGACTGCGAGTGTGTGTTTGTGTGTGTGTGTGTTGTTGAATTGATTTCCTCTGCGATGACAGCTCCAGTCAGGCTGGCACCAAAGCCCCCCCCCCCCATCCCTGACACACACAAGCCACCATTGCCGCCACTGACCCCACGACGCACACACATCCAGCGCTCATCACTCGCGCTGGGGAAACGGCAGCCCCTGGTGTTGTGTTCTGGGTCGGCCGTGGCGTTGGCGGTGTCCCTCGTCCTCCAGCGCCTCCTCCATCTTCTTTACACCAGCGACTCAATCGTTGGCGCGGATCATTTTTCTGATAAAAGCATTATTTTTGGACAAAAGTCTCTTTAATGATTTTAGGTTTCCTTTGTCTGCCGTCCCCTGTGGCGTTGCAGCCTCCCTGCTCCGTGATTTGTCTGTCACTAACAGCTTCGAGCTCCCTCCCCGTCGCGTTTCACGCACAGTCGACTGTTCTCGTTTAAGAAGAAACCAAAGAAACGTGGAATCACCTCATCACAGATACGTACAGTAGATTATAGTGTTTCCTTAGTAAATGTTCACAGACTTCTAATAACACACAGAGTATGTTTATAACGTAGGAAGTGCGGGCTTTACGTAACGCCGTCCGCCAGCTCTTGAGTTCATCTCATTGTCTCGCCGTTGTTTGGTTGGTCAGGGTCTTCAGCACGGGTCTGTTGGAAGCGACCAACGTTCACGTCCATCGGGGAATGTTTGACGTTACAAATCTATGGCATCTCACATGATGCGTTGTCCAACAAAGAGCCAAACCGCCCTCCTGGATGGTGGCTTCACTCCTGCTGGCGAGACACTGCATCCCCTGCGCTCCCATGGCTTCCATCTGCTCCGGTCGCTGGTTGATTGGACGATGCTTCGTCGGGGTTCTTCTCCGGGACGTCGGACTCGGGACGGGAGCGCTTGAAGCGTCGGTCGGGGTACTGGCTGTTGTCGAAGGGCATGCGGTGCACGCAGAGCACATGGGTCTTCAGGTTGCCCTTCTGGGAGGCACTGTAGGGGCAGTAACTGCACTTGAATGGTCTCTGGCCTGGAGAGAGAAGGAGAACAAGAGCATATTACAACCACTTACACACAACCCTGCAGGAGAGGCTTTAAGGGTTAAGGGTGCACACGTTTGCAGGTTCCAGACAGGATCAGGATCAGTTGCAGCAACACTTAGACATTGCACGACATGTGAAAGGTCATGTTCAAAGTCCAGTTTGTGACACAGACTGTGGAGTTTGTGTCCGCGATGCTCGTCTTCTTCTTCTCTGCTTGTATTTTTTGGTGCACCACCACACTCCTCGGATGTTCGCCGCCACCTGTGGCTTGATCAGAGGAACAAAACGGGGCCTGCTCATCACAACAGTGCTCCATGGTGGTAGGAAAGGTGGAAAACATGCTTAGGGCACCTGCGCAAGAGCTGTTAGCGAGCAATAAGGAACAACCTGATGCCAAAGTATAGGAAATTATGGCCATATGGTGATTTTAATCCATCAGACCTGCAGGATGTTGGACTTTGGAGGGATGCTAACACACTGACACGGGGAGAACATGCTAACTCCATGTTAAATAGCGGGCCCTGTGTGTTTTCCCTGTTGAAAACTACTCATTTCATAAGAAAGCCTGGCCTCAAACATCCACCCTTGCAAGCATCCGTCGCCCTCTCAGTCCTTCAGGCTTCCGCCGGCCCTTATAAAGGTGCGTTAACAACATAAAAGATTAGCCTGCGAGACAGAGACAAGGAGACGGGGGTAAAGTTGAGGACAAAGAGGAGAGGAAAAGTGATTTTCTCATCTGCAGCAGCCCCAGCAGCACCGCCGAGCTCCTTATTGAAACAAATACATCCTCAAAACATTACCCAACACTTAATACTCGCCTCACTTTGCGCCGTCAGAGAGCTCCCACAAATTCATCTGAACTAAACTTTTGCAGCTCCCCGAGTCGATATGCATCTTTTGAAGAGTGTGCATACATCTAGTCCCCTGAACACAATAGCGGAGCGGAACGAGGCAAGGTATTTTTCTCTATCTCCCCTCCCCTCGCCACAGCTCCAGCACAGAATGTTCTCCCTAGATTGAATCTGATCATCACTGCAGCAAACACAATGGCCCTTAATAGCACCAGCCGTTTCTTTGAGGGATGCCGATTACACCGCCATCATAACCCACTTCACTTAGCTCACTCACTCACAGACAGACAGAGAGGACAAAACAAAATGGAGAGGGAGGGAGGGAGAGGGGAGGAAGGGAGGGGGGAGAATGAGGGGAGAGAGTTTGAGCCCTCTCTGGTACTTTAGGTTATTAATAACGGTACATTCGCCGTTACCCTCGTTTTCCTTTTTCCTGCTTTTCTTTTTTCTTTATCTCTTATTCAATTTGAGATGCTCTAAATCAAATTAACATATGGGGTTTTTAAAAGAGGCGTGGGGATAGGTGCAAGGAATACCAATAGGTAAAAGGCCGGGAATTAAAGAGGAAACGATCTATCTGAAGCACTCACTGGCACAGAGGGAGTGTGTGCGCAGGCTGCTCTCATTGTAGAAAGACGGGCACATGCACGGTGAAGCGCGCACACGCCCGGGCGCGGGGCGAGGACGCAGCGAGGCGACGCAGGATGCACGGATGCAGCTACTTTGTGTTTGGCAATCTGACACAGGATTTGGAGCCTCTCCGGCTTTCTGATATTACATTGTTTGCTCTGGAGCCACACAAAGGGGATTGCTACAAGTTTGGAGGCTTTGGATGTTCCAGTTGTCTGAATTTCCAGATAAGCTAGTCGGCGGCAACACAATGAAGGGTCCCCTTTTATTCGTGTGCAGTTTAATTTCACACTCTCTTACATTACGTTAAGTCCGAGAGGCAGAATATCCCATCCCATTTTACACTTTCAGAGAGAGAGAGAGAGAGAGTTATGCCCCCGAACAACTCAACTCCTTTCTCTCCCGTCTCCCTGCTTACTTACTTACTGTTTGTCTCCACGGACTTTAAAAATAAATACAAATCACGCCGGGTTTTTATCTCCGGGGAGATGTTTAGGTGAAAAGAAAAAAGATTGTGGTTCGAATCGCTCGGCGTGAGAAAAGTTTGGGTAGGATGTACAAACTCGAGTCGGGGTTGAAATTGAAATTGACTTCTGCTGAGCAACTTAGAGACACGCGGGCTATACTTTGTTATAGATTAAAAATTAAAGAGGGGCTCTGTCTCTTTCACTCACTCCTGCACACACACACACACACACACACACACACACACACACATGAGACTTAAAGCATGCACACGCCTGTGAATAGCTAAAGTTGCCATCATTAATCCGCGTCCTCCGGTCTGTGCCAGGCCAGTAAGCGTTGCAGCGATACATCCCGGCTGCAGCGCCGCACTGTAAAATTAACCCTTTCCTGCCACTTTGCTTTCACCTTTTGTCTAACAGTTCACTAACGTGCATCAGTTATTAAGGATTAAAGTGATTTCCCTGTGACGAACGCTCCCGTGATTTGCTGTTTCAGCTCCAGTGTTGCCAGTCGAGATCCTGTTGGATGATTCGTAGATGATTTATTTGTGAATTCAACATGTGCGCAGTCGATCGTAGCTGCTAATTAACTTTTTTTTTTTTGCAAAATGAAGACGAAACAAATATTTTCCTTCTAGTTTCATCTCAGTTTTCCCCTAATCTAACTTCGCACAGGACGCAGGAGGCAAACACTGATCTCCGATGCCTACAACACTTTGCTCAAGAGTGCACCAACCAAAAAGGCTAAATACTGCGGTCTGCATGCTAACACAAGTATTAAAGACACAACAGTGACGCAAAATAGACAAAAACAAGTATCTGAATCCTGCTTTTTGCTGCAGACTTGGTTGATTTTTTTCTTATTTGGCTGCTTCAGTGTAACGTAAACCGATTACAAGCAAGATACGAGTCGCAGATGAGTCTCATTGACTCACCGGCCGCCTGACAGACAGGTCGAGCCGCCGCGTCTGATGGCGAAGACAATCTGAGCGAAGGTGTGCTCGGCTAATGATCTGGAGCGTTCAGCTGCATCGCACCTCTTCATCGGCAAACACAGCCTGGTGTTAGGAGTGTCATCTGAATGTGAACCGCTCCGTCACATGTCAGCAGGTGGTCAGAGGCGGGTGGAGGTTATAAAGCCTTCTCTGCTCACGGATGCAGACGTGAATTAGCGCTCCAAATGGGGTATTAATAATAAGAATAACAGTTATTTTGCACGTTGGCTCAATGCATTTTCAGCCTTTCATGCATCTTTTTATTAATTAACATGATTTAAAGAAACGTTTCAGGTGAGAGAGAGAGAACGCCTGCACATCGACGTGGGTGTGGTTGATGGATGTGTCAATCCAACACTGCAGCTTCACCCAGGAGACCAGTGTTCATGTCACCTATTAAACCAGCTGTCTTACGTTTACAATAAATGTTTGCATCATATTTCAATAAGCTCACTTTAATGAGCTGTTTTTACTGAAACCATGATCTCACCTGCACCCGAGGAAGTAGTTCTGGTGCCTAAATCCAGCCGAGACTGACCGTGTCGCCGCTAAAACCACGTGTTTATTATATTTACTATAATTAGAAAGGTCACCTGACTTTATGTCAACACCTGAGCACGAACACTCAGTTTAAAATGTGTTTTGCTGTTGTTTAACTCAGTGTGCTTTTGGCTGCGTCCCTCCGCTGCCTCTCTGTACGGAGGGATGACGTATGAATAGAAATACCTGACGCAGGGAACCACAGGTGAGTAAAACACATGAGAGTGATGGGCTTCGGAAGGGAAACAGTGTTTAAGAAGGTCGTTTTCTCGCTGTCACGAGAAGCTAAGCTGATCCACAATCCCCCAGAATAAAGTCCCCACATCACTTCTGTTCGCTCCACTACATAATCACTGATTTGTCTCTTTGTCAGTGGCTCAGAATGCACAAGATCTATTGTTTTCTTGTCCACAGTGTCTTTAATAGCTTCTATCATCCTCCAACCAAAGCACGAGTTACCTGAGCAGGTAACGACCTCAAACTAAATTAATGAGCTTCCAGATTTCCCCATTTTCCGTGGATTTTGCCCAACTTTTGTGCTGTTAATCGGGCTGCAAGCTGTTTTTATGAGGTGCACGGACACCTTGGCCTTAAAGAATGAAAAGGGGGAACAGATACAGAGATAGAGAAATAAAGAGTGAGAATGGAGAGAGAGGAAGAGACAGAGAGACAGAAGGAGGGGGAGAAACAGTGGTCTTGTTTTCATTAGTGTGGCATTATCTAAGCCTGTTAATTAACCCCCTAAGGCCCTCTGCACGGAGATCAGAGGGAAAGGGGGAGAGGAAGTGAAGAGGAGGGCAGGGGGAGAGGATTCAGTGGGTGGAGGTGTGTGTGTGTGTGTGTGTGTGTTCGTGCAAGTGTGTGCGTACACATGTGGCTGCATCACACCGCTGCCACAAACATGCATGTTTCACCTGCCACACGTGCACAGCCGTGCTGCACCCCTCGCTCGCCTCAAGCCGCGCTGCGATGGTTTTGTCTCCACCCATCGACACACACACACACACACACACACACACACACACACACACACTCTACTGGAGGTAAAGCGAGGGTGGACCTCTCTATCTCCCGCCTACACTCCCTCTAGGTCTTGCTCCTTTTCTTCCTTCCTATTTGCATTTTTCCTCTTTTCCGCTATTTTACAATCTGTTCATCCGGCGGTGCAGTAGCTCCGCATCAAAACTCCGACAATGATTTCATAAAGCTGCAGCCTCCAGAAGGAATAACAACACATTTCCGTGGATGTGAGCTCACCCTTGCATTCAGATATATGCTGGTTTCTAGCCGTTGCAGTTTATTTTAGGGGCTTGTGGCGGCCTCTGTTTGATTTGAGGTGACAGCGAGGAGTGACGGGAGGAGCAGGGGAGAGGCTTTTTATTGGAGTGAAGTTATAACTTCCCCAAACTGCCTTTATATTGAACGTTTTGTGGCCATATGTGAAAAGTACACCACAGCTCGTGGAGGAGCGCCGTCTCGCCTGCGCCTTGTGAGAGGAGCTATCTTAAGACGGCAACAGATGGCAGCGCTGGCATCAAATGGCATTTAAGGACGGAGGCTTTTGGTTGGATGCCAGCGCGCCGCTCCTGGTCTTTATGCGCCTCCCTGCACGTGTGCGCGTGTTGCAGCGTGTTCTCTGTGTGTGCTAATGTATGCACGCTTTCAGGTGTTCCTGTGCATGCAGCCATGCTTGTGCAGGGTGTGTGAATTAATGCACAGTGTGTGTGATCATGTGTGTATCAGTGCATTGCAGAGGGGGCTCTTTCGTGATACACACCGACATCTGACACGGTGTGTGTACACAAAGACACAGAATCATGCACCCATACTTCATATCTGTAGGATGATACCTGAATAATACAGTGTTGTGGAGCAGTGGCTTATAAATGAAACACAAGTTCATGACTATTTAAGGAAGCTATTAGTGCGAGAAGACAGAGAGGGAATATACTGAGACTGAGATGCGGACAGACAGAGAGTTTGTAGGCAGAGAGACGGAGACACACAGAAGGTGTGAGCAATTAAATGTGCTAAACCATCTGTCCAATAACCTGCATGCATGCTGTGGCTCCCAGATTACTCAGCAAACTGCAGCAACACCCTCACACACACACACACACACACACACGAATACCAGTGCATCTACACTGAAAGGCAGCTTTAAAAATCATACTTGGTTTGTAGATCTGTTTATTTCACAGAAGTATCTGTGTTTGGATCATACCTGGTTTAGGTCAGGCTTAACCATAAGATGTGTTACTGCATATACTGCATTATTGTTTCATGTTCAACTCTATTTACTCTTGTCAAATGCTTAAGTTAATACATTTTTGCCAAATGCACAAATGAAATACATAAGAAAGCATTAATTATAGCAACAAAAAGTCTGAAGTGAGTTTTAGTTGTCAAGGAAAAAGGGGGAACAATGAAAACAGAACAAGAGGTTTTAATGGTGGGAAATCAGGAATGCATCGCGCCATATTTCATGCTTTTGTTTTGAAAACTGGATGTGATGTGTACAGCGAGAGGGGGCGGCTGAACTGACGTGAAGCCGGACAGAAAATCGTCATATCGCACACGGCCATACTGTAAGTACCGTTTCATAGAAAAAGCTTTAATTACAAATAAAAAAGTCTTTTGTTTATATGTTATTTATATGTATTTACATGCAAACACAGGGCCCACGTCCAGGCTGCCAGTCTGTCCACTGTGAATCTGCACAAAGTTAACTATTACACCCGTGCATCAGCTTTTATCCTGCAGGCTAATACAGGTTTGGACAGCGGCAGCTTCTCTGACATCTGGAGTTACTGCTTGTGCCTTTTTAAAACTCTTTCCAGTCGCTCTGTGGCGTTTGCGGGCGATGGGAAGGCCGCTGCCTGGATCTGCAGGGCGCGTCGACCTAATGCGTTCATATTTATTTAACGTTCATGCTTCGGTTTTTAGCCCCAAACAATTAAAAAAAAAAGAAAAACTGAAAGTACCAGAGCGTAGCACGTCTGTCTCTCATGCACAAACGTGGCCTGGATGACTGTGTGACTGTGCGTCCTGTGCAGCCTCTTATATATATATTTTTTTATATACACGTTCTGTTTTTAAAGCCCCTCCATCCCCTCGAACCCCTCCAAAAATAAATACATTTACATTACTTCAAACAGCCTGAGGGGAATTTATCCTTCTCTAGATTCCCTCTGATGAATTGAGAGCATTTCCCCCAACGAGCCGGCGCGTTGATAGAAAATTGGCCTGAAGTTTGGGGAATAGTGATTTGGTCTGTTTCCTAGCTTAACTAGAGAAAACCAACACGCAAATAACACCAGGGGAGGCACTTAAGGAGAGGAGAGGAGAGGGGGTGCAGGGGAAGCAGCTCTTTCAGCATCAAAGCTAGCTAAAACGTCCCCACCAGGGACCAGGTCCCATGTTAAATACTGAACTAGATCATTAATTGCTCTACCAGCAGGACCTGTTAATAAGACCCCGAAATAGCAGCTCCTTCCTTTCTGTCTCCAGCTCTTGTTCTATTTTCACTTTCCTACGCCGCTTTGCCGCCGCTCCTTCTCGCGCCCGCGCCTCACACCGTCACTCGCTCACCTCGCTTTGCTTACTCAGTCTCTGACTCACCGGCAACACACACACACGCACACGCATGCACACACACACCTGATCTCCCTCGGTCACTCCTTCACTCACGCCTTCATCACTCGCTCACTCGCTGCGGCTGACTCACCTGGTTTTCTCTCCTTCACACACACACACACACACACACAGACACACACACACACACACACACACACACACACACACACTTGTTCAGGTGTTTGAAGTGAATGAAAACACTTCACACACTCATTCACACACATTATCAAAGCAGCAAGCAGACACTGTTTCAGTCATGTTTCCCTTCACTCATCCGCTCACCCATCAAGACGTTTACATCATTTGGGGGTTTCACAGCGTGTGTGTGTGTGTGTGTGTGTGTGTGTGTGTGTGTGTGTTGGGCAGCCTCGCCTTATTTTTCCTCAGTCAGGGTCCCTGCTGAACTGAGGGAGGCACAATCTGCTGCTGACCTGTCACTGTGCACACATAATGGATGCCCGGCTGCACGTGTGTCTCTGTCTGCGAGCATGTGTGTGTGTGTGTGTGTGTGTGCCGCGCACATAGCCTGTCATCCGTGCCTCTCAGCAATAAAGAGAAAAAAACATGGAGGGCAGCGGGGGTTGATAGATATGCCGGCCACCTGCTTCTCACTCACATTCTGACACAAAGAGCATCGGCTGCTCTGCCGCATTAATCATCATGAACTTCCTTTGACCTCAGCGCGCAGCGACAACAGCTCAAAGTTGGGGAAACAGTCTGAAAACAGAGCGACGGAGACTCAAGGTTCAGCCGAACGGACCCCGGAGGAGGAGGAAGGAGCTGCTTGTTGCTGATTTAGCTTTTAAGAGTAAAGTAAAACTCAAACTGTAACGCTCTCTCTTTTTAATATCTATATATATATCTATTGTAATGTATACATATATATTGTAAAGTGGGAATCCAATAAATCAAATAAAGCACTGCAAAGAAACATGTGTCCCATCGAGGTGAAAGCATCAGTTTGACTGGAAGGTCTGGACAGCAGCAAGCACAGGGTGGTGAAGCTAAACACTTCGCTCGCTGCCTCACTGAGTTAAACACTGAGACGAGTGATGCGCTTTATAATATTTAAGGTAAACATTGTGAATAAATGTAGTTATTGAGTGGCACAAAATGTGCAACAAGCTCAAAGATGCTCCGTGCTCAAAAGCAACAGGGATCTGATGCTAATGTCTGCAGCGTTCAGAGTTCGCAGTGTTGCTGGAGGAAGATTGAAAGGTGTAACGCAGTGTAAATGACCTGGGCCAGAGCTGGCAGGTAAAGCGGGAGGGAAGTGGCGATCGCGTCGGTGCAGCCAGGAAAACTTTTAAACGAGCTGTGAGAGCGCCGCACGGTGCAGGTCGTCTGTGCCGAATGTCCGTGCGGCTCAGAGCGGTGCAGGAGAGCTGAGCGCTGACGGTCTGACAGGCTGAAAACACGTGCACATGTCACAGAAAGCAACCATTTGCTCAGCTGCAAGTCTGCATGCTGCTCCACTGCTAACTGCTAAACGCTAACTGCTAAACGCTAACTGCTAACTGCAGATTTTGATTCTCGCTCTCAGCTCAAGCTTGATGTCCACCTCACATGTGTCTGCACAATGCAAAACAGCCAATGGCTCAGGGGCCTATGACAGGATTAAATCACCACCCATCCTGAGTGAAACGTTAAAATACTGTGAATCCAGTGGCCGTCTGCAACTCGATACTCTTATTTGTGACATTTTCACACTTTTTGATAATAATCCAAATGCAGTTTGGTGAGAATCACTGAAAATGTATTCACAGCATCTTTAAATTGCTTGTTTTGTCCGACCAACAGTGCAAAACCTAATTATAATCAGATTACACCAATTTAAATACATAAAAACACATTTAGGAAGCTTGAATCAGAGGAAATTAAGCATTATGGAGTTTGAAATGACTGAATCTATCATCAGAGTTTGTTGATTTGCAATCTATATGTAGTTTCTAACATTGCGGTTGTGCTACTTTAGTGAAATGTGACACTACACAGGCAGGTTTGTTTGTGTCGAGCGCACGTGAGCAGCATCTACCCGCCGACAGCAGACCCCTGCCCTGCGCCTGCAGCGGCCGCGGGTTAATGCTGTGTGTAAAGCGATCGAACTGTGTCCGCTGAGTAGTCGGTTTGGTTCGAGGGAGAAGGAGGAAGACAAGAGTCAGACCTTTGAAAAGCAAATGTGCCGTGCATCGTTCTTGATCCCTGCACGCACGTGTTGTTGCACACTACATGTCATATTAAATGGACCGATCAGTAGCAGCTTTACTCAGAAGAAGTTGTAAAGTTTCAGTTTCAGTTCATTTTACTTTTGGTCTAAGTTTTGAACCCGGAAATGCAAAGTTTCCTAAATCATAAAGCTGCAGGTGTGCAGCGTTCGCTTCTCTGTGCTGGATTCTCACTCATGTAAACGCAGATCTGCACAAACGCCACGCAGTTCGCTGGTTGGAGAAGGAGTGACGAGCTGCATGTTTCAGTGTGAAGACTTGGTTTAAGGTCGTGTGCATGTGAGATGAACAACCAGCACGCCTCAGTTCCAAACCTCCCATCGTCCGAACTTATCGACTCCTCCTCGGTTGCGCCTCTGAGCGAGGCAGGTGATGTCGCCGCTAAGCCCGGGAACATCCCTTTTTCACAGAGATCAGCTTGTAAACACGATCAAGTCTTGATCGCGTTTTGCATTTTGTCGCGTGTGATCCCGCACACGGAATAATCTAACTGTGAATTATCAGCCGAGGGGCTTAAATCCAACACCACAACTTTTTAAAACCTCTCCAGTGGAGCTGTTGTTTACCCCCTTCCATAAGCCCTCCTCCCTTTCTTATCTCCTCTCCTCGGTTCCTCCTCCTCTCCTCTCCTTCCTGCGGTGTCCTCCTTCACTTTCTCTGCCGGGGGAAGCCTATTTGTCCCCTTTAAGTGAAATCACTCAATTCTTTCAGGAAGAGACTTTGGAGGCCCCTGGTAACCGAGAGAGGGAGAGAGGAAGAAAGAAAGAAGAAAGTATGAGTGTGTGTGTGTGTGTGTGTGTGTGTGTGTGTGTGTGTGTGTGCGAGAGTCCACCCTCCAAATAAGTTCCATTAATCATGGGCCAGAGTCTAATGTAACTAATATTTTACAATTAGAGGAGACAAGATGGAGCTGGGGGCCATCTATCTCCCTTACACCACATGATCATCGATTCATAAGAGCTGAGGAGAGAGAAAGAGGGAGGCCGGAGCACGCTGGGCCCCGCGTAACGCACACACACGCGCACACACAAACACACACAAACACACACACTCTTTGCTGGGCACACGCCGACACACATGCGGACGTTAACGCACCCACATACATAAGCACAGATGCTAAGAAGGAAACAGAAGGATGCATGAGAATGAGGGGACAAGCTGTTACATTAGCATTTGTTAGTATACGTTCTGCTTAAGTTATTAGGACCGCAGCCCGCGGTTACAGTGTGTTATTACTGACTGATCGGTTATTTTTATATTATTTTATTACTCGTTTGGTTGTAAAATGTCAGAAAATGGGGAGAGTCCCTGATTTCGCCTTCTCAGATGCTTTAAAATGCTCATTTGGTCCGATCAACAGTGTAAAACCTGATGATAATCATAACTACAGCCACTGAAAGTCACTGAAATGAGTGAATCAATCATCAGAGTATGTTGACTGACAAATAGCCTCAGCTCTACTTACTATGTACGATGCTGAGGCTGTGGAGTTTAATCCACGTTCCATTTATTATTATTTATTTATTTATTTGTTATAAAACAAATCATTTAGGAATTAGTTTTGGACATTTGAAGATGGCAGTGAATCCCTCCTAGCTGCAGGACGCCTTCTGTGACCCTCCATTTGAGAAGGAGGCGGCACCGGGAGTCTCCCGCAGCCTCATGAACTCCTTCCAGGCAGCAAAAAATAATAAAAAAGTTCTTTTTTCCTTTTAACTAATGTAAAATTTGATCAGTTATTTTAATATTTCAGTAAACTGATTGGTTATTTTGTCTGCAGATAAAGTTTTAAATGCTGAGTCAAAGCTTTCTGCACAAGGTAAATAATGAATAATTCATCTATTTTTGATTTTGAAGACTTGAAATTAGTCAAATATTTAAATAATACCACAGCCAATGACAGTGCATGGTTTCTCTCTGCAGTGCAACATGCAGCTTCCACAGAGCAGGACCGAACCCGCCACCAGCTCTGCACCAAAACCTGGTCTGCTGCGCCCTCTGGTGGTCCCGGCACGGAGCTGCAGCGGCAGACTCCAGCCGCTCTAATGTAAAGGAGGAGGGGAAATTAGAGGCAGCTGAACAAATGAGCAGAAAGACAAGTTCATCTGCAGGTCACCATCTGCCCAGCGACCAACCGAACGCTGGCACAACTGCAGCCGCTGCAGAGCGTCATCGCAAACACATCAATCCACACGTCGACGCACGGGCACGCAGACAATTATCCAACACGCCAGCGTGCATGCACAAACATGTGCTTACACGCACGCCTGCATGACATGCAATGGAGGGAAATGAGAGGAAATGGATACTGGAGGGGGGGGGTGATGAGAGAGGAAGTTAAATGAAGGGCAGAGAGCGGTGTTCATCACGCTGTGAAAGAGGTCGCTTCAAATGTTAAAACTGCTCAGCTGAACAATGAACAGCGACATGCACACACACACACAGGCATATACGCATACACACACACAGGCATATACACAGATACACACACACACACACACACACGCCAGGCCGGATGGAATGAGAGATGACCTAATGTGTGCTTTAATCAGACACATGTGCACCGTTACATGGAGACACACACCTACCCCAACATACAGGGATTGCATACACACACACACACACACACACACTCACACACATAAACGGACACACACGTGCACCCACCATGTACAGTACATGATGCACACACACACACACACACACACACACACACACGGGAAGCAAGTAATATCCTGATTGTTCCTGCTCAGTTACAGATCCAGCCATCTGAAACATCCTTAGTGGTGTGTGTGTGTGTGAGAGAGTGTGTGTGTGTGTGTGTGTGTGTGTGTGTGTGTGTGTGCTGTGTGTTTGTAGACATAAGCCAGTCAAACAGTTGCTTTCTCCGGATGAGAGTTTGTGGGAACAGACTTTGGAGAGTGCATTGGCAGGAGGCACTGCCCCCCACCCCCAGCGTCCCCGCTCCCGCGCCCCCACCTCCTGGCCCCCCACATCTGGTGCGGTGCAGCTGATCCGTTTAAAAATTAGTCAAGGCATTGGCTGGCAGCCTCCCAGCGGCTCGGCAGCCTTTGGGGTCCTGACGTTGAGTTAACTTACAAATCACAGTTCCATCCAGCGGTAGCGGAGGTCACTTGGGTTTCAGGCGGTGGGGGCGATGAAACCGTGTAATGCCCTGCCTTTGAAAAGCTGGAGTGGGAGAAGAAAGCGCTTGAGCTGAGGAAGCGTTGATGTCGCGGGGAGACTTGTTGTCATTACTCGTTATGAGGCCGCTGTGATCTGTATTTATACTGCACTCACAAAACACACACACACACACACACAGATCTTCATTCTGATGAGACACTTCACTGTTTCCCATTTCGTGACCTTTGACCCTCAGTACACCCGAATATTCTAAAAAGATGTTTTTATTAGTCGTTAATGCTGATTTTGCTGCTCACGACTGCACAAAGCACAGCTATGAGTAAACTGCGGTCCTAACGACCATGTTACCTGTACCTGCTATAGCCGTTACTGCTTAGCGGGCGTTGCCCAGGCCCTAACGGGGTGTGTACCAGAAAGTAAAAATTCAATGCATTTTGAGGAAAAACACAGTTGTGGAGTAAATCATATCAGTGCTGACACCATTTTGGACGTCTAAAATGTCTTTAAAATACAAACATATCAATTCATATCATGCTCTTTGGAATAAGTCTACACATCATTGACGCTGTGTGCTCTGTGTGTGCTGTGTGATCCGTTTCCATGTCACCAACACTGTATTGATTGAGCCACGCGTGCGACCTGTGTTCAGACGCAGTGTTGACTGATCTTACAGTGACTGCGTGTGTCTGACACAGGGAATAGCACGACAGGGCCGTGCTGCACGCGTGCATCTCATTACACATCAGAAGTCGTGCAAACGCACCGCGCAGCTGAGATGTTTTAGCAGCTCAAATCGCTGTCATTGAGTTTAAGAAATATATGCGTTAGAAATGAAAAAGTAATCTGGTGTCTTCATCTTACGTCTTCCAGAAACTCACGGGACTTTAGCGGCCCTCAAGATACGTGGACTCTAAGACTAGAAGTAAAAGCCATTTATTAATAATAATGATGCTTTTTTGTGAAGCTGTGCTGCAGAACGATGTAAACAAAAACAAGCAAATAAAAACCTGTGTGAAAACATGGAAAGGAGGAGCTGGGCTGTGTTGATCCTACACACACACACACACACACACACACACACACACAGATGCAAACACACACACGTGCACACACTGGATAATGTTCCCGACCTGCGATTGGCTGCTTTTTATATGTCACATGCATGAGCTCAGAGATGCACGACGAGCAGGTCACATGTCTCTAATCTGAAAAGTCACTTCCTGTCATTTTAAGCCTTTTGCATTTTGGCCGGCGTTATGGCGCTGTCCCCATCCTCCCGTACGTTCCAGCTCCTTTAAGAGCACCTTTAGAGGAGACAAAGCGATGCAGGCAGTAAATTAGTCGTGTGTTCGACATCATGATGCGCGGCCCGTGAAGCCTCGCCGTCAAATTGACAGAGATAATAACTTGCGTTGAGGTGATGGACCGCTCTCCAAATAGTTTACCCACTCCTGATGTAGCGGCGACACTCCCGACCGCATGACTCGCCTCCCTGACTCTCGCTCTGTCAGAAATGAAGAATTAAAAACAAAACAAAAAAAGAGCGACGCTCCGTGACAATCCACTTTTTTTTTTTTTTTTTAGTTTGAATACATTTTATTTTTACTATAAGTACAGTTCAGTAGTTACAAGCAGAAGCATCTGCCATGAGAACAGCGAAACATAAAGAGTGTTCAGCTCACAAGACAGGTTTTGTACATAATATGTGGAGTAGAATGCTCATTATAGCTGGTTCAGAGAGGGAGAGAGCCCAAGGAGGCTCTCGCCCGTTAATCTCTCATCTTTATACCCCTGGAAAAAAAGAGATAGGGTCAGAGGTCAAAGCCATTGGTCAGTGCCTCCGGCAGGACTTCCGTCTGATTGGTTAACTCAGACCCCCATTTCCAGAAATTCCTCCTTCACACACCCTGTTATATTTCCCTACAGCCGGCCCCATCTTTTCATATGTCTCCTCTTATTATTTTAGTTTCTGACTCCTCTTTTCCTGGCATATTGAAATCCAAAGAACGGTTAATTGTAATCTACAGAAATCAAATTAGAAATGGAACCAAAAAAATAAAACAGAACAAAATAAAATATATATACGGAGGCCGTGCTGCGGCGAAGTCTCCTCGAGGTGGAATCTGGCGCTGAGGTGGCCTTGAGCCGCGGTGCAGGTCGGAGGAGTTAGCATACAAAAAATGAAATCTGGGTAACAAGTCGTCAAAAGCACACATACAAAGTATAGAGGATCGATGGAACTGAGATAAAAAGTATTATATTCGGAACTGTACATACCGCATTAGAATTTTTCTCTGGGTTCACAAAAAATGACGTAGAAACATTTCACAATGCCAAGGGACACACAGACACACACCTTCAGTTTAGTTAGTTTAGCTAGTTTTTTGTACTGTATAGGTTGGATTTACATAATACTATCACAGTGCAAAATACTTCTGAGAACCAAAACAAATAAGAAAAAGAAATCAGAAAAAGGATAAAGTCCTCTATTATAATGGATTCTGTATATATGAGGGGGGTGGGGGGGCAGGTGGGGGTGGGGGGGCGAGTGGGGGTGGGGGCAAATATGTTTTTCAGCACAGGAGACGATTGTCATCTTTTTCCTCTTTTTCTTTTTTTTCTTTTTTTTGATCGGTAAATGGAGAAGGCATTAATGTACAGTACATATAAAAATTAAAAATAAACTCAACCCTACGTCCTACGGTCTAGCACGGCTACATAGCTTTGTAGAAGCAATAACAGATGACTTGTATCTAAGGCTATACACAATATGTCTTTTTTCCAGTTTTTTCTTTTTTTAACTTCTTCTTCTTCTTCTTCTTCTTCTTCTCGTCGTCTTAAAGTAAATACATCAAACCGTTTTTCAGTAGTCAGTAACACTGTGCAACAATGATCAGTGGCAGTATTTCAGAAACGTCTGCAACACTAGAGTCCTTGAGGTTGACGTGAGAGATGAAGGGAACGGGGCGGAGGAGAAAGAACGACTGTTCCCTCGTTTTTGTTGTTTTTAAAGATCTTGTTCTTCCTCTGTCAAACTCTACAACAACGCCTACCTTGTTATTTTTTTTTTTTAGGGCCGTGTAAACTACTGTCGCTTTTCCTTGCTTTAAAACTTTTTTTTTTTTTTTTAATCTACTGTATATCTCTCTATGTACATCGAGCGTCTACGGGCGCCGTGTGGGATGATACAGAACAGGAAATAAAGACAAAGGGAGCTGTGCAGCAGGGTGCAGGCCCGCTCATGGAGGGTGGATACAGTATCATAAGTACATTTAGGGCAGTTTGAATAATCTGTCTTCTTCACAATCATCAAGCATCAAACGTCGACCCCCGGTGTGTTCTGCTACCAGCAACACCGTCTTCTCTCTGCAGACCTGCGTTGTGGATTGTCATGTGGCGCCCTGTCCTTTGTTTTTTTAACCATGAGCAGCGCGACGCATGGTCGTGGGACATAAACAGACTCCGTGACAGCTGATAGGAGAGCCAGAGGTGGCCGTGACGACAGGTAGTGTGCTTGGTCTCTGTCAACAGTCCGGCAAAGTTTCTATTCTACAGCAGAATACATTCCAGGTACGACACGACGGTGGTCCGTGGACGTGAGACGACTGTCGCCTTCACCGAACAGGAGAGAGAAAAGTCTTTGAAAGCGTCTGATTGAGTTCTACACTTCGGTCCTAATGTAAGATTTGAAAATAAAAAAAGAAGAAGACACACCTTTCTAGCTCAAGGAATGTATCAGAGATTGCGGTGCCAGTTACAGGAAGTGCTAATCAGACAGGTAGTTTCATCAAAAGAAACCCCCCACCCCTCCCCCACACCCCAACCCCGCCACAAACAAACAAACAACCAAAAATAAAACAAGAAACAACCAAAAAAAACATTGTAGAAGAGAAAAGACAGCGGGAGACAAAGGGGCGTTCAGACCACAGGAGACAAAACAGGAAAGTTGCCGTCACTTTGCTTCGCTTGCAAAAGTCATTAGGTCCGTCCCGCAAATCCGTCCCCAAAGGAAAACTGTCCCGAACTCTCCTTCATATAGTTCTCGCCTTCTCGTGACTCTGACGGTAGTATGTGTTTTGTTTTTCATCTTAAATAAAGTCTTTGTTATAGTGTATTCCTTCATTTAGCCTTCATCCTCCTGCTCATCATCATCATCGCCTTCATCATCCTCATCCTCATCATCCTGCCTTGCTCCGGGGTTGGGGGCCGTTAGTCTTTGTTTACAGCGTGGGCGTCCAGCCCCTCGGGGTCGCCTAGGTTATGGTTGTTAGGGTGGTTAAGGTCGCTGTTAAGGTGGTTGGGGTCGTGGGTCAGCGCGGGGTCATGGGTCATGGGCTGGTCCTCCTCTCCTACCCAGAGATGCACTACGGCCAATGAGAGAACAAGAGGCAGATTAGCACCACGGACCCAAACACACACACACACGCACGCACACGCACACACACACTCTGGCATCAGTGGGGCTATGGAGTTGGAGTTCAGTGTTTAAAGGGTCATTTCACCCAAAATTGCAGTTACTCACTTACCTGCAGTCACAGCTACAGATAGTTTGGGCTGAGTTTGTCCAGGCTGTGAGTCCGCGTCTCCACCCAGATACAACAGAGCTCAGTAAAGTTCATCTGTCACATTTAAAACACTACAACAAACAACAGTCCAGATCACTTCCGTTGTATGGGCGTGGAGGCTGAAGTTTCCCAGATCCTGGACAAATAAAACTAAAAGTATCTGCGAGGCTGTGGCGATCTGACCCTTTAAAACCACTTTCTGCGCAGTATATGAGCCGCAGCCTGAACAGGCACACGGAGGAGTCGGACTAGCAACAGAGGAATCTTATTTGTCAGCTGTGGGACGGTCTGTGGGTAGAAACGCCAGGAACACCTGCGGACGAACCCACGCGCAGTGAGTCCACAGGTTACCCCTGAACTCTGCAGCTCTGTGCGCCAGGATCACTTTAAATAACCATTAACGAGCTGAGAGGCCGCTCCTCTGGTTCTCAGGGGCCGCGCTTTCATTAGATCCCCACCTCTGCTGAACCAGCTCAGCGTTCCTCTCATCTTCATTCCCGCGTCTCCTCCGCGCTTACGCTGCGAGATTGCGAAATAATCATTTTCTGAAATGATACGAGACGCCGCTGCAACACATTACGGCTCTGACAACTGGAGCAGTTTCGTACTTGTTACAAGCGACTTGGTTGGCTCAGTAAGTGTGACAGGAAGTGTGACAGTGGGTGCGAAGCGAAGTGAGTAATTCTAATAAAGAAAAAAAGTTTTAAGTCTGGGTGAGACAGTAACAAATGCATAACTGTAATTAGGTCCCACAGCAGCGGCCACTAAATAACACAACCCCCCCTCCTCTTCCCTGCACTTTCATTCCCTCAGCAACTTCTCAGAAAATTATTTTGCAATAAAACACCGCCGAACACATTTGCATGTCATGTTCTTTTAAAGTGGCGTTATGAATCTGACAAAACCAAATTAAAACACGGGGTTTATTTGAGCTGCGCTTTGGCGAGGACGGAAATGGATATCAAAATGAAAGGAAGTGGCGCCGTAACAGAGGGAAAATAAAGAGCTAATAACGTGATAAAACATCTCTTAGACTCAGCACCGGGTAATAAGTCTCCGGCTGTCTGCGCGTGGCGTGAACGCACCCCGCGCCCCATCACCGCAACCAACGTTTGCTTTACTCCGGGTCTCACGCAGGCTCCTGCTGCTTTTAATGCTGCGTGTCACTGGGCTCAGATGGACCCGGTGACACCGGAGGGATGATCACAAACGGCTGCTTCTGTCATCTTAATAACGTCGTTGGAACACGCGCCGTCAGGATCACGGCCAAAGCGCCGTTGACGTGACCGTGCGCGGCGTCAACTAACCCGGAGCCGCAGCACATCTCGGATCACGGCTCCTCGCTGGCAAAGCTCATAACCAGCCTTCACCACAAGATGGCAAGCTAAGACAGTAAATGAGACGACGGTGCTGCACACACACACACACACACACACACACACACACACACACACACTCAGGCCTGTAACGTCCCGATTGGTGGAGACTCAGTTTCGACGTTTCTGCATTAAAAGTCATAATTAAATCAGAAGCTAATTAAGCCCTCACTCTAACACCACCTATTTGTCCGTGTCCCCTAGAGTTCATCTGACAATCTTAATTCCGTGCGCCGGAGCCGCTACAACGGAAATAAAAACAGGAAAACAAAAATAAAGTTTCCTTGTTCCGAGGCTTCAGAAAGTGTCTGGTTTCTCCCCGAGGGCACTTCCTGCCTTTGACTTCCCTGTAAAGAAACTTCCTGTAACGAGCTCCAGATTAGGCTCCATATTTGATTTTCACTGTTCATTAACTAAGCCACCTGGAATGTTATTATTTAAGCGCGGTGCTCCTTCTCCCCAAACAACTGCCGCTGCGAAGGGGGAGACATTTCCTGGCCAACTTTATAGATTTAGCATAACTTCCCCCTCGCAGTTTTTAATTTCCCATTCGGGCACGGCGGCAGATGCACCTCACAGACACAGAAAACCTGCCTGGCATTCATTTATCACATGCAGGCTGCACGCGAGGCTTATTTATTTGTTTTTCCTGCAAGGACTCGGCGCTTCTCATTGGCTGCTGCGGCCTGTGAGTGCCCGTGTGTGACATGTTGGAGCAAAGTAACAGCAGGGAGGCGCCGGCCCGCAGTGCGTGCGCAGATCTGCAAGACGCTCTTAAAGCGTCATGTGAAAGCGCAAGTGCGCCCTCTTGTGGTGCGCCGCGAGACAGCAGATGGAGACAGTGGTGGTTATTGGAGAGGAGAGGGCCCGGGAAAGGAAAACATATGGTGTGAGGACACACAGCTCCAGGATCCATCCACTGTTAATACATGTGTCATGCTTAACAGAATGGATAAATGGGAAGGAGGACGGAACAATGGCAAAACACTGCACTCCGAGCATGTGTCGGAGGCCGCCGTGGGATACGGTGGACTGTGTGTGTGTGTGCGTGTGTGTGTGTGTGTGTGTGAGTAAGTGTGAGTGTGCAGTCTCAGAGGCATCACCTCACATTAATAGCAGTCTGTGAACACATCACACAACAGGCACTCACCAAGTGGAAGCTGGCATTTTGCAGTGCAACACCCTACGATTCTGGGGACTGGTGCTGTGGCACATTTGTGCAGCGTTTCCTCAAATCCAACACGAACCGGAGCCTGCGTCTCGGCGGCCCCCCCCTCTGTAGTCTTTAGGGTTTAGCTAATAGTTAGATAGTTATTTTAAAACGGACTGGACCTGCAGCCGACGTGTTCGATTTCAATCCGAGCTTTTGAACCGGCGCCGTAAGACGCCGAGGGTTTGGAGAAACCCGCCTCGGGGATTTCCCCTCTCCCCTCTGATACAAAGGGGCGAGTTGAATGTTGTCTGTTGTTAAAACAGTGCTCCTGTTAGTCCGGATAATCCACAGAACACACTGTCAACAGTTATTATCATATCTGTAGTAGAGCTGCTCCAGAAAGTAGTTCTGTGGAAACTCTTCAAAGCGAGGTGTGTGGATTATCCAGAGTAATAAGAATATTGTTTCAGGGAGGACGCGCCGGTGTCGAGTTTTATTGTTTTTCAGTGCTGTAAGCATCACAAACTGAATGCTGCTCACCTCCGCTGTACTGAGGTGGAGGCAGACGTTTCACAGACACGTATCTTCAAATCTGGCTAAATGAATCGAATAAACCGCGGCCGGGCTCTGGGTGGAGCTGGACCGCCACAGATAGCCACAAGATGATTCGCACAAATGGGAAAACAGAGAAAGAACACTTCTGCCTTTCGCCGTTTGTCTCAGAGCTGCACCTGATCTGTGAATGTTCAGCTGAGGTGTGAGTTACTAACTGCTAATTAACCGTTAGTTAACTCCTAATATCGCTGTAGTGGCTAATTAATGGTTAGTTAATTACAAAAACAAGTGCGGAATGAATCAGGGACTAAATACCAGGTAAAGATGGGTAACTAGAGGGCAGGCACAGGTAACTAAAGGATTACTCAGTAACTATTAGCCGCTGCTGCTACGTGATCGCTCCATTCACAGATTGTTCATGAACTCATCGTTAACTAATGAGTCATTAAAGCCAGTTTGTTCCCTGGTAACTCAGCTTATTATCAAGTGTTTCACCTGTTTGAGGCTTTAGACAGAGGGAAGAGCGGGTCACAACAGCTGCTTCGGTCAGTAACGTCCTGCTGGAGGTAAGTGAACGCATCGCAGCTGCAGAAGAGGCACAGAAGAGGTTTCGCAGCTTATCGGTCTAATCTCAAAGAGGCAAACGCACAAATAAGACGCTGCATCGCCTGTCGTCGTCTCCGTGCGTCTGGACTCCGACAGGGTGAACCCTCTCTGTGCCACTGAAGGTGGCTGTGGCTCCTTTGTTCCCTCTCCCAGGCATCCGAGGCCCCGCGCTAGCAAAGAAGTGTTGTTCTTGGCACAGCCCCGTCTCATTGTACAGCCCAGTATTTATAAATATGTAAATATGAGCGGCACCAGGCATAACACGGCCCCGCTTGTATACACCGAGGAGGAGCGGCGAGGAAGTGAGCGCACCCCCCACCCCCCACCCTCCGCTTCCCCCTCCCTCCAAAATTGTATTTTTAGATGGTTTTAATGAATACAGGATGTTTATAGTTACCATTCCCTGTGATTCGCACAAAAGACTAGAAAAATCCACATCCACCCTGCCACCCCTCCGCTGCACCCTTCCCACACTCCTCCCCCGATCCCTCAAAGCACAACTAAAGAAGAAGAAGAAGGGGTGAGGGAGAAGAGAAGAAGAAAAAGCCCAAAAAAAAAAAAAAAAAAGCAAATTTGTGGTGAAACGCAGCAGGATTGTTGTGCTCTCCGTCTGCTTTCCGCTCAGATCCCTATTAGACAAACACGGTGTGGTGTTAAGGTGCAACAAAGAGTGACAAAAACTCCTGTGTGCAGGTGGAGAGCGGGCGGGCGGGCGGGCGGGGTGGTGCGCGCGCAAGAGAGGGAGAGAGAGGGAGAGGGATGTGTTCCTCACGGAGCGACATCAAGCAGGAATGCAATTTGTGTGTTATTTCTGTTTTTTAAAGTTGCAAAAATAATACAAAAGCCGAATCAATACGTGCACGCAGCGGGTGAAAGAGGATACCTGTTTTCTTGTTGTCTGTGATAATGTGTTTTGCATGCGTGTGTGCGTGTGTGCGCGCGTGCGCACGGTGACTCCGCGTCAGCTCGTTCTCTTTTTATAAACTCAGTTTTGTTTTGCTGCAAACTCTCGGGGTCTAATATGAGGTGACGAGTGTGACAGGATGGAGAGAGTCGGGGAGGAGGGAGAGAGGAAATGCAGATTGCGGCTGGGGGAACACAATGAAGTGAATGTTAGTGGCCTCTTTTCTATCTTTCGCTCTCTGACTCCAAAACTATTTCTGAGGCTAAAAGATTGCCGGCTTGATAATACCTCCGCTGAGCAATTTAAGCCCAAACACTCTGATGCTACAATCTGTCTTCTCTGCCTGATAGCGCTTTTCTCCCCTCTCCTCTCCAAATTACTTTCTTTCATATCTAATTATATTTGCTAATGATCTTATAAGAGAATAATGGAATGTGCTTGATCTATTACCTTTTTTTTCAATACATAAATACAATGCGGGGGGAAATGACTATTGGAGACAGGAGGAAATGTTTTTTTTTAATGTTTTTGATGAGAGGGAAAATGAAGCTGGGAGCTGCGGGGTCATTAATGGGCGATGAACGCAGAGGTCATCTCTCACATTCTCTTTGACATTTCTCTCATCTGACGTGCCGAAACAATCACAACCCCCCCCGCCCCGCCCGGCCGCCCCCCGTCCTCCATTTTGCCCCCCTTTTGCTTCTCTGCTACTGCTTCTCTCCGTGAATCTCCCTGATATCCACCGCTTGTTTCTTTTGATCTTTTAATGGGAGCGTCGAAACTTTGCGAGGTGCCGATTCTGTTTGTCTCCATTTAGCCTAAAACTTTGAAACAGCCCGGCTCCTGCCGGCAGGCTGTCGTCACGGAAACAGCGCAGGATGTGGATCTCACAGATATATCGACTTAAGGAAAGTCATGCAACGGGAAGATCTTTGCTTAACCTGATCATCTGTATGGGCATTTAAAGGCCAGTCCGCTTAATTTACACATCACCTCAGCTTGCCAGCCACTGGGAGCTTAATCTCACACCGTAAAACTCTAAGAAATGATAATAAGACAGAGTATTATTAACCGCACTGCACCAAACACGTTTATCTAACGTGCTCTGTCTGTGTAAACCGCCCCACAAGCCGCTGACAGAGACAGCGGCCGCATTTAACACATCTGCTGCATGAACGATAGACGCTGTGGTCTGGAGCGCGACCGGCGCCTGAGCACACTGGAATCATGTACTGCGGACGCACCGCAGATCTTGGTATTTCTGGGAACTCAAGACAAGCCGCACACTGAACCGGGACACGGCGGCTCTCCGGGCTGGCGTCCCCGCTTTGGGTTCTCGCCGCCAACCGCTTTCTGATTTCAGTGTCCGTGCAGGTTCTTGCAGCGCACATGGAAACACTGCAGCTCTGATCGCCTACACCCTTTAAATCCATCGCCTTCAATCTGAACAGCTCTTCTCGTTTTCCTCACCAAACCCCTGTCCCGGCCCTGTCCCTCCCTTCCCTTGCTTCCTCTCCCTCATCCCTCCTTTTCTCCGCCCCTCCCCCTGTTTTTCCCTTTTTCTCCACAGGCCCCAGGACAGCCAAGCCATGACAGGCACTCTAAACCCCCTGCATTAATGGAAGGGAAATGGCATTGATCCCTGTTTGATCTCCTAATCATTTCTGCTGAAATGAGGATTATGTCTCTTCCAATCCCTCCCACAGAGGAGGAGAAAGGTGGGCTGAGGGGGTGGGGGGGGTTATGGGGTGGGGGGGTAAATACATAAATAGAAAAAAAAAAAAATCCTCTTGGTTTTTAGACCCCAAATGACATCTTTGTCACCAAGCCGGGCGTGTTCATAACTAACAAGTGCTTTCTCCATTTCCCAAATTTCCCATCCTTACTTCCACAGGAGGAGGAGGTGGTCACACACACACACACACACACACACACACACACACACAGAGACACAGTGCCTGGCGACTGCTGTCTGTGATTCTTTTCAGCTGACATAATCCTGATTGATTCGTTCAGCAGATAAAAACTGGGTCCACTTCTGTCCCTTTTACTGGCTAGATAATACAGCCTTTTATTCAGCAATAATGTCACATAATGGCGTTGAATGTGCAGGGAGAAAGGCTACATCTTAAATCGCTAGACACTGTGCTTTGGAAAAAAGGCCAGTCTAATGTAAAAGAGAGAGAGGGACGGAGGAAGGAAGGTGAAAAACAGGAGGAGGACGAGATCCCAAAACCGCCAGATTACCCATGCTCCTCATGCCCCACGGGTCACAATGGCGAAGGCCGCGTCACAGAACAACTTGTTTTTATTTATTTCATATTGGTTTCTGTTTTGAAGGCGAGCGGCGACGAGCATTCACCGCTTTCTCCTCGTGAATTTGCCGGGCCTTCACGCCCCCAAATGAAGGATTTGAGCTCTGAGTTTCTGAACATCACCGGGGTCACCAACCTTCTCCTGAAACGGACGCTTTTTGCCAAGGGTGGGGGTGGGGGCAGGAGCAGGTGAGGTCATCTCATCGCCACACATCGGAGCCACTACTCGCTTTTCTCATGTATGGACCAGCATCCTCCCTGGTCTCGCGAGCGGCGTGAGACGTAGCTAAAGGCCAGGCCGGGTGGATGTTTGTATAAGAGCGCTGAACAAATTGGGTTTGTCTCTGAAACCCACTCACCCCGCCCACCCTGTCCAGGCAGCACATACAGCCCAGCTACCTTACATCTCACTTTACAGAGATTACTCCTTATTAAATATGTTTCATCTTACACTACAGCTCTTACTCCCGCGGTTTCCCGCCTTTCACACACTTCCACCTCTTAAGAGCAGCGTTTTAAAACGTGTTTTATAACCTCAGCCGCTAAAAAATTGGGTAAAGATGGTGAAGATGAACAGCTTTGGACCCGACATGGAGAGTTTAAACTGTTCAATCTGACAATAAATCTTGTTTTTAGCAGCTGAAAATTCAGATTTTAGAGAGGTTTTAACCAAACTGTGAAGATACAGAACAGCAAAATGATGCATTGTTGTGTTTGATTACGCACACACACACACACACACACACACACACACACACACACACACACACGAGCTGTTTCCTTCACTGGGCCCTGCAAACTTCTCGGTTCTGAGGTGCATCACCAATAAAACTACTACCAAACACCAGAGAGCAGATGGCCTTTCCCAAGAAGTCAATTCAGGGCTAATTGTAGGAAAGTAATCTGAGAGCCACTGCTCCCAGAAGCAAGACGCTGCTACATCAAGGGCGGCAGCGGTGACATATCTGGTTACTAATTCGGTGTGGCGTGAAGCCAGATGGGAGACGGGGAAAAAGGAAGAAGGAGCCCGTTGTTGATCGGCCGCTGAGGTGTGTCCCCAAACGCATCGGTTTGACAGAGGACAGACAAAAGCAGAGTGATGATATGGAGGATGTATGCATGTGCAGGAGGAGGAGGAGGTGAACTAGAGACTCAGCAGCAAATGGGGCAATATTATATAGGTGCAGTATGTATATATAGGGCAACAGTAAGGTAAGGCCTTGCTAACGCCTATATTCATAAAGACAGACGCAGACGGGGGAAATGGAGCAGAGTGATCAATGCCAACCTCAAACAATGAAGCCAAGCCATCAAACCAGGTCCTGAAAGTCCAGCTTCACTTCAAAGAGACGCAGAGCGGGGACGGGATCACAGAGGGCGATGTTAACCGGAAAGACTGAGACAGGAGAAGTCAGGAGAGTCTTCTCCAGACGGAGATTAACGGCTGACAGACAGGAGAGCAGCGGCGCTCCCTGCCCCTGCTATTCATAAACCTGACGCTGTCCTGCTGTTCCCACGGTGCGAGGGGAGTTTCCTGCCAAACCTTACGGATAAATAAATGGCGGCAGCCGACGCGTGATGGAGAAGGCTCCGGGGGGGCCGGGCGGGTGGGTGGTTGGCGTCGGCAGAAATGCAGACGAGGAGGAGACATGGACTCGGGCTAAATAATTGTAAACAAAGGTGTGAGCATTTTTCCACCTTGCACATCAGGAACCTGTAGTCTGGACAATCGACGAGGCTGGCGGACTGGTTTATCGCTGTTTCTGACTCTGTAGCTGCAGGGGGCATGAGGGACCGTTGAATAGATGGGACTAATGTAGACTGGACAGCAGACCGCCAGTCTGACTGGCCTTTCGATCCTTCAGTTCACTGCAAAGTCAGTAGCGCAAACTCTCAGCACAGGAGCTCTGCAGCATCACCTCTCCCGGGTTTTGTATATGAGCTCAGACGCCCAGAGCAAACATCGCCCCGAGTTGTGCATTTCTGCACAGATCAGCAAAATCTCTTAACGTTTAACACAAATTTCATAATAAACTCAGAATTTACAGAATGTGTCATTTAAATATATTTAATAATAATAAATCAGCGGGTAATGAGAGACGGTTCTCCGGGGTGAGTTTGATGAGACTCCACAATGTGGCTATTTATAACGCTTCGTCACCTGATAATACCTAGTTAGCGACGGCCCTTTGCTCCACCACACATGGAGATTGCAGACACTTTGCAACAGTTTAGCATTGCTAATAACCCGTATATCTGTGTTTCTCGCTTCCAAACACACACACACACACACACACACACTTTGCATCATCACTTCAGTTCCTGCGTGATGTACAGAGAGAGAGAGGGAGTGAGGAATGAGAAACGTGGAGCACCTGGCTTCTTTTTTAACGGGGATTTCACAGGCTTTCAGTGGTCTCTGATGATTCAACAGTTGCTGCTACAAACATCTGCTGCCTGCTCTTAGCAGATCTCACCAGACTCACACACACGCCCATACCTTATTTATGCTTTTTTTTTTTTTTTTTTTTTTTTTTTTTTTTTTTTTTTTTTTTTTTTTTCCCCCCAACAAGCTAAACGATGGCAAAGAAGCTCAAAGGTCTGACCTAACCCAGCTCAAAGAGGACGCGAGGAAAAGAGCCTGCGTCGAGGAGCGCCTCTGCCGACGACGCTGGCAGCACTTTTATGAAATATATGAAGCAGCGACAACAAACTTGACAAGCAGCAGCCCTGGAAGTCTTCCCCCTCGTTCGTCTCTGGTTGGGTTTTTTTTGTTTTTTTTTGAAAAGGCACCCAAAAGAAAGAGACAAAGAAGAAGAAGGAGTGAGTGTTGATATGATTATGTAAATGTAAACAGGGATTTCCTGCTTCTACTGGAAGCCGTTTTTCTCTGTGACCCGTTCTCCTTGCAAATCTTCCATTTAAGACGAATTCCCCCGGGGAGGCTGCTCCGCCGTTACTTAACGGGATAATTATGATATACTAAACCTTTCCAAGATCAGCCCCCACCACCGCCACCACCCCCACACTCCCCACCACACCCTCTCCTCCAGCTCGGCTGTCTTTGCCTTCTCCCTGACTCGCTCTCTCTCTCTCTGTTTCTTTTCTTCTAGGTCTCTCCCTCCCTGTCGGCCTCCTCTGTCTGGCTTCCTTCCTGGACGGTCGGCACTGACACCACAGTTTGGAGTTTTTGCAGGAAAGCCTGAATCAGTTCTGAAACTATGCAAATCATTTTAGAGTCAGGAACTCCCAAATTTGTCCCTAGGTACACAATCAGAAGTTGCATTTTTACTTTAAAGCAATAATACTAATTTAAAAAACCAGCTGATGCCAGTTATTAAAAGGTTTTTCTATAAAACACAAATGTGGCTGCGTCTATTTAAAGGTGAAACGCACATCAGCTGCACTTTGTAATTATCACACTGCACCAGAAGCAGCGCCAGTGCCCAAAGGACCTTGCCTCCCACTTCATCCCTCATTACCCTGAACTGAGCCACATTAAGGCCTCGGTCAGATCCTTGTTTTTTACAGGTGGTCTTGAAAAGTGGTGCTGGAAACAAAGAGGGAATTTCCTCGCTAAGTAGCCGAAAGGTTGTTCGGACTCGTATTTAAATCCCACAGGAGATCTAAAGCGGCCCTGAAAGGCCCAAACTCTGGAATTAAAGCGCCACAAATCTGAAATATTCCACCAAAGGATGCAAGTTAAACTGATTCTGCAGTATCTGAGTAAGCGCAAAGCCTGATGTTCTGTAAAGGCGGTCGTCCCGGCTGAGCGTGAACCCTGCACGGGTTTTAATGCTGATGTTCGGGGCCTGTTCCATTCAGCTGCAGACGCCTCTCTCCTGCATCTCACTTGACCCAACGCCATATGACCTCGCCAATGTGAAGAACTGAGCAGCAATCACATTATTCCACATATTCCCTTCTGCTGTCCCACATGCCTGCCTGCCTGCCTGCCTGCGTGTGTGTGTGTGTGTGTAGCTGCGCTATCCATAATATACTGTGCTACCCTTGATCTCTCGCGAGCTAGAGAGCTCTTCTGGGAACAGCAATACACACTTTTGATATCAAGACTCGAAAATGTAGAAAGGCCGAGTAGAAATCACGCCCTCCAAAATATTTCCTATAATGCAGACGCATAACTTAATTGCGATTCTGCGCGGGTTGTTTGGTTCCTTATTTCATCTTTCTACAAACTTTGTTACGGAGCCACACCGCCAAACTATTTACGCTTGGTGTAAGCACTTTCACGGGCTACTTAATTTTTTCGCTTACAATTGCCATAAACAGAGGAGTTTAGAGATCAAACGTTCATCAGAGACAAGGACAGATGACAGATATGGCAGATTTTCCATGATCTTCAAGCATACATGGGGTGATGGGAGGAGGGGGGGGGCTTCAAGGGATAGGAGAGGGGGAAAAAAGGTGGGGGGCAATATGAAATCCCAGAGGATAACTAAAAGAAAGGTTTCTTCCACACGGAGGTAACGGTAAAAACAGAAACTTCCCACTTTTTGATAATCTGTCCAATCATTATTAATGTCCAAAGTGTGTGTGTGTGTGTGTGTGTGTGTGTGTGTGTGTGTGTCAGCAGGCCGTCACTCTTCACACTGCGGACCGGGCGCTGGTCACAATCATGGGTTTGTGTGCTCTGCTAACTGGGCGCTCGTACGTTACACACATGGAACCGAAGCTTCCTGGACGGACTTCCTGGATCTCCGCTCCGACCTCGAGTCGGCGCAGACCCGACCGACGACGCTGAGCTGTCACCTGTTGACCCTGAACCTGCTGACCCTGAACCTGCTGACCCTGAACCTGTTGACCCTGAACCTGCTGACCCTGAGCCGTCCTCTGCGTCCTTTAACAAGACGCCACGTCTCACTGCAAAGCTTTTGAATTGAACTCAGTTAAAGGCTTGATGAACATTCGATAGGAATGAAATAAACTGAATATAATAATGTGAATTTATACAAAATATATATTTTTATTTTGATTCTACCAACCAGAAACATCATTTTTAATTGTTTTTAATTATTTTTGTCACAATTCTGTAGAAAATAAAGGTTTTTTTGTTATAAATTGATGTAAAAATCATAAATCTAACATTATTCCCTTGCATTCGTCATCATACTACAGCACTGGGATGCTCATTACCTGAATTTAACCATAATTAAACTTAAAATCAGTTAAATCCAGGGTGATACTTATATAATATAACTGTTCAGCAATCTGAAACACAGGTGAGCACAATGAACTCTTTTTAACATTATTTAACCAATAATCTATTTTTATTTTACTTTTTAATAATTAAACAAAGTTCTATATTTATGAATAAAGTGGATTATTATCAGGTTTTGGTCCATAAAAGGAGATTTTACCCGTTAGAAGCTGACCTTTGCTGCTGATCTCAGCCATACGGACGAGGCTAATTACTGAAATACTATATATATATATATATTTTTATCATTGCTGGTGCAAATATGCAAAAAAATAAACAGCCTGAACAGTTAAAAGTTATATAAGAAGAGTCAAATTAAATTAAAATAATAAACTATTATATTAAGACACATGATTTATACACTGTGTGTGTGTGTGTGCGCGCCCCTCCGCTCTCTCTCCCGCCTCCATCCATTGTTTTGCAGCTGAAATCCATAACATTTCTTTTGTTCCCCTACTTTCTGTAAGCCCGCGCTCTTATTTTCCCAAGGCCGAGAAACTTCAGGCATGAGAACCCCTGATACAAAACCAGGGAAATTTACCTGGGATTAGCAGCCATTGACAAATAACCTTGGTGATAGATGCACAGTAGATTTGGTTCAAAGCTCTCCCGGCAGCCTCAAAAGAGATTAGTTCACTTCTTATCAGGTCAGCGGCGTCGCCTGGGAAATGTGTTTAAAGTCACATTGATTTATTGAAAGATTCCCCAATAAGAAGATATCTCTCGACTTAAGGAGTGTGTGCGCGCGCGTGTGTGTGTGTGTGTGTCATGTGTGTGTGAACGCGCCTCAAATAAATTACACTGCCTGTTGGAGCTTTAAGAAAAAAATAAATAAAAAGAGAGAGAGAGAGCGAGCGAGCTCACACACAAAGACATCTCCAACAAACGAGCTGCGCTTCAAACTAAAAAAGCACTTCTAGATAACTAGTGTTGAATACTGCCACTGGAGACAGACGCTCCCATTCTGCCTCTACCTGTCTCGCCCACTCTCTCTCTCCATTTACCCCATGCTGATAGTGCTGCTGAAAACAGTGATTGTACAGTGGTGAGACACAGAGCGACGCTGACAGCGAGGTATAATAAGGCCTCTTTGTTCCCCAGAGAGAGAGAGAGAGGAGGTAGAGAGACATGCAGATAGAGAAGGAGGAGTGTGGGGGGTGGTGGTGGGGGGGGGGGCAGCTTTCATTTACACCATTACCTTCTTAAGCGTCATTATCAGGCCAAGGAGAAGACGACTGTGGGAACGCAGGTGGGGCGGCCAACGAG
The DNA here is from genome assembly GCA_008933995.1 of Datnioides undecimradiatus. Taxonomy (NCBI): domain Eukaryota; kingdom Metazoa; phylum Chordata; class Actinopteri; order Lobotiformes; family Datnioididae; genus Datnioides; species Datnioides undecimradiatus. The sequence goes on from WARS01000060.1 coordinate 7,626,963, forward strand.
TGAAATGACAGATCTGACATGTCGCTCATGAGGTCCGTCACACACACACACACACACACACACACACTCACTGTGATGTTGTTGCGTCAGGGGTCAAGAGGGGCACGAGCCTGGTGTCCAAAAGTATGTGGACACACAGACGCTACGCTCCGATCGCTCAGTCTTTGGGATTTCCGCTCGCAGCTGCGGCGAGAACCCCTCATCCAAACATCGTCGGACTCCTGAGCGCGCCTTTAAAGCGTGCACCAGCAGCGGCGTGTTGGAGAACCACGCTGGCACGGCACAGTCGGCGAAGTTGCGCTGCTGCTCCTTCGCCGTTCGTCTTCGTGGTGCAGCAGACTCCCAGCATCGACGTGGAAACGGCGGTTCAAGGGCGTTTCTACATCCAATTGTGGCGAACCGTGGGAGCGGTAATTACACCCGTGCACGTGCTCTTGTGTTGCACACTGACTCGGCTTTATAAAACAGAACAAGGCGTACACACAGCTTTACAAATCTGACTCAGAGAACGCATATGCATCTATTTATATTTCTATAGTTTAGAGTTTGATGCATATGGCCTCTTGCACGACGCAGGAGGACAGACAGGGATCCTTTGCCTCTGGATTTGGGGCCTTGGCTGCAGGGTGTTGCATAAGCAAACCTGAACACCTTCCCGACGTCTGACAACTTCTGCAACTGTCTGACAAACAGACAGCAACGCCCACTCTGCGCAGCGACAGGCCAGCTGTGTGGAGGTGTGGGACTCCTTAACACAGCTATTCCTGTGACTTTCTCTGTGCACAGCCAGGTGCAACACTGAGATTGCCTTTCCAATCACATTCAGACGCTGCGGCATGGAGACGTTTCTTCACCGGACGTTCTTTCATGCTTCTGGTGGTGTAACATACGTCCCCTCTCCCGTCTGTCTGCCTGTGTCTGTCCTGTAAAGTCTTTTCCTTCCTTCCTGTGCGCCATCGTGATTGATGATTTCATCCTCCTTGTGTCTTTCTCCATCTTCCTGCCCCTCTCTCAAAAACCTCCCGCCCTCCATCGCCCTCCCGTCTCCTTCCCCCTCCCTGCCTTCATCCACATACCTCCATCCCTCCTTTCTCTGTCTCTCTGTCAGTCTCCATGCTTCCTCCATGCCTTCGTCTCTCTCTCCCGCTGTTTGCTTTTAACTCTTGAGGTCATCCGGGACCCCCGGGCAGCTATCCCAGAATGCTGAGCCGGCTAACGTCCTGCGGAGTTGCCTTCTGGACAGAGCGGACAACCGAGCCAGGACTCGATCGGCGCTCGGACTCAACCGTGCATTCAGCCGCCGCTACACCCAGAAAAGATGGGTCTCTTCAAAGGTTCTTTGGTTAGGGCGGTGGTTCGATATCGAATTGTAATAGCTACGGCAAACCTCTGATTGTTAAATGTAGCATCGTAACATCAATAAATCACCGCCGCCTTCATTTGTAGACATTAGTGTAATTACCACAAACAACCAGGCAAGAAGACTGGCAGCTTTCATTGGCATTTATAATGTGTTTTACATTATGTGCCAGACTGCTTCATGGTGCAAAAAAAGATTTCTTTAAAACGCAGAGCTGCTCCGAGAGGGGGCTCGTCTTCCAGCCGAAACGGAGGTGAAGCTTCAGAGCGTCTGGCAGGAAGGCAGTGAAGAAGCAAGAAAAACAAGACAAAGGAGGGAGGAGGAGGGAAAGCGTCCTGTATGCATCCGGGAACGACAGGCCACGAGGAAAGATACAGCGGTGCAAAGTAACTGAGTACATTTACTCGAGTGCTGCACTCTTAATTTTACTAATTTAGCTCATTTTGCACTTCGGCTGCAGGACTTTTCGAGGGGGACGTGATGTGCCACGTTTCTAAAAGTTAGAACCACGAGTTACTTTTTCAGATCACTCGTGAAACTACTTCACACACTCATCAGTAGTTTTCAAGCACCGGGCGTAGATTTCAAGTATTTCCAGTCCGGCACCAACAGCTGACGACCGGCGCGAGCCCTGCCTTCTAAAATTCTGGTTAGTAAACGCACAAAGTTGCATAATTGTTCCTCTGGCTCGAGAGCGGCTTCGTTTCAAGAGTCATATTATATTTCATATTATCTTACTGAATCACTGTTATTGACTTTTTAGCATCTAGTAAAGTTTTACTTACTCAACATTAGCAGAAAGTGGAAATACTCAAATACACGTGACTCCAGACTTTCCAATCGCCTTTATCGTCTATATGAAAGTTCACCGGCACCTTCAATAAGAACCAATGCACTGAAATGAGGCAGAGGCTGTTTCTTCAGGTGTCACAGGTTCACACACCTCCAACGTTCAACTGAAAACATCTTAAAACACCTGGTGACTGGCTGCAGTACAGGTCATAAACCCCGCCCTCGACACGTTAGATCAGAGTTACATCATGACTGACAGCTCAGTGGGAGGGGCTCTGAGCGACGGCACCTGTATCAAAGCTGCTTTGGCGGGAGGAGGTGGAGACGCGTCGGCCATCTTTACACACAGTCTCCAAACCTGGCACTTAAAAGAGAGCTGCACAAACTCCAGCTCCGAGTGACTGCAACACTAAAATTATATGTTTGAGCACAATACAGTAATACATATATCTGAAAAGCACAACACCGCTGAGTTCCAGAGAAGTTAACACAAGGGCCCGTGTCTCCGTGTCGCCGCTCAAGTGGAAAGCTATAATTAGCGATGGAGTCGTTGCCCGAGCAGTTCGACTATGCACAAAAACATGCAACAACAAAGTGGTGCCTCCATGTAGAGCGGAGGGGTAATAATAAGATGACAAGGAATCAGTAGTCAGACATCAATGTTTGAATGTCGCTCACACACACACACACACACACGAACACACACACACACACACACCTCCTCTTTTACTGCAATGTAGGCAGCAACAAAGATCTCTTGTCCAAATGAAAGGCCATGCATGAGCCTCACTGCTCCTGTGTGTGTGTGTGTGTGTGTGTGTGTGTGCATCATCTATAAGTGTCCAAACCATGCAGATAAACAGGCGACTCGGTGATCAATACATAACAGAGAGAGTCAAAAACGATATCGCAGCATCGGGGGCCCCGCGTCTATAAAACGCCTGCGTTTATTCGATAGGGAGGGCTGGGGGGGAGGGAGGGAGAGGGGGAGCGGGTGAGAGAGAGAGAGAGAGAGACGGGGCCCGCTTGACCACAGACGGATGAAGAAATCAATCTGTGCGTCTCAAATACATAAGACGTGTGTGTGTGTGAGCATCAGTTTGACGCCTTCGCATCGTTCAAACCAAGTTTAAACAGGAAAACGACAGAAGAGTCCGGATTAAATGCAAATCGTGATCAGGTACAATCGCAGATGCAGCGGCATCAGCGCGTACGTGTTTACTGATAATGCAGCCGTGCAGCACGTTTCTCCCCCTGCCTTTAAGTATATAGCGCCATGTTTGCATCTTCAGCCTGACAGCGCCTTGTTGACATGCCTCTCTGGCTGCGTATGAAACCGATCTGTCCTCGTGGCTCGGCTGCCTGTTATCGCAGAGGGACAGCGATGAAGTCTGAAAGAGGACGACGAGCAAGAGGGATGGAAACAAAGGGGGAGAGAGAGAGGGAGAGAGAGGGAGAGATGGTAGCATAGGTCTCAGAACAAAGTGTCTGTGTGTGCGTCAAAGAGCGCTGGCCGGCGTCAGTCGAGAGCCGCATCAAACAAACCGAGCTTTTGGACACAATGATATCGACAGAATGTCAAGAACAACAGCGACTGACAGGGAGTGTGTGTCTGCCTCTGTGTGTGTGTGTGTGTGTGTCTGCACAGCTGGGTATGTGTGCAGCATGATTACACCGGTGCAGCTTGGTGTGTTTATACGCGCATGTGTGTGTGTGCGTGCCTCCTCAAAAACAAAGGAATCCAAATACACACTTGCGCATAAGCATAAATATCACTGGCTGTCAGTCAACTTCAAACAATGCAGCTGTAATCTATGATAACATAAATACAAGCAGCTGCGGGCAGCATGAGAAATAAAGAAATAAAACAACAGGAAAGAGCGCTGAGTGGACCTGGGCCGGCTCTGACCGCTAAACTTCACTAAAGCGGAGACGTGAGCTGAAGTTCGACGGCGGAGAGGAGCTGCCGGGGCCTCCTCGCCTCCTCATTTCCTCGCCTCCTCATTTCCTCGCCTCCTCGGCCCGAGCTGATGCGAGCCGGTGGCCTGCGAGTCTGCCGGACATGTAAACTCCAAATCCCAGAGGTCTGTGCTCTGCTCGGTCTAACAGGGCTCTGCATCTCATCAATAACCCCAGTTGTCAGACCTCCCTGTCGACAAGGAGCAGATCTGCATGTACAGACCCCCCCTCCTCCACCTCCCACCCTCCCACACACACACACACACACTCAGTCTTTGATCTCTCCCCAGTGGATATATTCTATTTCCTATTTCCGTCATCACCTGGTTCTGATTTAGAGGTCAGGAGAGGGAGTGCTGGATCACGCCAGGCTAAATAGCTGTCACTCACATCAGCGGCGCTGCTAACTATCTGCCTCTGCGCTGCCGAAATGTTTCAAACAGCCGCTTTTGTTTTCTCCTCCAGCTCCTTCTCCCACCTATGTACCAGCCCTTTCCTACAAAAGGCGTCCGACAAACCCTCCTCGTAACCCACGGACTGCACCCTCGTGGTCGCAAATGCCCCCCCCCCCGCCCGGAAACAGTCATTCGGTGCAACAGATCGTGCTGCAGGAAACATTTCTCAGCGCCTTTCTGCAGAAGGGAGACGAATAAGAGCTGTAGCGTATCAGCGAGGCATGCACAGTGCCCCGCTCCGACCTCTAGATGGTGCTGATCTTTTAGTTGTGCGCCGTGTGAGAGCTGCACACAGGCGCCGGCGTGACAGACAGAGCAGTATGTGCAAACAACCTGTGCGTGCTGTTGTATTGCATTTTGATCTCGGGGCTGTGTGTGCACAAGAATGTAGACATACATCTGTAAGAGTCGCACTGTCTTTGCTCTGTGAGTGTGTGTGTGTGTGTGTGTGTGTGTGTGTGGGTGTTTTTTTTTTATTTCTCGCAAGACAATAAAAACATTAATTTGCCCTGAAATCATTTCTGACGTAAATGTAGAGTGGTGCCCATTGGAACCCAGTAATGAAGCATGCGGCATCTCGCCGGCTCCTAATTTGACTAGTTAAATGACTCCATTACGTGTCTAACAGACAGAGGCAAATCATTTCTGGTCAGTTGAGGCTCACTTACCCGCATCCTGGTGTTGGGGAAATGTCTGTGTCTCTGGCTGACTGACTAACTGACTGACTGACTGAGTGGCTGGCTGGCTGGATCTGGCTCATCCTCCCTTTTCAGCCTTTTGATTAGTCTTTTCTGAAAATGGAGCGACGATGGAAACACGTGCGAGGAGGCCGGAAAACGCGCCCGCCTCTGTTTTATTTTATTTTATTTTTTGCACGTGGGTTCGTGCTTCTGTTATATTTATTATAAGCTCTGAGAAAATCAGATAAAAGAAGGGAATTTATCAAAGTGTGTGAGGGGAAAATCTGAAAAAACCAGGATCTGTCAGTGTTTTCACATTCGCCCAATTTGTGTAATCATATCATAACGGTGTTATTTGGCTTCTGACAGACAGACAGACATAGTGAGAGAGAGCGAGAGGACAGCAGATTAAAATATATTGAATTATTAAAAGGACTACCTGCTGTCCATCACTGTCACTTAACACATGTCGAATGTGAAGTGCCGTCCCAGCAGCCACTGGGTGGACATCTGTTACCGCCAACACAGGTACACACACGCGCGCACACACACACACGGAGTGACACCCCAAATTTCTACACTCGAAGAAGAAAAGACGGGGTTTGTTTATTGTTGCTGAGAGCGGCGGCGGCGGCAGCGGCGGCAGCGTGCACATTCCCATGTACATGCACACACAGTGCAGATCACCTGCCATCTTCGCCCAGTTCCCCCGAGACTGCGACGCTCACGTTTGGTCTCCGCTTGTCAAAATGAACATACGTTTTGTTTTGTTTTTAATTTCATTCTTGTTTTTGTTTTTATTCCTTTTTTTTTTTTTTTTAAAAATGTATTTTGCATCCCAAACTTCCACTTCCTCGACCCGCCGCCGTCGCCCGGACGCCTCGCAGAGATTAGAGACCTGGCACGACAACCGGCGAATCATCAAAAGACCCTGCAGACCGGCTTCAGCGTGACGGGTTTGAGTTTTGACGCATAAATAAATCTGCACGTACACAATAAAAGAACCATAACAGTCGATGCGATATTCATACGGACATGCATTTTTTATACTGAACTTAAGGGGGAGGGAGGGAGGGGGAGGAAGGGGAGGGGAGGGGCTTCATTACAAAATTTGCTTCTAGTAAAAATATGATAAATTCATAGTTGGAAGCGCAGCGCGAGGAGAGCATAAACACAGGGAGCTGCAGAGCCGAGCCGAACATCACGCCTGTCGCCTGTGAAAAACCGGGCCATGCAGCTTCTGCGCGGATACGCCCATAATCCAGAGTACACCTGCGTGATCATCCTCGCCTCGGCCATCGAGCTACGAGAGCTAAACAGGTGGAGAGCGGCGCACAGAGACGCTGCAGATTAGCTGCCTCTGGTACAATCTTTCCATCACACTATGTACTACTAAGACATAAGACGTGGCGCTGGGATTAGCCTGGAAACATCTAACCTATGAACCCTGGGATTCTGGTGAAGCTGGCACTGCATGCATGTACATGTGTGTCTGTGAGTGTGTGTGTGTGTGTGTGTGTGTGTTCCATGAAGCCTGACACGATGTCCTGCTGATTCTTCTGTTGGATGCAATGGGGTGATGAGTGACATGCCTGCATCAGTGATAGCATTCTGTCTGAACAGATTCACTCCAAAGGGGCTGGTGTGTGTGTGTGTGTGTGTGTGTGTGTGTGTGTGTGTGTGTGTGTGCGCCAGCTTGGGTCAATTGAACACAAAAACGCTTTGAAGTTAGCCATCTACACTAACATAGACTCTCCTTCCAATCACATATTCGTCTTCCCCATTTGATTTTCTTCTCATTCTTCCCTCCTCCCCTCCCCCCCTCCCTCCCCCCCCGCACACTGTGTGTCACACGTTACCAGGCTGCTCCACTGCTGCTGCTCTGAGTGTGTGTGTGAGAGAGAGAGCGACAGACACCGAGAGAGAGAGAGAGAGAGAGAGAGAGAGGCCTGGTCTGCGGACATAAAGGGCTTAATGTGATAGGTAATTATGTAGTCTGATCTCACATACAGGATTTAAGAGCTAACTATACTGCCGCTTCCTGGAGACACACACGGTGACGCCTATAAATAACTGTCATATGACAATAAGACGGACAGGCGGACGCAGACATGGACAGACACGGGCCCGTCAGCGCTGATGTGTCACAAAGCTACACCGGGAGTTTAATATCACAGCCGTCCAGGACAAAAGCTTCTTTCCATCATCAATTACGCTTTTTACTCAATCATTTAGCTTCAAAAATATCAGAAAAAACCAAAACCAAAAACATTATTACTCCCCGAGCCCAAGGTAAGGCGTAATCCAATTTAAGTCAGAAATGAGAAAAACACAACAAATTCCGGCGAAGAGTGGAGCCAATATTTGTGTGATGTATTGTTCAGAAATGAGCATAATTATTAATCCTCGCCAAAATGATGAATTATATAATTTCAACACTTAATTCCTGAAAAAATCTGAGGTTTGGACGCTTAAAACTTCTTAAAATATATTTCTGCTTAGAAACGCATTATGGAGAGTATGTAATGTCTTAATTAACCTTATTACTTCAGCAGAGTGAATTTAGTGGTTTTGCAGGCAGGATGTGGAGCGAAGGTTCCCTCAGTTTCACGGTTTAATGACAGAAGACGAACCAATTTTAAAAATATACATTTTCGAATGCGGCGAACTTCAATTTAACTCGCTGTTGTTTTCTCTTTCTGTTTCATCTCAAACACTCGCTTATGATACCCTTCCTCACTTCCCCTGCCCCCCCGCCGCCCCTCCTCCAGCCCTCCTCCACTTCCCTCTCTTCTCCCCTCCTCCCTCCTTTCACAATGCCGCGGCGCTCCTGTCGTCAGGTGACTGTTGATCCTCAAAGAGGACAGATCAAATATTTCTCCTCCAGTGTACGAGGCTTCGCTGGGGCCTCGCAGATATGATGATTGGGGTTGACGGAGGATGGGGCCCCGGGTTTTGAAGTTCAGGCTGGCCAGCGGTGGCTTTGATAGCCCCCGCTCCTCTCGCACTGGATCACCAAAGACACCAGGCGAGAAAGAGAGGAGAAGGCGAGGAGGGGGGTTAAGGAGAGGAGGGCGCAGCACAGAGAGGGGAACAAAAGCATCTGTAGAGTGGTCAGGGCTGGCGGCGGCGGCAGCAGCAGCCGTCAGAGGCTTTTTGAAGTTTACACACGGCCCTCCCCTCCACTTCTTTTCCTCCTTTCTCCCCCTTCCACTCCTTCCTTCCCCCGAAAGCCTTCTGCTCCCCCTGTCCTTGAATGCCTCGCTCTCGCTTTCTCTCCCTTTCTTAGCCCTTGGGTGACACCCCGGGTCTGCACACTAGATGGTGCGACTCAAGCGAACGGCAGCTCGGTTTGTCTATCCCACTTCCATCCCCTGCCAAAACCCATGTCATTAGCCATCGTCAGCTCGGTTTAAAGTGTTTCCCCCTGAGCGCAGAGGGCAAGGCGAGCTTCGTTCAACATTTGCAACCTGTTCCGCGTTTGATGGTGGGGTTACGCAGCCACAAAAACATGGCGCTTAATCATTTCAAACCTTGTAAACATGTTTTTTGCTGTTGTTTTTAAAGCAGGGAATGCTAAAACGTGCAAATGTGCAAAGGCAGAACTAGCATGACTGTTATCCAGGCTACAGGCTAATAGCATCTGTAACATCGCAACGCGTTTTAACCTGGAGCAGCTCAATTTAAGCCAGCCAATGTGGCGTAGAGACACAAAGTCATGTGACGCGCGTCAGCTCAGTGTCAACGGTATGCTAAAGCTGGAAATGTTAGCCACCAGAAGCGAGTATTGCTGAGAAACTGCGCGCTTTTGCGGCGCCAGCAGCGTGATGCTGGGAGTTGTTGTCTCCTGTCAGCTGGGATTCCTTCAGTGTTGGCGGTTCTGAGGTTTTTACTGGGAGCTGAATTCTCCACAGAGGCTCTCCAAAACAAACAGGAAGCCGCTGATTCAAACCCAGAGAAACACTGAATAAAGAAGTTCCACCTTAAAAACCACTGAGCTCCCACGCTTGTCGGCCGCAGACACGGACGGCCCTGAGGCGAAGCAGCCGAGCTGCTGCTAACGTTGTTCAGCTTTGTTTTCTTCGATAACTTCAGATCCAGACGCCCCGACGACTGAAATCCTTCATCTGCTTCAGATACAGAGTTAAAAACAGCTTCGAAGACGCACCACAACGCTGGAGGCGCAACCTAATGAAACCGCAACTGATTTAAAATGATGGATTTCAGCATTTAGATGCTATAAATAGACGCTCATCTAAACATGTAACAAAGCTCAGCGCCTAAAGCAGAAATGTGGTGACATTGCACGTGTTAAGTCTGGTTTAAACTGTTTTTAAGAGACGCTACACAACTCAATTACCTTTCACCCCTTTTTATATAAAAGCAAGGACCCCCCCGTTCATTTGCCCCTCTCTCTGTACATTACAGCGCACGGTGATGCTAGTTGACACCCGACAGATGGCTTTTGTCAGGCCCGGAGAGCAAGAGTTAACCCAATCCTCTGCTCGCCCTCCCCTCCATCCCTCTCTTCTTTTTAAATGTCTCCCATATAAACAGATTTTGTTGCTGCTTAAAGTGGGCTCAAAATTAAAGCGTATCGTTTTACACACACATTGCATGCATAGCTATGGAGCCCCAGCTGGTGGCAGGCTGCTCTTAAGAGCCATATGATTAAGTTAGAGGTTGGGGTATCCGATAAGATTCGAGCCGCCTCTCTATCTCCCTGCCTATTTTACTGCAAACTTGATAATGGAGGAAACGACATTATTTTTTTCTGAGTGTATGTGTAATTATTGTCACACACCTGTGACTCCCTGCCATCCACGACAGGGAAGAAGAGGAAGGAGGGATGATGAGGAGGAGGGGGAGGCGGGTGGAATGGGGAGAAATGTCGTTGGGAGCAGCGGGAGTCCTCGTTTCGGAAAAGAGGGAGGAGGATAAAGAGGAGAGGAAAAACAAGAGAGCTTGTTAATCATGTGCTTTCTGTCACTGGCTGAACACCGATATCCCAATGGATCTAGCGCCGAGATAGTGACATCACAGGGGAGAGAACGGAGAGGACGCGCGGGGAAGGGGGAGAGGAGAGCGAGCGGCGGAAGCCGAGCGGCGGCGGATGAGGAAGAGAGATCGGGCCCCTGAAGTGATTTGGCCAGTTGGTTGGCAAGCAGACAAGATGACAGAAAGCGTCACATATCAAAAAAAAAGGAAAGAGGATGAGAAACTGGGAAACGTCCTCCGAATCTGTTGTTACATTCCTCACAAACAGGCGCTTGTTTAATCTGAACAGAATGTTTCTGAAGCAACGTTGTTGTGAAAGTTTCCGGCCAAGCTCAATCTGCAGTCTCTGCCTCAGTCTCTGTCTCTGTCTCCCCTGTCTCTGTCTCTCTGTCTCTGCCTCTCTCTCTCTGTCTCTGTCTCTGTCTCTGTCTTCTGTCTCTGTCTCCTTTGCAGTTTACCTCGTCGGACCACCCCGTCGAAGGCAACAACATGTGATACGATCCTCGGGAGACAAAGGAAATTACCTATTAAGTGGGAGAGATGATCTCCCTTTAGCCGCTCTCCAAAAAGTGAGTCACGATGTTGTAATTGTTTACCTTTGACTCCAGCCCATAAGTCTCCTCCCATCTTCCTCTGTTCGGTTGTACCAATATTTTGCGACGTTTGCTTAGAAGCTCCAGCTCTCACTCTCTCCTCGCTCTCTCTGTCTGTTCTAACAGGACAGATGTCATCGCCCCAAACAGTCTGAGTCATTGGTGGTTGCTTCATTACCCTGAGTAACCTGGCGACATCAGGGGAGGGAGGACTGTAATTTTACATTTTAGACATTTAGCTGGATGCTCTTAGTCATGGCAACTTAGGGTTCAGTGTCTTGCTCAAGGCCGCGAGGACGGGAACCAGTAATGTAATGAAATAAATCAAAAGGAGGGCTTTTGAGAGTGTGTGTGGAGGTAAGTGAGTGTGTGAGTGTGGGCCTGCGTTATTATCCATCAAAAGGAACAACAAAATCATAGTTTCAGATGTAAAGCACTTAAACGTGGCGAATAAAGGCCGAAGCGTGGATATGTCACATTGTGGCGATTCGCATCCAGCGCAGTCGCGAACCTTTGACCCCTGCATGCGGCGGCGGGCCCGTATCTGCGAGCCAGATATTCAGGAACCTGTGCGCCTTTGAGCTCCGGCAGACTCAAAGGTTGTTTGTCTGGCGCTGCTGCAGTTTCCCCCAGATCGAACTGATCTGAGGGAAAAAGGAAAAAAAAAAAGAAAAAAGAAGAAAAAGCTGGAAATAGCATCGCCGAGCGAGCGAGCGAGCGAGCAGCGAGCGGCTGAGCGAGCGGCTGAGCGAGCGGGCTGCATGAGCTTTTTTGGGTGTACGTTTAATAGAAAGCAGATGGTTACAGGATGGTGGGCCGAGCGCCGGTGATGACACATCTTTAATATTTTAGAGTGGTCTTTGCTGTAAATGTTGCAGCAGCTGTTTCCCAAAGCTGTAAATTTACAGCATTTTTTCTGCCTTTTTTTTTTTTTTTTTTTTTGCTTTTTGTGTGTGTGTGTGTGTGTGTGTGTGCGTGTGTGTGATCACAGCTATTGATTTACAGTAAATTACAGAAATGAATATGGAAAAGTGATGAAAAGGCAGCGAAGGAGGAGGCCAGCGTGTGTGTGTGTGCGGTGTGCATCTAATCGTGCATGTGCATGTGTGTGCGTGTGTGTGTGTGTGTGTGTGCACCCTGAACCCCACTGATTCTCCTCTTATTTTAGTTTATCACACTGCCTGCACACTCAGAAACTGATATTCAAACGCAGTGATACTGAAGTAATGAGACGCAGGGAGAGCGGAAGGTTATGAGGAGGAGATAAATATATTTAGACAGGTTTTGGCGCCTTTAATGGCCGCTGGTTTGCTTTTGACGCTACGGGCGAGGGAGAGGGGGTTTCCGCTGGTGCTTTTGAGTCGAGGTGATTGTCAATAATTCGCCTTGCATTTAAACCTTTTCAAATATGAGTATTTGAATGCAAATACAGCTGCCATTTGCCCAGACAAATTAAAATACACACACGCAGAGGAGTGAAGGAATATAAGAAAACACACACACACACTTGAAGACATACACTTTTACTGGTTTTATCGGCGGCGCCTTTGTTCCTCCTCCTGGGCCGAGCAGCAACAGTGATAATAAAGCACTTGTTTGTAGTTTTGTCCGCCGCAGAGGGAATCCAGGAGACGCCGAGGTGTTGCTGCTAAGATCTCGCTTCTTGGCTTGGCCTCCCGCACTCTCCTCGTTTCGACAACTGGCGCTCTACAAGACGAAGCGGAGAAAAATATGATTCAAGATATCCTCTCTACCCCCAATTCTCCATCTCTGACACTACAGTTATTTAAACATCAACAGCGCAATGCGCCTTCTTTAGCACACACTCTTTTCCTCACATTGATATTTGTATATGATCATTACTTTTATTCCGCTTAAGTTACATTAGCTAACTAGGTGTAGATCCACATTGCACCCCTGCATTCCCAAGCCCCCCCCAAAAAAAAAAAAAAAAAAAAGCTAACAGAGAGTAGCGCGGCCGGCTTTATTGTGGAAGGGAATGTACAGCAGGAGCACACCGGAGAGATGAGACATACCTGAGTCACTGAAAAAGGGTGAGGACGGCGAGACTGGCGCCTTTTGCAAACCGGCTACAAGAAAAGGAAACGGGCGTGTTTCAAGGCCCGAGTTGAAAGCCCGGAGAGAGAGAGATTCGCTTCTGGTGAAACTTCAGGTAGGCTGACGCTACCATGAAGAGGGAAACAAAGCGAGGAGTTTAAAAAAACAGAAAAAAGCAAAAGGAGGAAAGTAATGGGAAAGTTTGTGCTTGCTGCTTCACTTCTGATAAAGTTGTTGAACATTGCCTTTCTTACTCATCAAGTTGGAGGTTTTTTTGTCAGATGATGATGAAGGGAGGAGGGGGAGGAAGGGGAGGAAGGGGGGACGAGTGATGGACGGATGGTGTTGATCACAGGATGGATCTATTAGCAGAGGAGGAGAAAGACCTCCCTCCCTCCCTCCATCTCCTCTGCTTTTCCTCCTCATCCTCGCTAATCTGCTGAACCCTTCAGCCTATCAACGCAGGTGTGTGTGTGTGTGTGTGTGTGTGTGTGTGTGTGTGTGTGTAATCTTTACATCTGACTATTTCTCTTGATCGGGTCGCTACTGGTTTTATTATTACAGTGTGAAGAAGTTTAACAAGGACCAGCGAGCGAGAGGAACGAGGGGAAGCGTAACGTAGGTGTGTGTGAGACGATGTGGGGGAGTGGGGGAGGGCGTGGGGGAGGGCATGCTGAGGGGTGGCGGGGATGACTACCTGCAGAGAGCCGGGCGGCCCAAATGAGAACAAACATAATAACAAATATCTAGAGAGCGAGGAGAGGGATTGGTTCAAGTAGATGGACAACAGTACAGAGAGAAGTCAGATAATTAAGAAAATGCACTTAGTGTTTTGTCAGGGAGTGGCTGCCACTGGCGGAGACGGAGTTCAGCTATGGTGTGTGTGTGTGTTTTACCCTGCGCTGCATGCTGCAGATAATGAGCTTGGAAAAAAAAAAAAAAAAAAAGATGAAGGGAAGAAGAAGAAGAAGAAGAAGAAGAAGAAAAACAATAAACAGTGCGAAAATCAATCAAATCATTTAAATGAAAAGTTGCGTTCTGTCCCCACGAGGGTGCCAAGTTCTTTTGGGCATTTCTGATGTAGCTGTCCAGTCAGGGAGGATGAGACGCGTCTTGGATGGGAAGCAAACAAGAGGGGTGGCAGTGGATGGGAGGGAGGGGTGATACAGAGGGGGGGGTTGTTAAGGGGGCACAGAAATAAACCTTAACTCCCATCTGATGAGCAGCTTGCCCATAATAATTGAATCCCTCGTCTTGCCAAGTCTGCTTCTGATACAGAAACACGATAAGTGCAGTGTTTTTGAAAAGATTCCTTCTCTCCTTCTTCTTCTTCTTCTTCTGCTCATTTGCCCCCACCCCCTACCCTGCACACACGCACAAACACACACCTCCTTCGCGTTTGGCCTGGAAGCACTTCTAGCCGGTGCCATGGATAATCAGGGTGGCTGTTGTTGCCACTCTGCCTCTGCCTGCCATCCTCGCCACCTTAATTGCGTGACGTGATAATGAAACGAAGAAGGTGAAGAGTAAAAGCGACCAACAGACGCGTCCGTCTCTTGCGCCCAACAGCAGGACAGATGATGTGGCCATCTTGAGATCGTTTGTCATCTGTCAGGCAGCGTTGACCTTGCGATGAATGCCGACCGTCGCGCTGAAATCATCTTTTACGGCGAGAGAGAGGAAAAAAGCCTTAGGGAGAGATGGAGGAGATGAGGTAGAAAGAGGGCTGTTGTTTCGGTAATAGACAACCATTTATGCTTTCCATCTGCGCTGCCAGTTAAAAGAGGCACAAACATGGAAATCCATTATGGAACGCTTCTTAAAAGTGTGACCAATCCTTGTTCAGTCAATTAGAGTCTGGAGACTGAGAATATGGAGTGTTTGTCTTGTTTAGCCTCGGACACGTACAGATCAGCCTGATTTGATGATGGAAAGAGAGATTCTCCTTTTTTAGAGTGGGGAGAGAAAGAGAAGAGAGGAGGGAGCATGGAGGATGGAGGATGGAGGAAGCAGCGCAGCCAAGCCTGCTTATCTCTTTTCTTCTCTGCTTTCTTGCTCTTTCCCTCCCTCCCTCTCTCCCTTTCCCTCCCATATACAAAAGCATTAATGTGCGCAGCTATGTGCTTTGCCATTGTTCTGTGTTTAAAAGCTTAAGAAGGGACGTTGTTTGTGTAACTGGCAGAGTTGGCGGTGCGCGGCCGCGTCCAAAAGCTCTTGGAAGTGAAGTTACTGGCGGAAGGAAAAAAAAATAGGCCGCACAAAAGGGAGCGATAGAAAAGCAGTTAATAAGAGTGGTTACCCCAGAATGAGCGGGGATGAGGTTTCACATTAAAAAAGATTTATCTTAAAGTATGGTGCTAATCCCTGCAGTTTTAATCCACCGCCGCCGCCGCTGCTGCCGCCGCGGCCCCCACAACCCCGCGGACCCTCCCCTCTCAGCACCCTTTTCATTCCTGCCGAGGGATAATAAAAAACTATAAACCATAAAGTTCTTACAATTTCTGGAAACTGGCAAACGCACGGCGCCCTGATTTTACAAGGATTCCTGGCCAGTGAATCACGGAACCAGCGGAGGACTCATCTCTCTCACAACAGATTATTAACCGAAAGAGGAAGTCGTGGGGTGCGGCGGCGGCGGCGGCGGCGGCGGCGGAGGGCAGCAAGGACAAAGGAAGAAGAGGGGAGAGCGGTGCGTGTTTGCTATGACCTATCTGATGATTATCGCGATGGCGGCGGCGGTGATAGGTGGCGGAGGGGTGTTGTCATGCTCTCTGTCACACTCGGCTGTGTCATACAAGCTGGATGGATGCCTCAACCACCGCAAGCTGCTTGAATGAGGAAGCATATGGGTGTATGAGAACCTCAGCCCACTTCATGAATATTTGATTCATATTTCCTGTGTGTGTAGGCACAGAGAAAAAGAGGAGAGAACAGGAGGAAGGGTGTTTTTTCCTCCCCCCTCTCTCCCCCCTCTCTCCCCCCTCTCTCACTTGTCATTGCAAAAACTCACAAGGCTTACTTTGTGGCATTCTAATCATAATTGCCAATCCTGAATACAAATCTCTCAGCGCTAAACACGTCGAGTGAAATTGAAATGACAAAACGAAGCTCATATAACGGCGTAATCAAAGATACATTCAGGGGGAAAAAGATGGAGGAGGGAAAGAGGAAAAAAAAAAAAAGAAAAGTTGAGAGTTTTCTTCCGCAACCGGCAAGAGATGAGGATCAGGGGCCAGTTATTAGCCGGGCCGGCGAACAAAGAGCCCCAGTGTTGGAGGGCAGCTTAACGCCGAGCCGGTTACTGTACCTTTCAAAACTAATATGTAACCATATCTGTTTTAAAAGGACGATTCATATTACTGTGAATGCACGGGAAAAGTTGTTCCCATCCCTGCGACCCAGGAAACTCGAATCCCACTTGTAATAACCCCCTACACACACACACACACACACACACACACACACACACACACACACACACACACACTGAATTGCAGGCCTGGCCTTTTGTGCAAAGCATTTAAAAAGACGGGGACATAAAATTTTTGTAATGATGTAAAACATCTTTTTTTTTCTTGACAGCACAATGCTGCTTATTGTTGCTTTATTGTTGCTGTGGCGACTCCAAAGGTCAGCGTGGGTGTGGCCCGGGCAGACAAGGGCGGCACTGAATGAAAATTGGGTTATATGTGATCAACCAAGTTATTAATCAGATTAAAATGGATTCCCTCTGCCTGCTGTTTAACTAGGCGGGAGGAGGATGGAGGGGGGCAGAGGAATAAAGACAGAGAGAGGGAAAGAGAGGCAGAACAATAGGCCAGTGTTTACTCACGCAAGAGCAAAGAAAGTCATTGTTTCAGGAGCTGAAGTCACCGTCGCAGATGAGCTTCGATAAGGCCCGGCTGCTCCTGGGTGACGCATCCCACCGCGTGCAACCAGTCTGTCTAAAAGCATGTGCCCTTGCCACGGATGCCCCCTAGCTTCATCCAGGTAACCTCTCTAATCCTGATTAAATCACTGTAATTAGAACAAGCAGTGTTCCTCCACCCCCATATTTCCCTAATAAAACAATGCGGCAGTTTAAATCCGGTCGCTGGGATTTGCAACGCAACAATGCAGTTTATATCCATCTCTGCCGAGGAATTAAGTGTATTTTCTAACTGCTAATGTTATAATGTTGCTGGCTTATTTGTCTCGATGCTCGCTATTCTTTTCCTTATTCCCCCCGCGGTTCGCGCTCGCTCTGTTCCTCTCCGCTTTTTTTTTTTATTTATTTCTTTATTTATTTATTCCTTTTTTTTTTTTTCCAGAGCACAACTTTGTTTATTTGAGTATTATTTATTTGTTTCCCGCCGCTTTTTGATGTTTAAATCAAACATGTTTTTAGCGAGTGGTCGGGATCATCCTTCACTACGGGAAGTAATGCAAGTTATTTGTCTTTAATTGCCTCAGAGCGTTTCAAACACGCCGCCTCGCTGCCTATGTGTCTATACCTGTGTATATTTTTTGTTTTTATTAGTATCGCTGCATGCCTCCATTGATGTGGAATAACTGAGGAAATAAAAGTTGACATAGTTTCTTGGTTTTTTTATTTTTCCACCCCCCCTCCTACCCCCTGTTTCCCTCTGTCTGCCTCACTCTCTGTTGTTTTTTATATATCTGTGTTTTTCCTTGAAGTTGCTGCGGCATTGTCTCATTATGTGTCGACTAGCTGTGTAAGTGTAGTTATTATGCCTGTGTGTCTCTGCCTGGCGGTGCTGTTCCCTCTCTCTCTCCCTCTGCCTCTACTGTCTCTCTCTGTCTCTCCCTCGGAGGATGAGGAGCTTTTTGAGTACAACTCCTCTGAGGCGTCCTCCTCACATCTCCGGGGCGCCTGGGGAAGGGGAACGTTGCATTCTTAAGAGGAGCAACTCAAACTGAACAAAGTCTACAGGAGTCAGGGAAGAAAAGAAACAAACAGCAAACTAACGAGATGGGAAGCAGAGATCATGTCAAATATATCGGGTTGGAAGGCCAATTTATAACCCATTGTTTCATGTTTTGCAATATCGAATACAACGCGCGCTAACGTGGCTATGAGTGTGCACGGGGGGAGAGGGTGCACGGGCTTGCATATATACATAAAAGCACTTGATTTGCACGTGAAAACACACACACACACACACACACACACACACATATAAATGTGATCTCCAGCTCCCAGTAACCTCCCAGCTCCCACGCTGTCTTCACTCCTCTCTCCCCATCCCGCTTCTAAAATAATGAATAGAATAATTGTCATGTAACTTCGCAATCATCCAGCATTCGTCTCCATTTCCTTTTCAAGGGCAACTCGATACTGCCCTTCATTCACTGCACTGTACTTCCAGGAAACGTGATGTGGCCAGTATCATCGTCTGTATTAGCGCTCATGGCTGGGAGAGAATCTGAAGCCTTTTCAAAAAGGACCTTTCAGCAGCCGCAGCAGTTAATATCTGGGGAATTAGCGAGGTCAAAATATTTTTAGAGTTATCACATCTGCTGAGGAGAAGAGAGCGGCAGGGAGAGCGAGCAACAGGTACCATCCTTAGGGCTTGACAGCAGCTATTACGCTTAATTGCTCTTTGAAAACTACACTATTTGCACTTTTGGGTGACAAGGTGATAATTCACCTCTGCACAAGTTAAACTGGTAATATTGTTGCACACGCGAAATAGCACCTCGCCTTCACCAGCCGTCAGAGCTGTCATCTCGGCGTGGCACAGGCACACAATGAGAGCCCGGGGAAGTGTTTCACCAACAGGCGTCTTCTTCTCCGGCTCAGTAAAAGACAGACAGACAGGCCTCCAGACGGCTTAATCACTGGAGGAGCCCGTGCCCTCCAGCAACAAGGAGAGGAAGAAAGACAGAGAGCAGGAGATAAAGAACAGGGAGGATCCTGGAGTGTGGGAAAGTGAAACGGGGAGATCCAAGACCAGAGGAAGAAGCGAGCGCTAATGGACTGGCTTTGGTCTGAACAGAGAGCCGTCAGTGGTCGAGTTTCCGTGCACTCTCGGGCAGCTACTGGTCAAACTCTGGGTGAAGTTTTAATCAGGTTAAGCTGTTTACAAGAACCCTTGCGAGCCTGCAATTGAATTTGCCACGAACAAACGATTCGGCTGAGCAGACCGCTCCAACGACACAGCCGGGAAGCTGAGGGAGACCTGAAGCTGACTCCTCTGACCCAGAACAACCCGGCGCGTCACATCTGGACCGGCGGTCAGCAGACCTCGGATTCAGCTTCTCTCTTGAACGAGTCAGGTGACGTAGTATAAAGAGCCCACATGAGCAGGAGGCCTGGAGCGGAGGGATGTTCACCCAGAAATCAGCTTTTCACATCCTGTCCGCTAAAACTGACTTAACTTACTCAACTAAAGTCACTTACAACAAGCATTTCAGCCCAAACCGCCAGCTTTCCTCAACCCAACCGACTGGTTTTGGTGTCTGACCAACCAAACTGACATCGTTTGAGGCCACAGTCGCCTGACAAATCATCTCAGTCGGGAATGTGTCGCCCAGAACCATCTGACTGTGGATTCTGGCAAATTCCTGAAGGACAACTTAGTTTAATTTCACCTATTCTTGATATTTCGCTGAAAAAGAAGTGCGACTGGACGGTGACTCCGCAGACAGGAGGTTGGGCAAGTCGCAAACAGAGTCTAAGAGACATTACAAGTTAAGTTCATAAAGAATAAAATGCAGCGTCGCTCGGTTTAATACACGCAGCAGAAGAACTGCTGCATGTTTGCCTGGTGTCACGTGATCAGTTCGCTCGTGTTTGCAGACTTTAAATAGATGTCATGTGACTGACGTGTCACTTTGATAATTTAATGACTTTTCTCTACTTTTTCTACAGTTAGACAACTTTCCCATCTAAATCTGCACCGAGACAAAGGTTTTTGAAGGATTAAACCAACCTAAAATGCAAAATCATCGCCCAAACTGTCCTTTTTTTAAAATATCTACAACTTCCTGTTTCAGTTCTGACCATATTTACAGTTTGAACCCACCTGATTGAACCGTTAAACCATGTTGTACTGATGCTGTTTCAGTGTTTCCAGCTCTTTCTTGAGTATAAGCGTCACCATAACCAACAACAAGAGTCAAGTTGTACTGAAACATGACGGTCCTGCTCTTTGCACCGGTGTCACCACACCTTTGGTGAAGCCTGCTGGAGGAAGCACTGAGCGCTGCAGCCTCTCGAAGCTTGCAGCCTCGCCGGAGTCGGATATTGCAGGATTTGTCAGCGCGCTGCGGCAGATTTTCAGATGTTTCCGAGGACGCAAACCGTGCATATATACGGCGCCGCGCGTCCCCGTGGCTTCTGATGTAGCGCCGCATTATAGAAGTGTCTGCAGCGAACGAGGCAGGGAGTGAAAATAATGTTGCAGCCGTAATGAAAGGACAGAAGCATGAGGAGGAGCGTTCGGTGCGTGTTCATCTGGTTTTTGAGTTCTGTCACAGTTTATCAGGAAAAGAGGCCGGTGATCATTCAACCAGCGGAGCTCACCGGGCCGCCGCCTGCGAAACAAGCCCGTGGGCCTTGTGTTTGCTTTATATAGATACTGTCTGTGCTGTAAATTAGACGATAAGCACCAGCTGCGCTCGCCAGGATCCTCGGGTGTCACCTCTCTGAACTCTCAGACCTGCCCCTAAGTGTACAGATCGTTTCTGCGGTGCAGGTAAGCGATCTGTCTGGCTCATTAGTAAACACAGGGGCGTCCGGGTGCAATAAGTACTCTTGGTGCTTTTGCTCCAGTGGAAGCATTTTGTGCGTGTTTGCGAGAGACAAACAGCAACCGAATTCATGGTAATTAACCACCTGATGAGGACAGTATTATTGGCAATTACCAGGTTTTGCATTACCACAATTTTTAAATATCTGTGTGTGTGTGTGTGTGTGTGTGTGTGTGTAAAGCAAGCTCGCAGGTGTGTGAGCTGAGGTCGGACAGAGGGAGCACAGATAAAGGAACGCGGCCACGTTGGAGGAAGTGATGGTCAAACGTCGGTTTCACGTCTTTCCGGTAATTTATTATTTTTTTTAAAGCAATTTATGAAGGAAACTTTCCCAAAATGTCCAGCGTTACATCGACATTTTCACCAGAAAAGCAAAACTATTTTTGTATTTATCAAACTACATAAAGGAGACATCCATCTGGTGATTTACGCCTACTTGCAATCAAGCATGAGGGAAACGTTCAAGAGCAACTTAATGTAAGAGCAATTTTCTGTATGATTACATGCTCCTTTGCTCGTTCTGTTAAAAAATCAACTTTATATTTTAATCTTTGATATTTTCCCCTGTTCATTACCTCCAGAGCAAAATCCTCTACATGTTTAGAGGTAATTAAGATGAAATTAAAAATAAATATAGTATATTTAGAGTCTGTTAACGTGGTTTAATAATTCAGGGTTATATGAAAGAGAAAACTGGAAACAACAAGAATCAGACGACGGCAGCCGACGTACGTCTGAGGAATCATCAGACGACGAGGAAGTGACTGAAACGAAATCAGTGTCGTTGTTTACGGCCGTGATAAAAAGTGGCGTGACGTCCTATCACACGTTCAAATCAGATGCAAACCGCAGGCCAAAAAACAATCTGCCCTGAGCGACCGCGAACGCATCGCCGCCGCTGATGTCATCCCGCACGTCCAGCCAGTGCAGCCGGCGCCTCAGGTGGAACACGGCCGCTCTCAGAGAACGTGAGAAACGATTAAAAAGAAAAAAGACAAACTGCTTTTATTGGTTTGTTTGATGAAGACGGGCTCAGGACTAATTGATGTGCAATGATCACGCTGTTTGTGCGTTTACATGAAGATACTGTATGTGTTATACTGTGTGTGTGTGTGTGTGTGTGTGTTTGTGTGTGCGTGTGTGTGCGTGAGCTTCATTTGTTATGCCTACCTTTTTTCCACTTAAACCAGAGAAAGTGAAAATTACACCAGTAATGCCAACTGTGATCCACTACATCTGCGCTCCACAGTGAGCCCAGCAATGCCGCCATATGTTTTTAATTACAATCAGTGCTTTACAGAACTTCACACACACACACACACACGCGCGCGCACACACACACACACACACACACACACACACACACACACACACAAATCCCATATCAACCGTTTATTACAAATGCCTGCACTTATGCTGTGTGAGCCTGCACTCGCCTTGTTCTCCAAGATCATACAGGCGTATATGCATGTGTGTGTGATTGTGCATGTGTGTGTGTGTGTGTGTGTGTGTGTGAGCATGCGTGTGTGTGGTCCGCCTGTACGTGTCTTGCACGCTGTTGTAATATGACCTCAGCACTCACGGGTTCAGATCCTGCACAGCGAAGGCAGGCGGGAGAGCGCTCCCTCTGACAGAGGTAATTGGCCACCAGTGACACAAGTAGTGCTGCGTGTGATGTAAAACCAAACACACACACACACACACACACTTACAGAAATTTTAGGATTTATTTAAAATCTTTATAGTCTCATTGTTTCTGTTTTAAATGTGCAGGGTTTTACATTTTCGGCACGACTCAAAAGGACCAAACTTTAATTTCTAAAAGGCAAAAAGCGGGTTTTTCCCTTTTTTGCAGACAAGGCGCCGACACTATGTGACTCATTATTACTCGTGATAAGCACGTGTCAATTATCTTCTTTCTTTCAGCGCGTCTCTGCCTCAACCTCACGGCTTCTGCAGCTTTTCTGGAGAGCCGCGCTGCCTCGCGGAAACCGTTTTTCCATCGTCCGCCGTTTACCTCAGTCAATAACAACAGTGCATCTTACCAGTTAGTTGTAATATACTGGTAATTAACCCTTTTCTCCACTTAGATAGCTTTATTCCCAGAATGTCTCTCCACAACAGAGCTGGTTTAAACAATTTGCATCCAATCAAAGGTGAGGATGGTTTTATAACTAGTTAGCAAAGTAGTCAGCATCGCTGGTGCATATTAATTATAAGCACACGTCTGTCTGAATCAGAAAAAAGGCTTTTTGCTGAGCTGCATTCCTTTTTGTGGAAGCCAGGGTCTGTGGAAACCTGGTATTTCTGATGGAGTCGTGGGGCGCCGTTGCAAAAGAGTCACGATATAAATGACAGATGGGACAGTTTGCGACGAGACGAGGTATTGTGTGTTGCAAACGCAGCTCGAGTTGCATATAGGACAAAGTGGTTGCATGAAAGTAACTGATTCAAACTACGGTTTTACAGATTTAGACATTCAGTGCATGTGTTAACGACGGCTTAAAATGTCTTTTTGACGAAATATTCCCATCTTCAGGTGCTCGATCCCTCCCAGAGCCCTCAGCTTCTGCTGCGCGATGCTTTAAAATCAATATAGTTTGGCTAAACGCCGTCGTGCGGCTCGGTAACGCTGCGCTGCTGTTTCTGTTTGCTTTGCAAATATGTTTGCACTGTGCATTTCTGGGTCAAAGGGAAAAACAAAAACTAAACTATTCTTCATTGTAACTGCGACGTGTATGCATTCATACACCAAATCAATGATTAATGCTGTTAAACCAACACCCTGACCTTATTCAATGCTTTAATCATTGGCAGCAGCTGACCTTCGGCCGCTGTGTACAGTTCAAAAGTGGCATCGTGTTGCTGCGTCCCTGCGTTTCCCGACACTGAGCTGTGGTCACCGTCAACACTGTTTTCACTGTCATCTAACGCGTGCACGGGAGGTGACTCTCCCCGAGTGTTTTTATCAGCAACAAACAACAGCACTTATGAGGGGAACTACAGAGCGCAGTGTGAGAGTGCTTGTAAATTGGAAGTGATGGGTCTAATTGATGTGAGAACGTACAGCGTTTCCCTCTCTCCCATCCACTAACTCTCTGTTTGTGTAGCCTACTTCTCAAATTGCGAGAGGTGCTCGGCTACGAGCTCTGCCATTTTCTCCTCTGAAATCCTCAACGCGCCCATCCGAGTCCTACACTCCCATCAACACCTCCTCTCCAGCTTGTCAATCTCAACCTCCTGGAGTCCTGGTCCACGTTTAATATATTAAATGAACGAGGGGGCTGAGGTAATGTAAGTAATACGATGTGAGGAGCAGTGTTCGCAAGCAGTCATGGCATGTACAGCACTGTTTGAATAATGTAATACTTCATGTTTGATAATGCATGGCTATAGATAGGTCTCCGCTGCAGCCAAGTATTGATTGCGTTAAGCACATCTACAGTACAGCAAATGGTGCGGGTTCATATCAATCTTTACACAGCGTACTGTACCTCAGTAACCAGATACCTTGTCTGATTACAGAGACCTCAGGGCCACTGCTGCTGTTAATGACATTTATTGATAAATCCAATTCCTGGGCCAATTTAGGGAGGTGTGGTTTAATACTACAGACGTGTGAATATGTGTGCGTGGATCCGTATATGTGTGTATCTGTTATGTGTCAGGGTGCAAGTAGATTCATGCGCATTGTAACCCTTTTCCCCTCCTCTGGGCATACTAATGAAGAGACGGCCACTCCAGACGTGCAGCGCGTGCCCTACAACAGCTCCCACAGATTCAGGGGAGAATTTCGATATTAATGATTTATGCTGTATTTGCATACAAACCTAATGCAAACCCACTCCAGATAATCACATTTTGCCAGGTCTGAATTGAGTTTTCCGGACGTCTTTGCTACCCCCACCTTCTCCGCCCGCCAAATAACAGTGGAATGTGTGGCTGTTGCTCTTCACGCTGCGGGTGACCCCCAACACAAGGGGTTTACAAGTGGACACATAAAGAGGGACTGTAAAAGTGCATTTTACCATGAAACAAGTGTGTCTATGTTCTCATACAAATGTAGTGCGTGTGGCGGAGCTGGCTGCAGTCTCAGTGACAATGGCCGCCTCGGTAACGGTGCTAGCACTGAACTTCGCCGCGGTTCCCGGACGTCGTGTCCATTTGTATACAAACACTCTCCTTCACCATACAGCAGGTGTTTGCTCATTGCTGTCGCTGCATATTAATATCTGAGATTATAGAATAATCCAATATAGTATAAGTATATAGTATAGTATAGAATATATACAATGCACGTTTTGCTAATGCTAATCATTAGCTGTTGTAGCGATAGCTAACGTGTAGTTGTTTTGCAGATGACATCAGCAGCCTTGTGGGTGCAGTGGAGAGTTGCAGTAGGGTCGATCACTGGGTTAACGCCGACACACACACACGCACTCATACCTCTGTGCATCCAGGAGCCTCCCCTTGCACCGACTGTGGAGAACCTAAGCTTCCAGCTTGTGTTATCTGATATGTGTAGCTGCTGGTGGCTGGGATGGGAGAGGAGGTTTGCAGGTAGTGTCACACTAAGCACAACAAGTCACTCATACTCACACGCAGCAGCATCATCTTGATTTTTACAAGTGATTCCCTACAATCTGTCGGGCGTTCTCCCAGGCTGTCGCCATCCTAGAGGTCTGAACGGCGGATATCTAATTCCAGGAAGCTGGATACATAATAACTCGTTGGGTTTTCTAATTACAATGAATGTCTGGCTCAGACCGGGACAAACCAACAACACGTAAGAAAGGCTTTTGTTCCCAAGAGAAAGCCTTATCTATAAAGGTCAAGCATTCCTAGTTGCAAAGGGAACTGCCCACATTACATAGCTTGCTTTCACCGGCTCTCTGATTAGACAATAAGTAGGGCATTCTCACACAAAGGCATTTCTCTTTTTAAATGAAACATATATCAGTCCCGTACGGCTAAAATGCTTTCATGATGTTAAGATATGCACAGCGCCGGGCGCCATGACAACGGATGATATTTTGTCAGATGGAAAGGTCAGATGAACATATGTAGCGGCACTGCTTCATTAACAAAAGGGGTCACTGTTATTATAGGTTAATGTATATCTTCATGACGGTGTGCCTGTAAACACGAGCGACGCGTTTCGTGGGCGAAACGGCGAATCCTGGTGTCTTTCACTAAAGGAAACGTCGTTTTGATTGTGCAGACGTTGGGTCACTGCCGGGAAGGAAGTTAAGATTTTTTAAAACATTAAATCTGAAAAATAAATCTCTAAAACGCGACACGCAAGTGAAAATGAGTACACAGAGCGCATGAATCCAGGTAGGCAAAACATACTGCGTCTGGAACTTCATGAATTTAACATAAATAACCTTTTTTTATTCAAATTTCTTTTTATTTTTGCTCATTTTAATTCAATTTTTTACATTTAAATGCCCCAATTTCCAACCTGAGTCCAATCTGCCACTGATGGAGTCTCATCCGACGTCTCTTTTACATATTTTATGTCCCTGCGGCGCGTATAAGTCGGCGTCTCGGAGCTCAAAACAAACTTTGGGTTTTTACTTTCGTCTTATAGAGACACTTCAGCAACCGGCCCCCTAAACAGCGAAAGAGCATTGTAAAAAAGGAAAAGGACTTCCTTCTCCGGTCTCAAGGAGCGGCTGTAACCTTAGCAGAATCATGAAAGTTGACAGTTCATTTTTCACAGGGTCATAGATCGACGAGTCTTATAAAGTAATGGGCTTTTGGGAGCCGGCTTTATGAGAGCTAAGATAGTTAAGAGACATGTGCAGGAGGTGGCACGGGGAGCCGGGGTCCTGCTCTGACTCATCCAGGGTTATTCCCTCCATGCTGCGGAGCAGGAGGGAGGCGCTGCACTCCCAGTAATATAAACGTGTAATAAAGATTAATCTGTTGCTAGTCGCCAGGCTGATAGCTTCTAAACTTGCTTGAAATAAGGCTGAAATCACTTCAGAGCCAATCTGGAGACCTTCAGTGAGTGTCTGAGATTCCTTTGTGGGTGTCAGGGAAAAAAACCGTATATGTGTTTGTCTTGTGTGTCGAGCGTTTATGTCTATGCAGGGCCGGGGAAATTGAATCTGCGTTTCCAACACGTGTGCGTTCATGACTTTTTACGTGTGTGGTTTCGTGCTAGGAGCAGTCTGTGAATATAGGTGCGTGTGCTTTACAGCAGGGGTTAGACACACTTACCAGGTGCATCTGGCCTCTTCATGCCCCCCGTGGATGCGCCGCCTCCCAGGCCGTTGAATGCGGGGAGGCTGTCGTTGCTGTAGGCTCTGAGGACCGACAGCATGTTCATCTGCTGCTCCAGGTGGGTCTGCTGCTCGGCCTTCAACAGTCCTGGAGGACCTCCGGGTGACAGGAGCCCCAAGCCTTGCTGCCACTGCTTCTCCAGCGCCAGAGCCTGGTTCTTGGGTTGAGGGACCAGAGAAAGTGGTTTCATGGCGGAGGAAGACGCCGCCAAACCAGCTCCGCTCCTTGGGGGCAGCGGGGAGTCGTCTTGGAGCTGCTTGGGGTGGTTCTGGAGGTGGTCTGAAGCTGGGCTTTTTTCTTCCTCCATCTCCATTTGCACGTGCTCATCTCTTTCTTCCTCCTCTTCAGCCACACCTCCCTCCTCCTCTTCTTCATCGGAGTGATTCTGTTGCTGCTGTCTCTTGGGGGTGGTTGAGGGGGTCTCACTGGCACTGCGCACCCCAGCCTTTATAACCTCATCATCGGATCCGACCTGGTCCTCTTCAGCATCTCCACAGGATCCCCTCTCATTGATCTGATCATCCCCAGTTGAAGATGCACCTCCATAGGCCTGGCTTGGTAGTTCCAGACCCTGGTCTGCTGGGGTTATGTACCCCTGAAGGGCCTGGTTGGCCCTCGGGGACCCATCATATAAACCGCCAAACCGCCTGTAGAAGTCACTCTGGAAGGGGTTGTAGGGCTGGTCCATGTGGTTGTTCCAGCCTCCCTGGCTTTTCTCTCCATCTCTGTCTCCATCTTTGTCAAGGGCTGCACCAGAGGTCTTGGTGGAGTGAAGGTTGGAGGTGGTGGGGGAAGCCTCTCCATGAAGTTCCTTGCCTGTATCGGATCGCTGCGCTTGGGCCTTGCCAAGGTGGTTGGCCTGGAGGTGCAGAGCCATAAGCTCCAGTGAAGGGGTGGAGAAGGAGCAGAAGAGGCAGCCATGCCACGCCACATTGTCCTCGATGGTGACTGAAGAGCCGGGGAGGGACCCAGAAGCAGACTCGGGCCGGACCGAGACAGACAGATCAAGTGGTTCGTACTGGGACCCAGGTTTGTCAGACTCTGATTTCTGTTTGGCCTCGGGCTTCTCCTCTCTCTCCGGGTCGGCTGAGGCAGCCCGCTTTGCTTTGGGCTCACCGTTATCGTGGTAGCAATGGGCCTGGAGCTGGACTGGACTCTGGTTGCCCTTCATATCCTTCTTCATGGAGCTGAGAACAAAGCTGTCCATGAAGGCCTGGAGAGAACCTTGAAAGTGGACTCCGTTCCCCATCATGCTTTGGTAAGCTCTGCTTAGGTCGGAGAAGCTATCTGTCGCCGTTGAGCCCAGGGAGGAAGGGGCATCGGCGGTCTTCATGTTCTCGGCTGAGGAGGTGGAGTCAAAGCGGCGGTCTCCGCGCCCCCCTTCGCGGTCTCGGTCGTGCGGAGACATCATGCCGGCCGACGCCCACTGATGCGGCAGCAACGGGCCTGCCCTGAAGTCCAGGTTGGGAGGCATGCCCTTGAAAACATTTCGGAGGACGTCTGGCCGGGCGAAAACGCCGCCGCCTCCGCCGCCGCCTGTCTTCCCGTGATCCTCTTTGTGGTCAGAAGAAGGGGTGTGGCCAGAGGACGCACCTGTGGCGGTGGATCCGTTTTGACGCTCGCGGTGGTGGCGCTCCAGGTGGTACTTGAGACTGGCAGACTGGGTGCCGGCATAGTCACAATGAGGGCACCGGTAGGGTTTCTCTCCTGAGAGGCCGAGGCAGAGACAGAGAAACAGAAACGGGAAAGACAGGGAAAACAGTGAATAATTAACCTGATTATTAGATTGACTGGATATCAAAATCTATTTATTGGAGCAGGGAATGTGGACCCTAGGGTCATGTAACCTCCCCGAACAAAGAAAATTAGGTCAAATGAGTAGAGCTCGCAAAAAAGATATGCATTTCATTAACTAATATAAAAAAGAGGATACTTTGCAATTGTCTCGCTTTTCAGTTGGCATCAAAACACGTGCGATTCTTGAAAGAGGAAGGAGGGAGGACAGTGAAATGTGAAAACAGGAGCGAGCAGGAGTTTAGAAAGGATAAATAACAAAGCTCAGAGTGAAACAGACAGTAAATAACCGAGTAAACACAGAGTGATAAAGAGCAAGATCCTGCATTTAAACTGGAATACGGTGTCTTTGCTCCTCAGCAGAAACCAGCTCTGCTCCTCTTGATGTGTGTGTGTGTGTGTGTGTGTATCGGGACGAGGGTGGGGGTGTGGAGTAGGCATCTGAATATGGGTCGATCCAGCTCGATCCAGCTCCGCCAAGTGAGCCATCACTCACATCAACACCATAAAAAACGTTTCACCATATGGCGCTTTCAGTCCACTACAAGAGATAATATTTTCAACTGACAACAAAACTGCCTCCATGCTCTCTGCGTGTGCACGGGCCCGGGGGCCGAGGGTGCGGCCGGGTCTCCGTGTGCGTCCCCGTGCAGAGTTTGCGTGCGCTCCTGCGGCGGGGTCATCGCGCCTCCTTTCTGGCCCTCGCTTCCTGTCGGCCCCGTGCCTTTTGGCGACGAGAGCGCGATTTCTCGGACATTCCCTATTTGCAGTTTATCTTGTGACGCATAAATCAGCCACGGCGTAAGATCTCCCCACACCGCGGCAGCGCGCTGAGAACAGAATACGGATGATGCACCACCGTGCAAATATAAGTCAACGAGTGTAAAAGAGGAAAAACGGAAGGGGGAAGAAAAGGAACGTGCGGGCGACATATGTGAGCCACATGCTTGTTGCAGTGAAGCCCCTATGATAAAGAACAATATGATTCACTACAGGACACACAGATCAAAGAGATTTATATTATGGTAAGAGAGGGGTGAATCTGTCGTGTAACATTTACATATATTTATTTATGCTGCGCATCCATATTCATGAGCATTCCTGATAATGGTATAACACCAGCGTTATTCTGAATTATTCCAGAAGTGGATCTTCCATTGGAATGATACTTATGTTGAAATAGAACACATCCTGCTAGCAATTATAATAGGCTTGGAGTCTGAGCCAGATTTGGATTCATTAAACAATGAACAGAGAGGGAAAAAATGCTAAGCTTGATTTTTTTTTTTCAATATATACATATAAAAAGTTCCCAGAGTCGAATTCCTGTTAAAGGGATAACAGTGACTGTGTGAAAAGAGAAAAAGGAGGGGGGAAGGGGAAAAACAGGACGGTTGAAGTGTTTTGTGTATGCATATTTCTATATATATACAGTATACGGCCATAAAATGTTTAGATTATACACATGGAAACCATTTTATAAAAGGCAAAAAAAAAAAAAAAAAAAGGCATTGTTACGCAAGGCTGGTTTGAATGATTTAAGTCGGGCTGTGTAGTAAATCATGGATATAATTAGCAAATGGCATACTGCTCAAGTAATTTATCATTATTTAGAGGGCACCATTCCAGAAAAAGACTCTGCGATCTGCAGACCTACTGCAGAGTTCTCAAATACAGGGCCACAAACACCGACTCAATACAATATTGATACGGCAGAGAAACGGATAGGAGGGTATACAAAAGAAAATTGAAGGTGGAAGCGTTGAAAGGAGCAGCTCGAAAGAATAAAGAGAGACAAAAAGGGAAAGGGAGCGTGCAGAGAGACAGAGAGCCCGGGACTATAGATAGAAAGACAGTGATTTGATATCTTTTCTCTTACGCTAGAGTGGCTATGAGGCATAGAGTATATTTAAAATAAACCATACGAGATGAGCTTTTAACCCAATAAGTGCTTCTCCTGTGAGCTGCCGAACAGAGGCTCAGTGCTGATTTAATAAGGAAACGTCCCTGATGCAAATGATCATTCTCAATTCCTCTAACTGGACAAAATGATATTCTAGGAGCCAAATTAGACAGAAATTAGACTGATCTGATCTTTTTTCCCCCCTCCTCTGTCTTTTCTTCCCTTATAAGAGGTTGTTAATGTTCATGGGGGGAAAATAAAGAGTAATGTACCATCTACATATCTAAAATGGGAATGAAAAGCACCGAATATTGTGCGTTTGACGCCCTCCTTTGATGTTTACGGAGCCGGGCAAACTGAAAAATAAATCCACGCGCGCTCAGAAAGTTATCGCTTTATTCCAGTTTTCCATTAAAATTAAGCATTTAAATGTATCTGGAGCGAGGGAGACAGACGACAAGTACGCTTCTGCATCTACGTGTGTGTGTGTGTGTGTGTGTGTGCGCGCGCCATTTGGAAAGTGTGCGAACACATGTTTATGCATGCTTGTGGGCCTGAGCCTGTGTGTATGTATGTGTGTGTTTGTGTCTTAGAGGGCCATTTGGACTGGCTAAGACATCTGCTCCATCATACGTCAGGGGCCTGGTGTGACATCTGGGGAATATACTGTATCCTGCCTTGCAACATTACACACAATTTACTGCTAAAGGTCATTATGTACCCGTTAATCCACTTTTAATTGATATCAGCGCAAACAGCACAACCTCCCAGCCACATGACAGATCACTGCCGCCACAAAACCAGAAAATTGCTATTTGGGAGATAAAAATAGAACAGTAAACTTTTGCTGCTGCTGTCCGTCCCGGCTTTGTTGCACCACTTTGGACATTTTGTTCCCGGCAGAGCGAGCGGCAGAAAGGTCAGAAACGCACCGCTGCAGCTTCCTTAGCTTTGACTCGAAAAGCTCGAGCTCATAAACATCTAAGAGGACACCTCCGCGGCCGTAAATCACCCGTCTGCACCGGGATCGGCTCCTCCGCAGTGTGTTTGCACTTTCGCGTTGCATGCGCTGATTTCATCTGGCTCTGTGTGAATTGTGACAGTGCCATAGAAACAAGTGAAGATAAATACCCCAAACCTGTACAGAGGGGCAATTAAAGTGGCTTAATAGATATGACATACTGGAAGATGAATTTCCATTTGGCCGGAAGGACGGAAAAAAACACCAGTTGGATGTTTGAGGGGCTGAATAATGGATGGAAGCTGTTTTACATCTGTTTTAAGTATATCTGCTAAACTTGGTGGTTGGTGATGAACTGAAAATGCCTGTGATACTGCCTCAGCGGGGAAAGTGACACCGTATATGCACTCAGGAACTTCATATAAATGTGTCCACTCGTATTTTTTTTATTCCAACGCACTGAATTTGGTGTTTTTTTAATGTTTTTTTATTAGAAATGAACCGTGTGAATAGAAAAAAACAATAATATCCATCTCTAAAAGTGTTCCTGCTTCCTGTTCGCCTTGCAGAACCAGCTTCACTCGCTCCTGGAAGGATGCAACTCTTTGAAAGCAGCTCCCCGACACGTGGTTCCTGCCATTTTCTGGGCAAATGTCGCTGAAACACGAGCAAATGGCTTTTTTTTTTTTTTTTTTTTTTTTTTACAAAGCGGTGGATTAATGCACACTTAGTGCTGTAGTGAGTATTTACAGCGGCGGGACGGTGCACGTGGGATTAACCCAAAACGTATGACAAAGGCTGCGTTCATTGTAATGAATTAACGTGTCACGCAGTGCAACAGTGTGTCTCACTGATGTGTTTTTAACAGTGTTTGGACAACAATGCAGCGCCGTGCACAGAGGAACAAGATACATCAGGCCCTGACGACTTTGTACTTGGATCAGTTCATTCTCGGTCTTTTCAGGGGATTTGTTGACAGTGAAATATATATTTACAACAACACCGCCAGCTTTATCCTTTAAGAAAGAGGTTAGTGGTGAGTTGAGCGCTGTCGGGATTAGCGCAGAGCGTGAACTTTGTGTGTCAGTGTGCAGCAAATTGCAAATATACATTATATTGAATTTAGCAGTGTCAGTGCATTGGACGTACTGTATGATAGAGATAAGAAAGGAGGAGGCAGAGGGAGGCGACGCCGCGAGGAGCACACTCGAAGGCAGAGGAGGAAGGAGAGGAAGGAGGCGGCGAAAGGGGGCGAGAGGAATGGAGAAGGAGATCATAGGTCCCTCTTGATTCATCCTGATTACAAGGTTAGGTTAAGGTTAAGTGACATGGGCAAGTCCTGCCTCTCCTCTTTCTCTTCCTCCCCCTCTTTGTCTCCCCCTCTCCTCATTTAAAGGTGAGCGGGGACTCTTATTGGTTATGCGGCCCTGCCTGAAGTTATGTGTGGCTATTGTCAAGAGCGAGGACCTTTTTATTTTTTACACACAGCTGCTTACTGCTAAATAGTGCCTTGTCCAGAAGGGGACAATCTGGGCCTCTAATTGCTGTCACTGAAGCCTAGATTCATTATGTGACTTTCCCATTAAAATGTGAGCATTAATTTGTATAATGAAATATCACCCTCTGCAGTGTGTTCATTAGCTGTGGCCCCACACTGTAGCGCCACAGCCGCACAATGTTAGCTACCTAGAAAACTGTGGTTAATTTTGCTAATGGATATTTTCCCACTCAGTGTTCAAGGGGAAATTAATACTGTAACATTAGCTCTTTAACTTTTGGAGAAATTTAAATTCACTTCATTCCTTTCAAGCTGGCGTTAGCCGCTCATTAATCTCCGCGTCGCGTTGCACAATGCTGCCTCCGCCGAAACGCCATTGTGTCACTCACATTGCATTAGGATGAAGGGGAGCTCGGCTTGTCATCTGTGAATTTCTGTGCATTGTCACCAGAGCGTGCACGGAGGATCTTTAGCCACTGCAAAAGTCATCTCGTGGATGTAATCAGGATGTCACAGTGGAGCTGCTGTGATTAGGTTATAGGAATGATTTAAAGGCCACATGTTGGGGATGCATCAGGCTGCTTGTTTCCTCTCCACGTGCACAGAGGCTACGCTGAAGCTATGCTTAGATAGGCCCGCATCCAGGGATACATTCCCCTCAGAAACAAAACATCCCCAGCAACCTTCCCTGCTTCTGCTCCTGGGTGCAGCTTCAGATTCAGCCTTTTATTATACTGTATTTTCAAAACACAAATGGCTAAATGTTGAACACGCTGCGTGGATGAAATAAGACGGGCTCACTTGTCCGTGTTTGTTTTGCCGAATGATTTAACGCCAGGCCCTGAGCCGAGCTCTCTGCTTCCTCCATGATGAACTACGGCCCTCGTGGGTATCCTTACTGTACTGCTCAAAGCGGACATAACTCACCTCTCTCGCCGCCAGATAACAGATGCCCCCTGAAAACCACCCGCAGCACTCCCTGCGACCCGGATGCAGTATCTAATGATAGCGCGAGCGTACGCCGGACGTATTAGCGCGCTGCGGTCGGTGCAAAGCTTTGTCTGCTTTGCATGTGTTGCGGTGTCTGTGTGTGGATGCATTCACTGGACTAAAGGTGTTTAGTTGGTTCCCTTCTGCAAGCGCTCAGTTAGGGCATCGCTGACCTTGCGAGTAACCTGCAAAATCAGAATAATACCACAAATATTTGATTTTATCGGTTAACTTAAAGCCAAAAGACTCAATTTCTATAGTTCAGGAAGCAAGACTGTCCTCCCACTGTATTATAGTTTTATCTATGTACATCTATTTATTGGTTTTGGGCTGCTGGTCGGCCAAAACAAGCATTTTAACACCATTAACGGGCCCGTTTCTCTGGAAATTACCCCCATATATTGGTATATGACGCTCTACCTCAAGATTAACGCCCGATAGCAGCATTCAGTGTCATCGCAGGAGGTAGCGTGTCCTTTATGTGGCGAGGGGGAAAGCAAGCGTGTGGATTGGTGCGCTGCCAAACTCATGCATCAACCATATTTATTTTCTATATCCCCAGTCGCTGCTAACCTTATGCACGATGTGTTGGAAACTGCAGAAATGAAGCATTTGAATAGAAACGTTTGCGCTGAACATCATCCAGGGTTTTGCAGGATTAATAATAAATAAATATTATCTGCCCCGATGGTATTAATAACTTTTCTCCAGCACTTCCATTGGAAGGTTTCCAAATATCACAACTCACTCTTTCCAGTTTGGAAACACAAACTCCCCGCGAGACGAACCGAGAGGCTGCAAATCACCTCACAAACTCGCACTTTTCCACGCCGGGCCCACCAGCGAGGAGCAGGCGTCCTTGTTGTAAGGTGACCGCCGCGTGCTCTAATTGTGACTTTAACCTGGATAGTCAGTGGGGCGTTCGTACCTCGCAGAGGGTTAGAGCCCTGGCTACTGTCCACAGTCCACATCATTACTCCGACTGCAGCCTTAACCTCCCAGTAACAACCGGCGGACAGACTGTCACCCAGCTGCCCGAGCCCTGCTTGGTGAGATGTATGGGCAGAGCTCGGAGGGTTCGGATGCCTGACTGAAAAATAAAGCTGAATCTATTAGACACATCCTCTCACGCACATCCCTAAACTGTGGACAGGCCGGCTTTGTTTTGGCTTGAAAGTTATTGAGAGTTAGCGAGTGTGAAATTGCCCTCTGAGTGATGTCATCGGAGGACACTGAACCCTTGTTGTGTTAATTAGAGCTCAATGAAATGATGAGTATGAAAAAAAAAAAACCCTGGATAATAACGGGGCCCGCAGCCTCGACGGGGGACGCGGTCAGGAAACGCACTTTATTTGTTTGTCTTCACGTCGATGTGAGGCACATCAGACGGGAAATATGGGGGGGGGGGGGGGGGGAGTCACAGGATGTGTTACTGATGAACTGGGATCACTGGGTTCTTATGGTGCGCCTTATTTTCAGGACATTTGTGACACTGTGATTGGGAAACTGTGACCATCTGCGAGCTTCAGTCTGATGGAGGTAGTTTGAGCTGCGAGTAGGTTTCCCTCCCTCTCTCTCTTTCTCCTCCCTCTCTCTCCCTCCCTCTCTCTCCTCCCTCTCTCTCTCTCCCCTCTCTCCTCTCTCCCCTCTTTCCAACATTATTACTTTTTACTCCGCCATTAAAAATAGATCCAGATTAAAGACTTCCCGGAGACAACTAATGCGGCATCAATTACAAAACTAATAGGCGATCAATTCGTTTGCATAAATATCCATCATATCGGAGCAGATGAAGCTCCAATATCTGATAAAGGGCCAATGTTCATAAACCAATATGTCAAGAGGCTAACCCCAGCAGGAGTGTCGGTGCAAGTAGTGAGGTGAATTTTTGCGGTGTCATCTGTTTAATTGCGGAGAAAATGCAGTCTGTCGTTGCCGAGGAGATACTGACCTGTATGTCCACTTAGATGGACTTTGAGATGGTGGGAGGTCAGGAAGGACTTACCACAGTAGGGGCAATCCTTGGAGGGGCAGGCCCAGGGCTCCTCTGTGATGCTGGGACAGAGCGGCTGAATGCTCCCACATGCGCCTTCCCAAGTCCTCCCCAACATCTGGGCTTGAGGAGGAGAAACAAATGGAGAAGGTGTGTTGAGTGCCACTTCAAAACCAGCCCCCAGCATTACATCACAACACAACACAACACAACATCACATCACAACCCACAACACAACACAACACAACACAACACAACACAACACATCTCTCTCTCTCTCTCTCTCCCCTTCCTTTCTCTCCTCCTGCCTGTCTCTCTTGTCCCTCGTTTTCTGCGCCGCTCAAATGTACAACGCCACACAAAGTCAACGCATCAAAGCGGGTTCACGGGCAGCGCTGACAAACGTGACAGTTCGCCGCTTTTCAGTTTCTTTAGAAACACCATAGTCCTGAATACACGCCCCCAACAGCTCAAACACACACACACACACACACACCCTCGACACCACCACCTGCACCGCCGCCGCCGCCGCGCCGCCGCCTTTTCTCCTCCTGTTTTTCTTTTTTTATCCTTTCTATCATCATCATTCCTATTAAAGCAGTGAGAGTTAACAATGCAAATAAGACAGAGAGAGAGAGAGTGAGAGATTTGGCTATGTCAGCATCGCAGGATCTCCTCGCATCTCTTCCTGCGACCTGATTTTGACAGGTAGCTGTCAGAGATATGATAGGGTGATAACGGTTTTGACCCCGCCCTCTGCCGCTTCCTCCGCACGCCAAAACTTGATGATGCACAGTTTGGTACAGCAGCAGTCTGTATCAACGTCACCCGCTGAATATGAATCTACCAGAATGACTGACAACCTGGGAATGTGGTGGCCAGCATAATCTGAGGTGAGGGTGTCAGCGTCAAAATTATTACCCACCGGCCCGCCGTGCAGGCGATTGGGAGCCCTGTGATGTGCTGACAGTCAGGAGGCCTGACGACACAGTTAAGCTCAAGCGCCTTGGGAAACAATAAAAAAAAAACAAACTTGAAAGCAACAAAAAGGCACACAACAGATTCTTGATGCGCCTGCGTCTTGTGGCTGATGAAATTAAAATATCTGTAGCAGTTCCCGTTGCATTTGATGGACGTCAGCGAGCGGGAGGCTCGACATCGACCCGAGCTGCGCGGGACTGTCACCGCTGATTTTACAGATTTCTGGTAGCAAGAATTCAAAATAAAGCAAAAAATATTGTTTTTGTTGTTTTTCTCCTTTTTCATTGTTTTCTTATCTCGTCGGCGATGCTTTAAAATCTAGCTGCTGTTATGGACATGAACTTTGGAATCTCGGCAGCGCGCTGACCTTTTCACCATACTGAGGTGACAAGCAGATGATACAGAGCCAGGAGGGCTGCTTTAGCGCCGCGTTTTTGCCGTGCTTACACAAACAGGCGCTACGGTCGCCGTGGCGAGAATAAAAATGAAAAAAGCAGAATAATGATGCCGTATGACGCCCGCGGCTTTCGGCTGCGGTTGAAAATGTTATTTCTTTTTTCTAATCTGGCGCATGATTTGGCGTGTGCGTGGGGGGAGGAAGCCAGAGAGAAAGGGAAAGAATCAAAACCGAGGAACCCGCTCGGGCGACCGCGCCGCACAATAAGGCCTGTTTTTTAACAGTAGCCTAATCTTTTCTTTTCTGTCGCCCCCGCCCCCTCTCCATCCTACTGGCCGCCCCATTCCACCCTCTCAGCCGAGAGTCAAATAAGGTTTACAGAATGGAAAGGGCCAAGTCAGCAAGTCCTCGCTTCCCGCATGACAC
Source organism: Datnioides undecimradiatus (assembly GCA_008933995.1). Lineage (NCBI taxonomy): Eukaryota > Metazoa > Chordata > Actinopteri > Lobotiformes > Datnioididae > Datnioides > Datnioides undecimradiatus. The sequence continues at coordinate 7,664,847 of WARS01000060.1, forward strand.
TAAACACACAACTCCATTCAGCGGCCGCCGCTATCAGGCTGAGAAGGCTATTTATATGCAACTGAGACTGAAAGGCAACCTAAATGTAGAGTCTGTGACAATCGCGAACACTAAATACCAGCTGCCTCTACTGGGAAGCCGGCGACAGCGGTTTAATTCTGAGAGAGAGAAAGAAGCGGAGAGAGGGAGAGAAGTGGTTTGGGGCTCAAAGCTAACTCGTTTAGCTCGATTACACCACGTAGCGCGACTTTGCTGTGGCCCAGCGGGAGGGAGAAAGAATGGTGAAAGTTAAAAGAAAACTCGGCGTTTGATAACGGCGAGGCGGGCTCTGCAGAAATTCAAATAAACTCGTAAAATCTGTTAATTAGTTTTAAATTACATGAGGTCTTTAAGCAAAGTCAGCGGCCTGCAAACAACTGCAAAGCTCGATGCGAATTAAACCGAACACAGAGTGTGTGTAAAATATCACAGGTGAAAATATAATTTCCTGCTTTATTCCGGTGCCCTGACACCCCGCCGCCCCCGCCCGCCCGCCCGCCCACACTCCCCGTTCTTTTGAATTTTCATTTGAATCACGTTTAGACAGCCCGTGAACAGGAAATAAATAAATAGCCTTGAGTACAATTCCCCCAGTGCCTGGTCAGGACCGCATATACTGTAACCATAAAATCGCCTCCTCATAAACATATTTTAAGCGGTCTACTGTACAAGATCCCCTTTTGTAAAATTCCCCAGGTCGTGTAACAGACAGTAGCCCTGCCCACCCCAACAGATGGGGCTAAAAATTAAAATCAAGCTTACAGATTAGAAGCAGGACAAACACCAGACCACACTCTGAAAAGCACACACACACACACACACACACACACACACACACACACAGCGCTGCACGTCTGTCTCTGCAAATCCGCACACACGAACAGACACCACGTCCTTGTGTGTCAGGGTTAACAATGCTCCTGTAAGAGGAAGACACACTACTGAGAGGATGAGAGTGCTCTCCTGGCATATAACAGCCCTTCAATAATAATAAATGGGCTTCACACATTTCCACACACACACACACACACACACACACACACACACACACTACAAAGAAAGGTAAAACTTTGGGTGGACTTCCCTGCTCTAAGTGTGAGTGTGCACTAGCTCATGCACTCGGCATGCGCGTGCGTGTGTGTGTGTGTGTGTGTGCGCCTGCAGGTACGCGAGCGTCCGACAGCGCAAAATCCCCGGCCAGGTGTCAGCGCGCCTGCTAATCCAGTTGACTGATCCACGCGGCTTTGTCACGGCTGTTCAAGTACCTGTAAAGTCATCCGCTCCCTTTCAACCACAAATATTGACACTTTGTTACACAACACATTTATGACATTTGGAAAGGTCACCCGTATATTAGAGCATCATCGTTCCACAGCTGGGTGTGTGATGTGGGGAAGGCTTTCTCGTCGCTTGTTGACACCAGCTGTGCTATCCTCCAGTATTGATTTCCCTTCCCCATCTTTCATCTCCCTCTTTTTTCCTCCCATGCAAAGGAGCTTCACTGAGACACGCATAACGCATTAAAGTGATTGTCACAGGTGAGCCTCTGGCTTTTATATAAAAAGCGCAAAAGGCCAGCTACCATTATGCCTTCACTCTGCTGCACACTATTATACAATTAGTAAGTCCCGGTGTTTTTGTTCTTCTGCTCTGAATGTTTACAGTTGCTCGAATCCTGTTTGCAAAATGCTAAAAAATAGCATCAAGTCCTTAGGCCTTCAGAAATCATAGTCGGCGCTGGCCAGATGCTGTCGCTACTTTACTCACGTGCTTTAGGATTTAAAATGAAATGAATGAATAATAAATAAACACAAAAAGGCGCTCTCCGTATTATTCCTGTACCCGTGTTAAAATGGGATTCGTCCCTCTCATATAAATTCACGAGCATATGCCTCCTTGAGTTCCACATTTTTCATTTATTATCACAAATGATCTGAAATCACATATCAGGATAAAATCACTGAAGAAAACCTTTGAATTAAAAGTCCAAACCACTGCTAATTCTGCTTTTCTTCACCGCGAGCCTCCCATCAAACCCCAACATCCAAACAGTTTCATCCTGTAAATACGTGAATCCTTGGCGCTCACCTCCACCCGGGAAAAAAAAACATGGTATCGCAGAACTGTGACTGCGCTAGTACAAGAATATCACAGAGGAGGGAGGAAAAAAGAAATACATGTATAATTCAGCTATCTGATCTGAGACCAGCTCCTCTCCCTCTGCCTTTACTGGTGTCATGGAACATGCCAGAACAAAGGCTCTGAGATCAGATTGGGCAGAGTTAGCAGGCAGGCCATCTGGGAGGCAGGCTGAGTATCAGTCACTCTGCCTGCTGTCTGCACACTCACACTCCCCCTCTGAGAAACTGTGTGCGAGTGCAGCTGTGTGTGTGAGGTAATGCGTGTGTGTGTGTGCATGCGTGTGTGTGTGTGTGTGTGTGTGAGGCACCTCACTCCCTTCCCGACCCTTGCGTCACCAGGATCTCATAGGATCGACCGGCGCATGCCACCATGGGGACCATACCAGGGCAGCCTCCACGACTGACTGACAAATATATAAATTGATAAGGTCTGTGTGTGTGTGTGTGTGTGTGTGTGTGTGTGTGTACCCTAAGGATGAGGTACCTTCTTCTCTTTTACAGCAACCACACACACAGTTTGGAGACACACACACACACACAGAAAAAAAAATCATCAACAACAGCAAAAATAAACAACCAAAGCCCATGATTGTGTGTGTGCATATATGGCGAGTGCGGCCTCGGCGTTAGGGGGTAGGGGGGGGTGGGGAACTGCCAGTTCCTTAATGGTGCTCTTTCAATCACACTGCCTCTAAGCGTTCTGTGGTTTTGATTAGTATGATATCACTTTCAGGAAATAAAACTAGGGGGGAAAAAGCACATCAGTCATAAAAACACAAGATGTTTTGCTTCTTGCTCGGCCATTATTCTAATGCGTCGTGACTCCTTGGCCACTTGGCCTCTCCCGTAGCAAATAACTGGGGGTAGGTGGGAGGGGGGCAGGGAGGGAGGGAGGGGTGATTGTGAAACAGTTTGAAAGGAAGATATTAAGAGAGATTGGGTGAGAGGGAGGGAGGGAGGGGAAGGAGAGAAAGAGTAAAATGTGATGACATCATTTGAAAGGCATTAGGCTTTTAAAAATGCGCCCGAGGGGACTTGATTTCCTTACACCAGAGCAACACAACACCATCCGGCCTGATGCTCGCTTGCTCTCTCTCTCTCTCTCTCTCCTCTCACACACACACACACACACACACACACACACGCACACACACCTCCCAGCACCCCCTTCCCCTCTCGTTCTTTTTTTGATTTGGACCACTGCCATCTTTGTGAGCGTCTCTGGTTCATGCGAGTTAATCATGTATTTGAGGGAGTTTGAATTACACTGCTGATCTAGCATTCAGCCCTGCTAAAAGCGTAATCTGAACTACGCAGAGATTTATTAACCAAACACAATTATCATTAAACACCACTGCATTATCCCCCTCCTTTTACTACCTGACAAGGACTACTTAATGAAATTTTAGATTAAAGTTATTTGGTCCATGATTTATGGCTCACTGAGAAAGTCCTAATGCAAGGCTCCCTCAGTGCGCAGATGCTTTTCGGCTTTTTTTAAATATATTTTTCTATATTTTTTTTTTCTCAGGGAGCACACCAGGGATCCTGAGAAGTCTCTGAGGTAATACAGCAACCAGGTCTAGACCAAGAAGAACAAGCAGAAGAAAGGAGGAGAGAGAGGCGAGAGAGAGAGAGGGTAGGGGACCACAAAAGAGCAACTGTGCTCCTAATTTTACGCAGCATCCTCACCTCGTACTTGTTGTTTTACTGCTGACCCCGCCGAGCATGACAGACTAAGAACAAATAAACTGCCTGAGCGAGGAAAAAAAAAAAAAATTATAAAGAATAAACAGAAAAATAAATAAAAATAAAGCAAACGCGAGTTGTTGTTTACCCGCGCAGCGCTTGTGAGATGAAAACAGCAGCAGAATGTGTTACACATATAAAGTGATTGGGGTAAACAGGGGCACCAGATGTTCTTTGATGTTAATAATGGCATTTATTATTAATATTAATTAGATCGCATTCAGCAATACATTTGGGCCATTTCCAAGTCAATTAAGCAAAATGGCATTCAGGAGATGTTGAAACGACATTTTAAGGCAGGTGCTCAGCAGTCCCCTATTAAAACATTTTTGCAGCTCCTGAAAAACAACCCATTTCCAGGCAGATTTTATTTTATTTCCTCTTTGTTTATAGGTCCTCGGCGTTCTCTCCACCCGTGAACGTCACAGTCGCGACCGTATCTCAAAAAACACATATTGAGGATCGGTTCTGGGTTCGGCGCGCATCATCTAATTAAAAACACACCGTTTACGCGGCGATTCTGCACGTCCACGCCCGAGCAAGCCTGTCCTTTAGACTAGCAGGGGGTGGCGGAGGCGGCGTTAATCCAGATCTGAAATCACGATTATGACTGCTTCGTGATGACAATAAAGGCTAAAACTCAAAATAAATAATCACTTTGAGGATTGCCGGCCACACTTTCCCAAAACGACTGCCTCTCTCTGGGTGTGCGCTCCCGGGACAGACCCCCAGCAAATTCACTTTTAGCGCCAAATGTGTTTTCATCCTGAAGGCCCGGTGCGTCCAACACACCCGTGCACCGGGACACCAGGTTGCTAGCGCCGTCGCTACCAGTTCCACCAAATCTAATTAGACAACACAAGCCAGAGGCCTCACGCCGGGGGGTGTCGTGTCTATATAATCTAAATAATCCCTGGCTATATGTGTAAGGATATAAAACACACCCGCTCTAAAGCTCTATTCAGTTTAATCTGGACCTCTGAATAGCGTCCTGCCACACCTCTCGGACCCAGTGTGTGGTAGTAGTAGCCGTGTGTGTGTGTGTGTGTGTGCAGCCCCTGCTTTTGGCAGCAGGCCCTTTTTTTCTCTCTCTCTCTCTCTTTCCTCCAAGGCTGGTGGAGGCAGCAGCCTTACAATGGTACATTAACAATCTGTGCGTTCATTTATCAGTGTGTGTGATTTGGACTCTCCGTTCATGGCGCGCTGCACTTTTCATGGCTGAAAATTAATGAACAAGCCTCCCCTCGCAACAAACATGCACCTGTGCTGCAGAGATGCTAATCACAAACATTTATATTTATTAGTGAGCTTCGCACTAAAAACTGGAGTTGTGGGAGGAAAAAAAAAAAGCAGAGAGAGGATGAGGGAGAAAACAGGAGGAGGAGGAGGGCCTGGGTAATGAAAGGGTTGCAGTTTCCGTTGTGCAGAATTGTGTTAAAGCTATTTGTTTGAAGCACTTTCTTGAATGAAGGGGGTGTGGAAGTGCAGGATATCTATTCAGGGAGTGCGATCTTCACGCTGTGAAGATTATTTCTTGAAAACTATCAGGTGAAGGGCATCGATGCACAAAAAAAACAAAAAAAACCCCAAAAACACGTTTTACAGCGACCGGAGCCGAGGCAGCAGCCGAGGCAGCAGCCGGCGTTTCGCTCAATCTGTGGAGATGTTTCGTTTGTGAAGGGGCCCGAACACGTACAGGTGCAGATGATGGACGGGGGGTGCTTTTCCCTGCCATCTTCCCTCCCTCCATTCCTTTCTTTCCACTTCTCTCGCTCTGGTCTCCCCCCCTGCATCCCCTCTCTCCCCCCCTCCTCCCCCCTTCCCAGACTGACAGAAGGTGGCTCTCTCCCTCAGTAAAGGCTATGCCTCTGCCCAGCTAGGGGAAGAGGAATGGTGCCATAAGTTTCTCCCTAGCACGGCCACCTTTATTTCCCCCCCTCCTCAAGTCTGTTTCCAGGCTAAGAGCGATGGAAAAAGACATACACACACACACACACACACACACACACACACAAAACACACACACACACACACACAAAACACACACACACACTTTTGCAGAAATGTCACAGAAGAGCACTGATGTCTCACCTAACTTTATCATTCTAGCAGAAATTCATAGCCCGTTGAGAGAGCTGTAGATGCTTGAGGTGTATGAGTGTGTGTGTGTGTGTGTGTGTGTGACAAACAATTACTAATGTGTTTGTGCGTTTGTATATACACACACTTGCCAAAGTCTGCGTGTGTGTGTGTAGTGCTTGTGCGTGTGTAGTGCTATAATAATCAGGGTGTATATTCATCGTGCCCCCTCTCAGTCTGTGTTGGCAGGAAGTGGTGTGGTTACCATTAGTGAAGGATGACGGTCATTTGTCTCTTTTTTACTGGGATGCTGCTGGCTTTCTGGATGGAAGCATGAGGAAAATAAAAAGGGAAGGAAGAGAACCAGGACAGGGGAAAGAGTGGAAATGAAGAAGAGACAACAAATTGGGGAAAGGTGGAAGGGCGTGTGAAATATTGGAACAAACCAAAGAGGAGAAAAGGAAGTAACTCTTGAGGGTGGGGTGATGACAGCCCAGGAAATGAGGGGAAGCCCGGAGTGGGGAATAAGAGAAGGGGAGGAAAAGGAAAAAGAGGAAGAGGAGAAAAGACAGAGAGAGACAAATAAAGGTGAGAAGAAAGAAGATGGGAGCAAGAGAGAGAAGCAAATGGAAGCAAGACAAAGGAAAAGATGATAAAATTAAAGAGAGAAAGACAGAGGAAGCCCGAGCAAGTGAAACATGACCAAACACTTGATTTAAAGAAAGATGGAAACAGAAAAGGCAAAGAAAAAGAAAGGAGTATGAATGATGAAGCGAGCAAACCGTCAGCCTGGGACCCGTGTCGCCTGGGGCCGGCCAGCCGCCCTGTTACACCTGCGCCTAACACTAAATAAAAGCAAGAATCCTCCCTAAACCGCCATTGATTTCCTATTCATCCCCGTGCATGCTAAATCAACAGCAAGCACAATAGGCCAATCATCAAACTGAGCTACAGTACCACCACTTCCATCCCACCCTCAATCCACCTGGCACGGCGAATTCTATACTGTACGTGGCATCGACGCTCTGCACACCGCAGCCATTAGCGGCGTTATTCTTCATCAATGAAAATGAATCAATTAAGCCTCATTAAGGGTGCATATTAAGGTGGAGTAATTATCGGGTGGGAATGTACAGTGATCAATAGCTCGAGAGCATAATGTGCATAAAGACATATATTACCACGAGGCGATAGACACTTTTAACAAGGCCACTCACGGAGGGGGAGCTAAAAGTGGGTAAATCTGCTTCACGTCATGCATACATACTGTGTGTGTGTGTGTGTGTGTGTGTGTGTGTGTGTGTGTGTGTGTGTGTGTGTGCGTGTGTGTGTGTTCCTACAGTAGCATAGCCTGGTCAGGCAGTAAATCCAGAGACCAAGGACGTGTCCCGTTTTCCTCTTCTATGAACTTGTCCAGTGTCTCGGAAAATGAAATAAAAAGATTTATACTGTAGCTGCAAACATCCCGCCCGTCTGTGTGTGTGTGTGTGTGTGTGTGTGTGTGTGTGTGTCGGAGTGTGTGTGTGTATGTGTGTGTGTGTGTGTGTTTGTGTGTATGGGCGTGACACAATGACCATAAGAGATAGAGCCACACTTTAGAATAAATGAGAGGAAAGGCCAGTTCTGTGGCGGAGTTCATCTTGCAGGCCTTAGCCTCCTAGCACCCAGCGATGCAAACACACACACACACACACACACACACAGATTTACATGCAAGCAACACACACACACACACACACACACACAATCCCATGCATAGCATCCTATTAAAGAGCAGCTCTGTCCCAGTCGCATAATTTTAATTTGTTATGAAGGTCATTGACAGCAAGTAATAATCACCATTGGGGATCTAACAATTTGCCATTTCAGAACATTGAGGCACTGATGACTCAACTATTAATAGACTGAAGACCCCCGCCCTGGCTTACGCCCCACCCTGCCTCTACACCCCTGTCTCTTAAATGACTAAAACTATTCCAGTATTTTTTACACACACACACACACACACACACACACACACACACTAAAAAAAAGCCCATATGTCTTTATCCCATTTATCTTTTTTTTTTTTTCATATGAATTAATAGGGACCCTGAGGAGGAAACCCATGAGGCGTCTCCTGGAAAGAGTGCAGTGAAAAAGTCAACCTGCATCTTTTTTCAACTCTGCTTCTACTTTTTTGTTTGTTTTTTTTTAGCAGCGCCTCGGCCTGGAGGAGGAACGGCCTTCACGACGCGGCGGCCTTGGCCAGCGCTGACGGACTGATAGCGATTTCACCCCGCACCCTCTTTTTTTAATTTTTTTTATTAACAAACAAACATGCAGAGAGAGACACAATGACAAGTTTTATTATAGACCAACTCATTTATTCTCTGCTTTAGCATCACCCAAGCCATTCAGACATATGTGTCTGGCATTTGTCGCCAAACAAATAAGTCCGAGCTTAAGCTATTTTTATCAAGCACCAGAGCGTTTGTTCTTTTTAAGTGATCGTCAGTGTTTGGGGCGAATTGAATGGGAGTTGGAATCCTTTATCTTTCAGAGGCTCAACAACTCAAGACTAATTACAAATTAATCTGGATCTGGATATCTGCAATGAGAGGGGAGCCCTAATAAGAGCATGGTGTGCTAAGAGGAACTATCTGTTATATATTTATAGGGGAGCTCAACGCATGGAGAGGGAGAGGCAGGCCGGAGATGGAGGCAGCCAAAACCCAAATAAAGAGTAGCACAATTGCCTGCTTTCTATGTCAAGCAACCACATCAAAGGCCTGAGGATTGTGGATATTAATAATGATCATTAGCTTGATAGGGGCAGAAGCGCTCAAGTTTTTAGTGGTGGAAGTTTGACGGCCGTTTTAGGTCTCTCCTTGGGGTCTGGAGCGCCCTCGCCGACCCGTGAAGAAGGTCAAGTGGCGTAAATGGAGCGTTACCGTCCCGAACAAAGAGGTCGTATCAGGTTAATCTGTTTTTCTGTTTAGCCTGCGTGGTTCACCGGTGGATCTCACGGAGCCTCTTGAGAACCCGCTTCAGCCCGTAAAAATAGACAAGAGCGAGGTCAGATCCTGACTGATTTTAAAGCCGATGGGCGGCCTTGCTGAGAACAAATATGGTACAGATGACCAGCTGGGGTACAGGGCACGGTTCCTGAAAGTGGTTGTAAAAGCAGAAGCTAATGCTAACGATTTTTATTTTTAGCCTTAGTTACGTTATCATTTTCGTTTTCATCTCAGGAAGCGACATAAGTTTTGCAAACCTAAGACACATGCATGGATTAAAAACACGGTTATCTCGTGTCCGGCGCTGATTTTTCATTTGTGACCGTTCATTCTGACCGGACAACGCTAGCGGAGGCCATCAAACTGAAGGCCTCCAACATGGACTCCGCTGAACCTCACCGGAACCTGTGGGGTTGCAACCTGGCGAACTCTGTTCTCCGTTCCAAAAGTATGAAAGCACACTTCATACATTTAGTGATTGTGCACAAGTAAAAAACTTCGATATAAATCGATAGATTCCCCCTCAACTGGAGGCCCGCTTTGGAGGAGCGAGCCTGCTTCGTATTAAATATTCAGAGCTAGCTCAAACAAAGCAAAGAAAATGCGCCTCTGGTACTGAGGCCAACAAAGCCAACCTGCCGGGAAGCCTATCTGAATTAAGGCTCGAGCTTCAAGGCATAACAAGTGCAGCTGTGGAAGCGTGGCTGCACCAGCAAAATTCCTGCACTTGATCACAAAATAACTCTGGAACAACGCCGAACGTCAGGCTCTCAGACTGCGGTGGAGTGCTAGTTAGCACTTCCTGCTGAGGAAATGGGCTGATTTGCCTTTACTGGTAGCCGGTGCATCGCTCTCTAGCCCACTCACTCTGTCTCCACAGCTAGTGTACTCTGCCTCCCCCGAGGTCCCATGGTAGGGAACCTCACCAGAGCTGCCTTGACTGTCGTTTAACTGCTTGTGGCACAGGGCAGCTGAGAAATGGGTCATTAAATCCAACGAGCTGGGCAAGCCCCCCAGTGCCCCCAGATCTGTTTCAATCAGATAGCCTAGCACACAGGGAGAGACAGAAGAAGCCAAGCCAGCAGCCCAAAGCAGACATTAGTGTTGGCCGACACTACTAATAGCAGCAACTAACAAGGACTGGGGCATTTATTTATTTATGTTGTCATCCCCAAAAGTATGCCGCTGGTGAGATGTCGCCGTCCCTCTCTTGATTTCATGGAAATTTGCTCACACCTGGTTTCATGCACGGTCTCTAAAATACTCGGTCTTGGCGCTTGACCATGAGTCACACACGTGTCGCCTCTGAAAATATATAGGCTATCACGCGGGTTTGCATCAGTTGTTCAGAATTCCTGAAATCCGCCGGAATACAGTGTTTTAACGTTTCGTGTAAACTGTTTGGGAATTTCTAAGCAGGTTTATAGCTCTTTGATACTCCGCTTGTCTGCGAAGAATTCAAGGGTTTTCAGCCACAGTCATAGATCACACTTTCATACCCCCACCCACACACACTCCTTTTTAATAGCTTCTGAGCTGCACAATGCAAAGTGTCTCAGCAAAGTTCCCTCAGTCGTTTTCAGCTGAGGTGCAAAGAAACTGCCCCGCGCTCCCGTTCCTGCCACAAAACTCATTAAACGGACTCTGATCGCCACCATCCAGAGCTGGATCTCTGTGTCTTTCCCAGGCTGTGACTGATCTCATCTATAAAGGGGAAAGGGCAAGGCGTTTTGCAGGAAAGGTAAATGCAAATGTTAGCATGGGGAGTGTCTTGATTTGTCCTTTAGGAAGATGCTAACGTGTGATACACCGTGCCCTCCCCTCTCCCCTCCCCTCCCCGTTGATCCGGCCCTCCTGAAACTCATCTCCCTTTTCTTCCCTCTGTCATTACAAAACAGGGGCCAGCGATATGAAAAAAAAAAATACTACACACACTTGTTGCCCGGACTTTATCTCTACATTATTCTTGCCGCTCCTTCCGTTCATTTCAGAGAATAAGATAAATGAACGACGTACATTTCGTGCACCTGTCCTCCCTCCCCACCTTCCTCTTCCCCTTACGATAAGGGATTTCATTAACGTGAGAATGCTTGGGCTGAAAGAAACATAATTGCTTCAGTGTTGTTGTCCTCTCTGCTGCCGACGCCCTAATTTCCTCCTCGCCTTACTCTTGACTGTTAAGTGATCATTATATCAACACAGGGGATGGGCCAAGGGTAAAATATTGACAAACTACGGTGTATTCATACAAAACATCGAGAGGTGGTGTGTTTGCGTCTTGACAGGGCGGGATGAAATATTAAAAATAAAAAAATAAAAGAATAAAGGCCGGAGGGTGGAGGGGGTGGAGAAGTGGCCGGGTGAGGAGGGAGAGAGAGGCGCTAATAGAGTGACAACAAGAATGAGCGATATGATCAATGGGAAAAGATCACAGGAGTCGGTAATAATTTAAGCGGGTCGATCCGGCCCCCCACCCCCAGTCCCCCCCCCCACCTCACACCCTCCTCGGCGTCCCTGATGGATAACTGTATGTAAAAGATACATAATTTTTTGACTTGCCATTTACACAGCATTGCACCTGAAAGCCAGGCGGCATAATAGACAGTTTAAAATGTCAGGGAACTAAGTAAGTAAGAGAGACGGGTCGGCCGGCAGAATCTTAATTAGAGGGGCTCCGTCTAATGGCAACAGCTTTCCAGACCGGCTGATGATGGGAGGGAGTGTCTGGCAGGGATACACACACGCGTGCGCGCGCACACTCGCATGCACGCCTACACGCTGACAGTCGCACACGTGTATAAAGGCCTATTGGCAAATGACAAATGTGGATATGAGCGCGCAGGACGTATTTAGTGCACAGCCACTTACTGGTGCCACACGCAGAAACACACACAATGGTTTCAATTGCATTAAAATAAATAGGATCTGAAATGCCTGAAAATACACAGACACACACACACACACACACACACCGCAATTTCAACATCAGTGCAATTAGCGAAAGATCCCCCTGTTCAACCTTAATTTCATGTGCCTACAGCTGACCAGTCAGCGACCAAATCTATCTAGTTATGGCGCGGCATCACAAGAATGTTCAGTGGTAGTCTGGAAATGCATGTATAGGATTTACCTATCTATCCCTGAGCAGACCTGGCTGTTGAGCCCGAGCCAGCGCCACATGATTGTGTTAATTAATCTGCCATTGTGAGCATGGGGAACAGCTGCACGGGCTCTCGTGGCTGCGTTGTCAAAGCAAAACAATGCAATGTTAAGCTTCCCCCACTGAATCTTCCATTACAAAGGAGCCCCAACAACAGGGCTAAATTCATAAACCCACAGATCAATTTTTACCAGCACTAATGTCTGACCTTTAAAGCGAAAAAGGGATTTTTTTTTTTTTTAAAACATGCTTCATTTGGGTTTGAAATACGGTCAGATATGTGATACCTAGGATTTGGGCCAAATTTTCACCACCCCTCCCTCTGCAGCCTGTAAAGCAAACACACTGTGGAGAGATAGAGATGCAGGGAGAAAGGGAAAGAGAGAGGGAGGGAGAGAAAAGGAGGGATGGACGGACGGACAGAGGTGGAAAATGAGCAGCAGAGACGCAGGGGAAGGAGAAGGGAGAAAGAGAGACAGAGACAAACAGATGAGTGCGAGGAGTCACCAGCTGGGCGCTGGTATTTTAAAACAAAACGTCTAACGCGATTAGCAGGGATCCATCGATCGGTGTTATGTGGCGTTAATTTAGACTGGGGAGAGGGGGAAGCAGGAAAGGAGGTGAAATGAGCTTTGCATGTGCTTTACAGGTCAAATCACGGAACAAAGCTGCTCATATAAGACATTTTAAATTAAGATTCAGATTTCTAAGCAATTCATCAGCACGGGAAATCTGTGCAGACAGCTTAATTTCCACTTATTTAAATCTATGCATGTTTTTATTTGACTAGTATTCATGGAAACAGTAAACTGAATGGATTAGTTAATACACAGCAGACAATTATATGTAGCTCTGGTTTTTTTTTTTTCAGTGCGTTACAAACTAAAGTGCTCAACAAGACAAAAATCCCACAATCGTTTAGAAGCAACATTGACCAAGGGAATACATAAATAAAATTAGGTAAACTGCGCTGCCACCGCAAATTATGTCTGCAATAACAGACTTCACAAATAAATGGTTTAGCACCTCTAATCGAGTTCACAAAATGTTTCACTAGACAACCATTTCACTGCATTCATTACGGCTTCACTGAATTACAATGCTACCGCTCGCAGAAATCACGGCGTTCGTCTTCAATGCTGCGACCAGATTCATCTTTGTTTCGGAGACCAAGAGACGCCTGGAAGAGATGGGAGATGGCGTGCCCCTATCACACACTCTCTACAGTGAATGGCATGGCCTTGGTGCACACTTGGCACTTCCAGAGAGATGGTGATGCACCCCGAAAAAATCATCAAGATGGCTGGCTCTCGCCCCACTCCGCAGCCAAGCCCTTCTGTCTTGCAGAAAGCCCTCCAACAGCCCACTGAGCACGCAAGACGTGGAGAGAGAGGAATCATATACGCGCGCTGAGATGTACTGACACATCTGACATGTCCTGTCAGTTGTCATTGACTTCATGTAAAGTAGGAGGTGAATGTGACTGATCATTTCTTTCAGGTTTGAATAACGGGGGGGAGGCTTAGGGAGGCAATAAAGGGATGCAATCTAAATGGCAGATGAAGGAGGCAAGACATTTCCTTCTCCCTGTGACACTGTCTCTCAATCTGCACCCTGTTTGAGTCTGCCAAACACCAAGTCAAATAGTGACACTGAATATGGCAGTGAATCCCGAATCAGTTGTTTGGTTGCCATATTCTTGATAGACTGTACAAATGTTCTCTTTTTACAAGAGTTTCCATTGCGATTCTTGGACACGCAGTGCATAAAACCAGTCTGAATTACTTTAGACTCCCTGAAACACACACACACACACGCAAACGCAAACACACACACACACACACACACACACACACACACCCGCAACATGCAATCTTTGAAAGCTTACAGATGGGGATGGGTGACATGGTGCTAACTCGCATCTGAAAAGTGACGCTCGCTGCAGCATCTCACCTGTCCAACAACGCCGGATTTCAGAGCGCCATCAGATGTTGCATTTACCGCAACACTGAGCAGTGGAGAGCATCCGATCAGAAGACGCACGCAGCCTGAGGTTCGGTGCACTTACACTTGACAACTCAACAGGACACTTAGTTAAACTAGAATGGGGATTTGTGACGCCAGAAGAAGGTTGATATCTTGTCATTATCTTCTCCCTCATGGCTTTGTTAGTATTTACAGCTAAAATGTTACAGAGGGTGTATCGAATTGGAAGAAAGACTTTTTTTTTTTCCTCCTGTGGTACTGTGCTGTCGGCTCCCTGATTGTTGGAGTATAAAAATAATCGTCATGGAAATAGATCTCATTGACAACATGCCATGTTCACACTGTGAGCAGCTTGTGCCTTGTGAACATAATCCAGAAACGTCCTCCAAAAACTTTCCTCCGCAAACTTTCAATCCCTCATCCTCTTTTTGCCCTTCTCTCCAAAAGATGAGAAGAGGGGGATGCCAGGGAAGACAAAATCCCGTCTTGTCAAGCACCAGCAAAACAGGTAGAAACGTGAAGGAGAGGGTGGGGGGGGGGGCTCAAGGATCAAGAGGCATCGGGAAGAAGGACAAAGGATGCATGAGCGGAAAAAGGACTGAGATATCGGGAGTAAGGGAGGATTGACCAAAACAGCTTTCCCATCCTGCTCCCGAAAATCCACCCCTCATCTCTGTGTCTAATAGGAAATACCTGCTCCTGGTCCTGAGAGTACTGCGCCGGCACGATTACACCCTACCTGCCAGCCCTGCCAGGAGAGGTGGCATTTGGCCGATCCGTCCCCCCATGAGGGCGACTCGTGGCTTAGCCTCGACTTAGCTCCGTGTCTTAAGACGGAGGATGGGAGGAATGAGGGGGACCACTGGGGAGGAATGTGAGTCTCTGTCTATGAAAGCCCGGGATAAACCTGTGTCCTCGGGAGGGAAGGAGCTAACTTCTCGCAGCTGGATGGCGGCCCAGGGGTTAAAGGATGCCACTTCCAAACGTGTCTGCAGTGAAGTCCCCTAAAAGTCCCAACTCCGGAGTCCACGCGTCCTTGGGTAGCACGTTTGATGACGTTGTCTAGACATCGCTTGTAATGTCGTCCGTACGATAAACGCATATCAGGCCTGTTTGAATGCCCTTGAGTGAAGTGTGTGCTCTTGTTTAAGTGCCCTCAGATTTACTGCAGGGAGACCTAGAAACTACGGGAATCCGAGGCCTAATCCAGGCCCGGGAACGACTCAGTCTGAGATCCTCGCATGGAGGTTTATGTTTTACAAGCCAACACCAAGAGGATGAGAGAGACATTCACTCGCCGTAACAACCTTATCATCAACATAAACATATGCTCGCTGTGTGGGCCGTCGGGCGACGTTAACTTCGGGGCAGATAAGAAAAATATAAGGGAGTCGGCAGACATGACGAGACGCGGGTTCATTAGAGGAGCTGTAAATGAAAGTGAGGAAGGGATCTCATCAAGCACATGTTCAACACTTGGTCCATAAGGGAGCTATACCTGGGGCTGTCGCATTCAAAAGGTGTTACTCTAATAAGACAACAGTCGCTTTTATTTACAGCGAGCACGAGATGACATGAAACATGCATTAACACATCTTCTGTTGTGCCTTTGGTGAAAAAAACACCTTTGTTATTTTGTAAACAAAACATCTAACTAACAGCCCCTTTTGCGAGCTAAAGATACATTCAAACAACATATGCTCTTGACTGAAAAAAGGAAAAAAAAGCACAATAGGTGTAAACCGTCTAAATTGCAATTGCGCCGCATCTTGGAAAACAAACACTTTGCTTTGTTACCAAGACAACTGAGATAATGTGATTCCTGCGGCATTGTCAGGACTGCTACTTGCTACATTATGTGTGACAAGCTTAAGAGTAGATCTAGAGGCGTGAATGCACAGATTCAGGCTCCAGCCTATTGCGGATTGAAGATAGTCCGGCAAACCATATTTGCATGTGTAACCTTGCCAAAGAGTTAAGCTCAGCGGGCTAACATTGTCTCCACGCTTGCAAAATCCTGGTTTGAAGTCAGCACTGATGTATAAGACTCCATAATGCTTGCTGTGATTTGACAGTTAGTGTTACTGTTACTTCCCATGCTAATGCTTAGCTCCATTCTGTTGGAGGATTTAAATGTGATCAGCCCCGACGTTTGTTTTTAATATATCTATCTGGGCAAACAGCAAATTCATAATGGAGCCTACGGCCCATATCCTCCTCTTTCCCTCTTTCCCTCTTTGCCTTCCATGGCGACAAAATGAATTCAGCTCTGAACCTAATTAATCCACAAAGGTTTCATGTCTTAATCCCCAAAGTCAAGGGGGTTATTGTCCTCACAAATGAGGTCAGTGTTCCTCCCAGTGGAAATAAGGGGAAGAAGGAGCGAAACACGGGGAGTAAAGGGAAGGACCGTGGATGCTTACAGAGCGGCTTTCTTTCTCGCCAGCTCTCCTGGTGAATAGAGGTGCGATACGGTGGCAAGAGGCCCCGCAAACAGGGACCGGAGTGGCCCGCTGTTTGCGCTAGGGACGGCCACGTGCAAAGGAGTGCCGGGATGATGGGCGACCGAATGGCTAACATGGAATAACGGAAGGCGAGCCAGGAGGAACATGAACGGAGCGGGGAAATAAGTGGCACAGCATGACAGCAGTGGAAGAGGCAAAATGAAACGCCTGCCAATCTCCAGCACACGGACCTTTTGAACCAGGTGGATAAGAGAGCTGGTTCTGATGGTAATTGTCACTAAGGCAAGTCACTGTCAAACTCTGAGGCGACGAAGCATCATCCAAGTGTGACAGGACGATAGCCATGATGCAGCCCTCCGTCTGGTGGGATGACAGGGGGGGATGTGACACACATGGCCACACCATGCTGCCTGAAGCACAGTCACCACCAGCGGCCCACACAGGGTCTCTGTGGGGGACAAACCCTGGGAATAGCGTCGAACCGGCCAAATGCTCGTCCGGCATCGACACGCCCTGCGCGCATCGAGGGCCCGGTCTCCGCGGAGCCGAACGGCGGCCAGGGAAGGCGCCGACGATTCACCACGACGGTCCACATCTCAACTCATTTAGACCATCCTGATGAGAGCTTTCCAGAGATCTTTTGAGTCATCCAATCAAGGCTTGGCTCGAGGCGAGGGGGGGGGGGGAGGCGGAGTGGCTGGCCAATGAGAACTTGGTTAAGCAGGGGGTCAGCCAATAGCAAGCATGTTGGGAGGAGGGTCAGCCAAGATGGAGGCTCGCTAGAAGAATAAAGTCCAAGATGACGCAATCAACAGCTTGCTGAAATCTGTTGCAGTCAAAAGTCCGGCCACTGTATACAGCAAGCATGTCGGATGAGCGCACGCCTGGCGAGCGACGAGCTGAGCGAGGACGCTGCAGGAATACCAACTTAGATTAATAAAGCGTCTCGTCGTCTACAGCTGCCGTAAAGACGATCATTACTTTTAGTCACAATCTGTGGAGTACACTGTACCCCCCCATCTACAAAGGACCTACCAAAGCGCGCTTGGCGAAAGCTTATTTCCCCACAAATTGCTCGCTTTCTGTGTTCCCGACGATGTGGCGACGCACAATGTCATGCATACATCAAAAGCATCAGCAGAAAAACCTGCGCTGTTTTTGATCACTGGTAATTACTGTATCTGCACTCCAAGAAGACTCGAGGAGTAAACAAAGTGAGAAGTTGGAAAACGGGGGAGAAAAAAGGGAGGGGGGGGGGAGCGCAGCTTTGTAGCAGACATGCTAATTTCCAACTTCTCTGTGACTGGTGGAATAAAAAGAAGTTTATATTGTCATCTCCCCACCGCTGAGTTTGAAATATGAGTTTAAACTGACAGAGGGAATTAAAATCTGTAAACGCAACATTTTTTGATGCCTAATTTGAAAATCAGCTGTCAGAGTTGGTGTTTGTTGATTTTTATCAACTCAAGGGTTATTACATTTCGAAAATGTGACAATTAAAAATCCCTCAATCATTCCCCACCAGCTCTCTATAACCCGGCCGACATGAAAAGCGCGAGAACGCGACGCGACGAGGGCGGATGAGCTGGAAACGCTGAGGCTCGCCTGGCAGCGCGGGGTCAAAACACAAATTGGAAATACTGAGTTACGACATAGCGCGTATGCAAGACCCCAAGTACCAGACCCTGCAGAGGAATGATCTCCCAGGCCGTGCACAAGGCTTCTTTTTAGTAATACCACTCCCACGTGTGCATCAGACGTGCCCTTTCCCATGACTGCGTGCAAACGATAGAGCTGAGGGTCAGCACCGGGTCTGAGACGCTCACTGATTGGATAACACGCCTGACATGGACGCTAGCTGGTTAAAACCTCACTTGACTTCGCCGTTGTGAAAGCGAAGGGGCTGCCGAGCTGTTTTTGTTTCTCCTTTTCTCTCCACCGCCCTCCCCGCGCTCGCCACACCGCCGCCGCCTGCATGCCTCCCCTTCATCTCAGAGGATATATAGAGGAGAAAAAAGATTTAAAAGGACTGGAAAAAAAAGCTCAATTGTTTATTGATTTTATAATAGGCTTAGTGCAAGAGAAATAAAGTGTGGGGCTGGTGCGGGGCGGCGTGGTCAACCAGAGGCGATGGCGTGACAAACACGCGGCTTATGCGCAGGTAACAGCGGCTTGAGTCCAAATGCCGGGATATTGGCTTGAGCCCTTTTCTGTTTTTCCAAATGCCCGTTCGTGGCATTGTTATCCTGCTTTTAAACCAGTGTAGACATAATCGCTCCTCTCACAAACAGGGCACGGCCTTACGGGCTTGAAAGTGCGTGTTTGTGTGGAGGAGAGAAAGGGGGTGTGTGTGTGTGGGGGGGGGGGCTCACTTCAGAATGAAATGGGATGAAATGGAAAGTGAATAGAGAGCGCGGGCGCATAGGTTGAGACAATCAAACTGAAAACCCGACACTGCGACTCACCGACGGGCGAATTTCCACGTTTGATGAAGGAGGAAACTGGGTTTTATTAAGTTTATGTACAGAAAGGTAAGACGTAAAGAGGAAACGCGCAGACTGCAGAAGCTCTGAGCTGTTTGAGCAGAGTGTGTAGAGCGGAGTGTGTACGCGTCTGCCTGGGAACACATGGGTGTGTGTAGGGTCTGATATATGGATGATAACACTAATTAGCTCGTTTTGTTTGGGGCACAACACTCATTAAAAACCCAGTGGGGCCATTAAAGTTACTGTCCCTCCAAACCATTGCTGCCACCGTATCCATCTAGGCTGCTATCTCGCCCGGCTCTCCCTGCTTTTAATGGCCTCTGCTTCAGGTTGTTGGGTTGAGCAAAGATTTGTGGGACTTGGATAACTCCCCTTCTTCCCCTCTTACCCCAGCTGCCCCCGTCCATACCTCTTGATTTCATTTAAATCTCTCTCCACTTCCCCTCGCGTCGTTTCAGTTCCTCCGCGACACTCGCTTTCTCTGTCTTTGCCTCTGTCTATCTTGCTCTCCCACACATACCAATTACTACATCCACAACCTCCACTGCAGGCTACGTGCTCCATCCATACACTAATAGCTGTTTGCTGAACCGGGGAGGGATTTGCGCTCTTCAGTCCCGACGAGGAGGGGGCGACGGTTGTTTCCAAGCTTTACACAGCGATGTCGCTGTAATACCGGCAAACCTCCCCGTGATTCAGCGCGGCTTGCTGTGCAATAAGGCGCCCGTTACTCTGCAGCCGGAGAGACTGGAGGCAGAGGCCTGCCAGGATTAGATGAGCAGGTGTAGCATCCCGCTAACAGATACAGCACAAAGCCATATTCAAGCCCATGCTCTCTGGGGCTAGCTGTGCTACAGCTAACAGCTTCTGCTCAACTAAAAGAGGGGCTCAAGTCAATCCACGGCACGTATTACTGTTATGATATTGTTTCATATGGAAGAGGAGGCGTCGAGAGGCTTGGTTTCATTTGGGAAGTCGACGTGCTCTCGTGTCAGCTTCAGCCTTTCCGTCCAAAGCCGTTATTAATTATTTCTTTTCCTTCTGGAAGCGAATGGCACGAAAATGAAAACCTAACAACAGTTAATTCATCATTTGCGCATCGCTCAAAAAGGTGATACTGGATGCAAATTCAAAGTTAGCAGCACTGCTAATGACACACAGAGACACACAGGCCCTTATTAATATGTGGGAGCCGGAGTCAGTGGTTAGAAATAAAACTGTGCAGCAGCCAATCAGCACAGGATAAAGCAAGATGACAAAAACAACAAATTAGTGGACGGATGCATCACTTTGCCTTTAAAAGCAGCAAACACTGATGCTAAATCACAATACTACCTCAGCCTAAATGCAAAGATATGATGATTAATTCGTCCATGGCTCATAATAGTCCCCCACACCACGTGAACTATCCACTACAGGAACGACGGCAGCGTTCTCCTTTAAGATCAACACAAACAGGCCTGTGCGTGCACACGCCGCTCCCCTGTAACCCCTGCAACCTGCGTGCAGCGCTCAGTAAAGCCCACACAGCACAACAAACAGAGCACTCCAAGCGCCTGGTCAGACTCCCTTTTGCCATGTTGCTGAAAGGCACGGCTCTGAAAATATCCTCGGTCTCAGGTCTGGATATTAAGAGTGTTGATTAGATATATGAGTTTGCCATTTGCCCACGGAGCGTGGAGTGTCTCCGACAGAACTGGGGACCATATGGCTGGTGAGAGATTTCCCCCCTCTCTTCCTCTTCGCGCAGCCTGACAGCTGGATGGCTGCTAACTGGGGACGAGGAAGCTTGGCAGCTGCAGCTGAGAGCAACGCTTTGATGCCGCTCACCCTTTTTCACTTCTCTCTCTCTCTCTCTCTCTTGCTGTCTTCCTCACACACACACACACAGATTCAGAGGAACCCAGACACCCACAACCAGCCACGGCTAACAAACTTTCTACAGGTTGGACAAGAGAGGCAGGAGAGTGCGTGGCCATTGTCCTTTATTTTAACTGGTTTTCCTCGTTTTTGGGTGACGATGCGTTCAAATGCCTCACGTGTGCACGGTAGCAATGACAAAGGTTATGAAAAACACAGGTTTTCTGCTCTCCAACATGTGCAAATGTGCTGCTGAAAGGTGTGGGAGGAGGGGGGCGGAGAGGAGGAAGAGGAGGATGAGGGTGAAAAGGCCTCTGGGAAATAGTTTTTCTTTTCTTTTTGTACTTTGACTGAAAAGACGCTTTCATTACTTCTTAAAATAAAAACTGCTCTTGGCGTTCAGATGCAGATACCTGGATACTTTGTGCTTCGTGAAAGAGAGCTACTCCTTTCGATTAAAGGCAGAACAGCAGGCAGGTGTTTTTTGTTGTTTTTAATCTTGAATCTCATCTGCGCCGCGTTCGCTGCACTTTAAGGTGACTGCAACATGTTTATTTAGCATAGCGTTCCCCTTTAATGAGAGCAGCTTTAAATGCGGAGTGTGTGATGTCTTTAATAGGGGTCACTGTAGAGAATAATGTGCGTCTTTGAAAGCATTTCTCGGTGCAGGAGCGTTGTTTATACCAACTTTTCTCCGCTCTCCTGCCAAAGTGTTTTAAATCGCCTCCTCTAAGTGCTGCACGCCAGGGTGAAATGAAATGTAACATGTTACCGTAAACCGCAAATCGGTTTGATGGCTGCTGTGCGAAGCGCCGGCCGGGGCGCTCCTTAAAAACAAACGCTGCTCTTTGTTTTTTCTTTTTCTGCGAGGCTGATCCGCCCTTTCTCCCTTCCTTGATGCTCACTACGTTGTCCACTTTTCAAAGGCAGCACAATCTCCTCCTCCTTTCCTCTCTACCCTCCCTCCCTCTTTCACTCTTCCCGTGCTCCCTCTTGTGCCTGCTCCGAGCCTGCCCACTCCTTCGTGCCGCTTGCCCCCATGCCCTTCTCTTCTCTCTTCCTCCTCCTCCTCCTCCCCCAGCTCATTTTCCTTTACTGTATTCCCCCACTCTTTGCACCATATCCATCTCACTCTCCCACTCTCTCTCCGCTCCCTTCTTTCCCCCCAGCCAGCTCCTCCCATCCCTCGGCTTGTTGAAGGCCCCCTGTTGCTG
This sequence comes from Datnioides undecimradiatus, assembly GCA_008933995.1. NCBI lineage: Eukaryota > Metazoa > Chordata > Actinopteri > Lobotiformes > Datnioididae > Datnioides > Datnioides undecimradiatus. The sequence goes on from WARS01000060.1 coordinate 7,687,025, forward strand.
CCTGCTATCAACCGGCTCTGAACTGGTGAACGTGGTGCAGGGAGAGGGGGAGGGCGAGCACACGAGGGGAGAGGAGAGGAGAGATGATGTATAAGAGCAGGAGGAAAAAGGAGAGAGGAGAGTTTGGCTGGAGCCAAGAGGAGAGCAGCTGGGCACGGCTAACAGGGAATGATAATGACCTCAGAAATCTGCTGTTCGCTCCACAACAATAGGGTGCTCAGTCGCCTGGAAAATTGTGTTCATCAGCTAGCTCTGCTCACTTACTAATTGACATTGCCAAATATTTTAAGAACAATTGGAATGTGGCAGGGGGAGAGAGCGAAAAAAACCGAAAGCTCAGAGATCTTAATCCCTGGATTTAATCCCTCCCTCACTTTTCCACCCTCTCTCTCTCTCTCCCTCTTTCTCCCTCTTTCCCCCTCTCCCTCTCTTACTGTCTCTTTTGTGATGAGGAGATAGCTACAGCTACAGCTAAAAAGGGGGGGGGGGGGCACATTTTTCATGTCGCTTTCTGCTCTCATGTCAGCACCCTGATGTTCATACAAAAGCTTTTTTATGTGACCTGTCAATGGGGTTAAGAGGAGGAGATTGAGATGGGAGGGAGGGAGGGAGGGAGGCAGAGGGGGTGGGGTGGGCAAAATTAAAGAATGACAGCACGAAGCAGGGGGACAGAAGAAGAAGAAGGGGGGAAGAGAAAGTGGGGAGGATGGAGGAAAAGGGGGGAGAGAGCAAGCGAGAGATTCCTCGGTCATGGTATCACATGCCTGGCCCTCCATTTTTAATGAGGCAAAGGTCAATGTATTCTCTCGCTCTTTCACAGAGCGGAGGAACCCCGATCATGCCCAAGTTAACTTGTTCAAACAAAACTCCCTCCTCCTCCTCCTCCTCCTCCTCCTCCACCGACGCCACCCGCCCACCCGCCGCCCGGCCTGGCCCTGCCCGGCTCGGCTCGGCCTGCCCGCCGTCCATTTGCATTCCCCGACCGAGAGCCCTGCCTCATTTCACAGGAATTCCACATTGACGGAGTCGGACAGCTGTCACCGGACAGAGAAAAGGAACTTGGCGTTCGCCCTCGTCCAGCTTCGCCCTCCCCTCCAACCCCTCCGACCCCTCCGTTAAGCACACACATAAACAATCAGGAGGAGGGAAGCGTTTCCCGCGTGGAGTTTGCACGGCTGCGTTTTGACTGAAGCAGGAACAAACGCTTTATTTAGTTTGGGTTTTGCCACATTCATATGTGCATCCCGAGGTTGGGAGCGGGTAAACACGCACAAGTTGTGACTGTGATGTTGATTCATGTCTCTCTCTCTTCTCCTTCCCCCTTCTTTAAGGCTCTCCCCGTTACTTTGGAGCCGAGCGCTCGGCGGAGTTCAGCTCCTCTCGGCGCGGAGACGAGTCACCTTCTCTTTCTCTGCTCTTGCTCAGTTTCAGCAGTGACACTGGGGGAGATAGCTTGTTGATGTATTAAGAATATTAATATGCAAACAGTCTACCTGACAGAGTAAGGCAGCCTTCTGTTATGGAAAGATAAATATTATGTTTTAATTATAAAAACATAAAAAGGAATGGGGAAGACAGAAGAAGAGAGAGGGGGGAGGGAGGGAGGGAGGGAGGGAGGAGGTGTGTGTGTGTGTGTGTGTGTGTGTGTGTGAGCCAAGGAGGCTTGTTCCAGGAGAAAGGTAAGCTATGTTTTGGCAAAGATTTGGAGTTGAAAAGAGTGGATGGCATAATGCGATGCTGTTTACTGAGGAATGTGATGCCCTGTCATCTCTCCCTCCTCCTCGCTCCGCTCGCTCGCTCCCTTCTGGATTGCCCGTGTCATTTTTTCATCCTTCGCTCTCTCAACAGTCCATCTTTTTTTTTTTTTTTCTCCCCCCCTCTCCTCTTCCCGTTTCTGTCCCGGCTTCATAACCAAGCGGGGAATCCTAACGTGATCATTAAGACATAAAACAGGCTGATAAATGTTTCATAAGGACAAGGCTAGCCACTGATAGCCACCCAGGAATACTGAGGAGCAAACCGAAGGCTCGCAGTCCTTCCCTCGATCAAACACACTCGTCGGAATAAAATTGGAATTTTAAAATATCTAAAAAGCCTCGGCTAATTCCCACCATGGGTAATATTTACAAATTGAGTCTGAGAGACTGGGTAGGAGAGAGCGGGAGGGAGGGAGGGAGCAAGAAAGGAAGAGAGAAATCAAATGAACTGTGCAAGAAATAAGAGAAAGAAGAACAGAGAAATAAATTGGCCTTTTATATTGTGCAAGCGTGTACAAAAATACTAAGTCTGCATTTATCCGAGACATGTCAATCAGCGCAGCACACTGACAATTAGTGCGTTTGAATAGAACTTTTATCATTTACCAGACACCAGAGTCCTGACCTACTGTACAAAAATACAGCTCGGGGAATGAATGTGCCTGTAACACAATGACTGTCTATTTAAGTTTGGTGACACATAAAAAATACAGATATGACAGGCCAGACTCCTTCAAATGAGTGGGGGGTAGAAGGCTCAGGTTTTGTAACCAGCGAGTTCTCTGATTATAGAGAGAAGAAGAATAGTGCGAGGGGGGGAAGTAGTAGAGGAACGGATGTCAATTACAAAGAAAAAAGTAATTTATGCAGAGCGGAGGAACGGAAAAAAATGAGAGAGACATAATTCATTATTTTTTAATGCACATAGTTTCACACTCGTATATTACGGCACGCGCGCTCACAGAAGGCTGGCCTCATTTCAAAGCGCCGGCTGCGGCGTGAGGTGGCGCCGGAGCACGGCGGCGTACGGTGAAGACGTACCCCGTCTGTGATCAGAGAGATTATTGTTTTCATGGTGAGACATCGTAACCTCAAACGGGGCCGCTCTCTGCCGCGTGTTTGTGTTGTTTAGTTTCATTTACGGACATAACCGGGTTTGGATTAATCCCCTCAGGGGGCTGTGCTGAGGTCTGCCATCCCCATTCCCATAATCCACTTTGCCCAAAGCCCCACCAACCAACTGGTGGTCCTACACTGGGATAACGCACTACTCCAGGCTTCCTCTTTGATTGGAACAAACACAGTTTTATTAAAGATTGTTTGAAATATTCAAAGTAAAATCTGATTTTGTGACATTAAGAAGCGAACGTCCCATAAAAGCTGTAAAAACTGTGAGTGAACCGCGCCGTTCGTGCAGCAGAGCGGCGTTTTGACAAAGATCGTCTGTTTCATCGATCCGGATTTTTATTTGTTTGTTTGTTTGTTTCCTTTATTCCCAGTTTGGAGCCAACGCTCACAACCTCAACGGTGTCGTTGTGCGACAGCGATTTGATACCACTTAAGAGTAAAGTCTGTGACTTGCATGGTGGCCACATGTCACGTTTTCCTAAACAAAGTTGTGTTTTATCAGGTTATAACTGACACTCCAGTGTAAATCATGTACAGTCTGCTCTAAATGATAATGCAATGGGTGAAAGCACAGCGTGAATGCACCCAATTGGGTCAAAACCTTCAGAAACAGGCTGCAGATCAGTTGATAAGCTGGTCTGACACTGGCTGGTACATTCAGTTTGCATACAGATGCTTCTTTTATAATTATTTTGCTGCGTTAATTGTCTTTAATAAATCTTAAAACGTAATATTTCTGTTGAGTCTTCTGGCCCAGGCCGATCTATATATTATAGCAATTAAAATCCATGAAGGTATTCCTCTTTAGCATCGCCAGCATTAACGACACATTGGCTTAAATTAGCTGAGAATAGCTACTTGCATATTCAAAGTAGTCAGCTGCACTTTATTCCTGTTAATGACACAGTAATTACACTGTAACAGTTTGTCCGCATGTGTAATTACGCCCCCATTGTATCGTCGCAATTAGATGAATATCCACGCTTTATAACCTAAGGCGTCAAGTTGGCAAATCCAATTTCAATTTGTATGGAGCGAGCATTTTGCCTGCTTGTTTGAGCCGTGGTAAAGACCAGGGATATGCGGGCTAATCCTCGCCATGTTAAAACGCTGTTCCTCTTAAAAAATGTAGACATGGGGGATTCTCTGGAGAGAGAGAGAGAGAGAGAGAGAGCGAGAGAGCCAGAGGGAGTGTGGAGTCTCTTACAGCCAGGAGCCAAGAGGTGGGAGTGGGGTTTAAGCGTATTGGGAAGGTTGTGGAGGTACATGTAAGGATGTGAGGGACTTGTGCTGCTTCAGGCCTTACATGCATGCACGCAAAGCCTGTTTCTGACACATTCAGCTACAATTTGCAAAACAGGGAGACGCTATCGTGCAAAATGAGGATTTTCAACGGTGGGTTCGTTTGCATGTAAGAGCTGGCAATGCACCGGGGCGCGCGGGGGCGTGATGAGCTGCATTCACCTCAGCCCCTACCTGTTGCTGAATCCTCCTAAAACTGCAGCCACGCTGACTGCACAGCCTCTGAACGCAGCTTCTTTAAGGCCCGATCGCAGCGGGAACACAATGATACCGACGTGGAGTCAGTCCAAGGATGAGCAAACAAAAAAAAAAAAAAAATGGTGATGGGCATAAATGTAATTACCTCTTTGTTGTAAAGGAATAAAGAATTTTATGCTCAAGGTTAGCTGCTGAGCTATATTGTAATAAGGAAGGTCTTTAAAGGACATCTCTGACAGAGGCCTTTGTTTTTCTGCTTTCTCTTCCTCACTTCTCCCTTTTTTCACTCACTGCTTTTAAACAAGTGCCGTCTCAAAGACAAAAGCACGAAGGCTGACCTTCTTTCACAGTCGAGATGTTATTTTTGATTACTATAATTTAAGTTTAACTCAAAATTGCTGTGGGTAGGTGGCGGGGCAGAAGCTCACACGTACGTACGCACACACACACACACAGGCGCAAGTGCACACACACACACACACACACACACACACAGAGCCCACACAAGCCTTTTTTTAAAAAAAGATATTAAGATAAAGGCAATGGTACAGTAGCCACATCCTGCTACAGAAGAGAGTGATATGCACACATACTGTAAACCACCCCCCTTATCCCTCCCCCACACACACATGCACGCACACACATGCACAACAAACATGCATGCAGAGGAGAGGCATGACACCTTTCTCCACATGAGACTCAGACACGTTTTTTTCTCACACATCAAAGTTTCTAATTTGAGAGTCCCTGAGCTCCAAATGTGAATCACAATGTGTAAGTTGTGAAGAAAGGCAAGATTCAGTACTTCTGATTAAAAAAAAAAACAAAACAGGAAGCAGCAAAACCAGCATATTTAACTTTTTTTTAAAATCTGTTTACTCTCACGTTATTTTTTTTTCTCCTGAGCGAAACTGCGTCCCAGCCTGCTCGAAATCATTTTACCCCACTCCTCCCTCTCCACCTTCGCCGTGCTCTGCACAGCAGTCAGCCTGACGTCCTATTTTGACACACGCGCTCGCAGAGCACGGCGACAACAATGTGAGGACGGCCTTTCAGACGTGACAGTGGCAGACTGACAAAGAGCCCGAACTGTGCCAGCGTATCAGGCGGTGGGAGCCCCTGGGTGAGAACTCGGCTAAGGGTGAAACACACTACCTGTACACAAACCACACAAACACACACACACACACACACGGTTAGACAAAGACAGCAGGAAGGGCAACGTTAGCGCCCCTGTGAAAAGCAGCAGGCTCTGTTTCTCTCATGCAAAGTCGCCTGTACACTATTATAATTTATATTTGTATTTATATTTTTGTCTTTAATCATACCCTCCTTCTCCACAGATGGTGCCTGGGGGTTGAGATTTAACCACTCAGCTAAATCTAATGCATTTCTTTGTGCTTTGTTAGCATTTGGTGGTAAATACTATTGGTTTTATTTGTCAATTATTATTTTAATTTGCTTTTCTTTGTCGTGCATGTGTGCGAGCGTGCGTGCGTGCATACGTGCATGTGTGTACCAAACACTAGCTGTTAATACAGTACTTCTGAAATTGTTGAAACGCCACAAGCTGAACCCATCAGATTCAAAGTGCTTGAGTCAAAAGAGACAGACAGAGAGAGAGCGAGCTAGAGAGAGAGCGAGCTAGAGAGAGAGAGAGAGAGAGAGAGATGGAGAGAGAAACTTCCAGCATTAAAATTCAGAAGATAATTACATCGGCTACACCCCCACCCTGTTGAGAAAGTGTTATGTTTAATAGTCTCTATAAAGAAAATAGGTTTTTATCTCACTCTCATTTTCATTAATTCCTAATTGGGGTGGGGGGTTGTCTGTTATTATTTCTTAGATTAAAATAAACATAGCCTGTCCCATGTTCAAACCCATCACACTACACGGGCATGATAAGGACTTCATGCCTCTGTGAATAAATAAACAATTTCGTCTCCACTGGTGGAATTAAGTTGCTTACAGCCTTAAGCTAAGCCACTCTGATTTATATTTCTATTTATTTATATATTTTCTCAAAAGAAAAGCACATCCTCGCTTTTGCAAATGAAGTTCACCATTTTTTCTGACCTGCTTTATATGTATATCTTTAATTAGTGTCTTGTTTAGCTTAAACCGACTGATTATCGCATAGTCGTGACCTAATTACGGCGCGCGCTTCTTAACGCCAGCGTAGTGCCCTGAGGAGCGAGCGAAAGTTACCTTTAAAAACTTGTGTAATCATTAGCAACGAGCCTCCCTTAATCCCACTAAACATACACTTATCTAGCCCCGGCCGGCCTGTGTTTGCTGGGTGGAGGGAAGGGAGGGGTGTAGTTGTCTCTAACGTGTTTATTAAAGACATTTATTAATCGCTGTGGTTAAAACGAGTCCGTCCCCACGCTCCCAGTCTTTACTCACGTTCCACAGGGATCTAGGCAGCTAACCTGCAAACACGGATGCAGTGGTGAAGGTCTCTCTCGAGTCTCCTGCTTGGCTTAACGTGAACAGCAGCAGCAGCAACAAAGCAGCGTCGGGGGACGGCTGCTGCCATGTCCGGCGTACGCGTGTGTGATGCATTCAGCAAACTGTGCACATTTTAATTCAATAAAACTCTGCACGGCCATGTGCGTGCGTGTGCGCGTCTGGATGTTTGTGTGTGTAAAGTATCCTATAAAAGCAAACCACTCTGTGAGGGTGTGTGAGGGTGTGTGGGTATTTGTGTAAGTATTTCAGTTATGTGAGGAATGTGAGGCTCTGATTCGTCGGTGGGTATTTGGGTTATTTTTCATTCCCTTTTAAAGAGATGGATTTGACGCACTGATGTGTATACACACACACACACACACGCACACACACACGTCTATAAAGTGATTCTTAGTGGAAAATATGTAGGAAGGAAACACAATTCCCAAATTTAAATCAACAGGATAATATTTTGATCCCTTCCTCTACAGGCTGACCAACAAACACGGGCGGTTGTCATTCACTCTCTGACTTCTTCTTACCTGAAGATGGTGAGGAGGGGTGTGGGCTGTCATCTTGGACACTTCCTGTCTGGGAGTGTCCTCCTCCGGCTCCGCTCTCTTCCGTCACGTTGGATGAACCGGGGGTGGTGGAGCGGCTGATGGACTGGGACTCGGGGTCGCTGGCTGACCCGCGGCGCTCGTCCAAACCTTGCTGCTGGAACGCTTCGTCCATGCCTCTCCTGTCTTTGCCGTGGACGCGGGAGTGGACGACCATCTGATGGTATGTTCTGAAGACCCGGCCGCAGTCGGGGCATTCTGAGGGCTTCTCCTTCATGCCGGAGAGGCTGGAGAGGCTGTAGTCAATGTTTGGGCTTCCCAAGCCAGCCAGGGCTCCAGGAGCCTCGGCACCACCGTGGTGAGACATTAAGTCACGGTGGCTGTCAAAGCCTCTTCCATCCTCCTTCATGGACATCATGGCTCCGCTAGCGGCCTTGGATCCCTGCAAAGCCTCCGAGAGCTGCTTCTGCTTGGAGCTATCATTGGAAGCAATCAAGGAGTAGTCTTGTTTGTCCTTTGAGAAGGAAGCCAAGGCCCCAGCACCGCCCATCTCATCTTCCTGCCCTGGGGGTATATGGTGCTGATGCTGGTGCTGCTGCTGGTCCTTCGGCATGAAAGCCCTGTCCATAGCCATGCCACGGGCCATTATCTGCCAAGCTTGGTAGCTATTGAGGGAGTCCATCTCAGCCACTTTCGCTGCTGCCTGGAGGCGCTCCATGCAGCTCGACTTGAGTGGTGGCACGAGGTTGAGACAACCCAGGAGTGAGCGCTTCTCATTTTCTCCCAGCCCATGGCCCATGCCTCCTGCCATTGGCCCCAGCAGCTTCCCTAACATCTCCTTTTCCTTCATGGCTATCCCTGCTTTAGCCAACATTTGGTGCTGCTCACTCAGGCCCTGTTTATCTGGCGACAGGAAGCCTCCCTGAAGACAGGAGATGTAGCGGGAATAAAGGTTGGCGTGAGCTTCCTGAGCCAGATTATTCATGCTATTGACGGCGGCTATGTCCTGCTCACTGGGCTGCGGTGGCTTGCTCTTGATGGCGAGCTTGTTGAGATGCACCTTCATGTGGTTTTTGAGGAACCAGGGCTCCTTGAAGCGGCGGCCGCAGATTTGGCAGCAGTGTTCAAAGGAGTCCTTGTGCTTGCGCATGTGGCCCTTGAGGAACCAAGCCTGACTGAACACCTGGCCGCACACGTCACAACGAAATTCGGTGGCCATCTGCATGCCGCCGACACCACCGGCACCTTGGCCCTGCGTGGTCTCCGCTGTGATGTGGGCCTTCTCCACGTGACTTATCAGCTCCTCTTCGTGGGAGGCGGCGAACTCGCACAGAGTACATTTGTAGGGCTTGTGGAGTATGCGGATGTGGCGGTCCAGCTCCTCGCGCTTCTTGAACTTCCCTTTGCAGAAGGTGCAGCGGAAACCTGTAGTTGGGTTCAGGGACTGTTCGTCCTGGGTGCCGGCCGGCTTGGGTGAGGAGGAAGGCTGGGAAACCGTGTCTGGAGTGGCGAGGCCAGAGTGGGGGAGGAGGCCACAAGCCGAGCCCAGTTGCTGCTGATTGGTGTTGGAGCTGCTGTTGAGGCCCAGGTGGGGCGTCTGAGCTGTCTGCAGACTGCCGCTCCCTCTCATCTGCTTGTCCCTCAGGATGGCCCTCTCCTCCAGCTCGTGCAGCAGCCTGTTCTCCTCTCTGACACGGCCGCGGCCCTTACCGAGATTCCCCAGCTTGTGGGTGCGGAGGTGGATTTTCAAGTTGCCCTTTTGAGCTGCCCGGTGGTCACAGTAGGGGCACTTGAAGGGCTTCTCACCTGTGTGCGTGCGCATGTGCAGCGACAGGATGCTGTTGAAACGGAAGCGCTTGCCGCACAACGGACAGGGGTACTTCCTATTCTTGCGGGCGTCATCTTCTATATCATTCATCTGGGACATGATGCCCAAGTTCTGGCCATTCAGAAACTGCTGCAGGTCAACGCGGCCGTTCAACCCACTTAGTGCACCCGCGTCGATGTCTCGGTTGAGCTGATTGGCCAGCAGGGCCATCTGACTGCTGATGGGCTGACTGGCCAGGGCTGCGTGGTGGGTCTTCTCGTCCAAAGGCGTGGCTGCTTTCTCCTCAGGGATCTGTTGTGGGCGGTGCAGGTCGGGAAAGGCGTGTCCTAGCTGGGCAGTAAGCTGATGAAGCTTTTGACTGATGGGGTAGCGGCCATTTAAAACTGCGCTGCTCAGATGGGCATCAGCATCAGGCACCGCTGACGACACACCAAGACACAAACTAGAGTCCTCCATCCTGTAAAACCAGACATAGAGAATGATCCAGATTAAAAATTATAAAAATTTATGATATTTGGACGTTTGACAGGAAAAAGAATTACACTTAGAAGACGCTTTGCCGCGGCAGGTGCCGACGCGCTCGGCTTATTTGCTTCCCAGATTACACACAGAGCAGTATCGAACCACATGTTCAAGTCTAATGTGTTACTTCATTTACGGAAACAACACCTGTGCCGTGTCACTCGGCGGAGGGAAATAAAACGTATTGTTTTTTGATGCAGGGAGCGCTGCACGCGTTGCCGGCGCCGAGGGCCCGGAGAAATGCTGTGACTCCTTAGAACTTTTTCAAAATGTAACACCATTTTGGATGGAATAATTACTCTGTAAACACAGTGAGCAGTGTATAATTAAGCTACTTGTGCCCATCCTATCAGAATTCCACCAATTACACGCCTTAATGAAACGGAGCAACGGCATTGTCGGGAAGCCACCGCAATACTACAATTATGATATTAACAATAGCACTTAAAACCAAGGGGTTATTCCAGTAAACACAACACTCTTATCTTGTTGCCACGACACTTGTCTTGGCGCAAAATTCCATTAAAGAGCTGCACGACATTTGATGTGAATCACTTTGCTCTCCCTCTGCTTCTGCCTATTCCCCCAATTCTCCCTCTCTCCCCGCTGTCTTCGTCTCTCTACCTAACTCTGGTGCAGCTTCCAGGACGTCGAAAACAGCGGTTGCCCGTGCAGAAGGGGTTCCCCCGTGCTGCCAAAGGCGCATCGGTTGATGCAAAAATGAGGTAACGGATAAGCACAAACTCAAGACTGAGAGGAATAAGCAGGTGGCAGTTACTTTGCTGCACAGAATAATGCTTTAGTGCAGGGTTGCTGTTATATATACCATGGGTTTGTTGCACTGTCAGTTAAAGCATGCATATGTGGAACAACTGTGAATAAATGAAAAAAAGGGGGAATAACATAGGTCTTAATCCGGATCCATCTGCTCTCCAGATGGAGAGGTACGAACATCTATCTGCACACTTCCTCCGGCTGCTGGCAGGGGTCAAACCCTCAGAAACAATAACCACAGTTCTGCTTTGGTCAACAAAATATCGTATAATATCTCATTAAGCTGATTAGTATGCTGCCTGGTAACAGCGGCAGCCACCGTGTTATAACGCATGATTTTAATCGTCAAAAAATGCCATCATGGAGCGCCGGCGTTAGGTGAGTTCACGTTTAAGAGAAAGTGGGATTTCAGACAGCTTATGGATCCGATCTGGCGGCGACGGGGCACACCCGCATTAAATGTGTGCGCACATGTTCGGTATACGTTTTACAGCCACGAAGGGCAACTCGGGCTGCGCCAGCCTCTTTTCTCTTTCCTCTCTCACCACCTACAGTACGCTACCAAAGCGTGGACGACTCTAAATTGTGCTCGGCCCGTTTGTTTTTCTGACTCATTTGAATTTTTTCACTCTTGCTCCCGCTCTCCCTCTCTCTCTCTCATCAGTAGGAGGTTAGGCGACATAAGGGGTGCCTGTTCTTTTAGCCACTGGCCCCTCCAACACACTGTCGATGGTGGATTCTTATCTTGTGGACATGAATTAGACACTGTGACCAGTTTCCACTTGTGCTTAAAGGAATGTGACACTTGTGGGCTGCCCTTTGAATTCCCCTTATTTCTCCCCACAAGTATCTTAAGCAATTCAGCCGAATTCATCAAGAATATAATGAGCATGCTATGCTCTGCAGGCTCGTGTGTAGCAGCCAGGCATGCTTCTGTCAAAGCCTACTTAAATTTACGACAGATCTTACGATCGTGCTCTCATGTGACTCGAATAACGCCGCGCTCATCTGAGAAACAAAGCATCTGAGAGGCCTGACGGTAAAAGTTCATAAATGAACGGACAAATATATACATGCACACCCTGTATGTGTGCATTTACTGCGAGAATATTACTGGGAGGAGACTTGCTGGGAGAGATAAAACTTTGTTGGACTGCTTTAAATGGGTTAGGTTTTAAATTGTATTTATGTGACACCCCAGCTTCCATCACCAGGCGTGCTTATATCGGAGAAGACCTTATTTGAATGGGCCCTTTTTACAGAGGCGGCTGCCTTTTGGAATAGAAATCTGTGATTTAAACTAGGCTGATGAGCTGTTGCTCATTTGGGGAGATAGCAGCTTGCCCTTTTCTTCAATTTGATTTCTGCCTTTATCTTTAACATATAACAAAGGCAGATAGACAATGGAATAATGTGAAATGAACTGACGAATCCAGTTTGTGTTTTTTATAAACGTATCCTGGCTGACGAGCGTATGCAAATGAGGCACATTAATATGCTTGCCTTGCTCCCGAGTCATTTTATATTTTTTCCCCTGATTAAAAAGGACATTTCTTATGTGACATCCCCCCTCTGCTCATATCAACACACACACACACACACATGCGCGCGCACGCACACACACATGCAAGGGAATTTGAGGGTGGTGCACAAGCAGGAGCACACACACACACGCACGCACGCACACACACAGGCGAGGACATGCACTCAAAACACAAGCCGTTGACTACTGACAACAATTCAGCGTGCGCATGCCCTCTAAAAGACACGGCGAGTACGTTGCAACTCACCCAGCGATATCAAATGGCTGCCCACAGAAATCACATCAACACCTCTTTCTGTTTCAGCAGCGTCCCGACTGTTACTGTTACAGGTCTCGTGCAAAACATCCGTCAGACGCGCAGAAGAAAACAAGCCTATGCAATTTTAATTTAACACAACTGCGCTTTTAGAAGATCAAGGCTTCTTACCGGTTTTATCAAGGAGAGACTTGGTGCTACTCTGTCCCTGTTATGTCTCACTGTCTCTGCCATGGCTGTGCACTGTATCCTGCGTTTACTCCTGTATAACAACACATCCTCTGTAGCTGTACACTGGTACAGTATCTATCTGCCGTTATTCAAACCTGTATAACCTTATCATTTCCTGGCATATGCTGCAATGCTGCCTCATTAAAACTATTGGCTCTTCTGATACCTCTAAAACCACAAAGACTTCCTTTAGCATTTTCTCACGGCGGTTCAGTTGTTGTCTTTATAGTTTGTGGTTTAATATTCAGTAAAGCACCACGTGCACCCGTAAACACGCCAAAAAATCCTCGCACATTCATGCACACACTCAGAAACTGATTTCACTCGGGTTCTCTGAATGCATTTCTCCGCGCTGCTCTTTTTCTCTTCAAGCCTCAGCTTAATTATAAGTGGTATCTGTGACACAATGGAAGTGTATTTCAGTCAGCAGTTGAATGTGCTCGCTTCATTTCTGCCTTATCAAAAGTACTATGCATCATAAATGCTAAAGGGATTTATGTGTGTTTCTCTGTAATTGTAATCATATAAATTATTGAAGTATATGAAAGGCGGTGTCAATATTAGAAATGGCTACCTATTATAAATTCATATTAAAGGAAAGTGTTGCAGAGAGACTTCTGCACACACTTCCTGGAGTCACTGTCAGGCCCGAGCTTTGTCATAAAACTTTCCTCTGACATTTAAGACAAGATGGGGACAAGCTGAAGGATCGAAACGCCATTAGTTGAACTTTACTTTGTTATTTTGACACGTATCGACGCAAAAACCCATCGACTAATCACAAAGCAATACCTCATTAAGTCCTAATGAACAAATTCATTGCATTAAACAGATCAATCATTATTCACAATGTGCTGAATTCCATCATATTTGCACCAAATCATTAATGAGACGAGGGGGGCTGCGGCGCCGGCAGTCTGACGTTGAGGGGACAATGTGGGTATTTACCATATGTTACATGTGCTGAGAGTTGAATGCTAAATATTTTGTGATTGCACAAGCAGCAGGGACATTGAGATCCACGCGAAGGCTGTTTTCAAAGTACAAACAGAGCTTCCTCGTCATTCCAAAGATCAATTACCTCTGGGTAAAGTTGGTTTAGTTAGAGTTAGTGCTTTTGTAGGTAGAACAGACCAGATATGAGTTTCTTCCCGGCTTGTGTTTTGTTTCTATTGCAGGTGGTCTTTGCAAGGCGTCTAATTAATCCAATAAAAAACCTGCCTTGTTTTCCTTCCTCTCTCTCCCGCTCTTTGACTTCACTGCATTATTACTTTCTGTAATGAGGCGAAAACACTCTGAACTGCACATGGAAGAAAGTCACACAGCCGCTGCCAGATTCAATCCCAGCTCCATCCCCGTGCCTAGAGCCTCTTGATCAAAACTCATAACCGCGCTATCAAAGAGATGTGAAGCTTCAGAGATGGATTGTTCTGCAGACTCCCAGACATGGCCAAAATTAGACCTCACCTACTTTTAATTTTCAATATAGTTTATGGTTTTTTTTTTTATTTTAGCCACACTTTGGAAATGCATGTGCATCCCAAACAACTGCTGGATCATTATGGAGGCGTTCCCGGCGGCCTGAAGGAGCCCGGATCGCCCGCTGAAACACGCCAGCCGCATTCATGAGGACCTAACTTCTCAAGCGACGTTGAAAAGACCAAAAAAAGGCATTTTTCTTTTTTTTTTAAACAGAGAAAGAGCGTGGAAAAATGCAAAACTTTGAATAACACTGGATATTTGTAAAGTCCTGCTTCGCTAAAACACAGAAAACAGCTGCGACAGCCTGGGTTTAATGCGACTCCGGTGAGAAATATGAATGAACAGGAGCCTCTCTGCCCTCTCCCTTTTTCTCTTGCACAATATGTCATTGAGGGCTGTTTAAGAGGTCCTGTCAACAGGTAGTTCAACTTTCAGCTCATCCCCGCTGATCAGTGGGAGCCCTCCTGACAGAGAGAAAAGAAAGACACCGGGAGGGAGCGAGGGAGAGAGAAAGAAAAATGTTGTGGGTCTTTTTATCTGTCCGTCGCTCTGACAGCCTTGCAGGGGATGCCATGGGAGGAAGATCAATGCAGGACAAGCGGATTCCCACAGTTCATTGTTCCGGGCCAGCCAAATCATCTTCCCAAGACGGCCGGGAGCTCAAAGCTTCCCTTTATGATAACCATCCCTGGTATTATTCCCACTATGATGATGGTGACCTGCAGATGTCTCTGTGTGTGTGTGTGTGAGACTGTGTGTGTGTGTGAGACTGTGTGTGTGTGTGTGTGTGTGCATGTACATCTGTGAACACCTCTCCCCTCCTGAGCGCGCTACAATAGTGGTCGCAGCGGCGCGGGCAGACCCCTGCAGCAGCGCATAAAGCACGGCCATGAGCGTCGGATTAATAGCGCCAAACATTTGTTAAGCAGCCTCTGTTTAGCGAAGCACGGTGACAGGAGCCAAAGCCCAAAAATAAATAAAAATCACAGTAATTGACGTGATAACGACAGCGAACGTGCCTCATCTTATCCTTAAACGCTGCACCAACCCCGCGCTGACGCTGCGACCGCCACAGCTCGTTCTGTCGTCGGCGCTGTGTCCCACGGAACCGACGGCGACTTTAGGTGTTAAACAGATATTTATCAGTTAGCTGACGCTGTCCTGTTGGGAAGCACTGAGTCTGCCTCTCGGAGCAGATACACTAACAATAAAACATTAATATCATGTATGTAAACGCATTAAATCAGTATATCATGTATGTAAACGCAGCTCCTTTCAGTGGAAAAGACGCTGGAGGCTATCGGTCGGTCAGGTTGTGTGGACAGGAGTGGAGCACCAGTTTTCACAGTGTAGTAGAAGGAAGAGAAACTGACTGTTTCCTGAAATAAGAGGAGATAAGATAAAAGATACTTGATTTAATCTGAATCGCAGGAGAAGCTGTTGTTTCGTCCTGACAGCTTCGCATCCTTCCAGGCCCAGGCTGAAACTTTTACAGCCTCGCTCTTTAAATACGTTACTTATCCTGTTTCTACACAACTGATTTGTGTTTTTATTGACACAAACTGTGACATCTGCACTTTCACAGAGCTCGGACTAATGGCGCGGCCCCTCGGATCAACTTCCTCCTCTGCTCAGTTTGAAAACACGGCTCTGATGCTTTGTCCCGTACCTGTGTGGTTTGGTCTGGTGACTAAACTCTTCTTCCTCTCAAATCAGTCAGAAGAGCAGCACACAATGACACAATACTGTGCGTGTGTGTGTGTGTGTGTGTGTGTGTGTGTGTGTGTGTGTGTGTGTTGGACAACAAACATGGCAGTGTAGAGCGCTCACGCATGGTTAGACTGCGGGAAGAAAGAGGCCAAAGAGACAATGACCACAGTGTATCTGTCATAGCTTACATCACTGGCCACCCCGTGTGCTGCATGTCAATGCTGCAAACACACACACACACACACACAACACACACAACACACACACACACAGAAATCTGTAGGTCACATCATGGGCCAGTGCTGCTTTTATGCATCTCGCAGAGCGACTGCGGCGGTGACACGCGAGACTCACGGCTGAGGCTAAAACAAAGTCGAGCTGAGTCTCACTCTGTTTCTCAGGTGGCGGCGGCGAGAAAGACACAAGCAGCGCGAAAGAGAAAGTAGTTGAATGTCAATACGGCCTAAATAACAGAATATCAGAAATAATTGCTGTTTTCTTCCGCTCACGCTGGGCGCATTCTGGTAGAGTTTTGCATAATGACTACAGTGGAGCGGGGGGAGGCGGCGGTGGAGGTAATGGTGGTGGGTGTGTGGCGGCGGTGGAGGTGGTGGTAAAGGGAGGGGTTGTTGTGACAGGTGCTGAAATCAAACTAGGGAGGCAAGGGAGACAAAGGTTCAATTTACTAAGAGGAGACTTTAATTGTTACGCAGCTAATTAAGAGAAGAAGGATCTTTTTTTTTTTTTTGACTCCGCTATTTACCGCGAGCTGTGTGTGCATACATTGGGAGGTAAATTGTGCCTTCAAGCCAAGTGTATAGTAAGAGTGTGTGTGTGTGTGTGTGTGTGTGTGAATGTGTGTGTGTGTGTGTGTGTGTGGAGAAAAGGATGGGGTGCTACCTCAACATACAACATATCTTTTCACAGCTCCTCTGCTGCTGGGAGTTTGGGACTTTCTCTTTCTTTTTTCAACTAAAACAAAAGTCTATGGCTAATTAGCAGCACTCATTACAGGAAGCGAGTCAGGTAATTATTTTACATCATGCTGCCGATAATTGAATGATTCTTCAATGTCTGAATGTCTGTTTGAAAGTATCTCTTTTTCCTCAGCTCCCCGCAACCTCCACCGCCGCCCGCCTCCTCCCCTTTACTCCTTCCTTCCCTTTGTCTTTGAGGGAGATAAGAGAG
The DNA here is from genome assembly GCA_008933995.1 of Datnioides undecimradiatus. Taxonomy (NCBI): domain Eukaryota; kingdom Metazoa; phylum Chordata; class Actinopteri; order Lobotiformes; family Datnioididae; genus Datnioides; species Datnioides undecimradiatus. The sequence continues at coordinate 7,703,955 of WARS01000060.1, forward strand.
AGGCTGGATACAGGTACTGCTGCCATATGCTCTTGAATGAAAAAGCTCTTCTGTCGAAGCAAATGGGATTTTTAAATATTGAAACTGCCGCATGTCTTTTTAATATGACCGTGTTAAATCTCTCTTTATTCCATCACTTTGATAAACTCCCCCCTTTCTATCCATCTTCTCTCTCCTCTCCCGCTTTCTCCCCGACTCCTCTTCTTTTTGTTAATCTGAAGAGTTTGAAGGGAACTTCAGCTCTCTGAGAAGTAGTTAAACTTATTATGCAACCATGCATGCTGCGGCCCCCCTCCCTCCTCCTCCTCCTCCTCCTTTTAAGCAGCACACTTCCTGTTTAAGAAAGCAAACTAATCTTATCAAAGCCATCAGCTCAGACTTGAGTGGAAATGCTTGCGATTCTCTGCGTATGTTACAATATGTCTTAGTGGCGTTTTAACTGCTATTGTTCTCACGCGGTTTTGGCGTGACTGGGGAAGACGAGAAGAGAGAGAAAAACAAAGAAATCACTCCACCGCCTCCTTCTTTCACTGCTTTCGCCTCAAAGTCAGATATGTACAGCCGGCTAATGTGCCACTTAATATAAAACGAAAGACAGAGAGAGACAGAGCGAGAGAGAGAGCATTATCTACTTTAAGGCCAGGGTGTATTTATTACAGACTAATTGTAGCAGAGGAAGTGCTTTGGAGGGGTGTGCTCTCGGGAGAGAGGGCGGAGGGCCTCGGGGACATAAGAGAGCATGTTTATCTATCAGGCTTTATCAGAAAAACACTGTGGCGACTGCTCTTAAGATCAGAGATGGGGTTTGGGAGGAGCGGAGCGGGATGAAAAGGTTCACGGGAGGAAATAAAAGAAAAAGAGCGAGGGAGGAAGAGACATGGCAGAGAGGCAGCTTTGGCATCGATGCCAACGCCTCGGTGAAAAGCAGCCGTGATTAAAGCAGGAAGGAGAAGTTGGGTGAAACCTCAGAGGAGCGTTCCTCTCTCTTTTCTCTTTTTTAACTGCAGGCTTCTCTGTGAACCGGACTACAAAACTCACTGTTTTTACATGTTCGGCGCGCTGTCGCTGGGAAAACCTGCGCCCTCGCATTAGCACAGAAGTATGCAGCGCGTGCACACGGTGCGCAGAGCTAAATCCAAGCCTGTGTGTGAACTTTTGTCCTCACAACACTGGGAAGATAAGTCCTTTAAAGCAGTGGTTCCCAACCAGGGGCGCTTGTATCCCCCGGGGAGTTAGTCCTGCAGTTGCCAGAGCAGGAGAGGAAACTTTCAGAGCGGCTCAGCTTGTTAAAAAAGTAAAAACAGGCAGATGAAGACGTGAAAACCTGAATTAGCAGGTGCAGTCTGAACAAATAAGGCTAATAGCAGTTAGCATAAAGTAATGACAGTCGGGTAAAAGTGATGAATGAAGCTAAATGTAAACGATAAATGGTGGAATATGGCTAAAGGTCAGGAATATTAATAGTTAAACAGTTAAAATTAAAAGTAGGATCATTGGTCAGGGCTACAGATGTATACCAGTCTAATGAGTGTGTGTGTGTGTGTGTGTGTGTGTGTGTGTGTGTGTGGCACGGCTCACAGCGAGGACAGTCAACCTGCAGCCATTTCTGCAAAGGGACCAATAGGAATGAACGTTTATAATTAAGCTCAGACTTAGTTTTACTTTATGTTTAATGCTAGTCAATAGCCAATAATGATGCTCAGAGGTAAGGGTGTGTGTGTGTGTGCGCGTGTGTCTCTCTGAAGGTATGTCCTGGCCGTGTCCCAGAATTCCTTGCGTCTGTCTACACCGGAGCCTCAGCTCGGAGCTGTCTGTCCCGGCCAACAGCGCATTTCTCTCATTCTTCTCTGCCCTGCCTGACCTTCAGCATCGTCACCGACTTATCTTCCACTACAAAGGCTACGGTACACACACTCATTAAAAAGACACAGCACACACACACACACACGCGTGCAAGAAGACACACACACATTTTTGTAAGTGTGTGATCTGGCGGGGGGCTAAGTTCATTAAGGCAGCGGATATTTATAATGAAAAATGACCTCTCTGTGGTACACTGTGTGAACTTCTCCCTGGAGACACACACACACACACACACACACACACACACCTTCTGTAATCAAACTTACACAACAGACACTGTCCTGTCACTCCCTTTTACACCATCTAAGTCAATGCTTGAACATGCAACATGCAGGACGTGGCGCGTGCTCCCTTCTGATTGGCTGCTAAACTAAAACAATGCTAAAGTCCAGGCTGCGGCCTTTGGGGGCGTTTGATCTGCTGTCGCTGGTGCCTGAGCGGTCGCTGAGGGTCGCTCGGCCCTCGCAACTTGTGCTGTTTCATATCTTGACATTTACAGCGGCGCTGTGAAAATGCCTGTGACCGACAGGCCTGGCCAAGACGAGCTAGCTAGCTAGTTAGCATGCTAGCCGGCTGCTAACCGCCCGTGCCTGGCACTTGACGGAGCGAGTGAAGAGGCTGCATCGGTTTCCTTCAAATTCCCTCTCTCTCTGCACGCACACACACTCATGCACACACACACACACACACACACACTCATGCATGCGCACACACACACATATATCCATGAGTTCCAGAGCAGCCCCGGGGTGTTGGATGTGGACAGTGGTGGTGGTGGTGGGGGGGTGTGGGTGGTTATAATCTGCGCGCCCTCTGCCGTCTCCCATCACCGCAAAAACCCCTCTTCCTTTCTGCCTCACCTCCTTGGCAATCCCCGCTCCCCCTCCCACCCCCCCACACCCCTCACCTCCCCCTCCCCTCCCTCCATCCCTCTCCATATTTCTCCCCCTGTATCTGATTGAGATTAACAAATGTGGTGTTATTTGCATGCTGATTGCAGACCCGGCCGCCCCCCCCCCAACACCACCACCGCTCTCTCTCTCTCTCTCTCTCTCTCCCCCTCTCCTCTCTGTCTCTCTCTCTCTCCCTCTCCTCAATTCTCTGACAAACAAGAGAGGCAGGATCAGAGTAATGTGATAGCACAGCAGCCAGCCAACGCAATCTGCCTCAAAGACCAGGTGTTCGCAATCCACCTCCCTCTTAATTCCTGCCCCCATCATTTCTCTTGTTTTTATTCCTGTAATTCTTCTCTTCTCTTCCCTCCCCTAGTTCTTCTTCCTCTTCTTCTTCTTCTTCGTCTCCTCTCATCTATCCCTGGTGTGTTTATAAGGTTGTATTATAATCAAATCTGGAGCGAGGGAGGCCTGTCTTTTTTTATTAATTATAGGCCGCGGATGATGTGAATGTATTCCGAAAGCATCTTCAAAATAGGTCGGCGGTACAGTTTGCTATTCTTATCACATTTAAATGTCAACACGGTGCAAAGCCCTACAAATTAGTTCAGGCAGGCTTCAACCCCCATTTAACATTTAAAGCGCCATTCTGTAGGGCTCAAAGAGCGATTTAAATCAGTTTACACACACACATATATACACAGAGATAGCGCTTCGTCTTTCAAACTTCTCATTTCAACACAGACATTTAACTGCCAACCTTTGCCTGAGAGAATTCAGTGCACCATCGAGAGGGGAGACGGGGGAGGGAGGGAGGAGGGGGGAAAAGCAGGATGAGAGAACAAAAAAGAGATATAAAGCAACAGAAACAATGCATTAGCTTCATGAATAATAAATCTGCCCGTCTATCCGTGCAGAAAAGATCCAGGTTTGCAGCATCTCTGCATAAACCCACTGTCCGAATGAATAAATCAAAACAGGGGGACATTTTCTTGAGCTCTAGCCTATCACTGGTAAATAACAACAATGATTTGAAACACATCTGTTCATATGCGCTGCCAGCTAACCCCTATAGAGCAGCACTAGACAATAGAAGCCTAGCATTGTTGTTCCACATATCGGTGGCTGGGCATACCAAATAAGAGTTTACCCCTCACACACACACACACACATTCGCAGAAAGACATAGATCTATTGATAGAAACAAACACAATTAACAAGTAGGAATCACGTACGAGCCGCTATAAAACAGTCAACATTAGCGTCCTCGGCCAAATTACAACTGTATTATCCCCGTTTCAATGGGAAAGCTGAGACGTCTGTGAATTAAAAGCTCGATGCGACGGACGTGACGGCCGGACGTAATTGAAGGAACACAATATTAGTCGGGTTAATAACGGCGGCTCGAGTCCTTGAATTAAGAAACTTTAAAAGTCGAAACACCTCTTTGGTTTTATCGCATTATCTCTGGACCTTCCAGGCTCATTTGGAGCGGTCTGCTCGGCCCGGGCTCTCTGGCCTCTGCGCTGACGTTGATCATCAACAGTCCTGCAGAAACCCCCGCAGTCAGAGTCACCGGGAGCGCTGACGTCTTTAACCTTTTCAATCCCAAACATTTACTGATGGCATCAACATCGGACCACCGACAGATTGTGGCTGAGTTACAGTAAAGATTAGCAAACGTGCATCGCAGATATGATGCTAGTAATTTATTATTTTAATGTAATGCAGAGCGGGGCAGTGAAGACCAAATAGTGAAGAATGAACACGTGAACATTTTTGATAAATAATAATATAATAACTAAAAAAAGAGATTTAAATCGGCTCAAACAGGTTCAGAAAATCACAACATTTAACAACACCTACATTAATTTACGCTATCTAGTCTCATTTATTGACATATTTAATGTCAAGATATTGCCCGGTTTAAATCTAACGTAATCCAGATTACAGATTATCATAATAATAAATGCATAAATGCTTAATTTAAGTTAAATATTGTTTGTTGTTTTTAAGTTTTAATGATTTTTCTCTAATCGTATCCGATTGTGAGCAGACGTTGGACTCTGTGAAGTGGCCCAAAGTGGATCTTGAATTAAAACGCACTCGATGGCATCCACGTCATTTATTTACAGGCCGGGTAAACGAACGAACCCGACGCAAAATCATTTCCACCGAAGTTAAAACGTCTGGAGGAGGAGGACGAACGAACTCGTCACCGTCAGACGATAAATCCACAAACGTGACGTGAAGCGTGCGTGATCAGCACCAATGAGTCCGATAAACACTCCTGACCCAACTGCGCATGGAGCTGCCTTCAAGATGAGTGTGCAAAGGGTACTCCTGCACACACACACACACACACACACACATCCAAGTAACAGCCCCCAAGTGAGGGGGGTTATAAGAGCGGGAAAGGGGTGATTTTCAGCCTAAAGGAGACGTTGGCTCTGTCAAGCTGTTTCATGCCATTGAGATGCAAGATCAACTACAAGCCTAGGAGACAAGTTCTCTCTCTCACACACACTCACACACACACAGCCCTGGAGCTGTAGGCTTGTTACGAGACTTGCTTTGCATCGTTACACCGCTGACCCCGGCTGTTCCAAACGACTGTGTGTGTGTGTGTGTGTGTGTGTGAACGTCTGGGAGAGGCCGACTCGAGCAAACAAAGCCGACAATCACAGATTTGCAGGAATGTAACTAAACTCCCTGGATGGACAATCATAAAATTCAAGAAGCCTGAGCGGCGACCCGGGCGCTAACACGCTCCTCTGCTGAGCTCAGTCCATCCTGGTTCCTTATTAGTTAGTCTATCGTTACAGTATATACGCACAAGTATATATTAGGTAGCCTAATATGAGAACAAGAGCCAGTGTAGGGGTCACAGAGAGACTTCAGTATCAGCTTACAATTGCCCTATTACATCAGCATAAGTAACTGAATCCAAAGAGCTAACTAGCTTATAAGAGACCCAATCCCTCTGACTGGCTTTCCTCTACCTCCAGGCTCAGCTATGACTCTTTCTCATCCAGCTCAAAGCAGAATGCTCTATGGGTGGGCCCTAATGTGGACTCGCTGAAATGTCAAAGCATTATATATCCTTTTCCGCACAGAGTGGCCCCTAAGGGTTTAATTGACTATGCTGTAAAGTGAGTTTGAGAGCCGCGAGAGAGCGCGATGAAGATGAATATGTTTCATTAGAGGGCAAACAGAGCCTGATGGCTGGAATTGGGATTGAGAGGGGAGGAAGGCGCTAATATGGATAAAACACACGTTCATCCATTCCACGACGATGAAGCGTACAGGTGTAGCCGTCCACTCCTTGTCTAATCAGCGTGAGTGAACTTCACACATTTGGTAGCGGTTCTTATTTAACATGTGTTCGGCTCCCCCTCCTTCCCTCGCTCCTTCCCTCGCTCCTTCCCTCCCTCCCGCTCGGCCCGTGTCTTTCCCTGAGTCAAACAAGGAGGGAGCGAGCTTCCAACGACTGCCTGGCGACTTCAAATACTCGTCAAACAAAGAACAGAGCAGAAGACAGAGAGAAGAGAAGGGGCCCCGCTACTATCCCGCGGCCTTCGTTTACCAATTATACTGAGTACCTGCTGACAGGTGGGTTGTCACAGTGTCTGCTTAGCCACCCAACTCCCCTCGTCTTCCCCCCTTCAACATCCCATCACTTTCCATCCCGCGCTGTTTCAGTTTACCACGTGCTGCGGAGAGGAAGCTCCTCGCACCTCCGGGCGAACCGAGGAGACAAAAGGAAAAGGAGGATGAAGAGGAAGATCGGGGAGAGACTCGGGCTTTGATTTTGGAAGCATTTAAAGTGCGACGAGACAGATGATGAAAGATTATCAGAGTCAAGGTGGAGGACTGGAGGGAGCTATCTGCTGCTCTCAAGCGGGACTAGTTGCCAAAGTAGAGAAAAGAAAAGTATTTTGAAGGTGGGACAGTAACCCCTGACCGGGTCCAACCAGGCCTCGACGCTCCCAGACTTTACTTTTCCTGCTGTATTATTACGTAAGCACACATCCTCCATCACCGGAGTCGCTCTATCGTCGTTAAACCCACAGGAGCCTAAAACATCAAGTGGACGACTCCGGTTTTCCCGTAAAATCCCAACAAATTGGCACAAACGTTTAAACTCCTTCCTCACTTTTTCACTGACAGCGTCTGTCTCCAACTGCTTCTCTTCCCTGAAACACTGCGAGGAGGTTTGAAGACAGGGGGCCTCCCCCCACCCCACCATAATCACCACCACCGCCGCCGCCGCCGCCGCCGCCACCACCCCCTACCCATTTATCCTCTGTCTTGCCGTCTCAGAAACTCAGCCAGCCAACGAACACGACTGAGACAAAACACAACCATAATGGCTCATTAAAAGGAATGGAGACGACTTAGGCAAACAAAGCAGCCTTCACTGGGCTGTCACCGAAACTCCTGTGATGGTACGTCCAAACTCACGCTGGTGACAAGGAGGCGAAAATGTCTTCCTCCCACCGAAACTTGCGCTGGTTCGGAGTGTTTTGACTGTGCCTGACGTGTCTCTGTATTTGTTCAGTGACAAATCTAATGTGTGCACAGCAGAGTGACAGACCACTGTGCTCCCGAGAGATGAGAAAAGTGTGTGTTCGCCCTCTTTTCCTCCACGTCCTTGGAGACGAGGTGTAATTCGAGTCTTCTGCGCGTTCACCGAAATGTCTGCGGGGGGGGTTACCTGGAGATTCACCCACACACCAGAACCTAAACGTTGACCTGCTCGGACCTGGTTTTACTTTTCTGTGCTTCTATCGTGTGTGAAAAGCTTCCTTTAGATCACTTCGACACAGCTTGACGCGGCTTCTTGCTTCGGAGACACCTCGGAGACGCGCCGCGGTGCATCCTGTGGAATCACAATCACATTCGCTAGACCGGCCACAAACAGCCCTGGCTGCTCCGGCGCAGCTTGAACGTGGCGCAGCTGTACCCAGCGGAGTCACGCAATTAGAATGATCAGTGTCAGAAACAGGGTGAGTTAAGGTTAAGCTAACTGTTTAGCTAAAACTTAGTTACTTGGGAAGTTGGAAGTTTGAGGATTCAGGTGAAGTATGGCAGACGGAGGGATTAAAACCAAAAGATCGTTCCTGAATCGTTCTGTGATGACGGTGGCGGTTCAACAGGGTTTCTTTGTGGGAACCTTCACTGTGGCTGCACGTTGTCATGCATTCGTCTTCCTTTATCCTTCCCTTGTCTTCTGAAACGTGTTTCGGAAGGAGGAGGAAGAGGAACCGATGGTCGGGAATCTCCGCACACCCAACAAGCCAATCTCTGACTGCCAGGGTTCAGATTTCAGGATGCATGTGCCGCTCGCAATGTAACATCACACTCTCACACATGCACGCTCTCTACTATCCTTTCAAATGATGAAGCCATGCGTGTGCTGGTGTCAGGAAAACACCAGGAAAGACTTATGATGCTGCAGAAATGGAGAAAACAGTAGCAGGCTATCAATATTTAGTAGCACGATGCACTCTGTCAACTCCGTCCTGCCGTGTTTCACTTTACAAAACCTCCTCAACTTCTTTTCAAACACGTTTCTTCCCTTTTTTCTGCCTGAAGCCGGTGTGTGCGGCTAATCCCATAGGCCGCCACTGACCCAGCGCCTACTGCAGTGAAAGCACAGTCGTATCTGCTTAGCAATCCCCCAGTAATTAAGGAAGGCCCGCACCATGCCTAAACCTCTCCCTGACACAGTGTTGTGTCTGCGCTGCATGGAGACAAGGAGTCATAAGAGGCTTAAGGCTCATGTACCTGCTGCTCTGTGCGTGCATGCATGCGTGCGATCGTGTGTGTGTGTGTGTGTGTGTGTTTCAAGAACAGACGGACGGAAGATTAAAAAAGTGATCGGAACAGTAGAATTAACCACCTTTACTGCTTTCTTAATTACTGTGAAGTCCACCTCTGTGTGAGCGGCACTTTAAATACCCTCCAACTCCCGAGAGGCCCTGAAAATCCAACTTGTAAATGAACGAACACACACAAACACACGCTCCTTACAAAGGATGGCCAAAACGTGAACCCGGCGCTTCAGAGAAACTGGGCCGAACCATATGTCCTTCTGCGGATTTCGGGATCAGAGTAATTTCTTTTTGATGACGGCATTAAAAAACAAACGGTATCACCAACAACGACGACAGCTACAAACAGAGTGAAAAGCGGAGCATTTGATGATGAAGACGGGAGCGAGCGGACGAGGAAGGGAAAAGCCTGCGGGGAATACGTGTGTGTGCAGTTCCAGGAGAGCAAAGTAAGGTTGAACCTCAATAAGATCAGCATCCAGGGCGACATTACAATAAGGCAGAAATGTCTGTAATCTGTAATCAGGACAAAGAGCACTAAAAGCAAGTTCAAAGATAATTGTTACTGGTTTGGATTCCCAGGATGGCGGGAGTTAAAAGGCAGAAGAGAGAAATGGTAGGAGATGGAAAAAGCAGGATGCGCTTTAAAAAGGAGAACTGAGAAACGTTTAGATCGTGGATTTGAGGGAAGCGGCCTCAGTGAGGGTCAGCGGATTAGAGGAGGTGGACAAGGTAAAAGGCTGCAGCCCATGGTTAGAGCAGCGGGGGCACGAGAAGAAGAAGCCGGAGGAGGAAAGCATGAGAACAGAGCGAAACGGGCTGAAGATGTGACTCAAAGAGACGATTTATGAAGCCACAGGAAGCGGCTGCAGGAAACGTAGCTGTGTTGACACTTCACGCTTCCCTTTACAGAAAGACAATCCAAACAGCACAGCCAGTCATATCGCCTCTCTTCGAACGCTTCACATCGTACGTACCTTCACAGAACCACAGCCGCGTGTTTGGCTGGTTAATAAACTGCACTGATATAAAGCATCAAAAGTGAATCTGCTGCCGCAAAAACCGTGTTTTAGATGATCTGCTCTTACAGCGCAGGGTTTTCAGAGTGGGAGGCAGGCCTCCCCGGGGACGACTCCAAACAGTTTCAGGGGAGGCTCGGTGAACGGGAGTGAAAAAATATTACATTAGTTATTACATTAGTCATCAGAAAGGAGATCACATAGGAGAGCGTAAATGTTTGTGATTTGGTTAAAGAGATAGTTCAGAGACGCTGCAGTTTGCCCACAAACTACTGCTTTCCCCGCTTTCCCAGAGTCAGAAGCTAATAAACGCCTTCGGAGAGACCTTTCCTTATCCGCCCGGCGAAGTCTGAAGTCAAACAGCAGCATTAAGCCGCCTTGGCTCCGTTGTTGAGTATCTATGGGATCGGATAACACAATCATGATCCCACTGGCGTCCAGGAATTCAGCAAAACTAGGCATGTAAACCAGCGAGGTGAAACGCCCATGCGAGTGTGTGTGTGTGTGTGTGTGTGTGTCTGTGTGCGCGTGCACGGCTAAAGGTTTGAAACAGGGAGTTAACAGACTCTGTTCCTCCCTTCCACACACACGCTGGGCGCAGTTCGTCTTTAATCCGCCGTCAAAGTCGACGCGCAGACTCGTGAAAGTTGCTCGACGTGGCTAAAGCAGAACAGTGAAGCACGATTTAAGTTATTTTTATTAGTGTTATAAAAAAAAAAAAAAAGCACAGAGCGATCTGTGAATCCTTCCCGGCGGTGCGTTCGTGCGCTGATGTGAGGATCTGACGTCAACGTCGGCGTTCAGTTGCCACGTAGCATCGAACCACGGGGGAATACAAATAATTATCAGATACGATTGTTGAAGGAATATCATGAATTTGGCAGTTTCATTGAACGTGGTGTGAGAAAATTATTTTGCTGACTTCAGAGTGGGAGATGATTTTGGCTGCACGGCAGCACCTAAACGCACCGTCCCTCTTTGTCGAACTCAGACGTGTGATATCACTGAATGATCAGAGCTGGAGGGCCGATACGCTCACAAATTCAGCAGAAAATAGTCAAAAACCACGATGCTTTGTATTGTAAAGTATCACTTTGTGCTGATTTTATCGCCCTCCTTCATGAACAGTTGTAAAATCGACAAAGTTTGCGTCCGTCCCAGCCGGAGAGCACCGAGGTTTACGGCGTGTGCATCAACTGAGCATTTCATTTTGAAGATATGGACAAAAAAATAGTGAATATTTGACGAAAACGTCGGTCTGCACGTTCACTGCTGAGGTATTTCTACTTTACGCATCCACTCGGCTCAATTATTCGTTCATCTGGCAGCTTCAGTGACTTGTTATCGTGCAGATTTTATATATTTAACTTATTCTCAGTTAAAACGAGCTGCGCTTCAGCCAGTTTAAGCGTTAAAATGTGTCGTTTCGCACACTGAACCATCAGCAAAATCACATTTCACTCTCAAAATCTGCTTTTCTAGAAAATTAAACATGAAAAAATAACAGTAGGTGGATGAACTGCGGATTCAAATTGAGTCTAATTCAGTCGTCTCCAATCTGAAGTCAGCGCCATCATGTCAGAAAACACAACATAATTGTCTTTCGGTTGACAAGAACTAAAAATACGCAGACAATAGCTTTGAGATGAGCAGAGGCACAAAAAAATAGAAATGTTTTGTCCTTCAGCCGTGTTTTCACTCCACTTTCCCACCCCACGCCAGTGACTGCAGAATAAACGGATATGTGAATTAAACCCCATTGTTTTAAAAAAGATCTGCGGCTAAATTTAGGCGCGCGCTCTCGTTCCCCCTCGGTGTGAAGGAACGCGGCGGCTACGTCGCGTTTGTGTGTTTATCCCTCATTGTAATCTGGGGGCTACGTACGTCCCCGCGCTGTTCGAACGAGCGCGAGTGGCGTATCCGTGCATGTGTCGAGGCGAAAGAGAGAAAGAGAGGCGGGGGGGGGGGTGAAAAGGAAAAACACGTACACACACGTATAGTTCAGCCATGCGATTTTTGCAATTAGAAAAGACACAAAAATAATTATTCTGCAGCGCAGTCAGTCGACATATCCTGAGTCGATGATGCACGGATCACGTGTTTAATAAAAAAGGTTAATCAGTTGTTAATCAGAGGATTAATAACTTGTTATTTTCTTTACAAAACCATTAATATTATGCCATAAATATTTAATGTTGATAGGTCTCTTTTTTATTTTTTCTTTCTTTCTTTTTGGGAGGGAGAGACGGCGTGGGGCGGGAGGTTGAAGGGGGGGTGATATGTGCTTGGTGATGCAGGGCAGAGTGAGCAATATCCAGGCATTAATGTGCATTAATCATGCTTTGGTGAAGACAAATAAATTCATTCATGTTTATTAATACAACCTTGGAGAAAACAATACTCTTTACATTATTCACTGAGTTATTAATAAAGGATTTATGAACAGGAGGACCACAGGACAGACGCCGGCGATCAGGGAGGAGGGAAAATCAGACGCACACACACAAAAAAAAGGGAGAGAGGAGCAGAGGAGGGAGGTTAAAGCCAGGAGCACGAGTTCATTAATGTTTAGGAAGGAAGGGGCACAATCGTTTAGGGAGGGGGTGAAGTGTGTGTGTGTGTGTGTGTGTGTGTGAAGTCCACCACTGGAAAGCTGGGGGTTAAACAGTTTCTGCCCTCACGCTCTCTCCTTAACAAATTACCCTGCCCGTTTGCTAATCAAAGCAAAACAAATATTGCTTTTCATTCGCTCGATTTGTTTGAATGAACATACAGACATTCCCAAAATACTCATTCCCAGCTCAAATGTAATTAAATTGTGCCTTTAGTGAAAACATGCAGTGGTACTCCAATTAGTTGTGTTTTTGTCGTTGGGTAAAGACGGAGAATGGCAGTGGGTGCGCCCCGGGCACCTCGGGGTCCCGAAATAGTATGTCTTGGTGAGTGTGTGTGTGTGTGTGTGTGTGTGTGAGAAAAGGAGGGAGGGGGGTGTTAGACAATGTTTGGGTGCACACGGCCGCCTGCGATGACAGAACCGCGTTTTCAGAGATGGAGGATGGTTTAGTAATGTGATCGTATCATAAGGCCGGCAACACGGGGATATACTCGTGTGCGTGTGCAGAGCGTAGGCTGCGCACGTCCTTAGGAAGATGCAGTGTGCACATGAACAAGATGCAGTGTGCACATGCATAGTAGGGGCAGTGTAGGGGCAGTGAGGGGAAGGTAGCAGATACCTGTTGTTGCAGCTAATCAAGCACTGACTCAAACTGAAGGCCTGCACCACACGTCGGCCCGTACGAACCGAACTCCCCTGGATCAGGTCATTTTTTTAGGGTTAAGCCACAGAAAAACCCTGTTTTTGCTGTAAAAGTGCAGTTGTAGCTAATAAAAGGGCAACGTTAACTCCAGACCGATCCACCAACTTGACCTCCACAATCTGCCTTTCCGCAGATCCACATAAAGGGCACCAGAGATGTCGCGTTGCCACTGAATGTCAGCTCCCATTTTCCAACCGCGCGTCCCATCTGTTTTCAATATTGACCGTCAAATAAAGGCAAAATGCCAAAAAGTGATCTTTAAGGACAAAAGACGGATACGTATGCACGTTTTCTGAAAGTCACTTTGTTGCTTCCTGCGAGGAGATCACATCAAAACCAAGCCAAAACGATGGAGAGTGAGTCAGGAGGGCGTTGGTGAAGGCAGGCGCTGTGCACCGTGCTGCACCCATGAATCCATCTTCATATCATCGTCTGCCTCCACCTCAAACTCCTCCTGCTCCTGCAGTTTTTCCCTTTGTCTTAAGCTCCAAATTGTGTTTTTATTGAGGGCCCGTATGGATCGCTTGGCAAAATGTCATCCGTCAAGCTGTCGATGAATCCATCCTTTCATTTAATGATCAGCCTACCTGATGTGCATTTTACATGGCTGCATATACCTTTAATGGGAATCAATGAAAAGCAAATAACGCTGGAAGCCAGTAAGCTGCACGTCTGACGGACGGATGTGGACGCCGGCTATTTGTCAATACGCAGCGCCCCGCTCGCGCCCGCGCGGCTTCGCGCTGTATGCGCCCGGATGAATGCGGCCACAGAGGTGGCTCACGGCGGGTTAGACGCCGGCTTACACGTGAATCTGTACGATCCCGCTGCTACATTCTCCCACTTGCTCTGTCTTCATAAACCGAGGGAGAGATTGAGCGAAAGAGACAGAAAGAACGGAGAAGGTGGAAACGATGAAGGCAGGAAGAGAGAAAGACAATTAATGAAAGAGGAGGAGGAAGAGACGGAGGGCAGGAGGCTGGAGCGAGGGGGGGTGGAGCGAGAGGGGCGGCCATTGGACTTGGTTTCAGTTAAATACTGATTTCATCATACGATTGGGGTGGGGGCGGGGGCGCCGGTGGCTGTGGTTGTGGCAGCTCTAAAACACATAACTTTTTACGAAGTGAAAATCAAATATTAAAAATGACAGGCCTTATAAGTGTGCTGAGTGAGCTCGGGTCACGGAGGGAGGGAGGCGCGGGCGGCTTGTCAGCTACTATCTGTCAGGGCGAATTAGAAACAATCAGGGCCGAGTGAAAGGGAAGGTGATTGTTATTAAGCGGCGGGGCCCTGCGAGCGGGCGCCCCAGATGTGGCCGTGCATATAAAAGAACAGGAAGCCGGCAGTTTAATTCAGGAAGCTTGCCGAGGCGAGCGAGCAATGCCACAAAGGAGGAGAGGGAGGCGGTGGGTGCTGAGAGGAGAGGTGGTGGTGGGGGTGGGGGTGTGTGTGGGGACAAAGGATATGAGGCGGTTGGGGGCTCTGTCACCAATATGCTGGAAGTTAACATGGATAACGATTAGGGCCTTTTTGTGGGATTATTGCAGAGTGACGCAAAGTCTTTTTTTCCTCTTTCTTGCTTTTTTCAACTCAATATCCATCTCTGTCCATCACGCATGCCGGGGCGGGGCGGAGGGGTGGGGGGTGGTGATGGTCAGCTCACAGAGAGGGCAACAGGAAGAATCGCTTGTGCACTCTGGATAAGTCCACTTTTACACACACACACGCACAGGAGCGAGGTGCGACAGACAGACTGACAGGCAGGCAGCACATATGACAATTACAGCCTGATATCCTGGGAGGGCGATGGGACTGGGAGAGAGAAACCCCGAGCTGCTGTGTGTGTGTGGGAGAGTGTGTGTGTGTGTGTGTGTGTGTGTGTGTGTGAGAGTGGTGGGGTGTGAGTGTGTGTGTGTGTGTGTGTGAGCTCTGTCTGAGCGCCCAATCCCCCCATGTTTTTCTTTTTTATAATCACCTGACAGTCGCCTGTATTCCCCTGAGCCGTTGTCGACAAAACCGCCTACGCAGAGACTGATGGACGCGGACACGACTCGGTTGTGACTCCTTTGGTAGTGCTGTTATCTGTCAAGTTGCCCCCCCCCCGGGCCCTCCTGCCACCTCTAAAACTCTTTAAAGACAGACACCAGGGCTCGCAGACGCTATCAGGCGATGTAAAGTGAGTTGAGTTACCGGCTGATGTGTACAATATGTTCGGCGGGTGGCGCGTGAGTGACGGGGGGGCGACAGTGCTCTGCAGAGAGGCTGCAGACTCAAAGGCACGCTGCGGACTTTAAAACCCAAAAGGGCCAAAACAAGCCTCGACTTAACCCTTTAGTTTAACTTCTTTATCTGAAACAGACTGCTAGCCTGATGGAGTAATCAGGAATAATAAAACACAAGTACTACATTTACTCGACGCTTCATTCGGACAAGACAGCGAAAGCCGATCCTCGCGACCCCCTCGTCATACCTCCTCTTACCTCTTGAGACGAAGTCAAGTGATTCATTGCTTCAAATAGTTTCACTTAACACCGTTACGCGGAAATCACCGGGAAGTAAGAATGAAGAAAGAGCAGAAATGAAGGAGGTTGTTGATAGTTTCTTTCATATAGTGCTTCTGTCTGGGAGCGTGAAGGGCTTTGATTTCTGTTTACTTTGTAGTGAGAGATATCGCAAGAAATTATCCCTCCCCTTAAGAATCACTGATCATCCAATAGGTTGAAATAAAGCAGGTCAGCTACCTTTCTTCTTCTCTTCTTTCTTCTCAATACGCTTTCCTTCTCTTTAAGGTCGCCTTTATTGTGGTGATCAGTCTAACACTCGCTTCAACACTCGCCGTTTCGGTTTCCACTCTCCTGCGTTTCTCTCTCTATTGCCGCCATGATGTAGCGGAGGTTATATGGTGTTAAACACAGAGTTGCTAAACGCCCTCAAGGTAATAACAGCGAGTGTATATACGGTGCTGCGCTGTATGGCGACGGGAAGCCGCTGCCAAGTGTGGAGGCAATGGAGACGGAGAGAAAGAGGCGAGAGGGAGGGTGGAAGTGGAGAAGGAACGGAAATAATTAGCAGACAGAGAGGTGAAGAGAGAGAAATGAGGGGTTCGGGAGAGGAAGAGGTGGAAGTGAGTATCGCCAAAAGCAGAGGTATAAATAGTCAAGGAGAAGTGAAACTGTTGATGCACTGTTGTGACACTGTTACACGGCAAGCCGGTGAGCTTACAGTGCGCCGAGCCCCCAAGTGGCGTGTTACATATTTAAACTAGCTGCTGCACCGGCCCTTTAATATGTTCATCCACTTCTATTTCAGGGTCTAAGTGCCTGTGATGCACCGATATGAAAACAGCCGTGAGGGTGAAGACTCCCTGTCGACCTTCAAAATACACAAAAAAGCTCATTTTACAGTAGAGCAGTTAGGGCTTCTCTTCATGACTCAAATCACGTTTTATTGCATTAAATGTAACGTAGATTTTCACCTATAACTAAAGTTTGGTCAATGAAAAACTTTCATTAGGTCACCTACAGATCATGTGGATGATGAGCTTGGCTGCAGATCTATAATCTATATATTCAGATCAGGCCAGAATAGTTGAACTCTGTAACGTGCAGGTCTCTCCTTGTCCTGTCTATCATCTGCCCACCTGTTCGCAGCACACCAAATATGGTCATATGCTGCTGATGTGCAGCGACATGTGGAGTTTTTATCTCGCATATAATGCAGAAAAAAATGCTTTTAATAATTTATTAGTGACAAACAAAGTTATGATCTCACCGAAATCTGCTCCAATGAAGTTATTTGTTCAGGAAATCAGTGCCCGGTAAAAGTTGCAGTGGTGTCTTTTTCATTCCAGCTCAATATGTCCTTCAATGATCGCCATATTGGTTTTCTGTGAATCTTCCACTTCGGATTAAATATCGCAAACGTGAAGAGACGGATAACATGTCTCCACTTTGCACACACCCCACAGAACTCCTGGATTCTCGCCCCAGAGTCTATTGGGGAGTTGTCGCCATCTTTATACATGCAGACACTACAGAAATATGTGTTTGGCATAATAAAATGTCAGTTTAATGCCCAACACATGGTAGCAGCCCGCGCAAACTCACAGGCTTTGTGTTTCCATGCGATGTCACCATTGTGCTTGATTGAAAAGTGACGACAGGTACACAAGAAAACAGTTTTTACAGTCTATTCATCGTGACGCACCAACAGACAAGACGTGGACTGCATTGAGCAGAAAAAATAGTTTTTTGGCGCGATAACCAACAGAAACGGTCCCTCGACAGGTTGCTCAGATTTGGTCTGGTGAGTGCAGTTACATGTCCATACGAGCATATGGACAGAAAGGAACATGCTAAAAGAAAGTGAAAAACAGGAGGTATGAATGCTGTGGGAGGGAAACTGCTCCTCCTCAATCCAATCGAACCTCGCTTTCTCCAGGAAGCCAAATCCAGGCTATGTCTAAGATTTCATACAACGATTAGCTAAGGAGGATGAGGAGGGATATAGAGATGCACGGAGCAGCATTAGCCATTAATCACCAAGGAGGGAGGAGGAGAGAGAGGCAGCGGTAAAAGAGAGGAGGACTGTCCTAGCATGGCTCAGCATGGGACTTGTACTTTTGCTGTCTGGACCTCCGGGGGTCTCGTGTTTGACTGCAGAACAGTGGCTCAGTAGCTGTGGAGGAGTTTCCTAATCCCGGGCTGTCGGGAGGGGGATATTTACGCAGCACTCAAGATGCATGGTGTCAGTTTATGGTCAGACCAAGACGGTGCTGTGCCTGCGCTGCTTGCATTTAACCGTGTTTATCATTGAACAGAATGTAACGCTTTGGCGCTTGCTGAGTATTGTGTCTGTAATGACAGCTGGCGTTAAGTTCCTAATTCGATAGATGATTATGCCGGATACTGCTATCAACATCTACAGTATTTTTTATTTTGTTGCTCATCAACGTATGACGAACCCTGCTCTGGTACAGCTTCTGGGTTTTTGTTGCTTATTTTCAAAAAGAGTCCAAATGTGGACTTGAGTTTTAGCTCGCCCAAAGGCTCAGCCGTCACTGTCGCCACACAGCAGCAACCATTTTGTTAGCTAGCGGAGGTTCGCACCCATTTACACACGCATAAAGTCCTAACACGCCCCAAACGGCCACGCCGTTTCCTGGTTTCTGTTTAAACTGTTCATACAACATTTTCTCCTGAGCTGGGATACTTCCACTCATATATGGAATAATTGGGTTAATTAATGGGTTAATGTTAATAAGTCACACAGGTGCACGAGTTTCACCTGGCGCCGTAAGCCTAACTGCAGCATTCCGGCTTAATACGTAGTTCAAAGATGGCCGCCGTGTTCGACCGCCTGTTACCGAGTGAGTCGAAGACGCACCCACTGCAGGTCACGTGACAGCAGCTAAACCATCGCAAGCAAGCAAGCAGCTCCATCCGCGGAGGAAGGTCATGATAAGTGTCCGAAAGCTCCGGAAACATGGTGATTACATGCTGAATACTTATTTCCGAGGTCGACAATGAACTTAAGAGTGTTATTTTTAAATTTCTGCATTAAAATACTAAAAACAAAAACAACCAGACTATGTTTTCCTGTTTTGTTGACCTGTGTATTTACGAGTTTTACAAGTTTTATCCCTCGCTCCTTTGTGTCAGATATTGTTTTATATGTTCATGAGTGGTGCTGCCGGGCGGTCCATAGGACAGAGGCCTGAGCAGCTTCCCACCTCCAAGGCTGTCATCGCATTCTGCGGTGAAGCACCACTAACGCCTTACCTAACGCGTAGTCATCATGTGTGGAGGCAGGAAACAGGGTGACCATAAACCAGAATGGTCCTCACTTAGTGCCCTGCATCCCCTTCTATCCCCTCCCTCCTCCCCTGCCTCCCCCCACCTCTTTTCTTATTTTTTAATTTTTTTTATTTTTTTTTTTCTGTACTATGAATAAATTTATCTGTCCCGACATGAAAAATGTGTCATCACCTAAAATACACCTAGGCTAAATAGCAAGCATATTAATTTTTAATGCCTGCTCATCCTATGCTGCTATTCTCATATCAGGCCTGTCTGCCAACAGCTGTTTGCTGGCTCTCTGGCTGGGAATTTATCGTCCATCTAGCTACAAAGAGGGGAGAGAGGGAGGAGAATAAAAAAAAGAGATGGGAGATATTGTCTACGCAAGATGAGGCAGAAGGAGGACAGATCTGTGTTTTCTGGCGGATCCTCATTTCATGCTTATATCACCTACACCTTTAAATCCTTTCTTGCTTTGATATACGAGTGATTCAATTACACTAATGCCAAACATAAATTGTTGGAGATTTCTTTCCCCCCTTTTTTTCTCTGGTGGCGGTTACAGCCGGTGAGCCTCCTCATACATAAAAGAGGAAATATGACAGAGGTGACATTGACGCTGGAGGTAGTGACATTGGGGAGAGCGTGCAGAGGGAGACGAAGACGCATCAGCTAATGTGCCAGTGTAGTGCTGGAATGCCACCCATGTGCGCTTTTAGGTGGCATGTGGTGGATGATTATCATAGATTATCACAAATCCAGATTGTTACAAGTTCTGGTTCGGCGGCTACAAAGTGTTAAAAGGCATTGTAGCTGTGTGACTGTGTGTGTGTGTGTGCGCCTGTGCCTGTGCGCGTGTGTGTGTTTTGGTTTAAGACAGAGTGCCTGGGGATAAGACTAAATGGTGAGGAATGACGAACAGTTGGAGTGTGTGAGTTTGTGTGTGTGTGCATTTATTTGTGTGTGTGTGTGTGTGTGTCTCATCCTTTTATGGTTACAGTGTGCAGAAGAGAGGATATGCATGACACAGGGTTTGGAGAAATGCACTTCACTTTAAGAGTTTAAGGGTTTTAGCTACAGGTTACAGCGTGAACGCTGTGGCATGAAAGGTGCGCTGGTTTACCTTAACACTCCAACTGCATACTGGAGTGCAACCTGTCTGTTAGGATCAAGTGGCCTCTCGCTGTCACTCCTGAATGACTGCTGCTCGCTGGAACGGCCACCTGGAGAGAGAAACAGAGGCAGGAGGAGGAGAGGGGGGAGATTAGAGGAGGAGGGATCGTGGAAATATAGACCCGAGGAGGAGAGAAGATGGACAGGGGATACAGCACGGAGAAGACGACAGTGATGTGGTGGAAAGGAAGAAGAAGATGAGGCGGGGGAGGCGGGGGGGCCATGTCAGTATGAAAATCTAACAAATTAGCGAGCGACGCTGCAGGAGGCTGCCTGGCGAACGCAGCCGTAAAAAGGTTAAAGATGAAATCAGTTATGTGTGCCCGGAGGCACAGCTGAAAATCTATCCCCCAGGGCAGGCGCTACCGGGCTGACGCCGAAAGGCAGACAAGAAGCCAAATACTGCACGCCACTCGGGATCTTTCATTTTCAACCGGGACAATAAGGGCTTATATTTATCAGGGCCTCCCGAGCAGCTGCCACACGCCTGGGACAACCTCCACTTCATTTTTGCACTCCTCCTCTGCCCTCTCCTCCTCCTCCTCCGTCTCACCCTCGCACGCCTAAATTGAGACCCATCGACTAAGAAAAGGGCAGAGACCCTGGATTGCCATTAACCCCCCTTTTGTGTCACTAGGACTGTCTAACACACACACACACACACACACACACACAAAATGCCCTGAGATACACTTGCTAAAGGTCTGCCCCCCCACCCCGCCAGAAAGAAATATGCCTTTATCATTATGGCCTTGGCACAGACGCTGCACCTTCATGTCTTTGTTTCTGCTGCCCATGCCACCCAAGACACACACACACACACACACACACACACACCCACGCCATTCTGCAGACACACACCAATTCTGCCACACCTGAATTTAATCTCTCAACTGCTTCCCAGGAACATCTCTTTGTCATTAATCTGCTTTAATAACAAAATATCAAATCTCTGACCACCGCCTATAAATCTGGAGCAGCATTATGATAAGCGGAAGATTGGGTTTAGGGGTCTGAGTTAAAATAACTGGCTGTCTAATCATCTGCACAACAATATTTGCTGTGAGGCATTCTAAATAGAGATTATCGCTAGTCCATCTGTACATCATTGATTTGAGTATATTGTTGTTTGGGGAAGAGAGAGGGCCTTGCCTTTCTCTGCTGTTATTAAAGGGCTTGCTCTAAAATCAGGGGCACAGCAATGGAACAACTGTGGCACTCTGGTTCAACCTCCTCCCCCTTTAATCGCTGTATGCAGAGGAAGTAGAAAATAGGACGGGCTGGATTCGGTTTTTTTTTTTTTCCACCTCTTCTTTCAAAAGGAAGTATGAACTAAATTTTCTGCATCTTTCTTTTTGTTTGGCGGCCACAAAGAGAATGGAGAGGGGAGGAAGGTATAGAAAAATACACACACAGAGAGAGAGAGGAGAGAACAAATAGCAATATTACAAACACGCATGCACGCACACACACACACATGCAGAAAAAAAAAAACAAGGGACATCATTAACATATGAATGCCATATGCAAATGGTAGGGAGAGAGCAGATGTTGTTGCATTTAATTGACCTATATGTGAATTGCATCCAAACCAGTGTGTTTTTGCCCAAGGAGTACAGTTCTGACTGGCTTTCTAGTACCACTAACACACGAGGCTGAGCACGGCCATTTTAGCAGTGTTTTGGGCGAGGAAAGAGGACAGAGATGACTTAAAGATAGAAAAAGAATAGGAGCAGAAATTGGATCCAAGAGAGGGAAGAGTCGCTGAGAAATCGTTAAACACACCATGCAGTTCCTTCATCTCCACTGTGAACTGTGTTTTTGGCTTCCTAACAGGTGGTGATGGAAAATATTCAAGGCGACATTTATCTACAGTGTTGTATCTGAGCACGCTCTCCTTTCTCTTCCGGCCAGACCCGTCTGACAGGCCACAGTCACCACGGAGACGTGTGTTTCAGCAGAGTCATGAAATAAAACAGCTGAATATTATTAAAATTCAAAACATAATAATAAAGTCTGCTATAATAGAGCAGATTTCAGCTTTGATGTGACACCTGTGGTTAGCAGCGGTAGCATCAGCTTCAATTGCTGCATCTGCAGGAACCAAAACACTAAATCCACTTATTAGGGATTCTATATAAAAAATCAAATAACGAAAATGAAAACCACGCGGTGCTTCTGTAAGTTTGAACCAGTAACGCCACAATATCCAGCCGCTAATCAACCAACCGCAGGGCTGGTATCCATGAGCTGTTAGCTAGCAGCAGCATGCGTTACGCCAGTGTGTCGCCACAGACGCCACGTGGGTTTTAAAAATATCGCTTTTAAACTTAAATTGAATTAAATCAGCGAGAGCAACACGGCCCACACACTGACGACACAGATGAAGCTATAATTATTAAAAGTGAGCGAAACAAACGGACACCTCTTGGTTTTAGCCGACAAACTACTAATCCTGTTGTTTTACTGATTCTGTCTTCAGGAGGGATGATACAGCCGCTCTTACGTGTGTATCGCATGAAAATACAAAACCTACTTGTTTTAAGGCTTCATCTCCGTGGTGTTTGAGGAAATCAAACTGTTTCGCTTTGCTCATCTCAGATATTTCATTTAATTTGCATTCATTCGCTTGTTTCAACTGGTTATGCACATGCACCAGTGCAGGAAAAGCAGGCTTGACATTGAAAAGTAGGCTTAATTTCAAGATAAATAATTGCTGAAAAATGTTTTAAAATAATAATGATGATGAGTTTAAGGGTAGAGGTCTCTACGTGCAGTGCGGGGGGGTGCAGTATTTCTGTCTTTTTTCTTTTTAAATCCTGCAGCACCTGGCCCAGATTTGAGCAGGATCCTGAAGTCGGGTTCGTGTTGTCAAGGGGCCGCAACACAACTACACGCTTTGTCGTGCAGGTGGAGGCGGAGGAGGAGGGAGAGTCACTGCAGTGTTTGCATGGGTGAGCCATGAAAACACAGATGCTATTTTCATCTGGGCCTCTGCCTTTTCTTTTTTTTATTCTCCTTCCTCACTCCCCTTCTCCTCTCCTGCTCCCCCCCCCCCCACCCTCCCCAATCTTGGGAATGTCATTAAATTGTATTAAATAGCCTTTTGTCCAGGGGGCAAGGACCACCCGATATATGATAATACATTAAGGCCCCAGTGTAGCAGCCACTGAGCCGAGACCATCTTAAGAACAAGCAGGGTGCGTGCCGCTGTGTGTGTGCGTGCACCAAGCGTGCGTGTGTGCTAAAGAAGTGGACGTGGGGGGGGGGGGTAAGATGGAGAAAGGAGGATCAGGGAAGTTGGGTGAGTGAGGAGAGATATGGAGAAAGAGGGGGAGAGAACAAGGTGGCGTGGCTGCCTGCCTGCGCATGTGGCTCCCTAACAACTGTGACACATACTAATAGAAACATACCTAATAAATTACGAGCTTTCAGGGTCTGGCAAGCTGACATTTTCTCTGTGCGCGGGACAATTTCATATCTGCGGCGCAAAGTCGAGGGGGCTGCTGGACCAAATTGCATCACACGGCGATGCCAGAGGATTAGCATAAAAATTAACACTTAAATTTCAGCTTATTGTCAACCCCACTCCTGCACCGGCTGCCTCACAACAATCAATTCCTCTTAGAAATCTGATTAGATTCCATGACGCTTATTATCCCAGTCATGTCTGCCTGCCCCCTTCACTTCCACCGCTACACACACACACACACACACACACACCGCTGGCATTGTCAGAGCACAGGCTGCCACGACTGCCCAGGCCGCTTGTTTAAATGGAATTAAGGAGAAAATAAATCTATAGGTGTGGCATTTCCTTTGACAGATGAGGCCTCAGTCTGCATCCGGGCGCTTGTCTTGTCGTTTCGTGCCTCTCGTGTCCGTTGCAACATGTTGATGCCGCATCTGTTGCCAGTCACGTTCATTTAAACTCGCGGGCGCTTTGCTGCGGCGGCGGTCAACCGCGCAGCTCTGAGTGATCGCTGGTCGCCGCTTTTCCTTTTTTTTTTTAATATTAATCAGAGTATTTAGATTACGACCTCTCTGCTTTAACTCAGTTTTATTCATCATGAGGCGCCACGGCGGGTTTTACGTCTCCTTTCATCTCCACCTTTCCCCCTTCAAGTGAACTTCATCGCATCTCATCTATCCTCGAGCACACGGGCGTCACAAATGCTTTATGTTTACAGCAGAGAGCTGGAATGATGCTGGGAGGAAAAAAAAAATCTCCTTTTGAGATCTCATGAGGCTGTCGCAATGAAATATTTGTCAATAACGCTTTCTGTTGAAGCACATTGCACAAGTATGTACTAAAAGCACAGCGCACGTTGGGTGGCTTTGGTAAGACTCTTGATTGTTTAGACAAATGGCATTTCATCGCATCCAGATGTCTTTAAGCTGTGCTCAACCACCATCTCCGCTTTCCAAGGCGCAGGCTGAATGTATACAAATATCTCCTCATAACTGCATTCCTCATCTGGGCCTGCAAGCGTCAGAGCGCTCGTCACAGAGCTTGGATGACGGCCCGCGGTGCAGATAGTTAACATTTGATATTTAGGTTGTGTTGCTCACAGGACGCAGAGCTTCAGTGGAGCCGGGCAGCAAACGCAACAGAAATCAGACTTTTTTAAAGTGATTTACGGCGAAACCGCGCACGAGTCAGATGCTGCAGAGCAAAAAAAAAAAAGGCAAAAAGCCCCAAACAAGCGTCAGGAACGAGGTGCACCCCGGCCGGGACAGGCGTTATAACATAACGCCTGGTACAAAGGGTCCCGAATAAAGACGCCCACAGGGCTGAGAGAGGGAGAGCGAGAGAGAGGGAGAAGGAACAAATCATCTGATGTTCTAAGTGGATAACAACAGCTCCTGCTATGCAGCAGCGGAGGCGCAGAATAATTTAAACCAGCTACCCGGCTACCCCACCCCTCCCTCACCCCTCCCTCACCCCCCTGGCCACCCCTCTATTCTTATGTTAACACGGCTAAAGAGGAGTGGGCCACCCAGCAGCAGAGAGCAGAAACTTAAGTCCACGCTTCAGGAAAAATAATCCATCTCTCTGCCTCCCTCTCTCTCCCTCTCTCTCCCTCTCTCTCCCTCTCTCTCTGCCTCTCTCTCCCTCTCTCTCTTTGCAATGTAACTTTACTCACTTACACACACACACACACACACACACACATACCGCTTGGTAAGGGAAAGGCTGAAACAGATACAGAGGGGAGAGCACCAGTACATTTACTGTGCCTTCAAAGCATATTACTTTTCAGACAAGAGTTTGAAGAATAATAAACCGAGCGCTTAACTGGGCTGTTTTCCCTTTCAGTTAACGCCACGCAACGGCGAGGCGGGGGCGAGAAGAATTCATAAGTCTTTAAATGCAGAGTAAACACTGCTTTCTTTGTTGATTGTAGAGCTCTGTTGTGTTTTTTTGCGGATCTTGCCCCCTCCTCTCCCCTCGTTCTCTCTCTTTGTCTCTCCAATCTCCACGCAGAAGGCCGCTGTTGTGTTTGGTCTCCAAACAGCACATCTGAGGTGCACACCTCGCTGACATTTTATAGGTTCAAATCCCCGAGAACGGGAGAGGGAGCGAGTCATATTTTATACCGGCGGTTTATTTTAACGGGCGCTTGTAATTAACGCAGCATGTCCTCTATCTCCCAGCCATCTATGCCAAGGCCTTTATTTAAACAACTTTATTGTGAAATGTTTGCGTTCTCAGCGTTCGGCCGGGGCCCACACACAGAATATTATTTCATACTTCAAGGGGAAGCGTGGGGCGGGGGTTGTTGAGATGGGGGGGGGGGGCGCGCTTTGGAAGAGTTTACGCTTTGAGCGGTTATTATTTTTGATTACAGCAAGACTCTTTTTAAAACGGATCAAGCACGGTAACCTTGCACACACACACACACACACACACACACACATCTACAGACTCGCACTGAAGTTGTGAGAGGAACCTGTTTACAGAAGGGGTGTGCAAACCTGAAGCCTTCGCCGGGCCAAATGTACAATCTCAGAGTGATTTATGAGAGTAAGATCGCACTATTTATGTCCAAATGAGAGCACTTGTTTAACGCCGCTGCTTGGGGGCTTCTTTTTGGAGTGCGTGTTTGTGTTCTTGCAGGGTTTAATGGAATTTGATGGGGAGATCGAGTGTTTACACTTGTCAAAATGACCCCGAGTTAACACGGCGCTCAACATACACAGGCGTTCGATGCGGAGATCAAACCGTGCGATACGAGCGTCCGATCGAGAGCCACATGTGTCGAGCGTGCCGTTGCGTCTCGCCTGGGTCCACGGCGAGGTTCTCGTTCTGAACGCACGGCGCCGGTCTCACGGGGGGGCTTCACAGATTTGAGTTTTAAATGCGGACGGCCAGCGTGGTGCGAGCTGTCAGCACATTAGCGGCTGCGTTTCCACGCATTCCAGCACTTCGCATTCGCCTTGTTGCTCCGCGACTGCGGCGTTGGACGCTGGACGGAAGACGAATGCACAGTGAAACCAGACAATAAAGCGCACGCATCCTCACCGAGAGGTCTCGTGCACATTTTAGTCAAAGCGCTCCCTCATAAACACAAACCATAAGTGCATATTAAAAACACATTCAGGCTGCATTATGGGTTTTAAAATGAGAATGCAACCCAAGTGATAACATATATAATATGCAAAGCAGTCAGAGCTGAATTATTTCTGATTCAATTCTTTGACCTTTATAAAACACTCACAGCAGATATTCTGTTCTTATCCTCTAATAATAGAGCGTCCCTGCTTATAATATAATATCTTACAGCGCTGTACAGTGCCAGTGCATTACCGTGCCTGCTGTCCAGCAGATCAGATGGATCACAGATTGCCTTGGGGAAGCTAAGTTTAGTAGATTCTGCTTTTAGCCCACAAAGGAGATTGACAGGAAAAACCTGCCAGAGGGGGGAGAGTGACTCACGACAAAGGTTGTGAGCAAGTATAGCTGCACCGCCGAGGGCCGCCGAGCCGCCGAGCCACCAAAAACCACTTAAACAAATGGATTTTGTGTCTTCGGACACTCGACGACTATTTTTTTTTTTTTTTACACAGATCCAGGAAAAACTCGGGGGGGCTCGGGAATCGATGAGCTGCAGCTAACGGGTCGGCCGCGCCTCGCCCGAGCTGCAGACGTAAACGTAGCGCGCGCTCTTTAAGAAAATCTTTTTACTCACTGAAGCAGCTGCAGTCGTGTTTTGTGGACGGCGCCTGCACCTTGTTTACCCTGTTAGCTGCTGCTAATATGGTGAATATCAATACGCCGTCTGCCAAATTCCATTTATATACCATCGCATACAAGATCGGTATGAGTATGAGCCTGGTCCATGTGGTTTTAGACACGGTACCACACACAGCATGTGGCTGCTAACCAGCTAACTGATGAGTCTTAGCTGCTGAAAGCTTAAGCCAGCACACGTCATAGATTCTTTAACAAGACGAAAACGATTGGATTTTAATACAAAAATGCAAAAATTAGTTTTTTTACTGTTTTCTTTTTGCATTCATCTTTAAATTTGTGCAACATGCAGCCAGCGATACGATCAAAGAGGGTCAGAGGGGCATTTTTCATTTCATCGTCCGACTGCTCGAGTGTCCTTAAACAAGTCACTGAAACCTTGATTACTGCAGGCTGTGGTTCTCCGGCTGGTCCATGATCACTGTCTGACCTGTGGGGGTCAGAGGTCAGAGCACCACCTCGGGTATCAGCGATAAAACCCGATTATCTCCGGTGTGAGGACGCTGCAGAGCAGGCTGTGCTCCGTTCATCTGACAGCAAGCTGCAGAAGTGGAGATCGGTGCTTTAAAGGTTTCTGGTGGCTCCTGCTGCACTCGTGTCTCATTTACACACACGAAAACCCCTGAAATGTGACCTTTTAAGGCCAAACCAGACTCTCACTGGACCGTCCTGCCTCAATTTCAAACAATTTGTCCAAAAAGCACCCCATGTGAGCATTTTTATGTGACATGGCTGGTTTCAATTTAGCTTGGGGGAACGCAGCAGTTTGAGAAACATATGTTAAAAATTATCATTTTCTCTGACTGCATTAAGATGCAGGGAGTTAAGAAATGCTTCTTCCTGAAGGAGTGAGCTGTGAAGAAGTTTTTATATGAGAACCACTCCACATTCCCGTAAGACACATCGCAAAGCTCTGCTTCAAGGTGCAGATCCGATGCCTTTTCTCCTTTATTAGCATTAATGCATGAAGTGCTGTTGTCCATCGGTTGAAATCAAACCCTTATTGCATCTAATCTACATGCAACATGCACGCATGACGGAAAAATCAAATGGGAACAGTTGCTGCCTTTAAAAAACGGAAATATGCACGTGTGGAACCGAGACACTGCCACCAGAAGAAGCTGCGCTGCATTAAAAGCTCGGTGATATCATCGTGATGAGAAATGCATATGCAACAACATTCTTATTTTCCCGAGTGAGAAAGGAAGAATCTGCAAAACAATTTCATCCTGGAAGAAAGGCTCCGGCGTGACCCCGCGCCGGCCTTTACGCTCTGCGCTCTCTGGAGCTGCGCAGCGTCTGTGCTGCTGCGGCGGGCTACACGTGTTCACTGTGATGCCTGAGCGCGGCGCTACGCTCTGCTTAAACACGCGGCCTCCGACTGGGAACACAAAGCCGCACGAGCAGGTGGGAAGTTTGAGAAATGATCTCACGTGGTGAACTGAAGCTCAACACGCGGCGCCAAAATAAAAAAAAACCCTAATTTTAAACCAGACTTAAGCTAAAACTATAACAGAAGAGGCTCCAAACTTAGGTTTTGAGTCTAAAACAGATTTTAAAAGGTAAAATTCACCAGTTGCTGACGTGCATGTGGCACGTTTTTGAAAGCTGGGATGAAAACCGAGCTTTTTAACGTGCGCTGTGCAGCGATTTTGCAGCAACATGACCCTGCAAATGCAAGAAAGCTTTATGTAAGAACAAGTTTCAGTCAAACACTCTGAAACATTCGGCAGGGACACCGACAAACACTTTGTTTACATTTTATAACAGAAAAAGCAGTTTTTATATCGAAATATATCAGGTTCTCATACGCCGACACTGATAAATACATTTTGTCTGGTGATCAATACTATTAATCAGGCTTTATGGCAACATTATAAGATTGTAAGTTATCAAAGTTGCCTGTTGAGCGTTGTCTCAGTCATTTACCGTTGCTCTTGCTGCCGTTGGCTTTGCCTGCCAGCTGACCTGCGCTCTGGTAACAGCAGCTCTTTAATAACTGCCTGCATTAGTGCGTCTCTCCCTCGTCCACTCCCACGACCGCAGTCCCTCCTCTCTCTCTCTCTCTCCTCGCTTGTCATTCCCCTTCCCTCGCCGTTCCTCCCTCTCTATCCTCTCCGTCCTCAGTCTCCCCACCCCCCCTCCCTCCCATATGTTGTGGTGTGAGAGGCTATAAGGGGATAAAGTGAGGTGTAGACACTTCTTTAGCCCCGGTGGAGGCCAAACAGATCGAAGGCAGAGAGCACCTGGCTGCTGGGTGAGCTCCCATCCTCTGCGTCCTTCCTCATCACCTTTCCTTCTCCTGTACATGCGTCCTTTCCTGTTTTCCTCATGATTTTAATCGGACGTGCTGCATTTTCTTTAAAACCGCTCAGACAGACTCAAACGCTGCGGCCCGGCTGCTCCAAAACAAACCCAAAGTAAAAGCGCAAAGTGAGGAAAACGGCGTCTTTTAAAAGTGTAATTGGTTTACTGGCTATTTAAAGGCCCACACACACACACACACTCATAAATACACACACACACACACACGTTCCCAAGTGCTCTCATGCCCAACAAGTGTGGGGGGGGGGTGGCCGTTCACCGGAGCTCCATCGATCGTACCTGGCTCCGCCAAACTCTCTCCTGTGTCTTTCAAACCTATTCAATTTTTAATCACCGGCCTCAACATCAGAACAAGTCCCTGTGCTGTGCTGTCACCACACACACACACACACACACACACGCACGCACACACACACACGCGCACGCACGCACGCACGCACGCAGGAAATGCACACAGAAACTTAAAAACATGAATAAACATCCCTCTACTCTTACAACCCACGGCACTTCAAACACCCTTATCCCGCCATCTGTACACACACAAGTACACACATCTCGCTCTATATCACACACTCACACTCACACACACACACACACACACACACACATACAGCGAGCGGCTGTGGCTCAGGAGGCAAACCGGGTCGTCCGCTAATCACAGGATGGGCGGTTTGCTCCCCACCGCCTCCTGTCCACACGTCCTTCGGGGTACAAGACATCGAACTCCAAACCGCCCAAATCACGCCGTCGCATGATGCAGCGGCTCACCGCCATCGCTGCGTCGGCGGGTCAATGCAAAAATGCGTAAAAGTGCTTTTTAAACGCGGCATTTCGCCGTTTACAGGCGCACACGTGTGAGCGGTGAAGCCGGTTTCTGCAAAGCTGAGGGCTGTTCGATCACTGCCAGCTGACAAACAAACAGCTAGATCCACAGTACAAGAACACTGAGACTGTGTGTGTGTGTGTGTGTGTGTGAGGGAGAGAGAGAGGCATATAAAACCATGTGTTATCACCTGGCCCTGTCTTGTGCCCAGACTGTAGCCAGCTTTGACCTTGGGCTCTGCTATATTCATTACATCATTAAGTTACCTCTTCATTAACTTTTCATTGTTTATGGAGGAGGCATCGGGAAGGAGAGGAGGTGGGGTGAGGAGGTGGGGGTGAGGAGGTGGGGGTGAGGAGTGGGGGTGGAGGGGGTCTTTATCAAAAAAAAAAAAAACCTTATCCGTGGCATCTGGGCGCTGTTTTGCCCGCCCAGGAGTGTGTGTGTGTGTGTGTGTGTGTGTGTGTGTGTGTGTGGTGGGGGAGTTGTCTGGAGATTAGACAGGAGGTGATGTACCCCACATTCACTGCCCCAGTGCCCTTGAGCGTGGCATTCAACCCCAAACTGGGACTCTCCGATCCAGCAGGACCCTGGTGCCCTGCTGGTCAGGTGGTGCAGGGTCCCATTACGTTAATGCAGGACCTTAAATCTGCACATTAACATGTACAATACCCTAATGGATCCGATCGGATGCATTATAATCACTGCAGGACGGTGGCGCCGGCACGGCGTCCAAATGTGGCGCCGGCTTTAACCGAATCACCAGAAAAGCGGTTTGTTTGTTTCTCAATGGATCGCTTCGTCGACAGAAGCTGTGGGTGGCGCAGGTTCTCCCGCCAAACAAACGTTAAAGTGAAGGCGGCGCAGCAAGATGACGCCATTGAGCGAACGTTAGGTTCCTGCGAGGAAGGTTACGTCAGATCGATGCGGAGCGATGAGGTTTCACCTGTAGGAACAGCTGCTTCTTCTTCTTCTTCTATTAAACTCAAAGCGGACACAGCTGATCAGGAAGGTAAATCAAACGTTCCCAGCTTATTCCAACAAGGTGTTTCCACCTCCCAGCGCCATTGTGCGTAATCGCCCCCGGGGTCTCTTTCGGACCGGATCTCCGTCGTGCTCCTCTGAAGCTCTCCCTTCCAGCCGCTCCAGCGTTTTTAACGGGAAGCTACCGGCGTGTGACTGCGCCGAGTGTAGCCGGTAAAGAGCGAGGAACTCAGTAAAATCTGATATTAAAGCGTTTGGCGTTGCGTTTAATGTCCTTAATGTGCAACGTGACTTCTGCCCGCAATTTTTCACTCGTGGAAATAAGCACTCGACGCGGAAAAGCGCAGACAATTCTCTGATCCCGCCGCCGCCAAACATCATCTCCCCGTCTATCTGAAAAATCGGATTGTGAACATATTTGCGAGTGCTGGCCTTGTAGCCACCAGGCGCTGTTGTGCTTCCACACCACTCTGGCTTTCTGTCATTAGCGATGCATCGCCCCGACCGCAGGCACAGATTGTGTTTAAAAAAAAAAAAAAAACAGTCCTCTGCCAGCTTCCATCCACCAGCGCAGGCCAATTATAAATGGCGAATCACTATACAGCTTTGCTTACTCACTCTCCCCCTCTCGCTCACTCTTTTTAACAGCAGTGCCTGGCCAGACTCCACTGCTTCTCTTGAATAACATGTGTAGATGGCCCTTTGTGTTACAAGCTGCTGGACGCTTGTTAGTTCACACTTCCTCCACCGAGAGAGCTCCGAGGGGGAGGAAGAGCGTCAGACGCCGTTCAGACGTCGGGAAATCTAATTTCGTAATCCCGGTTTATCTCGGCCGTGGTTTTTAGGTGATATTAAAATGTAAAACGCCCGTCCGAGCGCCGACTCTAAAGATCACTTACAGCTGAACTCTAATTAATTAAAGAGGGTAAATCCTGCAGGAGGGGGACAGGGACAAGAGAGCTCTATGCACAAAATGGAAATCACAAAAAGGGGGAAACCAGGGTCGCAGCAGCATCTCTCTGAGTCTCAGCACTCCGACACTCTTCCCACACACTCTTAATGAAGATAAATACAGGATTCATCTTTAGGTAATTCTTCTATACGCAAGAAAAGCAACAGAGAGGGGAAACAAATGCAAGCAAGGACGAGGGGGGAGATGACCGGCTGCTTATCTCGTGCGTTTGGAAGCCAGTTCTCTGCAGACGTAAGCAAATCAGCGTTGATGACAAACAAGTTGCAGCCGAATTTCCAATCTGAGACGTATATCCGCCGTGATTGGCAGCGGCACCTCAGCGATGCCAGCTTGTTACCTGATTGCTAATGTCGGTTCTCTCCTGGCGTCACCTCCGCTTCGATCAAAGGCCGCAGAGATGGCGCCCGACGTCCTAAATGTTATTTCGACGCTGAACACTCGGGTTTTATTCCACTTTTGACGCCTCGTCCGCTAAGTTGAGGCTTCCGGTTTGGCCGTAGCCTCCTTCACACAGTGTGTATTGATCTCTGAATGCCATTATCGGTCAGGCTCTTCATTTAGCTGCATTGGATCCTTACACTCACACCCTTTCAAAGGAGAAATCCTCAGGCCTCCCCGCTTCAGACCTCTTCAGTGTCAGCTAAGGAAATTTCAAGTTAACAGCATCTGACTGTACTTCCTGCTCCGGAAAGTCTCTAAACCTCAGTTTGTCTTTAACCCGTTGCACAAGAACTGCAAAATCCACAAAACGCAACTTGTAAGTTCAACTGAAATTGATCAGTTAATCAATCAATCTAAAAAAAACCATCGTGATGATTCAGAAATGACAAAAAACAGAACAGGAGACCTCACGCTAAGCCCCGAGTTTCAGGTATGAAATGAGGTAAACCATATTTTGGGTATGGAAAATGCCTAAATGACAAAATGGATGATTGCAACTGCAATACGTGCATGCATGTATACCACACACAGTCAGTCAGCTGATGTTATCTTGCAGGTCTTGTTTTCCAGTAAGTTGCAATGCTGAAAAAAAAAAAAAAAAAAAAAGAATCTGTGCGCCTGAACAGCAGGTCACTTGTTTTTAGTCTGTGGTTTATTGTGTTAGCAAATGAGGTGTGGAATAATTGGCATCAGCAGCTGAAAGGCCAGATCAGCAGAAAGAAACCTTCCTATCTTTCTTCTATTCTTTCTGAATGTTTCCCATCTCGTTTCATAGACATTTCCATATCATACGCCGCCCCGCGCTCTCTGGAGACGGCACCGAGTGGCTAGGAAAAAAGAATAATAACTTCGAAATCGACAAAAATCAAATTCATGGGAGCCAAATGGTGCGTGATGGAAAAAGCCAAAAAAACAACGACCAAATGTAGAAGAATGAGAAAGAGAAATAAAAGGAAAATTAAGTCTGGACACGCAGGAAACTTGGGCTAATTTAGCCGTTGCTCACCAAACGTTTATGCCTCAAGCACCAAAACGGAGACGGATACATAACCAAAACGATCTACTGCGCAGGGGAAACATTCAAAATGCCTTAAATTTGACTTTTACATGGAAACATACGGTCCAGTGTGTAGCTCTCTGACACCAGACCCAAGGTATTCTGGGTACCAGCTCTCTGATAATCACCTCGCCGTCTGCAGCTGCCGTTTCAGCCGCCAAGGTGTGAAGCCGCCATGTGCACCTGCGAGGTGTCAAGGTCCCTCCATTTATTGTAACCACACACCCACAAGAAGCCGCCCGCGCCTGATGGAGCACTCCAAACAGCGCGGCCGAGGGAGGGAGGAAGTGAGACGGAGCGTCAGAGAAAATGAGACGAGATGGATTTTTGTCTCTCTGACAGGTAACATCCAACCTGTTCTCTGCTCTGTCTCGCAGACAGTTGTGTCTGCCTCGCAGCATTACTGTCAAGCTCTGCTGTGATGGAGCCGCTCTGCCTGCCCTTCCCCATGTCAGCCTCACGGCTGTACTCACAGGCGGCGTGTGCAGCACCTGCAGCGGCCCCTTTGAGCTCTGCACAGGCTCTACATGCATGCAAAAAGGCGTTTTAATGGCAGGTTAGCACGAGGTTAGCGCCCACTCCGGCGTTAAGGACACATTGCACATGCAGTCCATCCCTCAGCAGCGACTCTGAACTCAAACCGAGAGTCTGGTTTAACTTTTCAGAACTTTTCAAATTTCATTATCGTGCGATTGTGCACACGCGTCCTCTGTGTACTCCGCTGTGGTTTCCCAGTCCAGCGTGACGCGCGATGATTCAGCTCGACTTTACAAGTGGAAGCGGCGTCCGAAGCGTCTCGGAGCAGGCGTAGGCGGCTGTTACAACTGGAAATATGAGTTGGCGAGCCGAATGCAGAGGTGACGACTCGGATCGATGGCGTTTAGCGCAATAGCGCTGAGTGTACAGCGTGTCGTCATCGGACCACACACGGGCCTCACACGCACCCGCGGCGATCAGAGCGCTGCCCTTGCTATCTGAGGGAAATGAGGGACTGTGTGTGTGTGTGTGTGTGTGTGTGTGTGAGAGAGAGAGAGAGAGAGACCTCAGAGCCCTAGGGATAGTGTGTCACATAAGCTCCATCACAAGGCCGCTTTATTGGGCCTGGCATGGGTCAGACCCCTACTGTCATCTTCAAATATGCCCGCCACCTGCTCGCACACACACACACATGAACACGCACACACATCCATATGTGTACCCGTTCGCCATACACACACACACACGCTCATGCATACACAAACCAGCACACATGGCTTGCAAAGAATTCATCTGGTGTTTTCTGGTAATTGCAACAAAAACACCAAATTTGGACGTGTCACATTCATTTCCCAGGACCCCAGAGTGGAGGGCTAATTTCAAACAGCCTCCCCCTCTCACACGCAGACCTCTGTCCTCTGTGCCCCCCCCCCCCATCCTGCCCTTCATCTTTTTTTTTTCATCCTCTCATCTCAGAGCAGGGGCAGCCTTTTACACACCGGCAACTTTCGCAGACGCCTATTTGCTTAAGAGACGCAGAAACCCACTGAAATTCCTGATTCGTCTACCCGGGAAGCGCTCATGCCACTCTGCCTTCAGATTCCACACGTCTAAGATATACGCCCAGGCCCTGCGTGCCAGGGACTCCGCCGCCAATAATATAAATTAGCAATGCAATAAGATTTGCAGCGCCGCCACAATCAGCCCCAAACGCGTAAGCGAATCAGCCACTTTCTCCCCTCTTTCCCAATTAATGCCAGTCCAGGCTTTTTTTCCACAGTAATTCCAACACCACATGGATTCAGTGCATCTCTCAGGCCTCTCTTCTATATATGTAGACCGGACTATAGCAAAGTGTGTGTGTGTGTGTGTGTGTGTGTGTGTGTAGTGTTTTCTGACGTCTTTGTGCTGCGTTGCAATCTGTTCGTGGTCCATTTCGCGGCGTTTCTTACATATGTGGATGCATTTATTTTGCTACCCACATACAATTGGCACACTGAACTCTCCATTATCACAAAATTAGCCCACGTGCGTGAAAGTGACAGTGTGTGTGTGTGTGTGTGTGTGTGTGTGCATCCAAAGTGTGTGTGTGCAGTCTTTTTTTCCCCTCCTCACGAGCACAAGAAGTACGGTTGTGTGTATGACCGTGTGAATCGGTGTTTGCACGTGTCTGTTCTGTGCGACAGCGTGTGCTTGCCTCTGTGTGTGTGTGTGTGTGTGTGTGTGTGTGTGTGTGTGTGTGTGTGTGTTCCCTGATGGAGATAAGTCTGAGTGGTTAGGAGGGAACAGATGTCAGCTGGTGTTGGCTGCCAGGAAGACTGAACAAAGCCAATCACGTTACCTTCCTGTCCAAAACGCATGGCAGACGGAGACCTGCATCTAACAACAATTTGTGGCATTGACTCTGAGCATGCCACCCTGGTTGCACCCCCCCACTCCTTCCTACCCCCACCTCACACACACACACATAAACACATCACCACCATCCTGTTTGGAATAAACCTGGTGGAGATATGAAAGATTGCAGGGGGAACGAACAAAATGGCGTCTGTAATGTGATCTGCCCTTGTTGCTACAGTAGCTTAATCATTCATAAGCCTGTACAATGGGAGGACTGGCAGGCGCTGCTGAGTCTCTACCAGGGGCCTTTGTTCCTTTCAAACATTACCCTTAACTGTTTCCCTTAACACGAAATCAGACGTCTGAATGCTGCAAATTCACCGAATGAGAAAAGACGTTTAACTGAGTCACTGTTTCACGTGACTGACGTCCCGTCTTCCACCGTCAGTCTCCCGGCGTTCGACTTCCTCCGCCAGGACGCAGTCATCACAGGAATGCGCTCGAGTTCCTCCGTGCGGCGGGATGAAAGTGAAAAAGCCGATTTGGAGGAGAAGCACGCAGATCTTAATTCTTTTGGAAGAGCAGAGTGAGTCATGTAGACGAGCATATTCACCGTGTATCATAAACAATGGGGAGTAGTGAGAGAAGAGAATAACACGCCCACGCGTGCGTGCGTGCGTACAGAAACAAAGAAACCTGCAGAAATATCTAAATGACTTTGTAAACGAGGACGCATGCCAGAAACGTCCGGTGCCATCAGCGTTTATTATACAAATGTCCACACAAAGCCTCCGATCCGCATATGTTGATTTGAGATTCTCTTAAGTCTGATGAGACCGACTGCGCTGGGCCTGCAGAGCGAGCCACAGTTTGATGTGGACCACAGCCTGACAAGGGTCCAGCGGTCCCAACGGGGCGCGGGCAGACGGGCACGTGGCGCCCACGCCGGGGCGGCGAATTCAAGGGCCGAGCGGACGCAGCCAGCCCGGCTGGGCGGAGGCCCGGCGTGGTTTGAGGATGAACGCTCGAGACTCAGGATCTAAAGTCGTATGTGGGCTGCGTCTGATCCAATCCGGCACGTTTGAGCACATCTATTATCAGCTTCCCACACACGCACGGTTGAAAGTAGAAGAAGAAAGACAGCAAAGACACACTGAGACATCAACTGTTTATATTTGTGTTTGTGTGTGTGTGTGTGTGTGTGCGCGCAGTTGCTTAGCATCTTAGCCTTGACTGACAGATCCTTAGAGACTGTTACAAATCTGCTGACCTTTGACCTCCCCACTGAGTTGTAAAAACCACACTCCATTTCCCTTAAGACCTTAACCGCCTGCACAAATGGTTGCGTGCGTGTGTGTGTGTGTGCGTGTGCCTCTGTTTGAGTGTGCGCGTGCACCGTGTGTGTGTGTGTGTGTGTGTGTGTGTGTGTGTGTGTGTGTGTGTGCGGTGTAACCCTGAGGTTAAAGAGCAATCTGCAGCCAATTAAGCGCTTCACTAGGAGGGCCCTGCTTCCATGAATGAGAGGAATGCTGTACGAGCTTAAGAGAGGGGGACTTGACTCAGTGCTCTGGAAGCTGTGAGTGTGTGTGTGGTAGCAGTGTGTCATGGCTGAGACGTTTATAGTGCAGGTTTGTGCGCTGGTAACAATTAGGTGTCAGGGAGCTAATGTAAGGGTTTAAAAGTTCACCACATACAGAAAACTGGTTTTGAACTTGGTAGAGGAGCTTGAAAGTGGCAGAACTGACCCAGAATCAGATATCTACCGGCTACTGAGCCTCCGAGGGCTGTAACGCTGTCGTGCACTGGTTCATTTACCTGAAAGAAGAAGAACTAAGTTTGCGTTCAGTCACATTTTCCCTGCACACTACATGTTTCTCCTCAGCTGGATCTTGTGTTGTCGAGGAACGTGTGACTGCTACCGGAGGGCGGAGCCTGTAACGCTTCGGGTTTGTGATGCATTTTGTCTAAAGCTGCAGGAAATTCAACTGTGAGCAGCAAAAATATTGTTTGATCACTTCATTCGCATCGCTCAACTCGAGCCAGTTTGTATTTACGGAGCTGAAAACATCAAATTCGCCTCGAAGCACAACCTCCATCTTTAAAAGTCAGCGTCAGAGGCGAGCTGGCACGACGTCATTGGTGAAACAAGTCGACCGCACTGTGCATCCCATCATGGTCCTAGCTGTGCGCTGTGGGAGAGCAGGGTATGAATGTGGGTGCAGGGTGCAGGTCTCCAGTTTGTTCTAGGAAAGAAAAAGCAAGGAGGGAGGAAGGAAGGCAAGGAGGAAGGAAGGAAAGAAGGAAGGCAGGAAGGGGGAGGGGGGTGGTCGACGTCCGTCCTGCTCTCCTCCTCCTCGCGCCCCGGCAACACCTCCACCCAGCAGCCCCTGCCATCCATCAGTGGGTGAGCAAAGGGGACCGGGCCTAGAGTAATGAGCCGTAAGCCCCCTTACACGTGTTGACGCGTCGCTAAATAAGATCCATTTACCTAGGCTGCCGCCGCCGCCACCACCGCCGCCGCTGTGCACCGCCGCCGACTGGAGGAGAACGCACCGCCCCTCCCCGACGTGCCCCAAACACACCTCTTGTCAGACACCGCCATGTGTGTGTGTGTGGGCTCACTTCCGTCCCCCTCTGGTTGGTAGTATCTATCTGTAAATCTGCCCGTGTGTGTGTCTCAGTGAAAGAATATCTGTGTGTGTGTGTGTGTGTGTGTGTGTGTGTGTGTGTGTGTGTGCGCCTGTGGGCAGGGAGGACGGCATGGTGATCCAGTTACTCAAGACAGACAGAAGCAATCGTTCTCCAGTTACAGAGTTTTCTCCGAGACTTGAGGGCATCACTGTCAAGTGTCGAGGCCATCAGGGAAGTCTCGCTTTAGACGATTACACTCAATCTGGTTTCTGTGTGTGTGTGAGTGTGTGTGTGTGTGTCACAGGATCATAATGTGACCTCCACTGTTCCAGCAGGGCTGCGCTCAGGGTTCGTTACTTCCTCCGCGGATGATTTTGTCCTTTTTTCGCGTGCGTGCGTGTGTTTTAGATTTCAGAATCGTCAAGAACAAAACAAGTTTCTGCAGCTGCTCTTCAGCTTCGGCCCGGGATCGACGCCAACAGAAACAGAAACTGAAGTCAAAAATAATAAGTGGCCTGGTGAAGTGAAGTCATTAGCTGGAATTTAACATCATCAGTAGCTACCCCCTGAAAGCTTTCAGCCAAAAATAGATGCAGTGCAAGACAAACAAAAAAAACTCTCCACACTCCAAAAAAGCTTTTGAACGTCGGGATTTATGATGCACGCCTGAGTTTGTGCAGACCGGGCTGCAAAAGATGCAACAAAATAAGAAAATCAAGTTGTTTTGTCTGCACCGTCCACTGTCCTGCCACTTTCACAGGAGCCTAACTGACTAATGATGCATTTAGGGGTTGCATTAGGGCTGTGTGTGTGTGTGTGTGTGTGTGTGTGTGTGGGTAGGAAATGGGGGGTTTACCCTGGTACAGAGTGTGTGTCATGCTCAGCCCCCCTACGTGAAAACGACCCAGCGCGTGGGAGCCGACACCGCTTCATACAAAGCATCCCCGCGCCACAAAAGGAGGAGAGCGGTGGAGAGACACGGGAACAGGGACGAGGTGGAAACGACGGCGAGACAGAAAAAATGTTTGCTAATCCCCCCAAAAAAATAAAAAAGATTTAAAAAAGAAAAAACAAAAATAAAGAGGCGAAGAGAAAGAGCCGGGGGAAGAAAAGAGGAGAGGCAGAGGAAAGGGGACAGATGAGTGAGCAAGGCTTTAGCAGCGCTGTTGGGGTGAAAGAGAATGCCACTAATAATGAGATGTCTATTTTACCCACCAGCTCTCTGTCTCTCTCGCTGCTACGCCTGTTTTCCTCTGGCCCCCATTATCAGTGCACTTGAACCCGGGGATAACAATGAGTTCACAGAGATTGAGAAGTGCCTAGGCCTTAATTGTATGTATTTAGTCACGCAAACAGAGGCAATGGCCTGAGAACGCCTAGTTAGCCAATGACATCATTTAGCCACACAGCCACTTTAACTCAATGGGGCTGCTGTGGCGTACAGCTCTCTGTCACTGCACCCCCCCCCCCCCCCCCCCCCTGCCCGCCATCGTCCTCCATGTCAGTAACTCGCTGCTGTGAAATCCCTTCAGTCGCCTCCATCCACCGCGCTTTTCACACCTTTAGGCCGGAGTTTGTTGCGACATAAAGCCCGAGAGAGCTCGAGCTGTGTCTCTTCTCACTTCACCAAAACTCAGGAATGAAACTTTAATGTTTTAACGGTCTGTGAGTGATTCCCGTCATTGATTCGCGTGATCGCCGCTTTGATTCATGGACAAACGGGTCAGAAAGTGCCTCCCTCCCTCTGCCTGCCCTGCTCCGCCAACGGTGTTCCATCCATTTAGAGCGTAATTATACAAAACTGAGAAAATGAGCAGATTCCCACATTTCAGGATATCTTTTTGTTGTTGTTGTTATTTTGCTTGATGATAAATCAAAATACTTTTCTTTCGTCCAACACCGTGATTAATTTTCTCTCAGATAACCTTATGAACTGCTGGTTTCAACAGGATTTGAGCCGGAGCCCGTTTTCTTTATGATTTTTAATCATTTTGATTTTGTTTTATTTGCTCTGTGCTCGTGTGTTTGGATGACTGTGTGTGTGTCCTTGTGTGTGTGTGTGTGTGTGTGTGTGTGTGTGTATGTTTTGTTTGCATGCCTTTTAAATCAGTAATGGTGGTTGCTGGCAGTCACAAAAGATGATGATGCTTCCGAGATGTTGGTGTGCCTCACTTTTCGGCACAAAGAAGGGGTGTGTGTGTGTCTCTCTCTCTCTCTCTGTGTGTGTGTGTGTGTGTGTGTGTAGAAAGGAGGGGTGCTTCTCAAGCAGGGATGTCAGCACTTGAAAAATCAATCACCATCTGGGCTCATTTCATACAAAGGACAGAGGGAGGGGAGGATAACTCACAGAAACACACACACACACACACACACACACGCTAGCACATCTTTCATTTCGTACAAAAGACAACAGA
This sequence comes from Datnioides undecimradiatus, assembly GCA_008933995.1. NCBI lineage: Eukaryota > Metazoa > Chordata > Actinopteri > Lobotiformes > Datnioididae > Datnioides > Datnioides undecimradiatus. The sequence goes on from WARS01000060.1 coordinate 7,745,074, forward strand.
GGGCAAGCATTACAGCAACAGCGAGGGTGCCCTCTTGCCTCCTGCCTTTCTGTTTAAAAGTGAACACTTAAAAACACTCCTCACCTGGAACCTGCTCTGCTATAAAGCAGGTGCAATTTCCTCCTCTGCCCATACGCACCTCCGGCGGAGGCGCAATTGAGGAGAGAAGGGTCAGGCTGTATGCAGGGGGAGGGGGAGGAGGGAGGGAGGGAGGGGGCGGGAGAATGTTTTCAGTGAAAGTGCTGGCCACGCCAGGAAAGCTATCTAAGCCATTAGGCCCGTGCTATGTGAACCTGCGCTGCATCGGGCACAGTGCGCCAAGGTCACAAAGCAAACAGGGATAAAGAGGAAAGAAAAAAGCAGATTCATCTGCCGGGCTGGCACCTCAGGTCCATGGTTTACCTCCATTCAATGACATGAGGCCCTCATTGCGAGGAAACGCTTTCAACTTCGCAAAGGCACTTTTATATACGAGGAGGCAGAATCATTTTTATGCAAACAAAGATGTGTTTTTTTAAAGTAATGCACAAGAGAGTTGAACGTGTGTGTGTGTGTGTGTGTGTGTGAGAGAGTGTGTGTGTATATGTGTAGGCATGATTTTTTTGCTGCAGCGCTGCTGCTCCTTTCAGTTGCATAGCTGTGTGAGAAATACCAGTGGCAGAGGCTGCTGAGGCAGCGAAAGCATTTAGTACTCGACAAACAGTTATCTAAGCTATGTCCAATAGCTAGACATCACTGTAATGTGACCTACATACTAAGTGAATACGAATTTTTTTTTTTTTTTTTGTATGCGAGTTGGGGGTGTTGGAGGTACAGGGTGCAGGGTGTGTGACCAATGTGTGTGTGTGTGTGTGTGTGTGTGTGAACAAAGTCTTTTCTCCCAACAGAGCAAGAAAAGAAAGTACAGTATAATCTTAACAAGTATATTGGCACCCTCTCGGCATTGAACTCTACGCTCCTTTGTTCATTTTTAGCCTCTGGAAACAGGACTTTCTCCTTTTTTTTGGGGAGGAATTAATGAAACGACAAGTGGAGGGAGGCGCCGTGATTTCCTCTTTCAGGGGTTAAAAACTTGGTCTCAGGGGAGCAGCAAGAGCGACTCTGTTTTTCAGATTAAACTTACTTTTCCTCATCATATAGTGTTTTAAAATGGAGTAGCGAAATCCAAATAAAAGGTAGCGGTAACAAATAAAAACGGTTTAGTCCTGATTATTATCACTTTATTGCTGCCTGAGGTTTCTTTTCTGTATCTTTCTTTGCTGCCAAACCTCGGGGAGAAGCTGACGTTTGGAGCTTGATTGCAAGTGAGAATTAAAGCCAGTATGCATAATTTGAGGCAGAAATGGACAAATTCACTTCAGGACGATTTTGATAGGTTTGGTCTCAGCCTAAAAATTGATGAATGAATAAATGCAGGCATGCACACACACACACACACAGACGCGAGCACACAGTCAATCTGTCTGGCCACATCAACAGAGCAGGTGTCATAGTAATGCACCATAAACTCTTGGATCTCTGCATCTCAGAACAGAGGAAAAAGAGGAGGAGGAAAGAGCCACGAAATAAAGGACGGTTAGAGGAAAAGCCCGGGGAACAAGCGTCTGCGCTGGGTGTGTACTATATGAATATTTGCAAGATGCTGGAATTTGGAGGGGCGGGGGGGTTGAAATCACGAGGTTCGCTTAACAAACTTGGGGGGTAACCCAAACTGCGTGCAAGCTGGCCTTTTAACCAAAACTTGTCTGGATACCTCGTTTTCTCTGCTCAGGAGAACAGACTCTACCTTTCGTTATTTTGAGGATGATCAAAAGCTTTAGAATGGTATATTGCTGGTTTCCATATGAGAAATATTTATCAGGGAGACAGGCCGCAAGCCCAGCCGAGGAGAAACTAAGCAGAAAGACATGTACTTAGTAAAGACCATGCCTTTGCCCCCTGCTGAGTCTCAGCTACATGGTACATAAATAACCATTATGAATCACGCTGTTTGGTCTCACCCACTGCCGTTTCTCAAAACAGATCAGTTTCCATTTAGCCACAATGGTGATGAAAGCGAGCCTCCTGCGACGGCGCGCCGTTTCCACAAAAAAGAGGCAACAAAATAAAACGAGTTATGTGTTTATCCAGCGCTTAAACTCGCTGAAATGCACAAAATCTACTAACTTTATATCCAGTTTGATGATGTCTTTTCAGCTGCTCATTGTTTCTACTTTTTCAACTCGTCTGCCTAATAGGCTCGCATCCAGCCTAAATCTACACAAGGCCAGAGGGCGAGCCGACAACAAAACAGCCACGCAGCTCAGATGAAAAGACAAACTACTGTAAATGGGACCATTGGTTTGCACAAAGCCCAAGTCTGAGAGGTTGGCCATGTTTTTTATCGAAAGGCTCTGACGACAAATCTTTTATTCTGAAACTTTACCTGAGTCAAATGTAGTAGAAACACGTGGGGAGAAAATCCAACTCGCCAATTAAAGGCGCTCGCTCCGCCATGCATGGCGTCGTGAATCTGCCTTGACGGCGATGCAACTTAATAAGCCTCTTCCTCTCTAGCGCCGGTTCGAGCAGTGTCTTGGGTAGTTCTGCTGCTTCAACCTAATGCAGCCGAAGAAATTACCCTACTAAAGCGTTATCCATTAGCAAAATCTATCCTTAGACCGCGCATTTTCAAAAACCTTGTGAGAAATCAAGCCTCCATTCAGGGAATCTCCTTTGTAGAACTTAAATACATCCCAATGTGTCCATAAACAAAGGCCTCTTCCCTTCCTCCTCACACTCTGTGACACTTTAAGTTTAGGATTCTTCAACAGGCCTGTGGGTGGGTTTTTCATTCTTTCCCCATTCTTCCTTTATTTTGCTCCTTCTTTTAGAGCATTAGGGCGACTAGCCATTGAACTACAACCGCTACTATAAAAATTCATCAGGATTAAAATGACCTCACACACAAAAGTCAGAAGTTCCCCAATGTACACAATAAGGGCCTGTATCTTTTTTAAGACATTCTCGGCTTCCTTGGGAACAGGATTGTTTCTTGACAAAGTGGTCTCGACTCAACAATGAGCACCTTTCAGACGCACACAGGGACTGCCTTTAGAGCTGCAGAGAGACGGATTTACATATCAATCAAAAGGGAGGTGGAGGGGAGAAAAAGGGCCCTCGTCTGGTGAGAGTGGTCCTTCAGGAACCATGAACAGATTCGAATGGAGTATATGCTTTTCTCTCTTACCGCCACTATTCATAATAATAGAGGACACAGGAGTAGTGGAGAGGGAGGGGAGTCCTCTTAACACCTTTTTTTCAGACTTGTCTTCCCTTAGCAGGGACTGGAAGCATGGTTCCTCAGCCCTGAAATAATAAGACTGTAGTGGACCCTTTCGTTGGCCACAACATTGGAAAGTTGCTTTGTGGAAAAGCCGAGAGGGCCCCTGGCATTCAGTCTGTGTGCAAGCTTTCATGTTCTTGAGTTTGTACATGCATGGGGGTTTTATGCGTGTGTGTGTGTGTGTGTGTGTGTTGGGGGGCATTCCATTACACCTGTGCGAAGGCATAATGAGCCCATGAGTGTGTGCACTGGGCCACAGCCACCCACTGCGCCAGCCATACACACCACTGCATGTCCTTGCAGCTGGAAATGAATAAAAGGTGTCAGTGGGTAATTCACAGCTGTATTAAAACAGCTCAGCCCAGATATAAGGTACATAAAACTTATTAAATTATATATAATAATATTCTATTATATAGAATATTTCTGACAGCGGATAGCTAGCAGCACCTCAGGAGTCATGTATTAGGTCACCGGCCACGTGTTTCACCTTTTGAGCGACGGAAGTGTTGGGATCGCTCGCTCGACTCGGGCTTCGCAGAAAAGCTTCCCAAGGTGTCTGATTAACAGAAACAGCATCGAACTGTTAAAATCAAAGGTTTTTATAGGTGCAAAAATTAAAAAGTTTTCTGTTTTTTGCATAAAAATCACTGGTTACTGTATTTAAACATGCGCGTGTTAAGAAATACCCAGAGTGGGAACAAGAGAGTTCAATCATCATTTTGAGAATTACGAGCCGCCAGAACAGACGAGATGTGATAATATAAAACGTAAGAACCACCGGGGGGCTTTTACGCAACTCCCAACTGCTCCCTGCTGCAGCAGTGGTTTTATCATAAAGGCTGATTCAAACAATACGTCTTTAAATTTAGTTCAAGTAGCACGATGCACGCATGTACAGTGGAGACAGATCTAAACAGACTTGCTCCTGGATGCCGGCTGCATCATTTCACCCTACTCAGACCTCCTCTGACATTAAAAGTGGATCTCGGTGTATCAGAAAAAAACACAGTAATAGTATTAGCTGCATGTATGTGTGGCAAATGTGTACTATTACATATGGGGATGCTGTGAAAGTGTGGAATTGGGGACAAGGGAGCCTTGCAGGGCCGTGACACAGACTTATGTTAAACCTAGTGGAGTCCATGATAATAGCTTTGGGGCCCAGTGATCAATGCTAGGTCTGTGGAGATGAACTTTCCTTAAGTTTCATGCTGCACGCTGGTTGTACTCCCATTTTTTTTCCTATACACACACACACACACACACACACACACACACACACACGCACTCATCGGGGATGACTTTAAGGTGTTTCTCGCACCCTCTCTCCGTTCTTGGGTTTTGGCTCAAGCGTTTGCATAACACGCTTGGATAAGCTGCGTTAATACCCGATTAGGTCACCGAACTAAATTTTAAAGCGATCAATCAAATCGCGTGGTTGATTTAAAATTCCCTAATCCTGGAGACCGTTCGAGATCACTCCCATAATGCAATGCAACCCACAGCGTCTCCACATCGCTAAAAGACGCAGCGTCGCGAGCTGCTTTCCGTCAACAGCGTTATGGTGGAGTCCTGGATTCTGACACAGACTCCTCGGATCCTCTGGCTGAAGACAAAGAGGACTCATATGCCTCCATTACTATCTAATGCAATTTGTGTAATGTAATATTTCAACTGCGTCTCGTCTGCTGACATACTAGCTAACTAGCAGCGATTAGTCCTGATACTGGATGCTTTGGGAATCCCTGCACGTATCGGTTGTGGTCGTAGCAGCCGTTGACTCTCAACGCTTCCTCTTTCAGCCTGCTTCTCCGAACAGTCAGAGGAGCACAGTCAGGACAAGAAAATAAATTACTGGCCAGCGCCAGTAACCCGGCGTTTGCTATTATTATGTTTGTGTGTTTGTTCACACCGTGATACCTTTTGGACAAGCTCCGGTTTGGAACCAACGTTCTTGGCTTTTGAAAAACTCACCTACGTCAACTGTCGGGGTTGTCGCGCACTACATTCACGAACCAGCCTTTTCGTGTCAAGTCAAGACACACAGGAAACACTGTGTCGGGTCAGGTCAGGGTTTCCGTTTTGTTCTGTGAATCGATTAGTCTTCCTGAACCTCTGCCGCCATACCGTTACGCAGGAACTGACATGCCGGCGTTTGAACCTTCCATACTAAATTGATTTTAATGTGACATTTCAATCAAATGTCTCGCGGTCAAAAGGCTGCTTCTTTTTTAAAAGCTGATGCGATTACACCTGCGGGGTTTGCTTCATAGAAGCTAAACCGCGATGAAATGTTCACGAAAGTGAAAACAGCCCATTTTAGGTCGAGAATACGGACAGAGTGATCTGCTGACCTCAGGCTGCTGTGTCAACCTGGCGATGGATCTCATTGATTTCGCCAGACTCTGTCGACCAGGCGTCCAAGACCGAGTCTCAGAAAGGAGCCAGATGGGTTGAATTTTGGGTGTCTTCTGACCACCTCCTGCAGGAGGTATTCCAGGTACATCCATATTGGAGGAGACGCCAGGGCGGACCAAAAACACACTTGGCCTGGAGATCCTGCAGGTTTCCTCAAGGATACATTTGAGTGCGAGGCCGAGGACAACAAGGCTGCTTTGCTTAGGCCTCCTGGCACCATAACGTCTCTGGACATGGTCAAGGCAACAGCTGCCAGTTTAAGGTTGCATTTAGGGTTTCATTAACATTATTTGCTAGAAGTCAAGTGTTAGCTTGTGTTCCCGGCTGCAGACCCCGGTTTCAGACTGGACATGCTGGTCTCAAGCCAAGATGGCAACTGGTATTCAGAGTTTCTGCCATAGCTGTTGATTTGATTGACACAGTGTATTTTGATGTGTGATCACTGGGAGGAGCTGTTGATGGACTGAATAATTTACTGAATGCTGCCCAATCTCAGCGGAGATGTATCCAGATCTACTCGATAAGACAAGCTGTCCGAACAAGGTCGCTGGATGATATAATGACCCCCTGAAACCTTCTAATGAATAAAGCTTTAGCATCACTTAAGATGCAATCTGACTGAAGGAAAAAGGCATCCCTCTGCTTGGTGCTGAATGGCGAGGTGTTAAGCTTTCCATGGCGACATCTATCTCTCGCCACCACCTTGAGGGCATCTTTTAAGCAGAGGAATTTAGCCATTATGTGGCATTAACCTCATTAGAAAACACTCTTTAGCTGCTCCAAGATAAAATTGATTTACAGCTGCCATTTCCACCACTGCTCTCGATCAATGGTTAAACTATCCAGCACATGGCCCTGTGCACACTCTCTGTACTCTTTTCTCCAGTTTTCTTTAACTGCTCTTTTAATTTCCACCCCCACCACTCTTGTCTTTATTTGGGTATGTAGTCGCAGAGTGGAAGGGCTTCTCTGTTGCCGCGTGGTCAAACAGCATCAGGGCCGACTACTTTTTTCGAGAGCGGATAAACACGATAGGATCGCTGGGCCAGATTCCTTGAAGCAATTAAGCACAAAGTTGCTGTCTTGGTCTTTTCTAGATGTGAGGTTTCACGTGATCAACAATAATGTGACGGTCTTAGTGAGGTTGCGTCGTAGCAAAACGATGTTAGATGTAACCTCGGTGTGTTTCCCCCTCCTCCGCCCTCTCAGGCTGCTGTAGTTGTTACGCCAGTTGTGGCGGGGCTAACTGCATAACAGTTTCAGTCATCCGCGGCCTGGGTTTTTAGCCAAGACGCGGGATTGCCCTGGTGTCAGTTTGTGACAGCGTCTGGCTTCTCGTTAAAACTACCTGTTCAACATAAACACACAAAGCCCGGGAGGATCAGCTCAGTGCTCCACCTCTTAGCGGTGTACAGATGAACCGGTATGAATCAGGAATCGGTTTTAAAGTTAAAGATGCGACACGTCGATACTTGGACCTCTGGATCGATCTTAAAGTGATGAATCGGTTGAGTGAAGCTGCGGCGCTGCTGCTTCGCAAAGCTGCTGCAAACTAAAGTTCAAAGGTCAGCGCGGACTCTGGCGAGAGTCTCGTCACGGTGACGTCGGCGTTTACAACAGCGCCGCCAAACCTCAGATCAAACGTCTGGAAGGTTGGATCCTACAAGAAGGACGGAGAGTTGGACAGACGTCTGTCCTGACTGTCTGTGACTGCCCCAGGCCTGTTTGAGTCATAAACACAGCGACATGCAGCTCTGACATTATACCTTCATCTGTCAAACGCTGCGACCAACACAAACACTGAGGACTCCCTGGGCTTTATGAAATATCTATCTGAAGGTGAGCGATGCTGCTTTTAGAGAACCGGCTCATTGTGATTCATAAACGTCAGCATGAAATAAAGAGTCGGATCGTCCCTGAATCGTATCGTAGCCCAGGTATCTGAATCGCATCTGATCGTCTTATAGCGGAGGGATGCACACCTACAGTATTTTTGCACTAAGCATTACCGTTTGTATTTGTCATTTTAGGAGGCTGCTAGCTTGATTATGTAACAGAAAAAAAATTGATTTTTAGCAAAGAACATGAAATCTGCGTCCACGTCTGAGCAAAATCTGCTGAGGAAGACAGAGAGATGCAGCTGAAAGCTCAAAGAGAGCAACAGAACTGTAAGTTTGGAGGAAAAAGGGCGCGACTAATGAAAGAGAGAAAGTGTTTTGGTGAGCGATGAGGCTTTGGATGCCAGAGCCTTGACTTTGGCCGAACCGAACCCACTCGCCTGTTTGACCCGAGGTGATGGGTAAGACTGTGTGCAGCCAAGCCAAGCAGAAAATCCACAATCCATGTCTGTGTGGCCAAATGTCAGCGTACGCACGCCCACCTCTGACAGCTCAGGTTTATGTGGACGTTTAAGCAAAACACGCAACGCTGTATTTCTTTGACAAATGTCGACCACCATTTCCAGCTCTCCTTCCTCCTCCCTCCCCTCCCTGCAGCTAGCTCCTTTCTCATCTCCCTCTGTCTGGGAGGAGTCTGCGGATGGAATGATATCAACCATGGACCCAAGTGATATGCCCGCTCCTCCTTCCTACCCTCCTTTCACGCTTGCTTTTGACACATAAAAGCCATTCTTTAGCCTTTTTTGTTTCCCCGATTCGCTTGGCGTTAGTTTGAGAGGAATATGGTGCACAGGGCTCCACATGGAGGCTTGTTGGTGTTAGACAAGAGGGGAGCTGAGAGTCAGCTGGTTACTTATGCTCCACTGTTCACAGGCGCCCTACAAAATCCTGGGCTTTCAAACTCGCGCATTTGTTAGAGTGGCGCAGTCAGGTTCAAGGCCAGCATTAGAAAATAATGTAGTGCTAAATTATTCAGGCATTTTTGCCATAATACTCACTTTACAACCACACACAGCTGCAACACACACACACACACACACACACACACACACACACGCCATCGCACAGACACACGCAGCATATATTCTCCCACTAACATCTGAATTATAGCAGATCCATTTAGCGTCAGAGTCCAAATTTGGCAGAGGAAAGGATGAGAGAGAAAGGTGCCGTGGAAGAGGGATTAGCCTAACTCTGCCGTCCTCTTGTAGATACCCTGGCAATGCGATCAATCAATTTTAATATCAGCTAAAATAAATCGGGACCGTGGCTACATGCTATTAACAGATAAATACAGCGTGTTCATCCACACCTCATTAAGAATGTTTCCTGATATGAGGGCAAAAACATTTCCACAGCGGACAAGAAATAGCTGCTCGATTATGGACCTCGCGTCCTCGGTGCATGCCAGAATCAAGACCTGGAGTCATGAGGCCTGCAGGGTTCTCCTTCTCGGCTCCTCAGACTCCCTTCTCCTCCCACCTCATAGACTTCAGCTGCACTTTGTGTTTTTTTTGCACCCTGCATCAAACGTAGGTCAGGTCACACACACACACACACACACACACACACACCTACATTACATAACCCGGGGGCCGTGCTCAGCCTCTAGTCTGGATGCCGGAGAGAAGAATGACAAAAGAGATAAGAGACAGCCAGCCTGGACGTACAGATAGACAGGCGTATCCCTACTACGACGGATAACTGATGGGATTAAACAGGAATTATCTGTTCGTATGCCCATGCAGGGCCTCTGTACGTCCACATACAACGGACGTCCCGGCCGACTGCTGCGTGTGCGCCCATGCATGTGTGCGTCCGCGTGCGTGTGTCAGTATCGTGATCGTCCTTATCACCGCCGTGATCGTCATCATTACCCCGCGCAGATTGCATCGCAGTGTGGTTAGCTGCAACCTGCCGCCCGTCGGACGGCTCTCCACCTCCGTCTCCTCCTTCTTGAGTTTCACCCGCTCATACGAGACTCATGTGTCCAGTTATTATCCCCCCACCTCCCTCCTCCCAAACCTCCCTCGTCCCTTCCCCCCCTTTTCCTCCTCACTTCCCACTTCCCTAAGCCCTTAGTCACCTCAGACGGTGGGTGGGGTGGTTTCTTAGACAAGCGTGACAGCGGTGTGCTTGCCCACGTTCGCCCGCCTCGGCTTCAGCTCCGCTTCTGGGCGGCGCAGTCAGGGGAGCCTGGGAGAGAGAGAAGACAGACAGAGAGACGAAAAGGGAGATAAGGAAGTGCTGAGTTCACCGCCACCACTACTCCTCCCTCCTCCCTCCTCTACCTTCCAGGCATCCCCTCCTCAGAGAGGGGTTTCCCCCCTGTAAAGAGGAGGGGAAGGTGAATCGACTGCTGCACTGCTGACTGCGCTGCAATAACCTGCGAGTACCTCCAGGTCTCTGCCCGCCCTCCTCCACCTCCACGTCATCCACCGACTCTCCCCACTTCATTTTATTAACTTTTACATGTTGTGGGGGCTTTTTCGCTATTACAGATATATCCCAATAACACCATTTAACCATAAAACATCTAAATCATTAAATTAGTGTTAATACTTAGTGCGGTTAATATGATTAAAATCAACATTTATCGATAAAATAGAGATGCATTTCAACTATGCAATGCAGTGAGCTGGGTCTCACTGTTCTGCATTAACTCTGCCTTCAGCGTCGCCCGTATTATAGCAATAATGGTCACAGTGTTGATAATAATATTAATGTGCTGTTCATTAAAATGTCCCACAGCTGCAGCTCGAGTGCGGCCTGTTATTTTTCTTTTAAAATCACGTTGACTGATGACAGGAGAAGGAAACTGTGCGCAGAATAACCAGAAATCAAAAGTAAGTCTCATAACCCCATGAGGAAGCTGTGGTGAATGTTGAATTTATCATTTGCTCAGCTTGTTTCTCTGATAACTTCAGATCCAGACGTCCGACGACTGAAATCCTTCATCTACTTCAGATACAGAGTTAAAAACAAGCAGCGGCTGAAAGAAACACAGAAATGTGTCTTACAGCTGATCCAGAGTCAGTTTATCAAGCTGCTGACACACAGAAATGTGTCTTACAGCTGATCCAGAGTCAGTTTATCAAGCTGCTGACACACAAACACACCACAAAGAGGAGACGATGACGCTGTCGACAGGCCATCTCACTGTAAATCAACAAAAATATAAATCAGCCTAACATAAAAAGTAGTTTTGTTGCATACTGCACCCAGCAGCACCCAGCAGCACCCAGCAGCAGGTTTGTTGAGAACTGACTTAACGATAATGTAAAGCGCTGCCAAATCCTTATCTGTTTTGCGCGAGAGCCTTTAAAGTGAACTCGATTTCCACTCGCAGCGAGTTGTTTTGAACATCTGAACTCCCCCTGCACATTAAGGCGTTAAAGAAAAGGAGGAAAATAAAAAAAACCTGCAGCTCCTGCTCAGATCTGCAGCTACATATTTCATGCAATAGATATCCAGGTCATTAAGCAACATTCTGACACCTCTGTTATTTACTACCCCGACCGGTTTCCCACCTCGTTTAATCAGACTTTACTAAAACCCGCTGACTCAGAGAGAAACCTTCTTTCTCTCTCTGCTCTGTTTATGTTTATCTCCTCAGCTCCATTCTCTGCTCTCTGCTTTTCTCTCTTTTCTCTTTGCTTACTTACTCATATTTTCCAAAACGTCTATTTCACATGTGTCTGGGTTTTTCTTTTTTCTTTTTTTTTTTTTGGAGGGGCTGAGCCACAGGGGAAAAAAAAATAAAAAAATCACAAAAGAATAAATAAAGTGGAGTAAAGCGAAGCGCAGGGCTCCGCCGACATGAAAGACTGCAGCTATCAAAGGCGGAGGAAGGTCCCGGCTATGTGTTGCAGCAGACAGATGTGGAGTTACGTTACGTGCATTATCTCAGCGGTCAGGTGCTAAATGTGCGACTTTGTGATTCTGGCGTGTTTTACCAAAGGAGCTATCACAACCCGGCGTCGCCTCCTCCGTCAGAGGGTTGATATTTAAAACATCCAACGTGGAGCGCGGCGTTTTTTGATTTAGAAGTGGTTTACCTTCGATTTTCTCTGCTGGGAAGGGATCACTGGAGACGGGAGGTGGAAGGCGGACTGAAGCGAATAAGATGTGGCTCAATACAAGTTATCTTTAATGGAAGGATCCTGGATGCAGGGGTTCGAGAGGAAAGGAAGCAGCAAGACAGGGACGGAGGTGGGGGCCAGGGGGCGGGGGGGCGTAGCTGTAAAGTGTTGACAGCTGTGTTTGGTGCGGTCAGACTCTGGGGTCAGGTACAGAGGAGCACACACACAAACAAATGTTCAAACGGCACACACACACACATATTAGCTGTCCCTTGCTAAATGGAAGCTGGATGTAATATTGTTCTTGTCACGACGGCCATCTGATGTCAGCCTCACACAGCGACGGGACCCTCGGCAAGCTGCTCCGCACAACAGCCGCCCCGCTATCGAGCAGAAGCAACACACATACAAAAGGTGTAGTAAAGCTACGCACTCGTGTGTACCACCCCCCACCCCCCCAATGTCTCTGTCTACCCCTCCCTACACACACACACACACACACACACACACACACACACTGAGATAAGTCATGAGGAAATGGATGCCCATGTTTTGTGGGACCACCTGTTCATCCTGGATACAAGTCTAAGAACCCAGTAAGGGTTAACCCTCTTTGTGGGAGGGAGCCAGGACTGTGTGTGTGTGTGTGTGTGCGTGTGTGTGTGTGCGCGTGCGTGTGTGTGTGTGTGTGTTGGCACCGCCCCGTCTGAAACGTGCCCCATGAGTGGCAGACTGGCTCAGGCTGTCCGGCTGGGAGGGAACAGAGCCCATTGCTGGACCACCTCCCCGGCAACACACACACACACACACACACACACACACACACACCTAATCCTATGCACATTCCATGGGGAGCATCTTTCCTCTCCATCACCCATTTTAAACTACCTGCTCGTGTACAAAAAGACAGAAAGACAAAAGAAAAACTGGATTTAATATAGTTGTCGGCAAAATCAGAGTGTGTGGACGACATTAGCAGCTAATTTAATGACTAACCCGGGCTGTCAGTAGGTGCTATCAATTAAACCGCCTGTATTTTTCATTTAAATAACTTTTTAATTAAAAGGGAAAAACAGAAATAATGCGGGAAAACAAAGCGGGAGCGAAACAAATGAACGCAGCCGCGTTTTAGTTTCCCCACGACAAACTGACGACGACGCTGAAGCGGAACCACGGCGGCGTCCCGCTCCCGGCGCGAGGACCACACACTCACACCATCGACCCGCACACACACACACACACACACGCATCCATACAAACCACTTTGAATCATGGCACCTCTCATCATTATCAAGCACCCCCCCCTCTCTCTCCCTCCTCCTCCCTCCTCCCCCCTCCTCCCCCACACATCCACCCCACCACCAACAAATAATCACCTCCTGGGAGGCAACGAGATGGAGAGCAGGGGAAAAAAAAAAAAAACAGCAATCTTGTCTTTCAAACGAAAAGGGGAAAAATATTTTAAGGGGGCAATGAATTTCGTGGAGCTGAATAGGATGTTGGTACATGTTTTACTAAAGGAAATATAATGGCAGACTATTATTAGATCACATTAATCACGAGTGTGCCAAAGGCAGTGACAGCCGCGCTGAAAAGGATTGAAAACGCTGGTAATGGATATAAATTACCCATTGTGTGATAAAAGGATTTTTTCTCCACTAAGAAGGTAAAAAGGAATAAAAACACTGAGAGAGCCACTAAACGCTGCGTGTACATATTTGCATGTGTATATGTGCATGCGTGTGTGAGTGTCCTGCCGCCTCTGCGCGCGTGTAATATGTAATAATACAGGGTTATCAGCGCGGGATTAAAATTTTAAGGGAATCAGATAGTGACAGTGAGGCCTCGCATTAAAGGCACCGGCGACAGAGGAGAGGGAAGGATTAAAAACAGATTAAATTGGTTTGTAGTGACGGAGATGAAAGGAAGGAGGAAGAGCGGGGGGAAGGAGAGTGTGTTTTGACAGAGGTCTGTCGCGCTTTTGGCACGGTGATAATGAGTCACATCTCCCATGCACTGTTATTTATCGCCGACTTGGCTCACAAACAAAAGATCAATAATTTTGAGCAAATCTAATGTTGTCCTCGCCGCTAATGTGCTCGTCCATCACATCTGCCATCTCCACCGAGGAGATGGACTGATTCCCTGTTTATTTGGAGATCAAATGCAATTATATCACATGGCTCCAATAACAGAGGAAACCCCCCCACACGTGAACACGCGTGTGGCGCCTCGGATCACGCCCATGCATATGTATATATAGACGTACAGACACGCACGAAGGTGTCACGTATGTGTAAATGATAATGTATGTGTCGAACGGGCGATGAGTTGCCGCGCCGTCTTCCCGCATCAATCTTCATTTCTTCCTCAGACCTTGCCTTTGAAATATGAAGTGTGTCAACGGCCCGTCCCCCCGCAACACAGGAGGCACACAAACATCCGTCAAAGCAACACACCCGATGTTCACCAGTTAGCCCCGCAGCACAGGCAGATGAGAAGACAGCAGATCCTTCACTGACAACTAGCCCTGGGTGAGACACTTTCCAGCCACCTGAACTCAATCAGGCCCCGGTGGAGGCAGCATTTGGGTATTTCATTTCATCTCCATCCCCTTTATTCACTCGCGGTGCGTTTGATTTATCTCGCGCGCAGGAACGTAAATCGCATTTGGAAGCTAACGTCACTTTCGTTGTGGTTATCTGCGTGGCAGCTGCTTGTTTTGCTTCCTCTCGACACGGCTCGAGCGGCGCTCAGAGCGCGGACGGATACGAGGGGGCATCGCAGGTTCGAGCCACTGTATCCACCCCGTACATGATACGCACCCACCCTCAAAGGTGTCTAATATCTACCAACTGTTGGCTCTGTCTATAAATCATTCGGGATCCTTGGCACGCCACAACCAAACGCACCCCCGGCACCACGACGGTAAAGCCAGTGGCAGGTGTAAGGCACTAAGCTCCTTCCTCTTCTCCCTGGGTGAGGTGTGAGGAGCAAAACAATGACAGACAAAGGTCACCTGGCCCACAACGACCCACCCGCCGAGGTGTTGACCTGCTGAACGCACCCCTGAGGCAGGAGGAGGAAAGGAAGGAAGGAAAACGGTGGACGGAGAGAAAGACTTGAAGACAAACGCGAGCAGCAACCGGGAAAATTACAAATATCAAACAGGAAACTTGTGCGTGTGTGTGATGGGAAATCAGAAAATCCTCTCAGGAACGACTTCTTCCATTGATTCCCACTTTGAAACTAATGATTTTAGCTATTCGTGACATATACGTGTCAACTGATGACGAACTCCGATTTCAGAAAAGAGTCAAATGTGCAAATTGAAATCTCCCAGAGCCCAAGGTGACGTGTTTTAATTGGCTTTCGCTATTTTTTAATAGATTTTTGTTCCTATTGTGTTTCTACATGTTCTGTTTACCTCCTGTTACCCGTTTTAAATCAACTCTGCGTTCAGAAGGTGCTACCCTAATAAACACGTCTCCAGTCTACCAAGTTTTGCCCAATCAACAATCCGAAGACACTCAATTTCAAACCGCAGAGAGGATCTCATTTTTCGACGAACGACTTAAACAATTAATCAATTATCTCTGTTGGTAGACTATTCAATTAATCCTTTCAACACCGCGATGAACATGGAAACAGTGAGCGACGCTCCCAAATTCTGGGGTTCTTTCGAATTTAAGCAGGTTTTCAACAAGCTGTCGCATCAGAAGGATCTGATTTTCCGGAAAGCGGGAGCAAAGGCAGATCCCGGGCGTATCAGGTCAGGACCTTGGCACGTGAAATAATAAAGCCTTGACATAAGGCAGAGAGCGGGGAGGCACACCAGGACCCAGAGCAACCCAAGGCACCTCCTAACTGCACCTAATTCTCTCTCTCACTGTGTCTTTCTTCCCCACTGTTAACATACCCAGACACCTACAACCCGTGGCAGACTTCCTAGATGTTCGGAGCAGTGTCAGGGCACAGCTAAAGGTCAACATTCCTGGAAGCCACTGCAGAAATGAACAACAATGCTGTCATTAGACTGTTTCTTTTAAAACGCAATCAACAAAGCAAATGCTACCCGCGAGACAAAGACAACCGCACCGGAAATAGTGTCAAGTGTTGTTTTTCCAAGGAGCAGGCCACGAAGGAAATCAGGGAGGGGCTGTTATAAATAGCCCACAAATGCATGCGGGGATCGTCACCTAAACTGTTTTTTCCTTCCCGTGCTTAATTGACATCCGTACATCGGTGGTGAAAATGCAAATATACGGAGACAAAACGTGGTGTTAATGACACAGCTGCACACACTCATCAGCTCCCTGGAACAAGAGTGACACGGGTTTGCACAAGCGCACATAATAGCGGGTCAACGTCTCTGATTCAGCCAAAGTCGCGTGAAAAGGTGTCGCAGTCGGCGCCCGTTGTGCGCGCTCGTTTCGGATCCGTCTGCTGAAATACATTTGCACCTACGGGGGAAACGCGTCAGAGCTGCAAACGTTAGGTGTATCTCGGCTGAGCATGAAGAATGATTCGGAGTATCGCGGCGATGACAACCTTCTGCATTGTTGTAATCATTATTGCCACTGACAGCATCACTATCATCATCATCAACGCCGTCATCCGTAATCATCAGGCCCATCACCAGCCATATTTTTTTTTTTTTTTTACAATGAGTGTGACACGGCTAGTCAGTGGATGGTGATGAAGCGGTGTTAGGAGACGTTCACACCAAGCGTGTCTGCAGCAGTTCAGCAGAGCTCCGGAGCGAACTTCAGTTCATTGAGAGGTTTTTATTTTTCGCTAATTTCAGTGTCTGGTGATATCAAACGGCCGCGGCAGGAATATCTGGTGTCACCAGACTGAAATTCATACTGATAGATGCAAAGACGCCAAAGTTTAATCGCACTGCTGTTTTGTTTTAGCAAGATTTGTCTCAAATGACACCAAAAATACAGTTAAAGTCAAAATAAAATTCAGTTTTAAGGCTGAAAGCAACATCTCTTTCCAGTTGTGAAATCAGCTGTAATTCTGTGAAAAATGCCTTAAATACGCTACATAGCTGCTCTGCACCCACTGACAGATACTGGATAACAACAGGAATTAACCTTATGATCTATCTATCGCTCAAGCCTTGGGTTGAAAACCTGATTGCAGATCTGTTTGTCTGATGTAGATTTTGATCATACAGATGTGGTTTTGAAAAGTTCTAATGCTAATGCACAAGCTGAGAGCAGTGGTGTATCCGCGCAGCCAGGCGGACATTTTGCTAAAGCTACAGCTAGCTAGTTGCACAAGGATGTTGCACAAGGATGAAAAGGTGCAGCTTAAATTCACCAATGCTAACACCTTAGCTTAGCACGACAAAGTTGGATACGGTTAGCGCTATTAGCATCGATGCTCATGCACTTTCCCCAGCGCGCCGTCAGGGACTCGTCCCGCCGGTGTAGACCAGCTGTGTGATCACATGAAAAATAGCGAAATAATGACTTTTCTGACTTTACTGTTTTTCTTATTATATCTACACTATTTTTAATTATTTATCAAACACCTTATGACAAAATGTAAATGTTTTATAAAAGCACTAGTAGCCACAGTACAGGCGTAGTATTGATATCGCGGTATCATAATATTTGATTGCGACCGTATCGCCCAGCTCCGTGTGAAAATGTTTGAAAATCGACTTTTTTTTTTTTTTTTTGGCTCGCCTCCCTCGGCGGCAGCATTTAGCGGAGAGGAAATCCTCTGACACGTATAATCTACTTCAGACTGACATCAGCCAGTGTTGCTATCGATGCACCCCTATCTCGCCGAGCAGGCTGCGTGCGTGAAGCAGTCTGAGAGCCGGGCTAGACTGACACCACAACAGCAGCCTTTGGTTCCCGGCACCTAACGCTCCGCTCGCAGCCCGAATACCGCCTGTGGGATTTCACCGCACTAAAGAGTCATGTCAAAGACCTTGACAACGTGTGACGTCTCCCTCAGCCACTGCTGTCATGTTCCGTCTGCTTCTCACCCACACCCCCACCTCTCTCCTCCTCTCTCCAAGCCTCTCTCGACTCTGGTTTGAGCAGGAGACTTTCTCCCTGAGCATTTTAAGTTGTCATTTCTTTTTTTTTTAAAACACACATATCAAAGCCGGGAGTAAGAGAGAAAAGAGCCGGGGAGAGGAAAGAAGGAAAAGACAGATGTTTCTCTTATGCCTTTCTACTGGAGTACAATGAAGCTTTGGAGAGGGGAGAGAGAGGGAGTGAAAAAGACATTTGCAGAGATCTTTTCTGCAATCCACATCCTTTCTTCTGACGACTGGCAATATATCATTTGTATTGATGCAATATTAAATTTCAATATCGCATGTCAAAAGGTACAAAATGATAGATCATAGCCTAACTAAATGAATTATTAAAGGCCTACGCCGTCTGCGCTATCGGCTTCTCTTACAATCAGCTGTGTCAGAAGAGTGCAGTTGGTGATACTGGCAGCATTTCAAAGCTTTGTCGTTTTTCTTTCCAGCCGCATCCCGGCTTTCTTAATCTAGCTTTCTGTCACTTATTAATGTTCCCGAGGAACTAAAAACCACAGATCTTTCCCTCCCAATAATCAGAGGCTTAACTCAGGTCCTTTTATTTCTCCGGGAAAAAAAAAAAAAAAAAATCTTTAAAAAAAATAAATGAACAAAGTCGTAATTAAATATTGAATATTGAGCCGACGATAAGGATAAGAAAATACATTGAGCTTTGTTAGAAATGTTAAGAGCAGAGAAGAAGGGGAGCGCGCAGCCACGGTTGAGGCACTGACTCATTCTCTGTGATATGATTTATGTGCTCTTTATGTGCTCTGCGACCCTGTAAGTTTATCTCTATATTCCCTGTCTGATAGAGTGACTCCTTGGTCGTCTCCCTGCCTCGCCACAATAACGCCGAGTGCCGGACTCCAATGCCCGGCTCTTATTTACGGCCCAGGTCAGAGGTTGCGTCTGTGATGCCTCGTCAAGCTGTGGCTGATGAGGGAAGAGCGGGCGCAGGAGGAGGAGCGAGAAGATCCGGTTTTTCCTGCACAAACCTGCAGGTTTCGCCTTTTGTGCACCAACCTGAAAATGGCATCCGCTAATTATAACGCTCAGTTACTTGAAATCTTGATTTCAGTCGTTATTCCTGGGCGGCGGTTCCCCAAAAGCATCTGAAAGCTCGGATGATCGTAAAATCCATCTTAAGCTGTAGAGGTATTTCCCAGAAGCTTCATAACTGAGGACACTAAGAACTGATCGTGCACGCCGCTGCGAGGCTGAAAGCATCTTAACCTCCAGAACCTGCAACAGGCGCCAACACATGCACGTGTTTAATGTGTCATCGTTTGGGTTTTTCTGTTTTTGGTCATGAAAATGAGAGAAAATGACGAATGAAAGTGATATAAAGTAAGAAAAAGCTCACACAACAGTTGATTTGTGTAATTATACACTTATATACAGCAGGATAGAGCCAAATATCATTATTATGTGAATTTCAGCCTATATGTTCCCAACCGTCCCCTGCATGTGAGCTTTTTTGGTATTTAAAGCTGGAAACATGTTGTTGTAACGTACTGTTGTCACTCCAGAGTCTCTGCAGAGCACTGAAGGTGAGTCTCTGCTTTAATGTCTCAGAAAACAGCTGCTGACCTTTGCAGAGTCACATCACTGCTGAATCGCTGCTCAGTCACAGGGAGAAGCTCTGTGTCCAGTCCAGATTCACTGTATCGGCTGCTGTATCAGTAGCTGACTGATGTTTCTCTCCCACATCGGCCATGTTTGAGTCGTGTTTGAGTCGTGTTTGAGTCGTGTTTGAGTCATGTTTGAGTCATGTTTGAGTCGTGTTTGAGTCGTGTTTGAGTCGTGTTTGAGTCGTGTTTGAGTCATGTTTGAGTCGTGTTTGAGTCGTGTTTGAGTCGTGTTTGCAGCGAGCACGTTACACATTGGTATAAATTGTTTTTTGTGTCATTTCCAACACTTAAACATTATGTCGTTTGCAGTTTTTAGATACGTACGCGTGCAATGTTACTTTACAGTGTGATCCTCAGCACCACAGACAGCTGACATTAAGAAGCTCTGCACAGGCTCTTTCCTAAGCACCGCCTGGGGGAATGTATCAAGAAATGTAAGAGCATTTGCAGAAACACTCCTGGAGAGGCCTCTCTGAACTCCTGAGATCGATCACTATCGGGACACTGGTCTCTCTTTCTTGGATCCTCTGGTTGAAAACTCAGATCGCTGATACCGAGCCACAGTTTGGGACGATCTTACCGTTTCACTGCTCCTGTTACAGAACGACCAACTGCTGTATTTGTGACTTTCAAGGTGCAGTTTGTGAGAGGTGAGAGAGAATTCAACCTGATGCCATCTCTAATAATTAATAAATAATAAACAACCATTCTTTGATAGGGAGATTACTGAGGGCTTACAGAACTTGTCTGTAGGCATCTGCATCGTCTGCAGAGTGAAGAAAGCATTTTATATGTAAATAATTAAAATAAATATATTCCCCTCAATAATTCTGAATTCATTTTTAAGACTAATTCAAATTTAAAATATTAATAATTATTATTTAATGTTGCGCAACCTTGGTTTTCTATTTACCCCTCATCCAAACTACGCTGCAGAGGGATAACATGGCTGCTTTGTCAGTTTCTCAGTTTGGCTTTGTTAGCAGTTTGACAGACAACCGGAATATTGGTGATGGCTATAAACAAGTCAGCCAATCCTAATGCAAGCTGCAAAGCTAAATTCATATTATGTTATGATGATGTTAGCTAAGGTTAGCAAACGTCACACGACTAAATGGGAATGTTGCTGCAACATTCTGATGCTAATAGTTCAACATTTTGGGAAATAAGCTAATAAGCTAATTTGCTTCCTTGGCTACAGTGAGATCAGAGGACTGATACAACTCTTGTGCCTGCACACTAAATACAAGGTTAATATAAGCAGAAAGTTAGCTTTAGCTGAACGTGTTACGCCCTGAAGCCGCGGCCGTGTCTGCAGCGTGGGTTCGTGCTGTCCTGCAGACGCTGCAAACTCCACAGGAAGTGTTTTAAAGGTGAAGCGTAACAACGTGGGCTGTGTTATTGAATTGTTTTTTGGGTGTTTTGTTTGTTTGGGTTTTTTTTATTCTGCACATCAAGCTGTGGAATGAAGCTGCTGCATTAAATAAAAGCACTGCTGTGCATTTTGCATCAAAGGACACAGCTCCTGCAACGCTGCACTGTTACTCATTTATTTATGAATTTATACAACGCGGTGCACACATGCAAGCGCTGTTACGTTCAAACAGAACGCAACCGACGCAGCGTATATGGGACTTACAGCTGTGACTAAAACACGTAACGTGACAAAGGCAAACAACCACTACAAACAGCGCCTGAAACAACACCGACTCTTAAGAACAACAGAGGAAAAGAAAATATGTATATGTGTGATATAAACCTATTAATCCGAGTGTTCACAGATTTGTTTAAGCTCTAGTTTTGACTTGTTTGTTTCATTTAAAACCAACTGATGTTTGTATTTCTGATGAAAGGATATTCCAAATCGGGAAAAGACGAAATTTGATTAATTAAATTTCATAGGCAGTGTTTCGGCCGCTGATTTACTCATTAATACGGGGCAGATCCATGCACACAAGTCGTCTTATATGTTATTATTTCCACTTAGACTTAAATTTTCCTGTGAGGCACTAACTCTCCTGCAGCCCGTCACATGAATGGCTGCATTCACAATGAGTGTTTCCTTAAACAGCTGAGTTTCAATGAGATGTTTGACTGAATCTTTGTGAAATACATACAGAAGAGACGTTAGCGTTAATTCTCCTGTGCATGTGCAATGTCCAACCCCCCCCCCCCCAGTTTATAATTGCTGGGTCCAGATTGCCGGGGCTGGTTAGGGCCTGGCGACCCCCATGAGAAGTCGCAGCCTTCATTTAGCTTCCAGATCCCATGCAAACGAACACAGGGCCCCCGTGTTAGCGTGCTAGCACTGGCTGGCAAAAATTCAATTTTCATCCCCCTTTTGTATCCGAGCCTGCTGTCTTGCCCTAACGATGCTCCCCACCCCTCCACCACCACCGCCGCCGCCGCCGCCGCCGCTCCCCCCTCCAACACTCCCCTTCTCTAGCCTTCTCCCTTCAACAACAGAACACAGTGGAGTCGTTAGGACCCTCTCTTCATTACTTCAAAAAACCAATCATTAGACACCAGAGTATATACGTAATTAGAAAATCACTTCCTTTGCAATCCCGGCTAAGTAGTTTACATACTGTAATTACAGGGACAAAATCAATTTTTAATCATTTCACTGATTGGGCTCATCAGCTCAGTAGGAACATTGTATCCTGCTTGTTGTGCGAAAGCAACATCTGGGCTAAAACAATTACCCTTTTGTGTTCCAGAGCGGCTCTGAAAATGCCTTGCTGTCACTTCCCCATGTCGTGGACGCTCTCTTTCTATCTCTATCCGTCTCCAGACGCCTCTCTCCCCTCGCCTTCGTCTTCCTTTCTTTCTTTCTTTCTTTCTATCTTTCGACCCCCCCTCCCTCCCTCTCTTCTTCTTCTTCTTCTTCCCTCTCTTCCTCTTTCACTCCCTGCCCTTGACTTGGACATGAAGGATCACATTTAAAGCTTTATAAATCAATACGCTATAATAAGCTGCTCTTGACAGAGAGGGAGAGAAAGGAGGAGAAGAAACAACATATTGCTTTTTTAACACCTCTTGTGTTTCTGTTTTTTTCATGCCCCTGTTGTTTTTGTCATCGATGTTTATTTGTTTTTTGGGGTTTTTTTTATTGTTGCTGCCTTTTCAGAAAACAGATTTAGCTCGGCCCCGCAGAAATATCACCTTATTACCATGTTTTCTGTACACGTTTGCGAGGGAGGGGGGGGATATGACAATGTCGATAACGGCTTCAGCAAACATGTAAAAGCAGGAGGTGGCGATTCGCCGTCTTCTCGTTGAAGTGAGACATAAATACATAACCCGACTTCAAGCCGCGTCTTCTCTCCTGGCATGTTTCACCCTTCACCGGCTAATAAAATGCTTTGTATTCTTGTCTGAGAGAGACCCGATCGATCCACATTAGTCTGAACTCTCTCTCTTTCACTTTGAAAACTCAGGAAATCAGATTTCAGAGGGGGGGAGGAAAAAAAAAATCGGTTAATGCATTGATCACTCCGGCTGTATGCAAATCACATTTGCCTCTATTTTTTTGCTGATCAATAGCATTAATTAACGGCTTCGTTTTAACGGCACCCCGCAATCCCGTTAGACACCACTGTCGACCTCAGAAATCATTCCCCCCACCCCAACGCCGCCTGCGCACCCCACGCCCCCTTCAGTCGCCATGGAAATGAACGGCGCGTGGCAGGGGCCATAAATCAGGAAATCCAATTTGACCATGAGCTCCAGTACTAACAGTAAAATAGGAGCGCTAACGCAGCACGCAGGTAGGTCATCCCGTATCGGACAGAAGATTATTTATGAAAGTTTACGCGAGTTCGTGCACAGCTCCGCCGTGAAATTCAGAGTCCAGTTCAGGACAATTACACACTTTAAATATGAAAAACACACTTTTAATAAAAACAAACTGTGCATCACTCACTGGAGTAAAGTATCTGAAGAAACTCAGTTCAAATGAATTGTTGTCATTGTTTTATTCACCTTTTAACTTTATTTAACACGTACGACAGCAGCAGTTAGCTAACTACTGTACGCCATAATGAGTGTGTGTGTGTGTGTGTGTGTGTGTGAGGGAACCAGTGGGGTGGGGGTGGAGGGTGTGTGTGTGTGTGGGGTGGGGGTTGCTGGTGCTAACCAGCCTAGCTGCTGCTGCCAGGGATGCTAGTGTGTGGGATTAATAATGGACGCTTTTTGAAATTATTATTATTCCCAAAATGCTCTTTTGTGATTTGCTTTGAAGGCCGTGCATGTGTGTGTGCGTGTGTGTGTGTGGGTAGTGCTGCTGCTGGTGGTGGTGGTGGTGATGGGGTGTTAAGTGAGTAGGGGTGAGGTGGTTGGTGCGGGGGGTTTGAAGGGGGGGGGGGTTTGCTTGCTCATTTGGAGAGCTTTTCCAATTATACAATTAGTCAGGAATGTAGGCCAGCGGCCTCGGTGCTCCTCCTGCTCCCCGACCCTGGGTAGCAAGTGCCCTCGTCTCACTTTGTCTTTTTATCTCTTTCTTCTCTCGCTTGTCAAGAAATACACGAAAACACATAAATAGATTTTAAATAAAATAATAATAATAATATGCAAATGTGGGCATTAAGTGAAAGTGGCACCAGCTCACAGTGCAGGAGGTGGCGGCTGAAGCAGCCGGCGTCCCAGAGGAGCGAAGCTAACAAGCGCTGACCTTCTTTGTGAATTGGGTTGCGTGTGAACGACCATGGCGGCGCACTGTGGTGTTAATAGATAAAGTCATGGGGTAGTAGGGGAGGGTTGGGTTGAAGGGGGGGGGCTCTCTGGTCAAATACTGTTTGTTGCGATGAAGGGGCTTTTTTTTCTTTGCAAATCAACCCCCAACTCCCACCGTGCCCCCAAAGCGCCGCCACTTTGGAGAGTGTGTTAGCTTGTCAGGACTGAGCGCTAACACAATGCTAACCACTCCTGACTCCTTCTCCTTCTCTGGGATGCAGTGATATGATAAATTGATTTATGATGAAGGACAAATTGTTTTATAATTTGCCCCCTTTTCTGATTGTCCCCTCACTCTTTTGCCTGCCTGCTACCGAGTGTGCCGCGCCGGGTTTAATATGAAGCAACAACAACAGCGAAGTGCCATCTGTTGGCATGCGGATTTTCTGTAATCTCTCTTTACTGATTACAACAATGACTACACGAACCTCTTAAATAATTATCCCACAATGTAAAAAAAAAAAAAAAAGAAATAAAAAAAGCGAAATAATTATAATCATTAACTCCCACCAAGTCTGCCACTCCTCCAGCAAATGAAGGCTGTCAGGGAGAGAGACAGAGATAAAGAGAGAGACGGAGTGAGAGAGAGAGAGTTTCTCCTCTGCTGTGATGCCAATCATGTCTTATTTATACCAGCGGGGTAGAGTACCACACAGCAGTGACAATCTTAACCCAACAACATTGAGGAGGAAACTGGAGGCAAATTGACCCCTCTCCACCCACCACCCCTGCACCTTATGCTGTTCTTTTTCTGTCTCCTCGCAGGAAAAAAAAAAATCCGAAAATGGCGAGCGGCGAGCGGCGAGCGGCGAGCGGCGAGCGCAGGCCGACACGGGCGAAATCACAAATCACAATATTTGGACCAAATGCCTCCAAATCGATATGACGCGGGTGACAACTGGTGTTTTATCAGAAAACATATCATAACATTGTACAATCTGAATGTGGTTTAAAATGTAGCTTCTTAACCTTCGGTGGACTCGAAGGCCCATAATGCATTGCAGCCAGAGGACGAGTTGTGTGGAGCTGAGTTACCAGAAGCATGATGAAATTAGCTGAACTGTACTCGTCTGGCTGTGAACTACAAAAGAAAAAGTTCACGCTCTTGCTTTAGAGGCCACTGAAAGGCATTCTGGGAAATGTAGGAAACCACTGCATCAAATCAAAAGCAGGCTGAGGCTGCTGTGGGGATAATGAAATAGGAATTGATGGTATCTGTGAAAAGCATCGAGTCCTATCATGTTTTCTTTGGCTTACGGTTTCCAGAATGAAACACAAATGCACTTCAGAGTTTACTAAATGCTGGGAAATGACTTTTAATTTTAGGAAAAGTGGAAATAACAGATTATAAAAGTACTCTATTACAAGTAAAAGCCCTGAGTTGACATGTTTAACATTAAAAATAGGTGTTGCTTTAAACTCTGGGCCTACTTCCCGCATCAAAGGCCTGTTTGCTGTCACAATATACGGTTAAAGTTATTCATTCATTTAAAAATGCAGCATATTTTATCACGTGATCACTTGATTTGTAAAAGCTGAATATGATATGATAAAAAGTGGCATATTGGAAGGTTAAAGAGGCATAAAGTGTGAAAGTCAAGTGGAGAACAAGCACCTCAAACCTTCATTTAAACACATTTCAGTAAAACTATTTGGTTTTTGCTTTGAAACTTTAAAGCTGCAGAAGCAATTTGCCTTTTTGCAGCAGCAGGTTTGTGTGTGTGTGTGTGTGTGTGTGTGTGCGTGTGAGCGGGTCCTGTTTATGAATCTCTTTTCATATAAGTCATCCTCTGTTTGCGTGTGCGCATGCATCTGCAAGTTTGTGTGTGTGTGCGCGCGCTTTGTGTGAGAAATGGTGTGAGAATGCATCAAGGGGAGCATGTGTTAGCTCTGCTTCCAATATGAGGGAAATCTGTGGCACATACCTCCGATATGACACAAGCCAAGACGACATGACTCACCCATGCTATATTTGATTAATAAAACTACAGCCGGCGAAATGTGTTTCAAAACAACAGACCATTACCGAGGCACGGTTCGACTGGAGCGACGCAGAATCTTATTATTATTATTATTAAAGGATGGAGACAAAATATCAGCGTGTGGAGCATAAAAATCTGATACGATCAGAGATGATATCATCTGGATGTTACGTTTGCAGTTAAATATGTCTTCATTTGTTCGCTCTGTGTGCACGCAGGGCCGTAATTCAGGCAGGTTTAGTCTCGAAGAGCGCAGCTGCCATATATGTTTTAATCCTGCTGCACTGAATCTTATAATAAATGTTGGAACATGAATTTTCCAGCTTCCAGAGAAAAGGTTTCCATTGATTAGCGCTTTGCAAGCAATCAATTTTTACAAACCCGCTTGACCCCCTCATCTCTTTCTCTGTTTCTCAGGGAGCCGGCGCTCGGTGTGATGGTCTTTTACCAATTAAAATAACACGGGGAAGCGAAGAGTGGTAAGAGTAGCTATCGGAGAGGGGAGAGGAGCGGCGGTGGAGAGCGCGCTAACGAAACAGAGGAGGGAAAATCTGGTTCCTGTTGCACGAGCGCGACAACGATGACAACGATGATGACGACGATGAGGAGCTGATTACAGCCAGGCGGGAGGAAGCATCCTAACCCTACAAAGCAGACGTATCCCTCACTTGTACTTCATGTGATCGCCCATCGCTCTCACACACACACACACACACACACACACACTATAACAGCCCATCACCGTGAGAGATGGGGTGGCCACGCTCCTCCAGCTCCAGGAATAATGGCTTGCACCTGTTTACCATGTCACCTCTGTTTGCTAATTGTCTCCTTGAGCTACATAGAGAGGAAATGACGGCGTCGTGGCTTTTTGACAGGTGGGTTGTGTGTGTGTGTGTGTGTGTGAGGCATTAGTATCAGTCAATATATGTTGAAAAGACTGGCACCGAATGAATGTATGTTATGTTGCACGGCTCCATCCCAGGTACATGCTAACACCTTAGCATCATGCAGAAAGTGAGTGAAGAATAACCAACACAAATCCATAAATTCAAGCTTAATTCCTTCAACTTCACATGAGATTAATGCATTAATATGTTGTTATTTGGTGGTCATGAATCTAACGTTCTATATTTATTGTTATAAACACAAAAATATGTAAATACATTCCCATAAACAACCTTATTTGTATTTATTCTCATAATCTTGGACTCAGGACGTTGTACATTTAATCAAATATCCTTTAAAAGTTAGACTTCATGCTTCATCATTGTCCTAACTGGAGTTGAAAGGGACCTGCTCAGCTCTGGAAGCTGGTAAGTGATCCTTTTAGCTTAGCTTAGCTTAGCTTAGCACAAAGACTGGCGGCAGGGGAAACAGCTAGCCTAGCTCCATCAAATTATTTCCAGCGCCTCCTAAGAAACAAAAAACTTAATTAGCTGAACTCACACACACAGATAATTACTGACGAATGACAGCTGGGCCTGGAGAGACCGACGCTGCCTCACGACTTATGACTTTAAGACACTGCAGCGGCTCCAGAGAAATGAAGTTCAGCCCAACACCAAGTGAATGTTTCAAAGCTAATCACGGCAGTGGTTCTGCATCTGGACATCCAGTATCTGGAGCGAGTAGCTTGTGAAAACAAGGTTGTAAAAATAAGTAGGCCACAGCTGTTATTTCGATGTGTCAGATACACTTAATCAACATTTCATATCTTCTGCTGCTCATCTCATTTTCAGGTTGTAGCTACAGGTTGTGAACATTAATTAGGCTGCCGCTGGAAGCTGCAGTGTTGCGTCTTCGGCTGACACAAGGTGATCACAGGTCTCAACTGCCTTTAAAAACGTTTTATTATAAACTTACTTGGAAAATGGTGAAAGGGAAGCCTAAAGAGGAGATGTGACACCAAACCTGAGTCCAGTGGAAAAGCTTTAAGGCCCCAGATGTTCTGTTTGTCAGTTTGTGAGAGCGCCGACGCATCCTGCAGGTCTTGCAGCCGCTAAAGGTGCAAACATGTCAGCTGAACACGAAGCTAAGCACAACTTCTACCATGAGGCTAATGGGATCGTTCACATATACAGCAGGTTACAGCATCGTGCACTACCGACGAAATGAAATGTGCAAAAATCCTCAAAACATGGTGCAACTCTGCAAAATGTGCAAGATAAAACTGAGATGCATGGATGCTAATGCAAGCACGCCGGCGTGCAAAGTTCAAGGTCAATGTGGTGGCGTCGGTTCAACCAATCAGAGTGTCGTACTTCCATATAACGAGCATTTCAGTGCGTTGTATCACGGCAGCTTAAAGGGTTTATCGCCAGATGGATGTCTTTTCATTTTGTCTGGCTGGAAACATGGCGGCGATGATTGTGAATAACTATAAGTTTGCGGCGCTCCAGAGCGAGCCACTGACCCACCAACAGATGCTGTAATGGGCAGCTCCCACATACGAATGTCTCAGCAGTGAGACCGAGAAGCATGGCGCCGCTTAACAAGCGCACGCTCAATTGACTTTCCCCCGGATAAACAAAGATTTAAATGAAAACAAAAGATGCATGCGCGGGGGTGTAAGTGTGACAGACACCTTTAATATCCTCCCCTTTTCCCCGTGATCAATCGGTGTGATCGTACCTGCGCGACTGCCGCCGCTCCAACGAACGCCGGATGTCAGGAAGAGTGCCGACAGCTCCACAGAAGGTGGGACGACAAGAGCCTGTAAACAAAGCGCACACACCAGGAAATTCACAGTCAACCACATTTGAAGCTTGACAAGTTTGCCACGCTGACAGAAGAGAAATACCCATTAAAACGCTGCGTTGCTGATCCGCCCCCCGCCCCTCACACCCCCCCACTCCACCCCCCCACATCTTTATTTTTCCTCAGGACTTCCTGCGAGGACGTGATGTCATTTACACATCCCTGAGTAATCTAACAAATATATGAACTGTAATTGCTTGTGTATATCAATCTCTGACTTTTTCCCATTTTCTTCTTATTATTGCTTTTTAATTTGACACCATAATATCCAGTTCAAGACGAGCGGGGTGGTGGTGGGGTGGGGGGGGGGGGTCGCACTGAGATGACGCGCAGGGTTTATCGTTTGTTAAAACACAACGTGGGGATAAATAAAAACACAAAGCTTTGTTCTCATGAGCTGAAAACTGTGTGAGGAGCCTACGCAGCACAGCAGAGGATGATACCGGATCCCGCCTCGAAGCCCGGACGCTCAACGCCAGAACAATAATCACGGCAACACAAAGTGTGTGAGGTAACAGGCCGCCACTCCCCTTTAAAGCGGCGTGAGACTCGCAGACAGACTGGTTTCAGGAAAGCTGAGTGACGGCGGCAACCGGCTTTGACTTTTGACACGAGTTTGTGAAATTATCGAGGATGTATCGACTAAAAACTGCAAAAAGTTTCAGCGCTTGATTAAAGGCGGAAAAACCTGGAGAAGTCGCAGCTTTGTTCTCTGCTGGAGGAGCTAATTTATCCATTTCCACGCCGCCGACTAAACTGCTCCTGATTTACCTTTCATTTTTTGTGACATTTCAAATGTTTGCTTAAATCTGTTGAAGTTTGCTTGCGCCGCAATCTGCAAGATCTCGGTTTTGTGTGTTGACTTTCAATCTTTAGCGCCGAACGTGTCGACGCCGTGTTGTTTCTGCGCCGCGCCTCCCAAAGATCACCTGTCAGTCACGGCGCAAGCAGATGTAGGGGGCGCTGTCTTTTGCTAGCGCTGCATGATGTGTGTGTGTGTGTGTGCAGGGGCGGGTGGGGTGTGGGGGGGGGGGGGTCCTGCAAATTCTCATGGCTATTCTGGATGTGGAGAGGCAGCCAGGCATGGAGAAGCTGGCTCAGGCTCAGTCTGCGACGGGGAAGGCGGAGGGGAGAGAGGGGGGTGCTGGGGCTTGGGGGGTGGAGGAGGAACACAGATGTGGAGGGTCTGCAGGAGGGCCACCCAGACCTACCCACCACTACTGTTTCAATGGAGCGTCAAGAGTAAAACTCACACTCGCGTACAGAGAACACACACACACATGCACACACACAAAGCCACGACATCGCCTTAAGTCACAATCTAAATTGGCTCCCAGGGGCAAACCGACTACCTTGTTCACCAAAGGCATTGTGTATGTTTTCTGAGTGCTTAGCATATGCTGCCGTAACCTGAGATCTCTCTCTCTCTCTCTCTGCGCACACACACACGCACACACACACGTGCACACACACACACACACACGATGTTGCAAGAAGTTGCTCTGTTTTCTCCCTTTACGTATTTCCCATCAGGCCCTTAATTAAATTCAAAATAGTTCACATCTACCTATTAAACCATGTTGCACCAACCGCCCACCAGACAAACCTTGAAAGAGACACAAATACAGGCAGGCAGGGTGACGGGGTGGGAACACACACACACACACACACACACACAGAAACACAGGTTGTCTTTTATAAGGCACAAAGTGGTACGAAGACACGGGGAACTATAAGGAACTCCTCTCAGATCACAAGCAATGAGGAATGTCACGTCTGCGTTCTGTGCCGCCATGTGATATCGTAATACCGATGCATGAAAGCTTCCTCTGCCATGTGTAACTGCAGCGAGCGCGCTGATAGGCTGCGACTGATGATCAGTCAATCAAAAATAATAATAATAATCGATGGGGTTGATTTTGAGGGACAGTGCGCGGGTGCAGGAGCAGCTTTGCCTTTAAAAAATCCAAAAAAGTGGTTTTACAATTACACTCAACAGCTGTTTTTACCATCACAACAACAACAACAACAACAGAAACAGACAGGTTATTGTGAAATACCACCGCGAAGGCTTCTGACACTTGATCGAATCTGCTACATCTATGATTTGATATCAAAGCGCAGTGCAGAGTAATGGAAACAGCTAACATTTTAAGACAGTCTAACCTTTCCTGTGTTTACCTTATTAAAGAGTGTGTACCTTAACGGGCGGCGCAATACACATAAGGGGGGGGGGGCAATGTGTATAAAGCCGGCAGTGTTTAAGCAGGCGAACAGTAAAGTAATAGGCAAGAGCAGTGAAGTGTTGATTCTACAAAAGATGCGGGGGGGAAAATTGCACCTTAGTGCGCACACACACACACACTAGCAAACACACACACACACACACACACACATTCCCTACCCCTCCTCAATATACTCCCACAACACGGCCGGCTGCCTGGCAGCCGAAGTTAACATTTTCAGAGAAAATATTCCTTGCCTCCAATAGTCCGATGTAATTCATTTTCCATCTCTGTTCATTAATCATTGTTAAAATTAGTGATCCATTTCTTCCACTCTGCCATCTGCACTCAGCTTCCTAACAAACATGACACCTCAGCGCATAATAAAAGCTGACAGCTACGAGGAGGCCTTTCCAAGTAGCTTTCTGCATATGTGCACCTCCACGACTTGATGCCGTTGTCAGACAAAAGTAGGTTATTTAGACCGCTGGCTGGAGAGAGCTGCATGTGAGTGCACGCACGTGTGCGTGCTCAAACATACGTGCACGTAATATATGTGTACATCCATGTGCAAATGGACTGCCGGGGCTGGATGTGCATCTAGGGCGCATGTGAAAAATGCAAAAAATATAGAAAAATGCACACAAACGATGGCAGAAGTTCCAGCAACGTGCACTTTCACACACGTGCACAAAACAACAGATGTGCCCGACGTTGATGGGAACGTGCTAAAATCCTGATAGGGAAGTGAGGAGAATGGGAGAAGGGAAAAACGTTTCAAACATGAGCGATCATGAGACCAAGAGGGCGAAATAAACAGAGAGCGAGCAGCCTGTTTACCCGGACAAGGTTTTTGCTTTAACTCCGGCTGGAACCGTGTTGTAGTTTTCCATTTGCATTTGCTTCCAGCAGCAGCTGTGGCGCTCGTGCGTATTTGTTGTGATACTGTATATCAGCTCGGAAACACCCTGATCTCAACTCAGCCGAGCTAAGAGCTAATTCGGCTAAGAGGGGAGAGAAAGAGAAGGTAGAGAGAGGAGTGTGTGTGTGTGTGTGGGGGGGGGTGAGTCACTGGGGCCAGACGATTGCCCCTCTCAGGTCACCCAGGCCTCATAAACACCCCTCCGATCCACATAAAAATACCTTGATGGAAAGCTAGCGACTCCCCAGACGCCCCTGCAGACGCCCGGTAGCCTGAA
This sequence comes from Datnioides undecimradiatus, assembly GCA_008933995.1. Taxonomy (NCBI): domain Eukaryota; kingdom Metazoa; phylum Chordata; class Actinopteri; order Lobotiformes; family Datnioididae; genus Datnioides; species Datnioides undecimradiatus. Next base: position 7,777,392 of record WARS01000060.1, read on the forward strand.
CAGTTGTAGATTGAGGTGGAGCAGGCTAAAGATGCAGGAGTGCTTTTAAAAAATGAGGCGCAAAGTGATTTTTTAAAAATGTTTTCCAGCGCATTTATTTACACAGTCTCGCAGTTTAATCGAGCAGAAAGCGAGGATGCACTCTGATATCTGGAGCGAGGTAGACAGGTGGAGCCACATCACAAACCGAGCCTACAAGTAAAACCTCTTCCACTTCGCACTCAGCCATCACTTATGTATGATCGAATGTGTTATTTATTGCGTCATTTCTATTATCGCGGAGTAACTTTTCCACCGCAAACAAGTGTGAAATCATGAAAGATGTATCGGAGGAATCATTCAAAAATCCGCCAGGGGTGAACGCGAACGCCACCCAAGCCTCGCTCTGCGTCTCTCTGCTCCGCGCTGCCTCACTCGCACACGCACGGCCTACTCACGGCACCGTCCCCTAGTCTCTTGTTAACACCCCACCAGCGCACGCACAATACACACACACTCAGACACACACACACGCGGTCAGGATCCCTCCCTGGCGAGGTGTGTGTGTCTCTGCCTGAGGCACAGCACATTAATCTATATAATGCCCTCAAAGAGAAGGCTTTTTCACACCGCTAACTGCCAAGGACTACGAGGGGCAGCGGCTGAGCCATGATTCAGCTGTTAGCCCAACTGGCGTCCCCGCGCGCACACACACGCGCGCGCACACAGACACAGACACACTCTCGCCCCCACACCCCTCCCAACAAGCACACACACACAATATGTTAGCAGGAATACACACATACACCCTTCGCTGGCAAAAAAAGACAACACAGACACCTTTGTGAGCTCACGCTCGTCGGCACCAGAGCTGCGTATTGAACTTCTGTGCATTTAATACATCAGATTATAATTTTATATAACTGTTTAAGCGTTTTGCGCAGCTGCCTGTGTTTGGAAATATAAGAGAAGTTAATAAAAAATATGCTTTTTTAAAAAATACCTCTTCCTTTCCCTCAGTGTCAGTTCTGTGCGTGTGCAAACTCAGGTGTGGTATTTGTATTTCTATGTAAAACCCGTTCTGAGTGAGCTGTCTGCACGAGTCAGAGCTGCATGATTTTGATTTGACATATAAAAGTGTGTGCAGCTGCTGCAGAAGAGGGCCCGTCATTGATTTTTTGCAGATTTGACCGACGAAATTCACAAAGCACGCCGAGAGACAAACGCAGGGAAGCTGCTCTCTGCACCTTCAGCAGGGCGCGCGCAGAGAGACGGCTCACTGATGTTACCTTGCAGGATTTCTGGGCTCCGCCGTCCTCATATTTCAGACGGCAACCGGTTGCCAGCGCGTGAAGTTGCCCGGCGCAGATTTAATATTCATTTGTTGCACGGCGGGCCACAAAACAGACAGCTCAGAGCGGTGATTGGAGGGCCAGTGCTCAGAGACAGACGGCGAGCAGAAGAGCAGCTAAATCATCTTGACATTCACCAAGAAGTAGCCACACAGAAAGCCACTGCTGCTGTTAGTTCTCCCATCGACTAATTTGGTTCTACTTAACCCCTAAACACCCCGTGCGTGAGCGCGCGCGCGCACACACACACACACACACACAAGTGGACACAAGGCAAACAGAGGCTGACACACACACACGTGCACACGCCTCACAGTGACACATTTAATTCCAGGTTCTCAGCACATCTGAATTACAGCAGGCTGATGAGGGAGAGAGGGCCAGGCCCCTCCGGACTGATTAGCATCATTTAAGAAAGCCTTCCTTTTCTCTGCCCGCCTCAGCGACCTCTCTCTCTCTCTCTCTCTCTCTCTCTCCGCCACTCATCGGGACGACCCACCCACCTCCCGTCCTACAATATGGGTGGCATCCCCCGCCAGCACAAGTCAATATGAAGTACGCTCATTTACATCCGACGCAGGAGAACGACTCGAGTGCCCGTGCCTCTGGAGCGTCTCTGCTCCTCCAGACAGCCCGCTCGTTAGCTTTAGATTCTGCTTTCCTGAAAGCGTGGACAGAAGGACGCGGCTAACGCACATATACGTCGAGCGCCATATGATGCAGTTTCTTCTGCACGTGTAAAGTAAATAAGACAGAGCCTGTTTTATTTGTGCATAGCCCCCCAACCCCCCCTTCTAAATTATATAAGCCTTGCACATGGCTTAAAATTTTGTAAAGCTTTTCTCAAAATCCTACTTATGGTTGCCATTCTGTGCCAAAAAGTTCATCTGGCCTGTAAATTTAAGCATGGATTACAAATATTCAAATCATGAGCTTACTGTTCAAATAAACATTTCCAACAGGGAGGGGAAAAGTTGCAAGGCATACACTTTCAGCATAATTCCTCCTCTGGCACCTCCCCTCCCCTCGCTCCTAATAAAACAACCACACACACTCACACTCACACACACACACACACACACACACAAAAAGCAGGGAAGAGAAGAAGAAGAAGAAGAAAGGGGGGGGGGTGCAAAAACAAAAGACAGAGTTAAAAGTTTGGCTTCTTCATTTACCGTGCGGCTGGATAAACAGTGTTGATGAAATATGTAATTAATGTAATTGTAACCACCTATGCAATTACAGTCAGCCGGGTGGGCTCGGCCGCGGCCCCGGTACACCCTGCCATAGGACAATAGGGCACCTTATTACAGTTTTAAAAGGGGGAGGAGAGCGGTGGGGGAGAGGGAGCGGGGGGTGGGGGTGAAAAAACGGGGGAGGCTTAAGCTGGTCAGCTGCTCACCACATGGTAGAAATAATAAGGACTGAAGTCACAATCATTTCAGCTTTGGTTCGGCTTCGCTGATCACTGCACTTCAGACCGGACGGCACAAATACCTGACAAACCCCTGGACCCGCAGCAGCGTCCGAGCCACGCACAAAAACAGTGACTGATCTGCAGCAGGGTGGGGGTGTCGGGGGGGGGGGCAGGAAGTTGCATCAAGTACAACTGCAAAAATACTCGACTACAAGCCCCGCAGTGAAAACGGCTGAAAGGCAGCGCGGTTTTATCTGGAAATCCGACTCAGACAAACAACAGTTACAGTATTGTGCTTAAGAAAACGCGGATTTTAATTTATGTACAAGATTATTAGGATTATTATTGCTTTCTCGTATGGAATATATAAGCAGTTTCTCTTGTAGACAGTCGGAGGGAGGCGAACTTAAACAACTTCACCTACTTTTGGGGCCTAAATCCTGTTTTATAAGCGGATCGTATGTTTAAACACAGAGGTCCGACCTCGGTGGCGAAGCCCCGAGGACCCGGAGTCGTGAGAGCAGCTTAAACCTGGCCGCTTTTCTGCCAGCAAAGTATGCAGGATTTCAGACCTAATGGGCTTTTTAAACGGTTTATTCATCTTGTAGTTGATCAATCTCTCAGCTCCCAGGGAACACTCAATCTCTTTCTCGGTTTTTCTGAAAAACTCAAAATCATCCAAATTCGGAGATACGCGGTTTTGGTTTTAGGGTGGCGACGACAGCCGAGTGTTCAAATTTGTACTTAGGTAAAGTACTTAGTTACTTTTCGGGGTGTTTGCACCTGTGATCAGGTGTACTGTGTGTTCGTGGTGCGCGGTGTGACCACCTGCTTTCACACTGACCTGCAAACGCCTGAAAATCAGCCCTGGCCTCGTGCACGCACACGAGGCAGCACCGGCTCGGACAGACACTGCTGTCACTTGGCCGCGAGATTCCAGCCGGAGTCAAGTATAAAAGTGGGCTTCGCTACTCGGGCCGGTTCACGCTGGCAGCCGGTGTTATCCCAGGGATTAAAATAGACTTTTCTCTGCTACCCGCCCCTGCCCGGCATTAAAGTCTTCCACATTTGCAAAATTGCAAACAGATGCAACTCAAGTACCTGCAAATAATCTGCCAAGACCAATTTCAAAAGGGAGATTTCAGAATATGTGGGAGTCATTAGAGGGAGTATTATTTCAGCGATGAGCGCGAGAGGGCCAGCCGTGTTTCACCCAACCAGATGGGTTCTGCTGCCTTTTATTCAGGAAGAAAGAAGCCGACGTGTTCTTCATCTCCCCCAATCCCCCGCAAATGAAGATATATAACGTGTATGAAACAATTACGGCAGAATATTGGAAGTTTCAGAAGCAACCAAAGAATGTCAAATTTCTTTTCGAGTTTCTCAAAACAATCTTTTCATCTTCTTCCCGGCGAGGATGCTTTTGGATGGGGAGCTGAGGAGGAGGCCAGTGGGGGGTGGGTGGGGGTTCAATGTAAACGAGGATACAGACAGAGAGATCTGAGGCTTTTATTGTTTTGTATTGAGTGTTAAATATGAAAAAGAATTAAAAGGTAGGCGCCTTAAAAGGGGCCTGTGGGTGATGTAAATGAAATATGTTTCCGCGCCGTAATTTGCGACTGCTGCTGTTGTTATTTTTCAGACGGTTATCTGAAGTTTCTGTGGTCGCCTCGGTGCAGCTTTAAAGCGGCGCGACAACAAAGCGCTCGCCAATTAAAGACGATTTTTACACCAAGAACTGCGGCAAACTTCATTAGATTCACCCGTCCAGCCGCTGACAAAAAGCCTATCAGAATGCATCTTTAAGTGTCGGTAATGAATAATGTATAATCAAAACACACACACGCATTTTGTATTTTCTTTTTTCCTCACACACACTAGCCGTTCGCAACATCCAACCAGCCCCTATAACAAATTAAATGTTTATATCAAATGGAATTTGATTAGGTGATTGCTGGTAGGTTATTATTGCTAGTAGGGAAGCTGAATAACAATCTAAGGCACTTTAAAAAATGATCAAAATCACCAAGCCCTTGAAACAATACACATTCAATCAAATTCTTCATAATTGTAACAGTAGGAAACATTTTAGGCATTCCACCCACAACAAACAGGCTTTGTTCTCCTGTTATGAGAGGCAGCGAGGGGACACAATCAAGTGCGTGAGAAAGCCAGGAACGCAGGATTTCAAGCAATTCCTCCCTCGTTCTCTCTCTCTCTCTTTTCTATACTGCCCCCCCCTACACACACACACACACACACACACACACACACACACACACACACATCTCCAACTCCCTCCCTCTCTTTTTTCAGGGTCGCCCATATTATTTGCTTCCTGTCCACACAGAAGGGCAAAAGAGAATTTGGTAATTGAGTGGTACAGAACATGTGCCCTCCCTGCTCGCAGATGACAGATGGATTATAAAAACTTCAAAGGCGAGCATTTGGAGCACCAGGGGAGAGATGCTAGGTATTTGAACTATCATTCTTTACCCAGGAGGCTGCCGACTGCCTCGACATGCTGCATACATCAAGCGAATAGTGCAACGGCACAGACATAATCCAACACACATGCACGCACACTCCCTCCTTTTTACTCTTTTCCATTCTTCTTCCCTCTCTCTCTCTCTCTCCCCCCGTGCTATATATTTAACATCCTGTTCTGAGCAACTTTGCGCCAAGCTCGGGAACATAACAAGTGGGGGGTAACGCCGGGAGAAAGAGAGAAGAGGAAGAGAGAGTGAGCAAGCGAGGAGGCAGGGCTAGGATCCTTCTCTGTGCCCTTTTTCCCCATTTCCTTGACTTGCCACCTTCCAGACGTTTCGGGGTTCAAACTGCGGCGCCTCCTCTCCGCCGGTCAGAGTTTAGCTTCAACGGCGGCTTTGTGTTTTTCAGATTAACAGGCCTGGAGGAAAACTGTAAGCACTACTGTACCGTAAGTGAAGGGGAGAATGGTGGGCGGCGACGCCTATAATCATCTTATAAGCATGATTTATGAAAAGGGCCATCTGCTTTGCCTTACTTAAGAATGGAAACCCTTAATAATAATATAAGGACATGAGGAAAGGAGGGGAGAGTGTGTGTGTGTGTGTGTGTGTGTGTGTGGTGGTGGGGGGTACAAATGAGTACAAACAATGACGCACACACACACACACACACACAGGAGGATTTCGACAAAGTGTTAACCCCAGTGCAGGAGCCCCCCTCGCTTCCTCTCTGCCGGCTCCTCTCCTCTTCAGCATCCAGCCACTAGTTCAGATGGCAGCTAATCACTGTTGACCTCCCCTGTCACACCATTTAACCCCAGCCCCTCCCCTTGACCCTGAAGGAACAGCAGCCCACTGTAACACACACACACACACACACACACACACACACACACACACACACTCAGCTATGCATACAACTCACAAACTACCTTGCAGACACAGGAAAAGTCCCCGTGGGGCTCTGAGCGTCCGCACACGAGGATCCAAATGATTCTTATGAGACTCCGACATGCACAGGATCCCAACCAGCAAATCGTGACCATCACAAGTTTCCAAAGTCCAGGCCGACAAAAAAAGAGAAGGAGAAGCGAAACACCACGTCTGAGAGGGCGAAACAGCCGAGAGGCTTCAGCTTAAAGTTGATTAATGATATTATTGATTATTAGGATCGGTTTGTCCATCGTAAATCTTTAAACGGTCTGCGTGTAAAGCAGCTTCCTGGGGCCAAACATGACGTCTTCAAATTGCCTGATTTTTCCAACCGACGGTCCCCAAAAAACGGAGAACTTACAATTATTCGAAACAGAGAAAAGCAATAAACTCTAATGTTTAAGAAAGTAAACACTGCAACTGTTTACTGCACTTTAACTGATAAACACCTCACGGTTGCAGTGTGAGTTTTGGGCAAATGAGCCTGATGAATTCCTGAAATTCCCAAACGATCCGTCAGGTCCTTAGCACAAACTGAAACAGAAAAAGCAGAGGCTGATCTGAAACCAGCTCCACGGTATCACAACACATTTCACACACGCGGAACAGGGACGTCTGGAAGCGACGAGGCCCTGCCTTGATTGGCATTCATGCCCCAGCTGCCGGCCTTTGGCCCCGGTGTGACCTGGAAACGGCTCCCAGCGCGACCTTAAAGAGCGGCGGCGGCAGCGTTGGAAGGAGGATATGGGTGGTGGTGCTAGTGGCGGGGGGTATCATAATGAGGCCATACGGCATATACTATTGTGCGCCAAGGCCGACCCCCTACACACACACACACACACATTTCCACTACATGTGCATACAGACACACACACGCCCCTCCCCGTGTGGTCACCTTTTTGTGTCCACTGTAGATTGTTGGCCTAATCCTCGTCGGATCATCTCATCAATGCCTAGGCTGTTTATGTGTAATGGATCCCATCTAACTCCCTCTCTCTCCCCCAGTGCTCCCCCTTTGCCCCCTCCGCCCCCTCCCTCTCATCCTCCTCCTTCCTTCACAACCCCGCCTCCTGCTCCTCAAAGGAACTTTATTTTAAATCCGTAGTTTAGCATTTCTTCACAGAAAAGCAGATTCTTCTCTGCATTTAATCATAAATCTGATGCAACACGCAAAAAAAACAAAGAAAAACATATTTTAGATTTAAAAACAAACTGAAAAGTAAAGTTTTCAGGTGGAAAAAGTGTATTTTGAAAAGATGGATCCCTCTGATGAATCCACCCCAGAGGTCCGATTGATTTATTGGTTTTCGTGTGCAGACGCAGCAGTCTAATACTGCAGGCTTTAGCCCAAAATATTGATATTGTTATTGTTTTTATTGTGGTGCGCAGAGTCAAACCCCACTTTTCCCACCAGCGAGTTTTGGAGGATGACAGAATTCAAAATAAAATTCCAGATTTCGCGCCCGCCGTGTAATTTTCTTGACAAACCTGTCATGGAAACTGTATAATCGTTCGTCTTCTTCCTCCTCCCTTCCTTCCTGTCCTATCCTTCTCAAGCTCTCTTTCATCCTCCTCCTCCTCCTCCTCGAAGCCTCGCAGCATGTGTAAGCAGAAGCGCACGTGCTCCCCTCGCCCTCATTACGAGCTAACTACGCTGTTAGATTAAAAGCGTGTACAGAGAGGAAGACAGAGGGAGAAAGAATGAAAATAGAGGGAGAGGGAGAGAGAGGAAGAAGAGGTGGGGGGAAGAGAGGAACAGGCCGAACCTCCATAATTAAGATCACTTCACAGATTACCTCCGGCAACAAAAGCACGGCAAGCGGCCGCTCGCAGCCACAGAAATTGGATGAAAAAGGGGTGCTGAGGAGGAGACTGACCTCCGCTGCTCTCCGCCGGGCTCCACACGAACACGAGCCACGGCTGGATCAAATGCCCCTCCCAGCAGAAGCCGACACACGTAGAAACACACACACACACACACACACGCGCTCGCGACAGGTAACTGGTACACGCTGTAAGACTCAGCGAGACACCGAGGGACCTGAGGAGAGGAGCACTTCACACCTGGTATTCTTTGTTTCCATTACCAGGAACTCAAAGAGAGCTAAGCAGGACGGAGGGAGAGGAGATCCATCCACCGGTGCAGGCCACCGCTCCCCTGAGTCCACCAAGTCTGCAGGAACTCCTCCGACTACGACGGCATGCACATTATTCTGACGCCGCTATTGCATTGGACATTTAGCCAGATGCACCTTATACACTGACATTACTGTATTTACTGTTTGACTGTAATGCTGCATGGCAGACAGCTCCAAAAAGCCCAAATGTCCTATTTAAAATCACGACTGTTTCACCACACCGACGTGGACATCTCTTCACTCATCAAACCAGCGCTTCAGATGATTTCCTCTATCAGCTCTGACTGTTTTCTTTGCCCTCCCTCCATCAGTTTCCACATCCTCACCCTCAGAGATCTCCTGCGCTGCTCACTTGGCCCTCCTCAGTCCACCTCGCTCCCACCTGGCAAACCAACCCTGATCTCCGGCGAGCAGAGGGGAGGCCATTTACTCTAATCACAGGGATCCAGCAAGAGTGCCTCAGAGCCCTCGGGGGCTGATCGGCAATCAGAGAGACGGAGGCTTCGAGGGAGGGAGAGAGAAAATAACCCACCTGGCGTCAGATCTGGTGAGCAAACCTTCCATGCCTAATAGAAGCAGTTTCTGCCAAGGAGATGGTCCTGTGAGTGCAGGATGGGGCTGCAAGGATGTGAGCAAAGATGGAAGGACTTCCAGATAGAGCGAGAAAGGGGTCACAGGAGAGGGTGAAGCGTGCACAGGAAGGGGACAGTGGCACGAGCACAGCAAGTGGCGCTGAACGGGCTCGCGTTGCTTCTGCGGCGACGGGCTTTTCTGTTAAACTCAACAACTGAAAACTCCTGCACCGGGTTTTAATCCTGGCTAGCTCAGCCCGATTATCCAAATTCCTCTATTTTACAGCTTAAACCCAAAGATTAAGCCCACCTGAAATGTTGCTAGTCGTGCTGCAGCACCGCTTTCACAAACTAGCATAGCAAGCGCAACAGGATGCTACAAAAATGCATTTAATTACCCTGACCTCTTTGCACATATGTTAAATTACAGGCCTGCAGCACAGAAACAAAGCCAGTCTCAAAGAATTAGTTCATAAAATCGTGAAACTGACTCCAGCCTCCATGCCTGCACAAATGCACTCATGCTAGCAATAATACGGTAAATATGCGACGTCTAGCTAGACTTTAGAAATAAAAAACTTGCTGGGAAACATTTAGTTATGACAGTTTGATGAACTTTAGTTGGACGCCGAGGCAGGGCCCATTAAATCCAGACTTTGCGCTGAGACAACAACTTCTCAGTTTCACAAATACTGGAGCTTCGTGGAGGAAGAAGTGTTCAAAAATGTCAATTTAAGTGGCGCTAAAGGAGAATCATGGCCAGAACACCTCTGTACGTTTTGCCTTCTCATATTTCTGTGATATTTCACTCCAGCCAATCAGCATCGCCGTCCCCGCAGGCCGTGCTGCTGGCATGGCCACAAAGTCGTAATAAAAATGTGTAATAATTGACTTTGTTAGCAGTTTGAGGTCTCCTGACAACATTTTTACAGATGTCACTTTTATAACGGCGGCCTGCGGGGACGCCGCTTTTTGATCTACGAGGGATTTTTTTATTAATGTCGCATCACCGCGCCTGGCTACTGGGAAAATCTGGCAGCGCTGCCGCCGCCGCGTTAATGACAGCGCCCAGCGGGTTTGTCAAACCCGTCCAGTTGTCTGACTTCGTGTGAGATCTGAGCGACTGAGCTTTGTACGACGTGTAAAGAAGTGGCCCAACCTTCAAACACAAGATCCGTGTCGTAACGTCAGCTGCAATGCTGGGTTTGTGTCGTACGCAACGCTAGAAATAAAGAAACTGCGAGTCCTCCCGGTTCTCGTTTCCTGTTCTGCCTTTTAATTGGTGTCAAAGAGCGACAGAAGGTTGGAGATCGCAAATCTGCTCGAAATGACCCCCCAGTTTTTGGGACACACATTGCGAACGGGTGAACTCACTCGCACCCTTCGAGCCTATCAGTGTCATCAACCACACCATGGATGCAAATCCTCTTTCTCTACCCTCCCTCTGTGCAGATCTGACAGTCCTGTTTACCAAAGCAGCCGACAGACACGCCGAACAAGGGCCCGGGCACTTCCACTTAACTCTTTCCCCATTACGACGATTGGTGTGAACGGCTAATAAACAAAAAGAGATACTGCAGTTCTGAGCCGGAGAAAACAACTGCGGCTCACGATCAAGAATAATAATCATTTTAAAAAAAACAAAAAAAAACAAGGACGAAAACAAAAGAGGAAGAGGAAGACGAGGAGAAGGAGGGGGCGGCTGCAGCGATGGTGGTGGAGGCTGGAGAGAGCGAGGGGGAGAGGGAGGGTGAGAAGATGATGAGGTGGGCCCTTTGAAAATAAAAATAAAAAAGATGATTTGAGGAAACTGTCGGAAATTGCGGGAGATCTGTTAAAGGTTTCTTATTCAGCAGGGGTGGCGGCGCATCTTATAACTTAAAAAGGAGGTATTAAAGGAAAGAGCCGGGCTCCGGGGGAATTCTCCCACGTCGGAGAACTCTCTTTTTAAATTCAACCCCGGTAATAACGCAGATAAATACTAGATAAATAGTATTTAGCTCCCACCTTGAACAACACTTTTTAAAGCAGTTCATGAAAGACTGACAGCTCTTGGCGAGCGAAAACGCACTTGCACACAAAACACAAGCAGTGCTGCTGCACGCAGGTAATGCAATGTGTATTTTACCTACCAATAAAACACCAGGTGGATCGCTGATTATTAAAAGGCCAGTAAATGGTATGAAAGATAAGGCACGGACGAGGGGAAAAGTGAAGAAGCGACGACGGAAAAAAAGGAAAGATCAAACATTTTTGGATGAATTTCATTTTGTTCCTATTTGTCATTAGTGGCTTCACCGGCGGCTGATGGTTGGACAGTAAGGGGAGTTTATTTCTAAAAGAAACCAGTGATTCTGTTTTTAATTTTGACAAACGCACATGTTTCATATCAGCCTGGGTTTAAAATCATAATTCAGCATCGAATTAAGTTAATTTGTCGTGTTAAAATAAGGTGTCGGTGCCTTTCTGCACGTGCAGAGTCGCGTTTTGCGACATTAGGAGTTGCATTTGTTGCAGAGAGTCTTGCTTTTTTTAAATAAACTGAATCAGATTTACCAGATTTAACCCCCACCCCCGCCCCCTCCTTTATGACCCCAATAATGTGTGTACAGCTCCTAAGCTCCTCCAACATCCTGCAGTATTCAGCTGAGGCCTTTTGCTGTCTTACGGTACTAATGTTAACTAAAAAGCTTAAAAAAGAGCCTGTTTTTTTTATTTTTTGCACATCCTGTCCTCAAATAACGGCGAGAATAAACAAGTTGACATATATTTGCTTTATAAAAAAAAAGCACAGTGGCAACCCTCACTGTGCATCTCATGGCAGCTATGCCTCGGAGATGTGGTCGCGGCTGCTGCACCGGGCCTTTACAGAAGGCTGTGTGTTTAAACGCCTGGAATGCTCATTTGCCTTTTGGGTTTACTTATTTACTTTTGCATAAATGGAGAACAGTGCTGTGGTATTAAGGGGCTTCTCAGGGGGAAAGTTGTGTGTTTTTGAAATGCAGGCTTTTTTAAATGCTCCCTCAGTTTGCTATAATAAGGAAGGCTGGTGATTAATGCAGCATAGATCTAATTTCTCTTGATTAAAAAACATGAATTAGGAAAATAATGCCAGACTTGAGATGAGCTCAACCCCAGCCACTACCACCAACACCGCCGACCCTCTCCCTCCCTCACCGCGCCTCCTGCCCCTCCCTCGCTCAAAGTCATCAGATACAAAATGAGCATCCGTACAAATGAGCAACAAATAACGCAAATTCTAATAGCCAAATATGAAATGTAAAACGACTGCCTGGATCGACTGGAGCCGAGTAATCTTTAGCAGCAGCCGCAGCCGTACCACCACTTCTGTCACTCGAAATAAAAACCTAAACCTTTCAGGGCTTTCGACTGAGTCCTTAATTCAGCCTGATGTGACATTAAAACCCTTTGGTTGACTTCCACTGGCTGCGACAAATGTACCAGCTCTTAATAGAGGTGTGCAGACAGGCCGTCATTTCAGTGACTTTTATCAAACCGAATTTATCAACGCGGGCTCCCAGGATCTGTGGCAGCAGCTTGTTCAGAAGGAAGCCTACAGATACCGTTAAGTACATCATCCCTCCTCTCTGTCTCACTCCTTCTCCCCTTCTGCTCGCTGCTTTTCTCCCCGAGTGGGCCCCTCCCCCGCTCTGTCCTGTCATCACGCTGCCTACTGTATATTTATCCTCTTTTTCTTCTGATCCACCGCTCTGTGGATGCGGTGCTTTGGAGGCTAATAAGAATCTTTTCTAAATGCCGATTGTTTCCAAATTTGAACGACTAAAAGAAAAAAGAAAGAAAGGAAAATCCCAAATGTCTCCGTCTGCACGTGGAGACGCTAACGTCCCGGACGCTACAGCTGTCCAAACGCCAGAAGAGACGTCGTTCGTCTCCTTTAATGTCTGATTTTTAATAAAAAGGTGTGAACTGATGTCCCGATCGGCTCTAAAAGGAAAGACCTCACCAGCTTCCTGCTTCAATTACTAGTTTAGAACCTGGAAGTCGAGTATAAAAACAAATTTGATTTGTTCTTATTATTTGATTTCACAGTCAGGATCCCCTTCGTCGCAATAGTTGCCTCTGCTCCTCTGTAATCCTGTGCAATTAAAGGACAAGTGCTTGGATTCACTTATCGGGATCTTGAGGCCGATTTCAGAAAGTTGAGAAACGAGCCACAGCTTGCGGGGTGTGGCAACGCAGCAACTAATAGGTAAGTTATTGTCATTTCCGGCGACGAGTCCAAGCGGCGATAAAGAATCACGATCGGAGTGGCAGATGGCGCAAATGAGAAGTGGGGGGGGGGGGGAAAGAAATGATAGCCGGAGAAAAATGAGAGATGAGAGTGGGAGAGAGGATGGAGAGGTTGCGGCAGAGAGACAGCAGAAAGAGGAGCTTGTGCGGGAGGAGAAAAGGACAGCGAGGCCTTTGAAGGGTCCTCTCAGATGCTGGGATTGCTCAGTTCAGCGCCGTTAGAGCCTCCGAGGTACTTGAACCTTGCCTGCCTTTCCTCCACCTCTCTGTAGAGCTGCTGCCCCGCAGGCCACCTGTAAACCGCTTTGACACATGATCCACTCCCACGGATGTAGAGTGGAAACACACACACACACACACACAGAGGGAGAGGGGCAGAAACCGCTGCTCGCAGGCAGTGCAGCGCACCAACGCTCAGACGCACCATCGCCGGCGTTTGGTTGTTTTTTAACATTAGCACTCGATTAACAACTGGCTGTCCCACTTTTGGATGGAGGGGCACTCACAGCGGAAACAAGAGCGCCGCCTAATTGTCTCTCTCGTGACACGTTGATTAAAAAATTTTAGTTTTTTTTTTCCATCTCGTCCGTCTCGTACTGATCCTTCAGCGAGACGGGACAAATAACCTGCTATTATTATCCACGGCCCGCACGCCGGCGTGAAAGTGGCTCTAGGAGGAGTTCAACCTCTCTCCCACCACCACCACTCCCCACCCCACCTTCCTGAAACAGGATACGAATTGATTAAGCATTAGACGGATGCCTTGCACCGACACAAACAAGTGGCAGGGAAAGGCAACTTTCAGGAAAACACACACACACATTCACACACACTGCAAATCAGAGAAATTATTACGGAACAAATTCCCAGTTCTCCGGAAAATACACGTGCACGTGCAAGAAAGGGAACGACTGAGGCAGCGCCACCACCCCCCACAAAAAAAATGGAGGCTACAAAAAAAAAAAACAAACGACAGCTCCTGATTAGGCATTGTCAAAATATTTGTGACGGAGGAATTCCAGCAGGCGAGCGCGGAATCGGCTCCTCTACAAAAGAGCCATCTTCCCTGAGTAACAAGCTGGTGCAATGAGTTTATGGAAGGAGCTGAACCCCCGGGCGAGAGAACATCCGCATTATTGTAGTCTTAACCGCGAGACCTGGTCGGCCAGCTTTCACAGTCACTTCTCATCCTATTTGTAGCACTGCCGCTGATGTGCGAGCGCCTGGGCCAGAGCAGGTCACCCACCCCCACCCCCACCAGGCGCACCACAGCACCTTTTTATCTTTTATACTTTTCAGTAGCCACCACCTTTCCCAGGTCTGATAAATATTTGAGGGGGGGGGGGCATTCGTCTACATTGCATTATTTTCCTCCACCCCCCCCTCACCCTCACCCACGCCCGCCGCCACCTCCACCTCCCGGCCCTCACGCCAAACCACTTTTTTCATCTCACTTTTTGTATTTTTTGTTCCACAAGGCAAGTTTCATTAAAGATCCAATTATGCAACTCAGGTGCTGGAGAGGCAGTTGAATATGCACTATAATGGTGTACAGTAATCGTTCGACACAATATACGGCATCCGGGGCCAGATTTACGAGCGCAACAGAACTGCAACGCCTCCATCCTTTGGTGAAAACCTCTTGATCATAATTAAAGGTGCAGGAGTTCTCTCCAGCATCCTCACACCCTCCTCTTTCTCCCTCTTCTCCTCTCCCCTCCATCTTGTGCTACTTCTGCGCGCTCATTAGCAGAGGTCTGGGGAAGTTTACAGAGGTCACATGCGAGAGGTGGACCAGCTAAAGAGCAGACACGACGCACGGTGCGTTCGCCGATGGTATGCGAAGTGGGTAATAGACATAACCTGCCTCACACACATATAACCTTCCATCTCATCAGCACTGGAGGTACTTACCACAGTCTTAGCTGAGCGTGACTGAATGTTAAGCAGCAACAATTCTCTGCTTCAGGACCTCTACTGATGTGCTTGTCTGCTTGTGTTAAGCTGTTGTCTGCGGAAATGACACAGCTGAAAACGCAGCGCCGTTCGACGCATCAAAACAGAAAACGGTCCTGACATTGCATGACGCATCCTTAAATCCAAAATGCTAATGAACTTCCAGGAAAAAAAAGGGGGGGGGACACAAAAAACTGAAGCCAAACTCAATAATGCCTTAATGCCAAGGGGGCTCAGCAGGGAAGCCGGGGCAAACAAAGCAGGAATATCACGGGTTGTTCAGGATAAGGTGTTTTACTTTCTGTTTTTTCTCTCTGCACACATTCCTCGCCGGTGCTACGTGAGCGCCAGCTGACTGCACAGACACCGGGAGAGACGAGGCAAGGCCAGAGCATCGCATGGGCACTGTTAAACCCAGCCTGCAAACACACACACACACACACACACGTTCAGGTGCACACTGTCGCAGAACTAATGCAAAATGCTAACTCGTAGCGTGCATGCAACACAGGGAGAGCCACGCCGAGAAGGCCATTTTGAAAAAACACTTCCACTCCCGCCTCGCGCCCGGAGACCACTTCGATTTCTTCCTTTCCTCTCTACTGTCCAGACCCCCCCTCCCTCCCTCCCCGGCTGCCCAGACAGGCAGATGCCTTCCTTGTGGAGGCACCCCGGCACAGGACTCAAGAGCCTGAGTCAAGCCTATCTGTCAGCACCTCATCTGCCCTACACCCTTTATTCTTAGATCGAAATGACGTCCGTGATTACCCCCCCTGCACGCCACCCCACACACACACACACACACACACACACCACATCTACCCCACTGTTCCGCCCAAATCCTTATCGAGCTCTCAGGGCAAAGAACATACCAGGGAAAACAGGCACTCCGACTGATCCGTGAGGGATGAGGCGCAGCGCGGCACTAACAGGGAAACTGAACATAAACTCTCATTTAAAACAATGATCCGGTAAAGCTGATCATTCACACAGCCACGTTTTAATTGATAGCGTATTCATTTGTGTTCATGGCTTCTCGCCATATTTCCCATTGCTTTTTATATTATTCAATAACCGAGTCGAGGTAAAGCCGCTGACGCTCAATGGCTCTGCTTTTTGATGCAACGTACTGGATGTGGAGTTAATAAAGCAGCCCGGACGCTGGGGGCTTCGGCACGTCAACGCATGGCGTGAAGGATGAAGAGACGATCATCTGAAAACAGGAAAACAGATCCTGAAAAGGTCCGATAGCGAGCAAAGGTCAGCGGCGCTAACTTTAGAAAACTTCGAGGTCGCTCAGGCCCCTCTTCTGATTTATTACCACGGCGGAATAAATCATACTTGCTGTTCCTTCTAAAAGTTCGGCATCGCACCCTGTGGGCTGTTAGCGGCGACGGGGGGAGGGAAAAAATTCCATCCTCACATTTTTCGATGACAAAATCAAACAAATGTGATAAAAAACTTCATCGGCTGAGATTTCCGTCTAATGTGTGCAATCTATCGTGTGATGTTTTGTGGTCAGGGCAATCTCGTCTTGAGTTCGCATCCCACATTCGATTCAGTGCTTTCAATTGTGTGTGTGTGTGTGTGTGTGTATCTGCATGTGTGTGTGTGCTTGTCATATTAGCCTCAACGCTGCAACTGCAAGCCCGGCTCGCCAACATCTTCCCCTCTCTGGCTTGAACTCTGGAGATCAAGGTCATGGAGCTACAAGGCTCAACCCAGACTAACGCCTGTGTGTTACAGCCCCTTCAACACCCTCATCGCCCCCCGCGGGACACACACACACACACGCAGACGCACACACAGACACAGAGGAATACATGTACGCTGCCGCCTTGCCCTGTTGCCCGTGTGAAGAAGAGAGAGTAGATTAGAAGCAGAATGGAAATGAAGAACTGACACAGCCAGTATCCACAGCCTTTACCCAGTAGGCAACAGAGGAGGGGGGCTGCTTTCACAATGACTGCACATATCAATTAATGGCTGGCTGATGAGCAGAGCTGGCCTGATCTGGCCTGCCCACCACTGCCCCATCCTATGGACTGGGAGCCCTGGCCTGCAGCCTGTACAGCTGGAGCCCCTCTCCCCTATAATTACATGAAAGGGATCATCATTGCCAGCGCTGCTGCCTATCTGACTGTGGATCAAATTATATGTAGATGACAGTATCAACGTCGTGCTGCGGGGTGACTTGAATTATGTGTTGTCCCATTGATTATACACACATATTTTCCTGTGCTGCTATATTATGTAATTTCGTGCGACCACTTCGCTGTGTCTTTGCGTGTTTGTGCGATGCCACTGGATGCACCTCCTGAGTGATTAGTTAAAACAAGTGTGATATTATTTTAATATTATTATTATTATTATTATTATTATTATTTCTTTTTACCCTCATCCCCCAAGAAAAAGAAAATCTGATTGTGTACACGTCAACGTGCAAATAATTCACTGTGCGTCGGACTGACAACGCGGCGGCTTCAGTCGAGTGGGTCTACTCCACGGTGAACCGAGTGGCTGACTGACTGACTGACAGCCTGGTGAAAAGAGGACTGATTTGATGCCATCCTCTGCATGCCATGCTCTCTCTCCCTCTCCTCTCTCTCCCGGTGCCCCTCCACCACCACCACCACCATCCCCCCGCCTCTCTATCACTCCCCTTCTCCTCGTTTCAGCTTGAGAGGATGTATCGGTCAGTCACGTCTGCTGCCCCTTAGCAACACTCCGACACGGCACAGGTAAGCAACTAATGCAAGATCAACGGCGGCCGCCACAGACCGGCTCCCGGGAACGGATTTCGAGCTCCGTCGGTCACAAAGTTGCAGCAAAAGGAAACGTCAGAAACACTTGTGCTGTTATTTATTTGTTGCTTTTTGTATTTTTTGCTGTAATAAATCTCACACTGTCTCCAAAATACAGCACCCCCCCCACCCATAAACACTGAGAATTTATCTATTTGTCTTGCCGTGACGTGAGGATAAATACTGCCTGCATATTTTACAAGAATAATTATTTTAATGACAACAATGCTGATAACTAATGGATAATTCATCAGCACGTATGCATGTAATGTCAAATGGCAACCTGACTGGTGGCAAGCAACTCAGCAGCTCCGATGAATATTAAATAAATTGCAAACAGAAAGCAGCGAGGCCTTGACACCAAATTCACTCCATAATTCCTCAAACAGGCCGGTCAGCAGAGCGAGGCCTTTTCTTAAAACACGCCGCCTCTTCCCAGATATTTTCAGCCGAGAAGAATGACAACATTTCAACTTTCAGCAGCGCAGAGAGGTGCAGCAAAGGGCAAACAGGTCTGCGAGGCGGCGTGAACTGTCAGAGGAGCCGGGGACAGTTATCCACTATTTCATCTCCAATAAGGGAACGCAAGGAGCTGACAAAAAGGGTTTACGCCCAGACACTATTTCAGACATAATATCCGCCCTGTGCATACCATTAAACAATGACAGCATCTCAACTCGCACAGTACATCTATTTATCCCTTTTCCTCGCACAATGAATCTGAGGAAGAGGCAGCTTTTTGTTTTGGCTCAAGACAACTTCAGGGCAGGTTAGAGAAACAGTGGGAAACAACGTGATCGACATTGTTGAGTATTTTAAGAAGGATGACATGTGTCTTCACAGCCATTGTGCAGCCGCTGGTGGCTGCTGGAAGTGGCTGGATAACCCCAGGTCAGATCACTCAGGGGTCAACTCGACTTCCAAGAAAAGGTCCTCCCCACCCAAGACGCACGGTGAGACAGAGGCATTAAATGGGATTACAAGCCCCATCCCCGCCACATATTACTGATAATTCAATACCAGCCCGTCATATAAGCACAAATTCGGACATCGCTGCCCTCGGTGTGGGAATTCGCTGATTTTTGAGCGCACGGCACGCGCTCAACCTGCCGGCTCTTTCGCTTTTTTCTAAAAATAAACAGCCCGTGGAAAATTATAAGAAGACACCGCGTAAAACTCCTGAAAGCACGAGCGCGGTGACATGTCACACACCCGACCTCGTCCGTCCCCTGGAAAAATATTGCTGGCTTACGGGCTGCGTCATTTTATATTTCCACTGTAACGGATGTCTATCAGCCTCCTGTAGCCTTTTACCGACTCGCCCCAACTTCTCTCGCTCTTAAGAGGAAAAACTCTCATTCTCCCCCCGAATCGAAGGCGACACCGGGTCCCCAAAAATGTCAATTTGCCCGCCGCTAATATGTGCGTTAGTCTCCACATATGACATTTACCCCCCTCAGCCTGAATGCCACCGTAACGTCTGCTCAATGCATAGTGCAGGGCTTGCTTATTCATAAGAGAGGTCGATCACTGCACGAAATGGCAGGTCTCACCGGCTCTTCTTCCATCTCACAAGTTTTGACATATGGTGGCAAACGCGCCCGCAAACTTGTCTCGCCTACCCCGCACTCTTTCAGCACGAGTGCCGGTATCGGTGGAAAGTTTGCCCGCGTACACTTTTAACGGGAACGACGGCTGGACTTTTCAAGAAGAAGAAGAAGAAGAAGGGGGGGAAAAAAAAGTCTCACACTGTGTCGCTGATCTGTATGCGCAATATTGCAAAGCCGTGCGCCCGAACGCCTTTTACGCATACCGTGTGCAGAGCAAAACATGCAGCGGTAAACAAAACTTATTAGCATTAATTAGCTGCCGGATTTTAAAAAAACAGTTTTTTGAAATTATTCGCGTTTAGTTGGCTGCAAGGTGTCGAGCATCGCAGCCCCGTGTCTTGGTCCCAGCTGCTGTTTTGGCGGCCGTTTTTACGATCGTCACTCGCTACGGATAATTGCACTGTTATTTTCTAATCATGATTGGGGAGACATCAGGGGCCCCCGCTGCGATGCACCCGCACAAACAACCCCGATCCTCCCCAAAAAACTGACTTCCCAGCGAGTAATACACTCCAAGCCCACAGTAAAAAAAAAAAGCCCACTCGTGTACTATAAGCTCCACACTTCTTCTTCTTACCTTTTAATTTTGGCGAAGCGCCGGCTAACTCCTGCGCGTAAACGATGCGTTGTGAGAGATAGTGTTCATTGAATAATGAGGCATGTCCATATGATTTGACCGGATCATATTCTTGTCGGATGACGGGGGTGTTGAAAAGTGCGCTTCGGACCTGTTAAAGACTGTCCACTCCTCGATCCTGTCCCTACAACTGCTCCCTGCCGCGCATCCTGAGTTTGAAATGAAAAATACGGCTTTATTACTTGTCTCTCTTGCTTCCCTGCCGCTGTCTGCCAAAAGGTAAACGTTTGCATTGATGCCGATCGCCAGGCATCAGCATATTCCCTTCATCTTTCAGCTTGGACTCCCTATCTCGGTAGGTGAAATGCATTGGTACCGTTAAAAAGGCACTCCATTGTAGAAAGCAGAGCCGACTGGCTGGATACAGCCCGGGTCTAGCGGTATTCGTCGCTGACGGGGAGAAAAATCAGCGGTGATCATGGTGCAGACCCTCGTTTAAAGAAATAATCCTCTCATCGCTGCATTTCCCCCGGCGCCGTCGCAAGAGGGAAAAAAGCCGATTCCCGACCACCTTAGTTTGTTTCTGACCTTGAACTGCCCACAAACACTCTTTATTTAAAAATCTGCCCCCTGAACGGAACCGTTCACACACAGCCAGCCTCGCCGCTCCGGCACCGCGCGTTAAACGCTGGCTCGGCGGAGGAAAAAAGACACCCGGGTCACAAAATCGCTCCAAAAAGTAAAATTCCTTACCTTTCAAAGTGAACTGTTTCGAGTCTTTCTCCCTCTTCTGTTCGCCTTTAAAAAAAACTCCAGGATAAATGAGTGTTGCCTCTCGTGCGTCCTGAGCGTCAGTCACCGCTTAAGAGAAGTAATGAGTGATAAAAATGACGCTCATCTATCTGCACTGTAACCTTGTGGCGTATTTAATGTAAATAAGCCCCGTTGTGTTGCCAATCCCCATGCATACAAACGCAAAACCGCTCCTCGGGGACACGCTTTTGCCTGCTTTTTCCTCAATGTATTGACGATTTATTCTTACTGCCTGGGAGCGCAATAGGGAATGAACATAATTATTTGCGAATATGATATATCAATAATGCGACCGGTCCAATTTGTGAATGAGTGCATTTCTACACACCTCTCTGAAGATTTTTGAACGCGCCCACTTTCTCTACAAAAGCAGCAAATACTTTTGGGATTTCTTATGTATATATATTTCCAACAGGAGCCCTAAACTTTAAGTTGGCACAACTTTTTTTTATTTTATTGCGCGACGCGGTTTTGTTTTTTTATTTTTTTAAATAAATAAATAAATAAAAAATAACAACACATACGACATAAAGACGTCCCGCATAGGCCGAACCCTTTCTTGCAACTAAAACCTTCCTTGCGGGATGGTTTTGATATATTGTGCTTCTATAGGGGGGTGGAAGAGACCGAATAATGCAATTATAGATTCAGTGTCCCAGCGTTGACAAAAGACAGGGCTTCAATAGAGGCTTTGTTATAGGATTATATAATGATTATGGGGTAATTATGGGAACGGTTTGCTAATAATAAAAAAGTATCAAGTGCTCTCTTGCACGGACAGCTTGTTTTCTATAATGTAAGTGCATGAGTAGAGGAGTGTGATAAGACAGACAGACAGACGGTGCTGCTGACAGCTAGTGGCAGGATGACGGCAGACAGCCCCGATTATTCAAAATGTCGAACCGAGAGACACATTAATGCCACTGACTGAGATGCTATCAAATGTCCTCAGAACCGGACATGGGCCCACAATGGAATATCTCGGGGTCATATTCATAGCAGCCCCTGTGCGTATCACCCCCCCTTACCCACCCAACCCCTCCCACACACATAAACTCTCACACACACACCTGTTCTCATCATCCTCTTCAAAGGCGCTGTATGTGTCAGAGAGGGAGAGAGAAAGAGAGGCAGACCCACACACACACGTAAATGGTCACTGACAGGGAGCACATGACACTCCATCTGTGGGTGAAACAATCTGCACCTTGCAATTATTATTATTATTATTATTATTATTATTATTATTATTATCACATTAAGGAATGCATTATTAAACTTTTTTTTTAAAATACAAAAACTACTATTTAGATGAATATTAGACCTTTTTTTGCACACGCAAACACACGATGGTTACGGGTCATGCACAGATATAAGATGACTTTTCCTTTTCACACTATTAATACTTTTGTTTTTTAAAGATATTTCCACAGTGGTTAGTCACTTCGTGTGTGTGTGTGTGTGTGTGTGTGTGTGTTCTGAGACTTTAATAGATAGCCTAAATATCTGCTTTCTTCTCCTTCCCAGACAAAACACATCTTCCTCTTTAAAAAGACACTCCACATTCATTATGCACTATGAAAATCAGATTCTCATGCTGCTCCTTTAAATGGTTATATGGAATTCAGTTTGATGCCTATGAAATTCTTTTTTTTCTCTTTCCTTCTTTTTTTGAGCGTTTTCCAAAATAAAAAAAAAAAAGTTTTCCTCCCCCCTAAAGAAATTAGCATAACCATTCCCCATCAATAATATGGCTATCTCTATGGGAGTGATAGCAGCAAGCAGTAGGGGTGTTCCTTTTGCCGATTCTCCATGGATCAACAGCGCGTCATCAGCTCCTTTTGAACTTGTTATAGCAAGTCAAGTGATTCTTTATCGGCTGACAGCCCTGACAATGCATCTGGGATGGGAAAGCAGGTCAAAAGGAAGTTGCCATATGGACTTAAGCATGCAAATTTCTAACAATACATAGCACTGAGGGCTGTACTCTCACCATATATGTGTAAGTAGCCACGCAAAAACTGTTTGTCGAGCCGTGTCGTGCAGGCTGACGCGGATCTCGGTGGCTTAAACGGCTCGTATGCAGAGTGCACAAAACTAATTTAAGCTACATCAGGATAAATGCATTTTATGATAATTGTTTTTTATGATATTAGTGGCTCCTATTGCCTGCTAATGGTCACTGACCCTCCTTTTATATTAAGTATATAAATTATAATTAATGATATTTATTTGCGCTTGCAGGCAAGTGTGCAGCATTTTAACGTGTTAATAAAACTTAATCTGAGTCTACATCTGAAAAGTGCTTTAAGGTGCTGCATTAAAGCCTAACTGCGAGCGAGCACTTGAATGATTTCCTTGTTTTATCGAGTGCGTGATGGACACTGACACGGAGAGAGACAGGAAGAGGTCTGACGGTGCTGCTGCAACAGGTGCAGCGGCATCACATTATGTCCTGTTAGCCCTGAGTACTGTTTTACTTCTTCATTTGCATTAAGGGCTTATGAACTGTGATGGCTGGTCGAACGAGTCTGTGTTACTCTCATTGATTATACCTCAGTGAATAAATTAACGTCACACATTTTAATGTTCGCATTTTGGTCGATACGGTGCAGCACAACAACACGGAGCAGTCGCGGCCCATATTTGAACCTCCTGATTGTTTTGTGGCACTTTTCAGCGTGCTATTAAGTTTCATGCAAAATGAATGGAAATTGGTCAGCAGGCTGGGAAGTCAATATATCACAGAGAGAGAAATTTGGTGCCGTGCTGCATATCTGCTCAAGTGCGCGGCCTGTGTTTGTGTGTGTGTGTGTTTGTGCTGAAGGGATAGGAGGCAGAGGGAGTGTTGGCCGGCAGTCCTGGGAGGGTCATCACTGCCTTATTACTGCCATGTTAGTGACTAGCAGCTGAAGATGGCTCTGCTCCTTGCCCCTCTGCTTGGGAGTCATCCAAGACAGCGTGCTCCAAAAACAGACCGGCCACTGTTCACTTCTCAGATAGATTAAGATGTTATTCCACTGCTCTGGCCATCTCTATCTGACTCTCTGTCTCTCTTCCCCCCTCAGCAGACCCAAATTTACAACATGCCAGCCTGTTCCTCAGCGTCTCCAGAGGCCTTACTGCTAATTTCAACTATTAGCGGGTAGACACAACAATCTAAGGGCATGGGTGCAACATGATAGCAAGATTTTCATGCTGTTGTCTGTACCAGTTTTAGAGGGAACTACCAAATTATATAGTCGGGGGTGGGGGTGGGGGTGGGGAGGGTGAGTATGTGCATATGGCAAATGTAGTTTGTGTGTCTGTGTTTGTGTCTGTATGATGACTGCATGCATCTTTAAAGCCAGATATTGTGCCCTGTTTATATTTAAATGCAAACACAGCCGAGACTTTGGCTTCCCCCGAGGAAAAGAAATGCTTTTCTTTACTTCAAATTGAGTTTCTCAAAGTCTAATTTGTAGCAACCCTTTGATGAACAAATGTTTTCAGACTATCCTGCTTTAATGAAAAGGGAGTGAGCGCAATTTTAAACAATCTGAGGCCCTGAACCCTCTGTGACTATAAACTTTAAAAATTAAACTTTAGAATTTGTATCAATTACACTTTCAAGTTCTGACAGGGCCTTAAATAAGAGCCAGGAGCGCCGGCTATGGAAAACGTTTACCACACCAGATTCATTTCCACTGTAGTCGTCTGCTCCGTTGGTGACATCAATCCCTCATGTGAGGCATTTACGTTTTCAACAAATACACACTAAATACACACTACTGTCTCAGGCGCTCCCCCGATGACTGGGGTCAATGAGTGTGCATGTTTGTCAGCTCTGATCGTTAATGAAACGCTCACACAAATACAGCACAGGCAAATATTTACAACCCAGCCTGGAGATTTCATCACGGACAAATCTGTGATTCTTCAGGAAGCGCTGTATTTCTTTATTTGCCAGGACAGAACGTAAACTCAAGATCAAACTTGTCCAGGCTTGATGAATGCGGAGCGGCAGGAAGTATACTGCCTTTGACCTATAACCAGTGTGATTTTAATTTAAATCATATGAATCAACATCTGCCCAGAGCAGAAATGAAATATATCTAAATGAAAACATCTGACTCTAATTGATTAAGAACAATGTTCTGCATAGTAGGTCTTGAATATCCTTGTTTTGATACTGATTTGATTTCTCCTTCATCCATGACTAAGGGAAAAGGAACTGCTGTGTCTGTTCACGGACGTCTTCGTATATCCAGCTTAGCTCCACTCCGCGCCTCTCATGTGTCACCATCACATCCGATTTTCCAAAATACAAGTCCACTCAGACATTTTAGAAGTTCTTTTAACACTTATCGCTGTTCCAGGTTCCTCAAAGACTCCCATACACAGTGGCTGAGACGTATCATACAAACTGCACGTCACATAAACTACATATCCACAATGCTTTGCAAATTAAAAAAAACAGAAGCGCACAAAGCTAAAATATAAAAGCAAGCAAACCTGGATTCTGACGATGAACTGGGCGCGCTGTAATTGCCCATGAGCACATACAGAAAAGAATTCTTTCCAGTCAAGATGCAAACTGTATTTTCCAGGATGATCTTTGTTGAGCATGAACCAACTCTCAATGAGCATTAGAAGTCATGCGACCTTGGAATAATATGGTCAAACTAGCCTGGACCAGTGCTACAAAGCGAGGTCATCTTGGTCTGGCTGTCTTTGCTAACTGAATATGACGGTAATCACTGTTGTGTAGCAAACAACAGTTCACTTGCTCTTTATAAGGGCATGATCTTTGCAATTCTACACAACAAAGTAATATATGGTAATGCGCTTGTGTTTTTAAAATGTGCAAAGGATTCTGGATATGCAGTTTTCAACATCACTACTAGCTTCCCCACTCTGAGGTGAGTTTTCAGTGACATATTGTGATATTTTAACCACAATTTCAATGCAAATAAACCTTAAAATGTGCCTCAAACGTCCACGAGTCACTCCGTTTTCTTCCCATGGGGAGTTGACTTTAAATAAAAAGTCTTTTTATCCAGTAGGATAAACAAATTATAAGATCAGGAAGCAGGAAGGTTCACAAGTTCACAAGAGTTAGCTCACCATCCGTCCAGTTGACGTCCAGTGTGCAGGACACCACCAAAAAAGAAACTCTGACCTATCAAAAAGTTCACAAAATGATCAATTAACTTTAAAATCCTATCTGATAACAATACGAATCTCATTTTTAAAAGTCAAGACTTTAATTCATGGTAAAACCAACATTTTTTAAAGCTCAAAAATTTGCCATTTATGAACAAAAAAGTTAAACTGTAATTTAAAATTATAAGCTTAAACTAATATTAATTAAACACTATCTTTCATTTTAGTTATTAAACCAATGCTAGTTTTATTAAAATCAGCGATTTCCAAATGGGAGTTTTGTATTGTGGATGCTAATCGCTAGCGCGCGCTAACTGCTATGTTAGCCGGAGCTAACTCAAAGTCAGTGTTACACTAATATCCGGTCGTGACTCACCGCTCGGTGCAGGGGGTTACGGCGGGAAGTGTATCCGTGTTCATGTCAGGCAGTCCAGGCCAAGGTGAAGGAGGGAGGAAGGTCCGTAATTGCCGCCAACCAGCTAGCGCTCCAACCGGTGGTAGGGAGGAGAAACAGGAAGTGACATTACACACCCGGATATTTCCCGGAAGTGTTAGGAAGTGTCCGTGATTGGCTTCCTGTTTAATTATTAACCATTTCACCAGGGTTATTTATCTTCTAATACAGTTTGTACAGAATGATCAACAATTAAACATATTATTAAAATATTTCTTTTTTAAAATAATTTAATAATTTTATTAATAATTTAATTTTCCTGTGTTTCACAAAAAGACCCAAGACAAAAGCTGTTTATGGCGTCCTGGACACAGATACAGTTGCAAGTTGAGAGATGGATTAACAAAATGTTATATATATTGGGCAAAAATGAGGATATTAATATATTTTATTCTTTTTATTATTTCATCCAGATGGTCAGAGTCGTTCTGTAAATACCTGCAGAACAGCAGTTAGCGAGCACTGTCCTGGAAAATCTTATGTTTATCTCTGTGACTCCAGTGTAATAGTAACACAATGGAGACACAAACTGAGGCTAATTGTTACCCTCATACATGTGTGCAAGTGTGTGTTGATTCTTTGTGTTCCTGAGAAGTGCCAAAAGTGCAGAATAGGGGAAACTTACTGGTGATCGATTACCTCCCCAGAGCCACAAGTTGACAGTTAAGCCAGCACTCAACAGTGAAATGTCCCACTTCATCCAAACAAGGACTCACCCCATCATCTATTCAACTCACCCACAGCGACAACATTCGGACATCCTCCATCTTTTGGTGGACCTAAGCTCAGTTCCAGATTTGACTCAACTTTTCAATCAGTTCATCAGTCGTTGCCCTTAGCTCCAGAGCGATTTCTGCCTTCCCCTATGAAACGTGCAGGCACTCTCATGCACTACCACTCGCTGTCTCCTGTCCTCTCACCTTTCCACCAGAGTCCATATTTCCTGGATAGTGTGCGATCATATTTTACTATTACCTATCAATTGGTTTCTAATCGCAGTAACGAGGCAGCGAGCTGGCTGGTGACAGAGCGCTAACGGCCTCGCAGGGAACATTAAGGAGGCTGGGTTATGCTGTGGGCCGTTAACTACCTACAGGCGCTGGCTAATGGCTCCAAATGACCTCCTCAGTGGCTATTAGCACATAATTAGAACCTGCAGACCAGTGGTGACCTCCGCCGGACACACGTGATTACTCCTCTCCCCCGTGTTCTCCCATACTCTCTTGCCCTCTCCTCTTTCCTTTCCTTTTCCTTTCCTTTCCTTTTCCTTTTCCTTTCCTTTCCTTTTCCTTTTCCTTTCCTTTCCTTTTCCTTTCCTTTCCTCATCTTTCCTTTCCCTCTCCTGTCCTCTATCCACTCTTTTCTTGTCCATTCCTCCTCCTTCTTGTCTCCTTCTCTCTAATGCTCTGTAGGATTACATTTACTCCCTGGTGGGAAGACTACCACTAAAATTAATCTCTTTATGGTGCCCCAGTACAAAAATACTCCACCATACTGTACGTCCAAATTGCATTAAGAGAGAATATTCATTGCGGCATTCATATACGGGCTGATTATTGGAGTAAAAACGGTTTCAGAGTCAGAGTAAATTTAATCCTTTTTTATAAAAGATTGCAAGCGTTGCTGCTTAAGGCCCCTTTTACCTCGCTGACAATTGCAAGCACCTCCTTGACCTGATTCAGCAGCACTTCCTTAAATCGGCAGATAATGCAGCTGTGCAGTGAAAAGAGAAGCTAAACGGCAGATAAAGTGCAAGGTGCTGCCACACCACAAAAGGGCTCAGTCACACTAACCTCTGTGTACACTTCAGAAACAGTCTCCCGTTACCCAGAACAAAAGAGACGCTTTACTAGGTTAGTGTCAGCTCAGGAGCAGCGGGGAAACAATGAGAGAACAACAAAGGAATGTGCTGATTTTTTTGTGTGTTAGGGGAAAATGCTACACAGTACTAGTGCCTTAAATTATCAGTGAATTATCTCTGAGCCTGTGGGAATTATGTGGGTTATTTGTAACAAGCATTCAAGGACAAGTGGGCCTTGTGTTACAACTATGAGATGAATACTAAACACAAAAAAATTCCTGGCCAACTATCTATCTTTCCAGGCCATCTTCTAGCCTTGGAAATAAGAAACAGGTACATTTGCTGAGTTGAGTTGAAGATGAGCAGAGCTGGTGAGGACATATAGTGGAGAGTAAACACCGCTGGACAAATGCTACTGGCACTACCACTGACACAATAAATACAGCTGTTGTACCCTTGACCATGTCACTGGCTTGGCACAGTCGCGCAGTATGGTAATGCTGAAAAAAGAGCAGTGGTGCTCGGCCAGGCTGCTGTGAAAGCAGCACAGTCAAGGTCTTCATAGGCTCAGAGGACCCGACCGGACCCGACCAGACCCGGAGCAGGTCAGAGATGCAGAACCTGCTTCAAGGTTGTGTCTCGCTGCAGGTTTCTGGTTATCAGACGAGCTTTGACTGAACCTGATGAGGCTCAGGAGCAGTGATAAGATGCATTTTAAGCCATGCAATCCAAACATAGCAAGACACTAACTTAAACAGGATGCAGAAGCCAACTTTAATGGACAAATTAAAGTTAACCATTAAAAAAATATATTAGAAATGTATATATTTGTTAATTCTTATTTGTGTTGCTACTGCAGCTATCACCATTTTTAACATTTAATCATGTTTTCAGCACTTTTGACAGATTTAGAACACGTTTTAAATCAGTCAGGGCTTCACTGATTGTCTCCAAACTGAAATTCATTTACTTTTTGGCCACTTGGGGGCAGCACAACCAGCTGTAAACACAACATCAACATATTAATAATCTTATTTATCATAAGACCTTTCAAAAGATGAAATGGCTAACAGATGGCGATTTTCAAAACCGAGCACACATGGAGCAACTTCTGAGTTTCTGATCACCTGATCAATGTTCATGTTCACTTTCTTTCACCCCGTTACAACACACACACACACATAAATATATATTTAGCTGCTAATTGCTAACAAATGGTTCACAAAAGTGGGATGGCAGGTTAACATGGGGTATGCATTGGGTCATTAAATTAACAGTAAATACACTAATATTAAGACAAGCAGGTGTCCTTAGTTGTGTAACAAACAACAACATTGCTACCCAACGGTTAGCATGGTAATATTATTAACTACTGTTTAATGTGCAGCATACGCTCCATGCTTTAACTAGTAGCTGTCATCTTTGTAAGACCCTTGAACTTGCTTAGTGCTTATCACCTTTTGCAGGTGTGTTGCCTGATGGTGCAGTAAGCTGTTCCTGACATCAGCACCATCTGATGGAAATATCAGAAAGACACAGTGGGCTGTCAACAGGTCCGGTCGGGAAGCGGTGAGTGAATTAACTGAAAGAAGCACGTAGACTGCACCAACTGTCAGTGGGGTTATTATTCATTTTCACCAAACAAACTGAATTCTTTGAAAGATGCTAAAAATAATGAAGAATTAAGGCCTGATGGGCCCTTTTGCACAAGGGTCAGAGAACAGTCTCTCTTCATCAGCTGTAAATGTTATTATCTACCTTCTCGTCATAATACAAGTCCTCCATTGCCAGAAATAGGTGCTGCACCCTCAAACAGGCAAACTCTGACATGGTAAAATACGTTCCTATTTGTTTTACATGAATCAGGTCAACACATGGCGCGTTTGCATGAATCTGGGGTAACTCTGAGCTCTCAACACAGATAGGAGCGTGTGATCCTCTCAGGGTCAGACCCGCGCTCCGTACGATGCCCACCAGAGGCTGAGGCCTGCTACTGCATGCGTGTGTGGTGCGGGGGCGGGAGCCTGTGTGAGGCCAAGCCAAGAGGTCTCCAGAGTATTCACATATCCCAATTTCCTGTCCTGTGTCATCAGGTCTTAAGAAGCCGTTTTGGACTGTGTCATGAGTTCGACACGCGCACCAATGCACGCAAACTCACACTCCCGCTCACACACACACACACCCGCACACACACACACACACACAGAGGCAGACAGCCATACAGTATAACCGCAGTCCTCACTGAATTAATTTGTTTTCATTTGCCCTCTGTCAGCAGTGCTCTGGTGTTTGCAGCGTAAAAGATCTTTTAACCAAAGGTCCGCTCTATATGCTGGTTGGATTTCATCCTACAAATCAGCTCACTGCTGCTACGGCTGCTGCATTTCTTGCCTTTTTTAAGACATCAGGTCAAACAGCCATAAACCACAGTGCAGTGGGGAATCACACAGTGGACACATTCTTTGTGTCTGGCACAGCATTTCACATATGCACAGTGGTACTCCATGCAATGATATTAAGAGAGGAATGTTGCAGTGTGGTTGATGGTAAGGGTCGCGGCCTCAGTGTGGGCCAATTATCTTGGTGAAGGCATTGTATCCAAAAATAGCCTTTGGTTTGGATGCTGTCTGGTTGCGGGGGGGAGTCCAGCAGAGTGCGGCGCATCAGCTGTGCAGTGTGTTGGTCAAATGTTGAGGATGCTCGCGGAAATGACCACGCTCGTGCATGGGCAGGTATGACACATGTGCAGTAAAAGACATGCAAACACCTATTCTGTGCACAAACATACAGAAGAAATATAGAAACACACTTAGATGTGTATGCACACGTGCAGCGGGATTATAAAAGGGTTATCAGTGGTGCACAACTATAAAGAGATGCATGTGAATGAAAGAAAGAAAGCTTTAGCCAGTAAAAGACGAGAGAGACACTGGAAATTGCATTTTCATGTCATCCATCTCCTGGAGATGGCTGCAAACCCCTGGACACACTTAATCAGGAAAAGGGCACACCTCCGAGTATCCATTCTTTTGTAATGGCATTACACCGCACAAGTAAGATTTAGAGATCCCTTAATGTGCCAGAGTCTTCTGCATAAAAGTATATACAAAGGTTAATATTGCAATAATATGTTCCTGGAGGGCATTGTAATCATTATCTCTCTGGTGGTATCAATTAGAAGCACTTTACTGCAGGTAATGACTAAGATTCCGGTACAAAATGACATTATTATTATTATCCCCATCTATAATTTCAGAGTGGATACACAAGACATGGGAAAAAAAAGAGAAGTATAAGTTCAACCAAAGGTAGGCTTAAAAAGTGAGAGGACTTTTACTGCTGGACTCGAGGAAGGAAACTGCGGACGGCTGATTCAAGCGTGCGTGCGCGTGTGTGTGTGTGTGTGTGTGTCTGGTGTGTTGGTGCAGATGCATGTGCACATGTGGATGTGCAGGAAGTTTGAAAGGACCAAATAATACACACACGCAGACAAAAAACGTGCATCCTCTTATTCATGGCTTGACTGTCTGTCCCAGTTTCCTCAAAGCAGCTTGTGTATGTGTATGTGTGTGTGTGTGTGTGTGTGTGTGTGTGTGTGTGTGTGTGTGTGTGTTTGTGTGTGTGTGTGTGTAAGAGAGGGGGACCAAGCGAGAAAAGAGAGATAGATCAGAAAAAGAAAGCTTCAACAACCTGGCGACAAATATTTGCATTCCTCAGTGCACGGGAGCACTGTTCGTTGCTCTCCTCTGTTTATCCAGAGGGCAGGAGTGAGGGGGGTAACAAAAAAAAGTTAGAAACATCTGAAAAGATGTGTGTTTGTGTGTGTTTGTGTGTGTTTGTGCGCCGTGACCTTTGCGCTCAGCACCAAACATTCATAATGAGTGCTCTTCCCCTTATTGACCCCCCTCATCAAAAACATGAATAATTGAGGAATAAAAAAATGCTCTTGGTCGTCCGAGTCGGCATTAAGCGCAGCGACGCAGGCCCTCAGACTTTTGATTTAGCTGTTTTATATTTAATAAGGACACACAAGAGCCTCCGAGGCGCCTTTTTTAGAAGGATTTAATTGGACGTCAGTGACATCCATCACAGGGTTGTCATGGCGTTGACCTTTCCACAGAGGCTATTCATAACCAGGAAGTTACATGAGCTGCGTTGCTGCCTCCTCCGTCACACCCACCGCAATGACGCCCTATCCGTCACGCCGTCCTCCAGCTGATAAACCTCAGATGTGCTCGCCGACGAGCAAATTTGTTAAGATAATATTGAACACTGCCTCGTATTGTCCCCACGGCTGCTTCCGATTGGAGCTGATCTCTGAACTGCGCTGGTCGCGATAATTGCTCTATATGCTGATGGTGAAGCTCGTGTCGTACAGTGGATGCAGCTGTAATAGGAGAACACAGAGCCTGGGGGGGGAGTAAAGTCACTACAAGCTGTGAGGTGATTCCTGTTTGGTCATTATGAAAAATGCATTTTAGGCCCTTAGACAATCAGATTTCCTTTCCTTCATTTCAAATCATAAAGTTTCATTGAATCCAGTTTAAATTTATAATCCTTAAGATTCCAGTTGTAGCTGATTTAACAACACTGCTGATCACTTGTGGGAACTGTGTCTTAATCTTGTTGTTTGTGCTTTGTCTTCCAGTTTCTATCCACTACCCCCATGCATTGTTTCCTCTGGGTCTCTCATGCACCGCTATGCAATTCCCAGTGGGAAAGGTGGACTCCATCAGCCACAGTTAAAGCTACTATATAAAGAGGCAACTACAGAACTGCAAAACATTTAAGGGAAGTTGCTGAAAAATGCAAATGCATGTCATTAATGGGGTGACAAAGAGTTCAAAAGTTGCATTATTTTATATTTAGTCACTTGGGCAAGTCACCAACCTGTGAACACAACAATAACAAACCTTGTTATCCTGTCATAAGGATAATAGGCTAATCATGCAACAGCCGCCTTCTTAAATGTTCATTAGACACAGAAAATCATTTACATTCATGCATCATGATCAATGATGACGACGCCTTTTAGTCCTGGATTGGTCTCCACAGAGATTTGTGTTTTAGCTAGGTGCCAATAATCTTCATTTTAATTGTAACATGAGCCTTAAAACGAGGTCGATAAGAGCAGAGCTGCAAACCAAAACAATGACCTGAAAGACACTAAAACAGACTGTAGTTTTGATGAGAACTAAAGCCAGGTGAGAGGTTTCTGTAGGTCGGTCACCACCAAGTTCATGTTACTCAGTCATTTAACCGTTGCGGTCATGTGACCTCCTGCAGCAGCGTGGGATGCTGGGAGTTGTTGTCTTCCTGTCAGCTGGGATTCCTTCAGTGTTGATGGTTCAGGAGGTTTTTACTGGGAGCTGAATTCTCCACAGAGGTCTCCTCCTCTCCAAAACAAACAGAGCCGCTGATTCAAACCCAGAGAAACACTGAATAAAGCAGTTCCACCTTAAAAACCACTGTTTCTCCCACGCTGTCGGCCGCACACGGGACGTCCTGGAGGGGCGGCGAGCCGAGCTGCTGCTAACGTTTGCTCAGCTTGTTGTTGAAACACAACTCAACATCGTATATAACAGATGTCTCGTCACATTTAGACATTATAATGCAGAAATGGTCCATATTGTCCATAAGATTTAAAAACTGCATCTGTGTTATAGATCTACAGCAAAGACACATCACAGCTGGACTTGCGTCTGATTGGCCGCCGGAGAATCACTGTAGTTTTGAAGCATTTGATCTGGAAACTCTCCAGTCAGCAGGTTTGTTCCCTTTGAATTAGCTGATCTGGTGACATCGGCCAATCAGAGCGCGGCGTAGCGACTGTTCTGCCTGCGACTGAGCTCAAGTGTATTCAATAAACATCCTTTTATATCAACTACAGGAGGTAGGCAAATTAATGTAAACACTCGGAAACAGGACTTTTGCAAAACAAAGGTGGATTATTCAAGGTTACACACCAACCAGCAGCAGCTGTCGTTCCCTCCTCCGCTGTATACACACACACATACCGTACCTCTGTCATATTCATTTCTCTTGGTTAGCTCCAACTTCCTCTTTGTCTAAGCAGTCGCCATGTGTTTTTCGTACACGCTGTCATTCTCCAGGCGGACGCTCATGACGCATGGACTGCTTGCAGTTCTGATGACCGGCGCACCTGCAGGTTGGCCGCAGCTCCGGCTGGAGCTCTGTTAGCCGTCACACGTCGCTTTGAAAGCGCGCACATCAAAGCCCCGTTTGCCAGTCCGTGTTTACGGCACGTGTTTACCCAACTGTCCGAACAGTGTACACGTATTTGCGAGCCATCGTTTTTCTTACGCTGAGCCACGTTCGGGATCCAAATCATGAAATCTGATTAGTATGGAACCTTTAAAGCATCGTGCTGGCATTCAAGAGGAGATTCAGATGTACCGCACGCTATAGCATGTGTATACAGAGAGAGGGTCAACAATAACAAAACGTCTCAGTGCGGCCACCGGTTCAGGACCAAACGCTGCTCAAACCCCAGCAACAAGGAGAGGAAACACGAACGCTCCAAAATCACTAAACATGACGTGTTAAACTGTGAAAGATGAAAAGAGAGAGCCGGGTCACTGGTGTTTCCTGGAGAAAGAGATGATGTGCCTGGAGCTACAACCGAAGGAATCTGCAGTAAATAATCAGAGCAAGTCGAGCTTCGCGGCAACAGAGCAATAGGCCGTGAGCGTGTAATGTTTAACCGAGCAATAACAACAGAAAAGAGGGAGTTATAATCTTAAGTGTCTCCTATATTAGCGCAGATGAATCTAAAGTTAATACGAACAGGGGCGAGGTTATAGCACCTTCCTGAGCGGCGCCGCAGCGCACCACGGCACAGCGGAGCCCAGAGGCAATAGGCAGAAACATAAGAGAAATGGAAAGGCTGAGCAATTCACCCAAAGGGATTAGATTTTAAATAGATATCAGCCCATATATGATTCCCTCTTTCTTCCTCTCGTCTGTAAGTGGGTGTAATTTGGAGTGTGTAATGAAGGAAAAAAGGAGCTATAGGTTAATCTCATTGACCTCCACACTCTGGGGACTGTGGGTTATAGCTAGGAGATATACACCCATCTCCCCTGCCAGCTAGCTCAGCCAGCCCTCAGAGAGGTAATGAAAGTTGTGAAAGTGGCTCGGTGCACGGCGGGGGAGCGGGAGCACACGTGAGCGCGGGAGGCGTAAAAAAAAGAGAAAAGAAAGAAAAGAAAGAACGGGAAACCTGAAGAAAGTGGGTCTACTCTGTTAGCCTTATTAGAGCCAAGGAGAGACAGTGGTTTTAGCGCCGCGGCGTAATGAACATCCACCCTAAAAACTGGATTTACATAATGATCTGGGGTAAGATGTGCGACTGCGGTTAGCAGCAGTGTGAAGCTGAGCCATCCGCACAAATGTGATCCTCGTTATGTGAGAACGACGGCTATATAACAACTAAACTGTTGACAACCAAGGAATTCAGCCTTTAAGGTCAAACACAAGGTTGAAAATGTCTTTTTAATCATTCTGGATAACACCCATATTCATATTATTCACCTATTTAACAAAATATGCCAAAAATGTGTTAAATACCAGTTATTTTGCATTCTTATATTAAAATCTTATCACGCTTCCTGCTGTTAGACCCAATTTCAACCAGTAATATCAGGACAATCACCTGTCATCACAGAGACTAGTTCGTTAGCTAGCAAGCTAACATGCTACATGCTACATCAACTCTCCAAGCTTTTCAGTGTTCAAATCAAATCCCCTACAGAGGTGAAGTGCACGTGTGAATGTAAGCAGGGTTTAAACGTCACTCTGAAGCTGCATTTCATTATTCATTCAATCACTGCGCGTCATGGCTTCCAGGATGGGTGCACGTCTGTCTCCAGGTGTGTTTGTGAAACAATGAAGACTCTGAAAAGAACAGAAAAGTCTCGGAGAGTTCGGGGAGGCAGTGAAACGCAGCCAGGAAGCTGCGACGGCTAACTCTTTGACCTTTTTAGGCCCCTGAGTCATAAGAAGCAGCAGTTTCACCTTTACCTGCAGCTGGACGACACATTGTCAGCAATGAAACGATGCAAAGCCACAAAAAAACAGATTTAAAGTTTTATCTACAGCACGGACTATGTTAAATCATTCATTCATCTGCTAGAGCTAATTCCTGATTGGTGCCACTTAAAACCAATTTAAAACAGTTTTAACTTTGGCAGAAGACATGTTGACGTAGCTCAAAGTGAGAAACTGATTTTTACAAATTTATGTGTGAATTTCAACCTTTTCCTTCATTTTTAGTTCAATTAAAGCACTTTGCTTTGTAAAAAGTCTGTATTTTAGCGGCGACCATGCGTTCAGGGCTCTTTTTGCATTTGCAGTGTTACAGTGCTGCGTTAGCATTAGAGTCAGCCTTCATTAAAGCAGCTAAACTGTTAAAAACAAACCGTCTTTGCTTTTTTAATGTAGGTTTTTTGGTCTTTTGTTGTCTTTTTCCTTTCAAATCAAATGGGACACATCCACACGGCAGAGAACTCCACATCCACAGCGATGACACACTGCGCCAGGTACGCCGTCTCACTGCCCTCAAACTAGAAACCTTAATGTTATTTTTAATCTGATAACTTTGCTCCCCATTCTCGAGTGCTCCAGTTGGATAACATCACGGGTTAAAGACTCGCTTCTCAAGTTTCTACGCCCTGGAGAGAGAAGTGTCCTTTTCAAAGAGTATGACATTAACTGTGGACGATTTGGTGTATATTACAAATGTCCTTAAGACAATAAAGTCCAGTCTTTGTCCTCTGCAGAGATACCACGCCATGCCCCGCCCTCTCTGAGATACTCATCTGAAGATGATTGTGCGTGTGCGTGTGCAAAGCGTGGGCCACTGCGTGTGACATGACAAGTGACATGACATGCAATCTGAGTGTGTGCGTGTGCGTGTGTGTGAACGCGTGGATGCAGATGTGTGTGCGTGTGTGTGTGCGTGTGTGTGAAGGCGTGGATGCAGATGTGTGTGCATGTGTGTGTGCGGCCTGCCCCCCCTCAGCTCAGCAGATAACCTGCCCTGCTCCTCCGCTCTGTCTGACTTTGTAACTATGTCTGTCCTTACCCTCCCACGGAAATAAATAAAAGCTCTCCTGCTACGCCCGCTGCATAAAGGGGAGGCATGCCTCACATAATCGTTTGAGACCGGGACAAACTTGGCCCATTGATATCTGTGTATTTATTACGCCTATAGCAATATAAGGCAGGGCAGGGTGAGATATCAGCTTACCCAGAGAGCTGTGTGAGAGAGGGAGAGTTTAAGATAAAGGATATTTAATATCCACTGCACATCGGCAGGGGCCTAAGCCTCTAATAGCACTTGGGGTTTCTGAGCAGGTAATGCCTTCATCTTTGTCTAAACACACTTTTATGGACTTTAACTGTAATGATATAAAGAGAGAGGGGGTCACAGATAAATGTAGCGTAATGGCTCAAAGCCGAAGATTAGCCATGTATCCTGTCTGGGGGATAATGCTTCAAGGCAGTTCCTCCAAAAGGTGTTATCTCCTGCTGAAGAAAGAGGAGAGCGGCGCGCGCACACACACACACACACACACACACTCAGACACATATATTAAATAATAACCTCTTCTTCTTTCCTGTCTTTTTCTCCCCCCGCCTTTCTTTTAACAGCGCTTTGCATTTTGTCACATTGCGTTAGAATCAACGGCCGCGGCGTTCGGGCTGTAATGAATCTGCGAAGCCAATGCACATGTACATCACCGGCGACAAACATTACCGGGGCGCCTCCTGTGTTCTAGGACACATTACCTTCGCTTATTTGGTGTCTAAATGATAATGAGCGTGGAGATGATAACCTATATCATTTAGATCTGAACATGAATTTGAAAAATAAAAAAAAGGAGGAGGAGAAGAAGAAGAAGAAAGCGACGCATGTTCTCGCATAACTGTGCAAGAGCAACGGCGTCACTTAAAGGCCGTTTAGAGGGCTTCTTCCACAGATCAATCAGGTGGCCTCTAAGTCCATTAAAGAGGAGGGGGACTCAAACAACAGCCACACATTTATGTGGGAGCGTGAGTGAGGGGAAAGAATAGCGTTGTTGTCCTAATTATGCGCCGGGGTGATGCATTATTTACCAATCCAACATACATCGGCAGTGCTGGATATGAATAAAATAATTTATGACAAGCTCCTTCTCTCCTGCCTTTTCTTCCGCTCTCCGTCCTCCATTTTTACCCCCACCCCTTGCTTTAAATCAAACTTCAATAAAATGTGCCACCCCTATTCATTTTGCATGAGGCCTCCCCCTGAAAAACATCCAGGACGGCGAGATCTGTTATTCAAAAATTCCTCAGACGGCGCAGGGTCAAAACAACAAAACTGCAGCGAGGAGGAAGCGGCGGCCCATGTAACTCTATAACTCACCTTGGGCTACGGCCGCAGCCTCAAAGACGTCGAGAGAGGGAGGGAGGGAGAGAAAAGACAAGCCCGATTCATCCTGATTAGTCAAATCTCTTTTGAAAAGTTCCTCTGTGATTCTGGGCGCGTTTAAAGCTCCTTTCTGGACGATCCACCTCCTGTTCAGGCTGTTCAGCCACGTTAGCAGTGTGACTCTGAGTAGCAGCGACTGTCCTTTGGCAGTCAGTCAGTCCACCACACGCCTCTGAGGCCGCAACCCCTTTGTCTTGCTCACTTTTATCGGCCATAGTGACACAGGCTGTGATAAAACAGAGTATTTGGGGTGTTTGCAACACTGAGTGAAATGCATTAATGACTACAGCGCACAGTAATGATTGTGCATTGGAGAAAGCATTAAAGGCCGACGCCCGGTGACCTGCAGCTGTGACTGCGGCGGCACAGCACTGTTATTGAGTGCTTCGATGTGCATGACGTTAGGTGGCGAAGACATGTCAAATGGATTTATTAAAGGGCTACTCTGACAATTTAGTGCTGCAATGCTGCAGAAACAAAACTGATGCAGCGGGCAAGATCTCACAACTTTAATCTCTGATGAAGCTCAAGGTCCAGAAACCCTGGATGGACTCCCCATGACTAATGAACTGAAATGCATGTGTAAGATCAGCGGAGTTCCCTGTTAGAAATAATACCTGTTACTGCCTGATGCAGGGAGGTGTCCAGGAAAGAGGTGGTGAACATCTCTCTGCATCCAGACATATTACAGCACACCTCTTATGATGCAGATATAGTATACAGAGGCCCTCCATCCCTCAGCAGCTGGGTGCATTGCTTTGGTGCATTCAGGATGTAGCTGTGAGTGTGTCTGCACAAAAGGATGCAAACCTGTAGAAGTGCAAGAGAGAGGGAGAAGAAAAGGAAGAGATTGAATCTCGTGTGTGTGTGTGTGTGTGTGTGTGTGTGTGTGTGTGTTGATTTCGTGCAGTGTCTGGGGTTAGTGTGCATGCATATTCTTACAGTATGTCTGCACCACCTTTGGCTAATGACAGATGCAATAAAACATTTGTAAAGGATGGGACCATCCATCATGTTGCGGAGGGCACAGGGAACCGGGCTAGCTTAAAAGCACAAACAAGAGTCCCCCCGCGCAGGGCAGGGAGAGGCAGAGAGAGGAGGGGCGGGATAACTAAATTTATATCATATTACACACTGAAATGTGACCTCGTAATGACATCAGTGAAATTCAATCAAGTCCTTGACTCAGTATTACTTAAGGTAAACCAGTGTCCTTCCTGATGTGAAATGGGAAAATTGAATACAGTGTTGTTGTTTTCTATTTTACTGCTGCAAATGTGGACGCAGTTGGTGTGACGGAAGCCAAATGTGGAACCAAAGAAATAAAATATGTGGACTTGAGTTGGATGCTAGTCAGCAAGCTGCAGCGATAGGAGCAGCTGCACTAAGCCCTGCAGAAACAGGAGTAGCTGTAACTCCAGAACTAGCATTTGCACTGGTGTTGGTGGGATTAATGATAGCAACAGCATTACTAGTAGCAGGATTACCTGTGCAGGTGTTTTAGTAAGTATGCATCAGGACAGGAGGGCTCCACCTGCATCCATTGATGCTGAGCGAAGCAGCTGGAGGGTGCCAGGAGCCCCGTAAACACAGCTTTATAACATATAGCCAGCTAGCACGGTTAGCCGAGCAGCTAACGGTACCATTTGGTGGCTAAACACAGCCTTCAGAGTAACAAAAGCCAGTCTGACGATGCATCCAAAGCTCCCGAGCTCGCGGTGCAGGCCACAAACTCCCATGATGCTCTGAGCTTCAATGCAAAGTCAGCAGGGCTGCTAGCTGCAAGCTAATGGCCGCTACTGTCTAAGCTACTGTTAAATCACAAAGGCCCGGCCCTCCTTCTCCTTCTTCATGTCCATTTTCGGGACCATTTTCGCACACGGGCAATGCAATGTTAAGATCATGTGATTTCCTGTCAAATTTGTGATTTCCTGAAGTTGCTAGCTAGCGAGCTAAGAAGACACGACATACGACAACTTTAGAGTCACTGCAGGATGTTTCTGCTGCTTACAGCACAGACACAAATCTCACTCATGTCTGTCCCGTGCATCCATAATATGCCATAATATGTAGCACGACATGTATTATTATTGCTTTTAATATAATTAAAGATTAAACATTTTCTTGCGGATGTGTTGTGTGAACACCAGGTGAGTTGGTTCACAACACACACAAAAAGCCCGTTCCTCCCCATTATCAGAGATATCATCCAACATACTGGGCTGATGGAAATAACATGGATTTTAAACTAATTCACAGCAGTGGCTGTCAATAAGCAATACCGCTGTCACTGCATTATATCTGCGATGACGAGCAACCAGACAATAAGAGCGGGGGGAAAAAAGCGTCTTTGTGACAATTTTGCTGTGATCAAAGCGGCTGCAGCTACAGGAGACATGGATTAACAGCCATTTAATGATGAAGTAAAGTTTGTGTTGTGTTGCACTTGTTTGGTGTTTGTTTGTCTTTCCCATCCGGCTCTGAACAAGACAAGCCGGCAGAGAGAGGAGGGCTTTTTTTCTTTTTTTATTTATTTATTAATTTTTTTTTTTGGGATACAAACTCGTGGGTGTGTTTGATAGAAGGCACGCAGGCACAGCGTTGCCTGTTGAATCACATCATCAGCATCAACAATGAAAAAAAGGGAAAAGGAACCGGCAGGCAGATATAAATGAATATTCCTCACCTGTCTGCTCGTGTTGACTCCTCTTGTTTGGATTTCACAGTGGGGGAAAAAAATAAAGGCGTATATTTACTTTTAATTGAAAGGAAATTAAAGACGCATCCACATCCGCATGTGACAAAGGAAGATCACAAGGCTCGGGAGCGATGATAGCTTTTGTTTAAGATGGATTTCATAAAGAAAACCCCCCACTGATAATGATGAAAAAAAAAAATCTTGGACATTTCTCCAAATACAATTACCTCAGC
Source organism: Datnioides undecimradiatus (assembly GCA_008933995.1). NCBI lineage: Eukaryota > Metazoa > Chordata > Actinopteri > Lobotiformes > Datnioididae > Datnioides > Datnioides undecimradiatus. Next base: position 7,819,130 of record WARS01000060.1, read on the forward strand.
ATCACCTGATTCAATCAAATGCATTTGCATTCTGTTTGCATGCAGTGTTCCGTGAACCGGTAAACAAGGCAGGCAGAATAAATCTGATGTGTTTTCATGCTTACGGTTGCTCTTGTGTTTGCTACATTTTATTCCGAGTATTTGAATTTTTATGAATCGGTAAATAAATGCACAAACGTACGCGAAGCTGTGCAGATGGATGTTCTGAAGTTGGAGGGGCATATTCCTGCCAGCCAAAAAAAAAAGAAGAAGAAGAAGAAGAAGAAGAAGAAGAAGAAGAAGAAGAAGTGGGAATGTTAGTTCATGTTTTGAGACAGATGTTGTTTGGCCGGCGAGCGTGGCAGATTAATATTTGACTGTGTCTGATGTGTACTTAAGAATGTATCAAAGAAGATGCATCATTTTGGGGCCTACCAGGGGATGTTGCAGCTGGCACGGCGACAAAAAGCATAAGGCCAGACTTGGCACCGGTCGATCACACGCTCACAGGCTGAATCATTGGACAGAATTGCAGCGATGAGACCAAGGTCTTGTTCGCTTCTAATCCCTGACCTTGCTCCTCCCTGGACACGGGGAAAATTCAGTCGCACGGTGCATGAAAGATTGACCCGGCCTCATCTTTCACGCGCCGTTTGCATCTAATGTTGGGCAATATGTGTGGAAACGGTTTAGTTAACAGATGTTTAAAAGCAGCTGGGTCTGCAGCGCTTGCTGTTTAACCAATTTAACAGATTAAAAGGACTGAGACGCTGTATTTGATACAGTGATAGTTAGTCACTGCACTGCTGTGTCAGCTGCAGACACAGGTGCCCTGAGGTCCAGTCACTGGTGCAGAGGTGCAGAGGAGCAGCGGGTGACCTTTCCCATCCTCACCTGCTGCTTCCTGTGTCAGCTGACAAGCACAGAGAGCTGGGTGAGATCAGAGTGGGGGGGACTTCCTCGTGCTGGATCCTCGTGCTGCAGGATGTCGTTCCTGACTGTCATGTCCTTAAGCCTCGGCCTCCTCAAGGATCTCCTGAACACAGTCGGTGAATCCTATGATGGAGGGTTTGCTGCTTTAACCTGCAGCAGTGCATCATGCTTTATAACCTTAACAAAAGACTCATAAATCCATTGAACTCACACAGAAACCGGCAATATTTATCTTGCAAGTTTGCAAACACTAGCTAATATTAGCCACCGTGATCTACGACCAAATAAGGTTTAAGCAGCAAACCTCCTGAGTGTATTAAAATGAATAAAAGTGCATTTTATTCCTTATAAACTCATGTATTTATTTGTAAGAAGGAGAATGTGTTACCCCTTCCTTAAAAAGTGACTCTGCGCTCTGCGGCGCTGCACAGACGCAACTGCTGCAGAGATTTCAGTGCATCTTACTGCAAAGGCGAGGCTAATATGACACGTTGCACGGCGGAGCATTTAGGAACTCGCTCTCTTTATCTGTCCTCTAATCATCTCTCAGGCTCTCCTCCTCCCACTCTTGGCCGTCAAACCGCTCATCTCGATCCAGCTCCGTGCGGGCAGCACAAAAGTGGGGTCAAAGGCCGCTACCATCATGAAACACTATCACTCCTCTTCATCCATTAATACAGGTAATAATGATCATCTCCCTGCTCCCGAGATCGCTGCTCTGACTGATATACGACCCAGCTCTAACAATTAGATGAGCGCTTATTTGCCCTGCCAGTTGTATCTTTTCTACTTGTTTAATGTTACGTCTGTTGAGACTCAATTATACAGTCGATTCGGTTTGGTTCAGGTTGCTGATGTCTTAGTTATGATACGCTGTTAGCTTAGGCGCTATGCACATACATTAAACACACTGCAGAATATCAAACAGTGCCGGTGACGCATATGCATTATGAAATACATAGAGTGTCATTAGCAATATGCAATGCAGAGATTAAGACTGAAAACCGCTCGGTTTCAATAGAAACATCTATTTTTTTTATGCAGCGAATGTTTGAGAATCTAATCGAGTCGCATTGTGTCAACGCAGGAACCTACTTGTGGATATTTCAAACGCACCCCTGATTTGCAGCTGCTCATATGCTTTACAGTATGACTGCTTCCTTTCATGATCAAATCCCCGGGCGATGAGAGATAATAGGCCTGACAGTACGCACCCCGAAGCTTCAGAGCAAAATGCAAAACAAAGAGGCAGACTCAACCTTCAATAGACAGACCAACTGTTACTGTTGTGTAATTGCTTAAAGCACGCCATCCACAAAGAACTGTTAAAAGTAGAAACTGAATACTTTCTTTGAACAATTCTTTTTTTTTTTAATTGTCGTCCACGCACGGCCGTTACACGATGACTCACAAATAAGCACGTATTGTGGGTATTCCTCATGTTAAACACAACATCACACGGCTTAAATACAGTTTGTGCACAGACAGCGGAGGGAACAGAAAGGCAGGGGAACGGAGCACAATTGACGGCATACCACTGAGCTGTACTGTAATAACTAAGGAGACTATTTACCCTTAATTGATATGGCCTTTCTTACCATGAAAAGAACAATTATTTCCAGCACCGCACGCTTCTTATGTGCACAGTAAGCTATCAACACAAAGTGCCCTGAGTGAAATGAACAGAACTCACCATCAGCCGCCTCCAAAAAAAGGGAAAAAAGCAAAAACTGGCAGAGGCTTTTTCATCTTTTCTTCTGTTCTCTCGTTCCCTCTCGATATAAAAGTGCCAGAAACAAGCTCAGAGATGATAAAAATATGGCAGCGTAATACCAATTTAATATATCAATGGTATTTATAAGGCATTAGAGTCAATGACACATGGCGAGCAACAGCTTAAAACAAAGAGTCCTTGTTAAGTGGATGCATACCACTTTCATGGCGCGCTGCATAATTTTGTTGGAAAGCATCCTTATGAAAGTCATCAGTGCCTGTTGGCACGGCGCAGAACAGTTTTGTTGATCACACAGATCCCACTCTGCTGAACCCTCACTGAGTCCAGAGTTAGACTGCATCAAGTCAGGACGGCGGAAACGCACGGCGCCGCGAGCGCACGTGCACAGGAAGGAGGAGGCGTGAAGGGTGGAGGAATGTATTTACAGTGTCGCTCTCTGTACATGAACTGAATCCGATGATAAACTATTATGTCTTTGGATTTGCATCAGAGTCGACACACGCGCCAAACGTTTCAGTCCAGCAGTGACACCTCGCCACATAGGGCCCAATGTAATGTTCGATTTGGCTTGGCAGAGGTTACTAATGCAAATAAATACAATAAAAATACAATATAAGGTAAAAAAACTCATAATTATCTTATCATATTTCTTCATCATAAACAGGAGTTCGCTTTTGGCTCCTTTAGTTTTGGAACCAGAAACGACTTTAATCTGATCTTTCTGAGGAATTTAATATGATTAATTATCGTTGGTGCTAATTTGCAAGTTGAAATGAAGCCTGTGGTCTCTGTTCTTAGAGAGTAACAACTGAACTGGATGCGTTTTGGTGTTTTTAGCTTCATTCTTCATCATTCTTCCTGAACCAGCGGCGCGGACGTTAGCTCGTAAGCGCAGCTAGCTACAGTTGCATTGTCGTGTGCACAGCTCAGCTCAGCAGATTAATTATTGCTTTTTCTTTATTATTTGTCTTTTTCACATTTCTCAGATCCAATCGTCCCGTCGTCCAGTCGACCTTGCAGGCGATCACGCTGTCGTTTCCTCTTTCAAACTATATTGAAAACGTGCATCTGCAACACAGTCAGACCTCCTGGTCGTTAATATATAATCCCAAATATCGTCCATTTTAATTTGCGTCGCTGAACACACAGCCTTTCAGGTAGCTTACATTAATATTAGAGCCGCTCCTTATTGAAGAGAGGCTGCATTCGTCTTGCAGTGACATCAGGAGGGGCCGCGTCAAACGCTCTTTATTTCCAGAGCTCAGAGCATCAGTAAAGTGTTTATGGGCGATAATTTGATGCTTCAACAGGAGGGCTTTTCTTTTTCCTTAATAACGGGCGGATGTAGGAATACTAAGGCTTAACATACTTGAGAAGCTCAAGTGCTGTCCCCTCGCTGTCGTCTGTAGTTAGTACTTGGAAGCGGTTTTTTGATGCATGTTCTGCGAATTGGGTTTGAAGTAACAGCGGAGAGCTTGAGGATCCAGAGTACGACATAATCCCTTTCATTAATCCCTGTGTCCTGCACTCATAAAAGATATTGGTTTGGGGTTTGAGGATATGTTTCTGTCATCAAATATACATGCGACTTCCTTCTGCTCCGCTCAGAAAATGGGACTTTATGACTGTCCGTGCACAACTTGTGCACTGCACCCACGCCCTCCGCCCCTGGTACTCCGTATTTAAACACTTTGTTTATTTGGTGGCGAAATAGAAAAGTCGGTGCAATAGTACATAAAAGCAATCAGTCCGCGTGATTTAACAAGAACCTGAGCCCATTAAATGAACTCCATCCCTAAAAACGATGCACGGCGCATCAGCAGTTTCCCCGCCGCCGCCGCCGCCACCCACTTCAAGATACTAGACAGGGTCTGGTTTCAAAATGGTACCCCTAAGGAGAGAACGGAGGAGTAGGAATAATGTACAGTGAGTTATTTATGTACAACATCTCCAATGGAAAAACAATTAAATGAGATTGATGGAGAGATGAAGACAACTGGGTGGGGGGGGGAGGGAGGGGGGGATGGAGGCAGGGTGGCGGCGGTGGCGGCGGTGGGAGGGGGGGTGTTGGAGGGTAGTTGGATCTGACTGTCTGTCTATCCCTGTTTGCGTACCTCCTGGAGGCACAAATGTCAGCTTTGAGCAGTTTGTGGACTCCCCACTAAGCTCTTGGCCCGCTCCGATCCAGACTGGTTCTATCTTCTGGACTCTTGGCATGCCACGTACGAGCCGCGGCCATCAATGTGTCATTCAAATGCCATGGCTTCACAGCCACCACTTACTTCTGTGCTCATGGATATCAGGGTTAGTATTTTGCACTCGCGCTTATCTGCAGTGGTAACAGTGTTCGCACGTTCCCTGATTTCTACAGGAGCCGCACTGAAATCATCTTTTTACGTGATTTCCACTTTACTGCACTCTTTTCTTGAACCGTATAAAAAAAGACTGAGCCTCCGATCTTAGATCGCCAACAGCGCAGATAACTGAAGGTCACCAAAATGACTTTATCACAAAACATAAATGCTATTTTATCATAAATATGGACACAAACGAGCTCAGGCTAATTTATTAAACATAGTTTCATCTTTATTAACGGTTGATGAGGTCCCTGTAATCAGCAAGCACAAAGTTTACTGTAGATCCTGTCAACACGTCAACATGTATGATGTGTCACGCAGAAGTTGATTTGACAGCAAACAAACAGTGACAGCTGCAACTAGAAACGATCTTTATTGATTAATCTGCTGACTGTTTTCTTGATTAATCACTTGGTCGATAAAAGATATTAAAAAATGATCAAAATCAAATGTTTTTTTCACCGAAAACAACAAATTTATCTTAAAAAAGCCAATAAGAGCTGCAAATATTCATATTTAACATGAAAAAACTGTGACTTAAGTGATTTAAAGCAATTACAATCATGTGAACTGTTGATGAATTTTCAGTTTATCAAATGATCTAATGCATGTATGTTTTTATCAGTCGTGTTTACAGGACATGCATTTTTTTGTTTTCATGCATGCAGAGTTTAGCATATTCATAGAAATCCTGACACTCCCGATCATCACGGAGACACGGTGTCCCAGACTTTTCACCGATTCCCGGTGCACGCAGTCTTCCTGAAATGACGACGCGTGGTAATTATTATTTTAGTAAAACAAATCCTGTCCAAACAAACAAGCTTTAGGCTGCGATCAGCTGCAGCCTCGTCGTCTGCTTCTTTAAATGACGCCGCGAGCAACACAAAGCAAAAGGTTCGAGGGTGCGAGAGGGACTCACGTCACTTCGGATGCTGTGAAACGTGAGAGCTGTCTTATTTCCCCGTATTATGGAGCTAATCTGAAGATGAATCGAACAAAGGAGTGATTGAGTCGGGCTCGCAGCTAAATTATAGAGTAAGGGATTTTTGTTTAGAAACGCGGGACGTACAGTGTCCCCACAGACGGAGAGCGAAACCGACAGTTTGGTCATCTGGTGCAAGGCATCCTGCAAGAAAACACAGTTGTTTCAGCTGCGCAGAGCGAAGTTTTCACACGGAAACGATGCAACGTTTGCTGCCACAGGTGCAAACGACACGATGAAGCACTTTAATCGCGTCAGTCACGGACAAATCTGCTTTTCTGGCACAATAAGCAGCTGATTGTTGCAGACAGTGACAGGGGAAAAGCGAGTTTTGCTGCTTGTGACATAACTTTTAGTTTGCAGAATGAAAGATGTCCTTATTCTTTGACCAATATACTTCAAATAAAGCCTCAGTTGATGCATGGAAATGCAAGATCAGGGCCTTAAAGGCACCGGGAGGGGTTTCCACGCCACAGGCCGTCACGTACAGGGTTAACGCGCGCGGTGTAAAAAGACAAATTCACTTCCAAAATGCAACAAATAAACCTCTCTCTTTGCGCCGGTTTGTTGTTTGTCACCCCTTTTTCATTGAGGCATTAACTATTGAAGACAACTGCCAACGAAAGTGATGATGCCAAAAAAAAAAGAGAGAGAGAGGAGAAAAAATAAAGACACAGCTAAAAAAGTGCTGCTACTGTAAAAACGCAGGTATTGTTTAAAGATAAAGGAAAGAAGAGGAGGAGGAGGAAGAAGGAGAAGAAGAAGTGAGAGCGCGGAGCCGGTGGCGAGGAGAAGGAGTGACAATGCTGCTGCTAAACAGCTTTGGCAAGAGATGACAGGAAGCAAGTGAAAGAAATAAACAGTCAACACACTTTGTTTCTGCTACTTAAAAATATCCTGTCCCGCTTTAAATCCTGACACACTCTGTGACGGGGCTGCGCACGGATGAAGGGTGTGAGATAACATATTGGCGGGGAGAGGGCTCGCTTTTCAAACGGCTCAGCAGCCAGAGTGTGTTTTTCCCCACAGCCATTACTACCATTACAATGTGAATCCCAGGGCCCCTATGGATTTGCTTTCTATGTAGTGCCAGCACTTGCTAAAGAAAAACCCCACATGGAATAAGCTAATCCCTTTCAAACGGGTCGCGGCCGGCGCGGACATGACTTTGCAACGGGCGGGCAATGTGGTGAGAGGGGAGCAGCAGCGGGGGGAGGCGGGGGAGGAGGAGGAGGGGGTGAAGTCATATGCTCAAAGTTTGGATTCAAAACACTCGCCCCTCTCCGGGCGCGTCTCCCTTTGATCCCCACCGCCAACTATAATAATCAGCTTCTCCTCCAAGTATTTATCAGATAGAACACAGACAAGATTACGTCGAGAGCAAATATGTGTCCCTATTATCCTGCCAAAGAGGGACTCGCAAGACTGACAACAGCAGAGGTGACGGAGTGAGAGTCAGAAACGAGGGTGGAGAGGAAGGGAGCGGCGCGCAGCGTAAGAGAGAGGGGAAAAGGTTGTTGTCGAGCGGAGGGGAGCGGCAAAAAGACAACTCATTATCCCAAACCCCCAAAAACATCCCGGGCGCGCACACACGGCGAGGCTCACACTCTGAGCGCCGCTTCTGTTTGCGTGCTCCGTCTCTGTCGGTTCGCTTTACTTATTTATGGGACTTTACAAGTTCCTTGACGGAGATGCAGAGCGTTGCAGTTTATGTCTAATTTAGTAAATATCCTTTCGCCAGTCAGGCCTGTCAGCCGCTGTTTTTCTCTCCCCCCCCCTCCCGTGATGGAGAGAAATCAGGCCCGGATGCGAGCGATTACCATCTCTTCCCTCTGATTCGCGCCCTTTCTTGTTGCTCGTGGGCGTCGCTGTGAAAGTTTAACTTCTGAACCGCCCGCGCCGCAGACGAGGCCAGGTAAGCGAGTGCGTGATGGCGGGCTAGTTGTGTGAAACGTGTCAAGCCCTCATTGTCATTTAATGCAGAAGTGAAGGGGGGGGGGGGGTGATAACAGCCTGCCAAACAGGCAAGTGCCTCCACACAAGTCTCCTTTGCAGTACCCTTCGTTAACGATCACAGCGTGGCGGTGGCGGCGGCGGCGGCGCACGAGAAGGGAACGAGAGGGAGGGAGCAAAGCAAGAGCAAGAAAGATGGAATATATTTTGAATGTTTTATGGAAAAACAATCTGACACAAAGTAATATTCATCTCCCATGAATCGAATATTCTTTTTGGAATGATATTAGACCGTATCTATTATATCTTCCATTGTGTTCCCATCTGCCCTTTTCAGGATCTAAATTATGTGCATTAGTACGTAAATGGGCTAATGCCTGTCTGTATTTAGCTGGCTACATGCCGTGAATATATTCTCTGCTTCAAGAAGTAATTGGTAATTACAGTGGTCATTTAGGCAATCACTGTCTCCCCGAGATTCATGTCATTCTTAAAAATAACTAGCTCTTAACCTTTGACAGAATTCTACAGAAACTGTTCATCATCGCCCCCGCTTTGATTAATTTTTACACACACACACTCGCGCACAATGGGCACGGATGCGCCCAGAAACAAAGGCGGACACACACCTACAGTACGCACCGACACACGGGAGTGTAAGAGCAGGGACAGACGCACACACGCGCGCAGTCAGGCCATCTTGGTGTGAATAGAAGAAGAGATTTCCCACATTGAGACAGAATATCCCACCTCTGACACCATTAGATCCATTTCATAACACACACAGAGGGGTCATCCGCCCCCCCCCCACATCCACCCGTCCATCCATCTCCTTCAAACCGGCGCCGGATTCATCTCACCTTATCTCATCGACAGTAAACAGTTAAGTCTTTTCATCTATTCCATCCTTCCATCTCTCCTCAGCTCAGCCTCGCCTCTGTTTTCCCTCAGTTTAAACAAGCTCTCGCAGGCACCAGTCATTTCCATGCATAATGATCCTCCGCAGACAGCGGCGGCGGTGTGTGTGCAAAACTGGTATTGTATGTGAGAGATCGTCAGGTTGGCGATATTAGCATCGAAATACTTATGCGCTTACTCTGATGCCCCCCATTACCGAGTGCTCCGTGCAACTCTTTTGCATCTCCGGTGGCGTCTGTGCAGAAAAATGTATCATCGTTTTCTTATACTGTCACCCACTGGCATATCAGCAATTTTACAGTAATAAGCAGGCAGAGTGAGTGTTTCATAAATTCTCCATATCCCTAGTACTGGTTTTATGAATCTTTAATGTGAGAGCCAGTGACCTCAGCCTTGATATACAGAGTAAAAGCCACAAGGAAATAAAAGCCTTTTATAATGACGAGTAAAATGTTTAGACACGAGCCGCCCCCCCGGAGTCGTTAGTCACTTTATTGGCTCTCGTGGTCATTTCTTATTGCTTTGTTTTCAATGGGCTCGTCCGCGCCGGGCGGACATTTTGGATTTCTCACAAAATCATAGGAAATGAATTCAGATCAAACCGCTGCAGCCGTTTGATTTCAGTGCTGCTGCTGCAGCGCTAAGGCATTTGTTTCCTGTAGGACTCTCTAACAGCACACTCTAATTAAGCAGCAGGAAGTGCAAAGTTTCATATATTTGGACGTTTCAAAGGCGACGCATCAGTCAACCTGTCCGCCACGTCGGTGCAGACACAGCTTTGCTAGCAGAAGCACTGAGGACCACACAGTTTAAATCTAAAACGACCACTTCTTTCTATTTTCAGGTGAGCTTTGGAGCTTTAGCACTAGCTAGCTTGTTACCCATCACGCAGATTGACGTTAGCTGCAAACTGTGCGCTGCTGCTGCTCAGCGGGTGAAGCGACTCGTCCGCTAACCCTCAGGACTGACGCTTCAGTCCACGGCTCTTCCTCAAACAAGCTACTGAACCCCAAACTGCTCCTGATGTTCAGGCCGCCACCTTGCACACCTCGCCTGCTGCCATCGCTGTGTGCATGAGTGAATCAGACGCAAACTGTAAAGCAATCTGGACCACATCATTACGTAAATGCAGCCATTTACCATTTACCATCACTGCTTGATGGTAATTCAGTTTATTAAGTGATGCCTTCATTGGCTGAATGCAAAGAAGTTCATTGCCCGTGCAGACGATTCTGACTGGTAAATGCACAAAGACGCAGACGTATCACGCATTTAAATACAAATTTATATTCATTCTCCTGCATTTCTGATGATTTCTTCAAAAGACAGTTCAGGTGCGGTTTGAAAATAAATATATACTCAAAAGCTCAGAGGAGCCGGCAGCAGGAGTGAGGAGGGAAAGTTTAAAACAGTTCTGTAGTTCTTTTTGTACACTGAACCCTAAAATGTGATTTGCACATCTCATAATTCCTTCCTGCTTCAACGTTTGTCCCCGCTCAGACGGAGAAATGAAATGAAATGAAGTCAAAGAATAGTCCCTGTAATATTAATGAGACAGCCGGAGTTTGCATGGTATAATTTAAGATGCCTTTTTTTTTTTTTTTTACATGCCTGACTTACACGCAGCTCTGAATTACGCGTTGTGCATAATTTGAAGTTGGGCTGTCGCTAAGCGAACCTGCAGAATGGTCCCTCTGGTCTCGGTGCAGCTTCAGCAGCGGGTCATTTCCCAGCAACTGTCAGTTCAGCGCGTGCGACCTTTCTGAATCTCATCTGGACCGAGCCCGTTGTGTTCTTTCCTTAAATCCTTTTCATCCGTTTCACTTTTCAGATTTAAAACTGCATTTACATGAGTTTTATTTGTTGTTCCCAAACGTTATGGGCTGTTAGCCTAACATTTTAATGTCCTTGACTTCAGCGTTCACTGCCTTGATTAGGAATTAATCACTGAATAAGTCATAAGTCGTGAGAGCACAGAAAACAGAAAACCTCATGAAAGTCTCATTCCACATCCATGTGCACATTTCACTGAAACACCCCTCTTCAGCCGCTACAGGAGACTGTTGTCTGAAATCTCACACTGTGTGCTTACTTACACTTCAGTGAATAGCATTAAGTGGGAAAGCACACAAGCAATCAACATATTCATCTTAATACATAAAACAGCATCAAATCCTCTGTCAACTAAAACCCGGCGTCGTGCAGGAGCTGAATGTAATTTATGGATCTCTGACAACGTGTGTGTCATTAAACACATCTGCACGTTGCACCTGAAAACACAGTCAAACCCTCCTCTCTGGGCTTGTTTCACACAAGACGTTTTGTCTTGTCGAAGCAGGAGAAGAACAGGTGTTAGTGACGACATTAACGATGGTCCCGGTCTGTTCAGCTGGACCAGTAAAAACAGCTTTCACTGAGCAAAAACCCTGGAAATCCATCCATCCATCCATCCATCCATCCATCCCTCCATCCATCCCTGCATCCCTCCATCCATCCATCCATCCATCCATCCCTCCATCCATCCCTGCATCCCTCCCTCCATCCATCCATCCATCCCTGCATCCATCCCTCCATCCATCCCTCCATCCCTCCATCCCTGCATCCATCCCTCCATCCATCCCTGCATCCCTCCCTCCATCCATCCATCCATCCCTCCATCCATCCCTCCATCCCTGCATCCCTCCCTCCATCCATCCATCCATCCATCCCTCCATCCATCCCTCCATCCATCCCTGCATCCCTCCATCCCTCCCTCCATCCATCCATCCATCCATCCATCCATCCATCCCTCCATCCATCCCTGCATCCCTCCCTCCATCCATCCATCCATCCCTCCATCCATCCCTCCATCCCTGCATCCCTCCCTCCATCCATCCATCCATCCATCCCTGCATCCATCCCTCCATCCATCCCTCCATCCCTCCCTCCATCCATCCATCCATCCCTGCATCCATCCCTCCATCCATCCCTCCATCCCTCCATCCCTGCATCCCTCCCTCCATCCATCCATCCCTCCATCCCTCCATCCATCCCTCCATCCATCCCTGCATCCCTCCATCCCTCCCTCCATCCATCCCTCCCTCCATCCATCCATCCCTCCATCCCTGCATCCCTCCCTCCATCCCTCCATCCATCCCTCCATCCATCCCTCCATCCATCAATCCCTCCATCCATCCATCCCTCCATCCATCCTTCCATCCATCCCTGCATCCATCCATCCATCCATCCATCCCTCCATCCATCCATCCATCCATCCATCCCTCCCTCCCTCCCTCCATCCATCCCTCTTGGACCGGAGATCCCTGAGACATTCCCAGGCCAGTTGAGATGTATATAATCCCATCAGCGTGCTCTGGGTCTGCCCCCGGGGTCTTCTGCCATTTAGACATACCTGGAAAACCTCCAATGGTGGGTGCCCAGGAGGCAGCCTAATCAGATGCCCCAACCATCTCAACTGGCTGGGCAGATGTCTGAGCTCCTTACCCAGAGATTGCACCAGCATTGCATTCCTGGCTGCGACATGCAGCTTCATACCCCACCAGGAGCTGCTTCAGAGGCATCTGCAGGCTTCTGAAACGTGTTGTGGATCAACAGCGTTCGCCAGATCGGATGCAAAGGCCTAGTGAGCACGCTGGAACGGGCGAAGCTGTGCTATTAGCAAGCAAACTATTGGCCTGTGTTTGAGGGTCAGCCTAGCTGCTCTGGTGAGGAAACTCACTTCATGGACGGACCTTCACCTAAATGCACCTGCACCACTAGGGGGTGATCATTTGACAACTCCTGTCTTTGCTTCAACAGGACAACTCTCAACAACCAGTCTTTGATACCGAGGCTCCAAGACCGGGTCTCAGATTACCTGACACCTTGTTTGCAATGCCCTCGACCACAAAAGCCCATTCCTGCAGGCGCTGGATCCACGGCTCCATGTACTTCCTTTGAGGCTGTGGCCACCAGACATGGTTTCCCAGTTCCAGGTGAGGTACTGCAGCTCCTCGTTGACTCCTCGCTTCAGGTCTACCTCCTAGCATCATTAGCTGGACCACACGAGTACGTCAAAGCGGTGGACAAAGGTCTAAAGGTCAAACCAGTGTTTTAAAACCAAAGATCAAAGGTTTGTACTGTAGGCGGTCACTCTGTTTAGATGATTCATGGAGTTAAAGTGAATTTTGACTTGAGCTTTCAAGACGCTGAGCAACAGCAAGAAACACTGCAGACGGCAGCAGCGAGCTGCAAAATCCAAAATGGACGACACAATCGTTTTGAATCTTTCATGTGTCAGTAGCAGCAGTGCTAACAGTCTCACTCGGACGGTAACTCTCAGAACTGAACACTTGCATCCTGAGAGCCGAAGGCCAGTGCCTAGTAGCACTAACATGTCGTTGACTTGCTAGCATGTTAGCCGTTAACCAGCTAAGCATGCAAGTAGTCCGTCTGTCTGCAGCACTGCATATTTTGCATAGATACATGGATGAAAAAGCGTTTTCCTCATAAAGTCCACGTACAAAACAACATTTTTGCTCTTTTATCAAACAATTAAGATAAAATGGAAAAACAATCCAGCGTTTTATCGTTGGAGCGTTCAGAGTTTGGATTAAAGAGTAAAGAATGATGACGAAGCACCGGACGTCCTCAGTCACTGTACTATCAGTGTCATGTTAATAAGGGGTTAACATGCGTTTGTCCGAACGCTCGCTCGGATGAGGCGCGCGGCCCATTTAGCCGTGCCCATCAGATGGCATGGTGGAGGAGACGAGCAAAGTGGATTTGCGGTGATGGATGTGACAGAGCGACTGAGCGATCGCGGGGCCTTTTTAGCAGAAACATTTATACACATCAATATTCATCCGTGCACCTCTCTAAACACACTATATATCCTCGTCAAGGCGAGGAATAACAGGGCGAGAGGCAGAGGGTGGATGTTAAATGGTGTTAAGTTAAGCGCACACGTGTGTGTGTGTGTGTGTGTGTGTGTGTATCTGCGTCCTGCGCGTTAAGTGGCTGATTGTAAAGAAAAGGCAGACTGTGTGTGAGCAAAGCGTGAGACAGACAGAGTTCACTCCACTTGGCAATTCAATATCTTTGCATGAAAGGTAGAGATACTCACTCGCCTGACCCTGAATCCCCTCTGGAGGGAAAAAAAAAAAATCATCACTGACGGATATAATTTTAGAGGAAAAATGAGTCAAAGAGGCAGAGAGAGGATATAAAAGCAGATTATATTTAAGCAGTAATCAGGACAGTGAAGAGCTTGGGAGATTTTAATATGTTTAAATGTTCTTAATTGGGCTCAGAGTGGAGTGGGGCCCCCTGAAAGCATCCACCCAAAACAGTGCTCTAAAGGTAAAAGCAGATTGGCTTTTATTGAATTGTAATGAGAAGTGGGAAATTGGATGTTAATTCTGTCCCCGGAGTAAGTGAGTGCTCCCTCCGCTCGGCGCGAGGTGTAGCTGTATCGGGGTCGTGCGATTGAAGTTGTGTTGCATCTCGTTCAGTTATTTAAGGTAAGGGGGAGGGCGCTGTTAAAACTTAATGAATTTTGTGCTTGGTGATGTATGTGCCAAAGGACGCGTGCCAGTATCGGAGCGTGTGCTGGCACTGGCATAGACACGTACGCGCCGCCGAGCAAACGCGCACGCTCTATAGACGGAGCGATCACGCTCAGCGCTGACACCGCCGTCACCTTATTGAGGCCTTGTAGGAATTACACCCCAGAAGATCTGCTCCGAGCTCACTCTAAACACACTGAGCTGTGTTTCACCGCAACGCCGGATATTATCAAGATTTCACACTGGGAAGGGAAATATTAGTGTGGCAAACATATCTGCCAATGCAAACTCGCATCTAAAAAGGCGTAGCGACGACGCAGCTCGAAAACAGCATTTCCATGCACTCTGTCCCTTTGAATTGTAAAATCAGCTTGGCAAAAGAAGCGGCACCATAAAATTCAGCTGTGGTTTTCTTTCAGCCAAAGCGCTTTTCTTTTGTAGGGAGGGGGAGAAAAAAAAAAAAGAAGGAGGGAGAAAAGCCTAGGTCTTAGCTGTGAGAGCAAGAGTGTGGGGAAAAGCATGGGTCCATCTGGCAGCGGGAGAGGCAGCTTTGTGGAGATCGGGTCCAAGACACACTGCTACAGAAGGGTCCTTCTCTGCGACACCTGCAGAATACGTCCGAGCTCCGACTGCCTGCCTGCTCGCATTGTTCTACACAAAGTACGGGCATATGCCGCCACAACCTCTGGTCGCCCTCGCCCAAACCTGGTAACGGAGGATAGGCCTCTCAGATTACATTATATCCTTGCACACACATGCACAATGTGTGCGCACGCAGAGACCGGAGTCGCGGCGGCGTCCCGTCATCCCGTCAGCTGTTATTAACATGCATAAATGTATCGACAGGGATGGAGGAGAGGGGGAGATGGAGTCTGATGAAACAAACAGACACGGGGAAGGAGGGAGAGGAGGAGTGTGTGTGAAAGAGGACACGTAAGAAGGACGGGAAGAGAGAGACGTCTCTTTTATTTACCCTCATGCTTCAGTGCTCCTCGTTAGGCAGGGGGAGGACACGAGGGCCTTATCACCCAATTTGCTGTGTTTCTCAATTGATTTCTCCGACAAAGTCCGGAATCATTTTTCAACTCTCCTCCATCCCTTTCCTCTCCCTTCCCCTGTCCGTCTCCCCCGTTATCTCCTCCTCTCTGCCCATCTTTCTCTCATATATCAGCGCGCGAGCTACCTCTCCGCTCTCATCGACGTTTGAGTAGGGGTGCTCGAGTCCCTCGGCTGCGCTGATAGCACACATTCAGCACGTGAAGATGTCCGTGAGACAAGCATAAAAAGTGCATTAAATAACCATCACGTGCGTTAAACATAGACTATTTCACAGATGTTTTATGAAAATGAGAATTAGGACATGCTTGAAGCACAGTGGTGACAAATCCTCTCTAAGCTTTAATTAGGAACCGTGTTAAAAAAAAAAACAGGCAGTCTACCGGCACGTACAACTTTTAAAGTGTATTAAATGCTGCAATCATATTTAAAAACGTTATAATCTCTCTATATAATTAGAATTTTATGCGTAATTGAGAGTGCGAGTCACAGGTCAAGGTGAGTGTTAATTCTCGCACAGAACCTCATCTGCAGCATAATGACAACACTACCACAGTTAGATTAATGAAAACTGCTAAAAAGTACTATTATTATTATTATTAGGCGCGAGACGCTCCCCTGCAAAAACAGGGCGGCCGAGGGAAAAGCTCCTTATGTGCCGGTTTCTCTTTCAGGGCTTTAGCAGCTGAGAGCCCCTAATATCTGTTTTTACACTGCGACTGCATCGATCAACAACAGCTCTACAAAAAATAAGAAATTCTATATTACAATAAAAACTTTATGACACTTCCTGTTCAGCAGAGGCATGAAACGGTTTTTACTTCCAGTCAGGCTTTAAAAGAGACAAGCAGCTCAAAGCAAAACTACCTGCTCCTCCTCTGGAAACATTTAAAAACTATACGTGATCACACTCATGACCTTCTGCACCACATTAAACCCACCTGTCACCTGACTCGCTGATAATTACAGTAAAAATATATGAACCAGCGTCAGTAATAAGTGAAGATGTGGTGCGTTTATCGTTTAAATGCATATTTGTACCTGTACAAATATAATATTGGCTCGTTTTAAGTTTTAAACTGGAGAAACTGTTTAGTTTCAATCGCTCATTTTGCTTTTAAGTGTTGTTTTAAGCCTCGACACGTCTCCACAGTCGGATTAGCTGCATTTGACGCAGGTGGGGTCAAACAGGAAGTGCCCTCTCCCCACAAAAACAGACAAACGACGATCACGACGAAGCTGGATTTTAGTTCATTTAGTTATGGTTACTGAGTAATACCTGCATATTAAACAGCATTTTACTATGATTTTTGTTTTTGTGCATGTTGAAATTTCAATTTCCACTGTTTTTATATGAAAAGTTATATAAAATATATTTCTGAAAACGTTGTGCGTGGATCTCTCCACATGCTTCGCCGGAAACCAACGCACTCTGCAGCAAACCGTTTGTTTACGTGTCTTTTCACACACACCCCGTGGAGTGTTACAGTATCGTGAGAGTCTAAAGAGTCCAGCTGAGCCCAGTGGGAGGAGGCCTAAAACAGGGGGTGGCTATCAGGTGATCACTTGACACGGGTCAAGTCGCTGGGGCCGATCCCATGAAGAGGCAAGGGTCCCCCGCTAACAAGGCCACTCATGGCGGTGACAGCTTTAAGTATAGCCGAGCCATTAGGGGAACATTGTTCACACTGACTCAAGTGTGAAATGATGTGTGGAGAGATAGCGAGAGGTAATATCACCATTATCACAGGGTCATCTCAGGAAGACACTGATCTGGAGGATTCTTGTTAACACAAAGCAGGAAACCCTGACTTGTGATAATACTTGTGCTTGTTAATGCCTCCATTGTCTGACTAAGAGAAGCCTGTGCCTGCCTGCTCCCTGGATGGAGGCTCTCACTGGCGTGGCCGCGCTATTTATCAATCAGCGTGACTCGGACTGAAAGATGCACCGCTTTCCTGCAGAACGACGGGATTTAGGTTTGAAATGTGATCATTTCAAGTGTCAGATTATCGGCTGGTCGATGGCCGCCGCTGACACTCTGCTACCCTCTCTGTTGGGTTTTCACGGATACCGATGGCCCCTATTGATCCGAGGACAGCCCGTGTGTTTGAGATAGCCCCCCCCGAGGACCCTGCCTTCCCCCTCGCATCGTGCACGCCGAGATAAAGGCTGGCCAGACGTGAAAAGTTGCAGGCCAAAAGTTTGAGCTGAAGAAAAGAGAAGAAGAAAAGAAGGAAAAAATGGAGGAAGTTTAAGCTGTGGAGCCCTTCCCCTGAAGGCAAGCTGGCCTGCCATCTGTGCAGGCTCTCTAGCCATAGCCACCACCCCTGGAAGAGAGAGAGGAGAAAGGCAGCAGGGTAAGAGGCAGCCAGGGAAGGAGGGAGGGAGGGAAGGATGGAGGAAGAGAAGGAGAGACAGACTGGGAACATGAGAGAGGAAGGATGCGAAATTGAGGACGCGAAAAAAAAAAATATTCTGGACAAAGAGAAACGAGCTAAAAATGAGCAAAGGTAGCGTCGCAGCACGCCTCGACCGAGGACGACCTCTGGAGGCGCACGCTAACCCCAACCGCTTCCACAGACGGCAACATAACCTCTCCCTCCAGGTCCAGGAGAGAGAGCCCGCAGCGGCCTCCGGCATGAAAGGCAGCTCTTGACAAGCGGACATGAGCTTTGCTCGCCTGCCACTGACACTGACTCCACTTTTTAACCAGAAAGGATCCCAGTTCCAGTTCTGTTGCCTTTTTTTTTTCCTTTACTCCACTTTCCTGGGAAAATCTGCCAGAGCTTATCCATCGAAGCCAACACATGAACTTTCAATCAGGGATTAGCCGGATTTTCCAATGTGGATCTTCTTTTGTGAATTTGGCCAGCGTCGCCTGTGTCGTTGGCAAAGAGAACGTAAATAGAATATGATCCCTGGGCCAAGGGATTGCCTCGCTTATTTCAAAGAAAGACTTCAAAAAAAGAAAAAAAACACAGGGCCCACTTAGCCTGCTCCATGAGTGTGATGTTTCTGTGGTTTCTGAAGTGCGTCCTCCAACATCAGACCACCAGAAAAGTCCAACGAGGCGTGGACATGCTCACGCTGCCCTCGTGCACTTTGTCCGCGGGGACGGGAGGAGTGAAAGACACGGGAACAATGTGGCTTAAAGGAGCAGGAAGACGACCGGTTCAGAGAGGAGCGGCGGTGGTTTTGCTCTTTGCTCTACTGGTGAGTATGACGTCCCTCTGTCTAGTCCAACACCCCCACCCCCACCCCCTCTATCTCCATCTTCTGGTCCCGCCACCTCCTCTCTTCTGTCACCATTGTCCCCCGTGCTGACGTCCAGTCTTCGCAGATCTAGATGCTAATCCTAGCTTACCGTGCTGGCGGCTCCGATAAGAGAGGCCCCGCCATACGACAGCAGTGTGTGTGACTCCCGTAGACTCCAGTGCTCTATCAGACCACTCCATGTGGCCGCGGGCCACCGCCGAAGTTGGACCGAGGTCTATCTGAATGAGGGTTTATATGCAGGAACACACATGGGCACGCACACACACACACACACACACACATGTACAGCCATGAAGAACTATATAGAAACACGTGCACGCAAACAGAGGCGCTGAGCCACCCAGACATAAAGAAAAACACTGGGATACAACAGCTACCCGAGAAGATTTAAACTTCCACATGGACAGAAGTTTTATCTTAAAAATGAACAAAAGGCAAATATGCCACCCAACTGAGCGCTGTGTTTGTTCTTTAAATGTCACGCTGAAAATCCCCCCTACTTTGAAGAAGATAGGGCTTTAATCAGCCAGCTAACGCTGTTGCATCCGTCATTCGCCACTTGGCTCGACCGCGGCAACAGACTTAACAAACACTGTATGTTTACTCAACAGCAAGTAAAAAGATTATCTATAACTTCGCTCTGTCTTCGCCGCGCTCTTCCTGTCTGTCCGTCTGCCGGGGATGCTTGATCTCCTCCCGTCTCCGCGCCCCTCCTGCTGCGAGGTCCTCCTCCTCGTCGGCCTTGCACGGGATGGCGCCCAGGTGTGTGAGGCTCATGTGAGCCGGGGGGCTTCACCCAGACGTGTTTGGGTTAATGACGCACGCACACATTGTGAGTAGGAGGTGCTGATACTATGAAATGACACATTCTTTGCACGACTTCTGTTTTGCACTCGTCTGTGTTGCAGAAGGAGCAGAAGCGCGCGCAGGGTTCAACACCCCTGGGCGCTCGCTCACCTGCTCCTGTCGCGCTCTCTTCTTAACTCATCGGTGCGGCGTGGAGATCGTTGTCGAACAAACAAACTCCTCTTTTGTCTGCGTGTGAGTCGTGCTTGTTTCCCCCGTTTCTCCACGGCGGTGTGTGGTGGGGTTTCATATGTGTGTGTGTGTGTGTGTGTGTGTGTGCACTTCAGTTTCTGGGACACCTTTATAGCTAATGAGAATCTGTTATACCCTGTGTGTGTGTGTGTGTGATTAGGATACAGTATGTGTTGCTGAGACTCCCCTTCGGGCCTGAGGGTGCACTCTGTGTGTGTGTTTGCGAGGAGGACCCTCCTCTTTGCCCACCTATCTCTCCCTCGATGCCACGGCTGAGAACCACGCTAAATTGAGCCCTCAATGTTTATTTTTACACTTTGCATTGTAAATTAAAAAAGAAGAAGAAGAAGAAGAAGAAGAAGAAAGGAATTTGAGGTATTGTCACAGCTACATCTTTTTTTTTTCTAATTTGTTTCCCTGCAAATGAGATTGTTCTCCTTGACTAAGAAAGCAAATGTTACAGCCCAGAGCACACAGGAAGACGATGCATGAGAAATCTGCGCAATGTGTGTGAAAGTCTGTGTGTGTGTGTGTGTGTGAGTGTGTGTGTGCAGTGGAAATGCTCTCGCACTTGATCTTTTATTTGGTAGCACTTTTCTCCAAGTGGTGCTCACATGCTATTATAAGGCAGCATAAGCTCTTTCTAAATGGATTATGAGCAAACTGTAATCGCGATAATCTGTGCGTAATATAAAACGCTCTGCGCGCTGAACAATGAACAACTGTTGTAATATTTTGCGGCTCGACGTCAGAGCCAAAGCGTCTCAGGCCACGGGAATGACCCGACACAATGCACGCTAAATTTAAAATATATTTCATCCTTACAAAAACACATATAAAGATATAAAGAGAGAGTGTGTGTGTATGCGTCTATATATAAAAAATACTTTTCCAACGTGGTTTTCACATAAAATCAGACATGAATCACATCAAACGTATTAAATATGATATTTTTGGACACTGAATGTTGAAAAACTGTCATTTCATGCGGGCGAATTACTTGTTTTTAATGTTTGAAGCATCAAAATTTCACATTTTTCCTCATAAAAACATAAATTTAGGCTCTGCTGTTTATCACTTCATTACATTTCAGAGGAACATTTGCAGTTTGAGTTAAAGTTACTGGATGCAGATTCAGATTTGTTACTAACTAAATGTTAATTAATTATTAATGATATTAAAATATATATAGTGTAATATTAGTAGTAAGTGCACATTCAGCTGCACAGTGACAGACACTGTAGAGTTAAAGCTTTTACTCTGAAAACAGGACTTTTACTTATATTTTAGTGTTTTTATAAATGTGGCACTGCTGCATTTACTGTAGTAAACAGTGTTTGGTTGAATGATTTGTATTGAAATGATTTGAAATGTGATTTTTTAAGGTTTTACCTGCTGGTGTGGGACAGTGACAGGTGAGGGAGGCAGGACAGGTGCGGAGGGGAGGTGACGCAGCTGGGATTGAACCCTGGGCCACGCAGGACTCAGCCTTAATAAACGCTGCACGCTCTACCAAGTGAGCGAGCGGGGCGCCTGAAATTATTTGAATTTAATGAATCAATATTTCTCTTCATGGTAGATTTGCCGAAAAAGCTCTGCGCGGAAACACACTTCATCTCGCCGACGCATTAACACTGATTCCTGGAGAACGCAGCTTTAAAGGATGCTCGGCCTGCACCGTCACATGTGACGTATGGATGTTAATTTCAGCCCGTTAGGCGAGCAAACAATGGATGGAGCGGGGAAAAAAACAGAAATCCACAAAACAAAACATGAGGTCATGATTGAATGCTGATGCTAAGCTAATATGTACACGTCGAGCATGAGGAATCTCCCCTTCTTGCCTCCGCAGCGCGTGATCCACCTCCCCTTCAAATGACCGGCAACCACTTAAACACAAAGAGCGGAATAAGACGTTAATGCGCACAAAAGGCAGCCTATCAGACGCACTTAAGATGTGGGCCGAGATGCCTCCGCGGGTTTTCTTCCTCCTGACAGCAACACGTTATGAGGCTTCTCAAAACATGATACTGCCTTTAATGTATTCGGCTGTGTTGCTCTAAATGCTTTCATCAGTCTGTGAATGGTGAGAAAATATGCACTTTCATTATCTTTCAATCGCGGGTGATGAATCTGTGCCAAAGGCCTCTAAACTGTACATGTGATTTAGATTTGTGCGCGTGTGTGTGCGCGCGCGTGTGTGTGCGCGGCCGCAGATGTGATCCCGGGCCAATGTGCGGCTCCATATGTGAATTCTTTAAAAGTCTGTGTATACATGTGCTCGTGTGTGTAGATTAGTGTGTGTGTGTGAAGGAAGGAGTGAAGGAGGGAAGGAGGGAGGGAAGGAGGGAGGGAGGGCACAATCTTCTCTCCTCTCTGTCTCTCCACAGTTATTTGTATCAGTGCTGCGCATCACTACCTTAAAGTCTCCATTAATCAATCTCCCCTCCTTTTTATTGTATCACCATGCACTGTGCAGAGATTGCTAAATAAAAAGACATTTCTGCACGGGGAGGGGGGGGGGAGGGGAGGAAGGGGGGGAAATGCAACTGTATTCATTGGACCTTAAAATGTTTTGATGGCTTCTGGGAGCCACATTATATTTACATAGGAATGTGTCATTAACATCAATGGTGCAGCAGAAACTATTAAACTAATACAATGCTAAAGCCAACAACCTTGAGAATTTGATTAAAGGCCTTTTGTTGAGTTTTAAAAACGCTCCATTCTCCGGTTAAAACAAAAGACTGATGGATTCGGCTGCGGTTATAATTCAGCTGTCAACTTCTATTGACGCTTCTGACTGTCGCAGCCAGACGACATTTACATACTTTATATATAGACCAAAATGAGGGGTCTGTACGCCCGCAATCATAATAGGAGAAGGTTCTGGAAACACACACACACACACACACACGCGCACAGAGCCACTGTTTGTCCTTCATTTCAAATTAGCCCGCTGTAATTTTGAAAGAGGCTGCGGGCGCTGTTTGCTTGGCAAAGTGTTGCTGTTTTAGTGCATCTTTAATTCTGCTTTAATTGTAAAAGCGTCTCTGACCCCCCCACCACACACACACACACACACACACACACCCAACCACCCCCCCCACCCTAACCTCCTCCTCGCACCCTGCCAACTGCTCTTTAGCTCTTTGCTAATCTTAGACCTTAGCTCATCTTTGTGTGGATATTACGCCGTCCATGACCTTCCAGGCCTGTTTATTTGCTCATGTGCACTCTGTGTGTGTGTGTGTGTGTGAGAGACAGGACAGCATCTTCAGGGAGTCTTCCAACATAAATTTGCACCCCACTTCCTCCTCCACACACACACACACACACACCTCCTCCCGCTCTGTGCACGATATAGTCGACTCTCTCTTGTAATTTACTCTTATAGTAATAGGATGATAATGTATGCCTGTGAATAGGTGGGGGGCAGGCGCTATCATATTTAGCACCTAGCTGTTATCCCCTGATCATATTTTCAATATAATTATGAATTTTCAGAAAAATGCATGCGGGAATGTTTCGACAAATAGGAGCCATGGCAAAGCGAGACCCTATTTGTGTTTCATTATCTGTTGGAACATATTTTACAGTCATTGTGAGATATTTAACATTGTTTTATCATACCCCCGAGATATCTTACACACCGATCTAATTAAAGTCACCATTTTGCCCAGTATCCTATTTAAAAAATCTATATATTCTATATAATTATGAAATGATGCATTATTTAATATATAAACCCCAAAGCTCCTTGCAAGTGGCGATAATTTTAATCAAAAGGAAATGAATAGATTCCCCCTCTCTTGGTCCTGTTTAGAGGCTTAATTGGAGAACGGGGTAATTCTTGATTGTTCTCAGAGTTTTTCCAGCCAAAATGAAAAATACGAGTGAGTGAATTAGTATGAAAGCATGCATGAAATCTAGTTTTAAATCATTTACGAGCCGTGTAACAAAGTGAATGTGATTACGTCGACTTAGGCCGCCGCTTAACAAACTGTGTGCGTGTGTGTGTGTGTGTGTGTGTGTGTGTGTGTTTGCGTGCGGCCGCCACACGTACGCGTTTCCTTGTGCACGCCGTACGTATGCACGCAGACGGGGGGGCGCGAGCCTGCGGCGTGCCTTAACGCCAAAGAGGCTGTATCATCAGTTTTTACAGGAACATTACACAGGAGCACATTGTTGTCTGCCGTATTGTTGTTAAAGTAGCCCATTAAAATGCAAGCATGTACATTAAAGAGCAGCGCTGCCTTTTGATGGATAGTCGTCCGCCCGTGAATAAGTGCGCATATTGATTGGCGAAAAAGGTGAAAAGCAGTTTGACACAATTATTTCTGAAAGGCCCTGGTTATCCCGCATGATTTAAAAACCATTTTAAATGCCTGTCACTTACATTCCCTTCTATGAGACCCCGATGACTCCTGAAAATAATAATTATGTAAAATGTCCAGGCGATATTGGATGTGGCGGGCTCTGTGCGGGCGCCACGATACGTATTGATATGCATCTTTAAGAGGAGATGGACAGAATAAGAAAACCATTACCGCAGCCACAAAGACCGCTGTCCTCTCCGTGTCTCTCTTGTCCAAAAGGTCCAGGTTTGCTCAGGTATCCTGCAGAGAGCCTTACTCCGCAGCGAGGCGCGCAACATTAAAGTATCCAAAAACTTGCTCACTTGCAGAAAGATGAATCTTGTTGGGAGATATTAAAGATTGCCTGATTTAGTTGCCTCCCGGAGACTGGATTTACGACGCAGCGACGCCGTTGCGATGCAATTATCTGTACTTTTGCAACACGGACTAAAGGATGACAGGTACGGATTTGCTGCTCTGAACGAGCCCGGGAATTGAAAGCCATTGTCAACCATTCACCCCCTTTCTCTTCAGGCTGCTTTATTTGCTGGATTAGAGCGTAGAAGTGGAGACTTTTCTTTAGGTTTCTCAAATTTAATCAGCAGGAGACACGGCGACGAGCTAAAGCCACCGGAGCAGACTACCTGGATCCTGCTCCGCCGGTCTTTACCCGTGAATAGAAACAAGGGCCCAGTTCACGGCCGACAGGACGCCGACAGGACGCCGACAGGACGCCGACAGGACGCCGCCAACACGCGTCTGAAGTGTTAATATATGAATGCACAAGCAGACGGTCATCTGACAGCAGTGAACGTGCATCCTAATGGACAATCATCCTGCATGGGGATGCATGTCTAAGCAACGTGTCTCATGTGACGGGGGGGGGGACACGAGCGCGTTCAGCTGTCAGCGAGTTCAGGATGTGACGAAAGATTAGCACGCGTGAATCAGCTGTTCTCCAAATCACACCGGCTCTCGTGCACGGTCACAGTCCCGTCGAGCTCTCACCTGTAAATCTCGTCACTCCCTGCAGCACCTGTCAGCAGCCGGAGGTCGGCCCGGTCAGTTCCATGCTCAGTCTGCCTCTCAGTTTTTATTTGAGCTCATCTCATCGACTGATTTTCCAGATCTGTCACGTGACAAATGTCTCGTTTTGTCCGTGCGACGATCCCAAATCAGAGATTTCCAAAGATATAAATCGGAATAAAAACAGGAACACGTGTTCGACGCTTCCGCCTAATAACTGACTTTAAACATTCAGTCAATGCTGTTCGTTCATTTCCTGTCAATTCTGTAATCGATTTGCTAATTGCTTCATGTCGGAGCCGCATCGTGCAATCTGAATTACCTCAGATGGGAGAGATATGGAGACTTAAATTCACTGTTTCTGCAGCTTATTCTTTTCACTCTTTGTCATTTATAAATTGATTTTCTTTACATTTTTCCAGCTCTTTGACGCATTTTATGTCATTTTTTAACACAATTCGTGCACAATCTAAATATGAGACTAACGAGGCGCTGGTTCATCTCTGATGTGTTTCTGAAATTTTTAGTTTTGAATATAAGTCTCTAATATTATTGTTTTTAAAATCAACTGTATCATAATCGCTTAATTAGCACGTTCTGACCTTTTGATTCGATCCTAACGAAAATAAAAAGGAGGATGTGAGGGAAACAAAACCAGAGGCTGCTCAGCAACCGCTGTCTCTGCTACTGTACGTCTGCAGAAGTGTTTTTATGGGATGTGAGACCAGCACTGTGTGTGTGTGTGTGTGTGTGTGTGTGTGTGTGTGTGTGTTTTTGGTGTTTTTAACGTACTGTAGTTTCCACTAGCATCAATCATTCCGTACAATTAGCCCAATTCCCGCTCAATTTTCTGCTTTCTGAGGGGAGCAGCATTGCTGACTGCACAAACAGCTGTCTCTGACCAGCACACACACACACACACACACACACACACACACACACACACCGATATAAGTGCAATCTCTCTCTCTCTCTCGTGCTTACAAGCAATCGCGCACAAGCCTCCCAAACATGTACGGCGCACGGAGGACAGCAGGTGTCTCGTCAGTGCAGAGTGTGTGTGTGTGTGTGTGTGTGTGTGTGTGTGTGTGTGTGTGAGCTTTCTTTCATCAGCTATTTTTCTCTCCCTCCTCCGACTGGGCACACCTCTTCCTCTCCTCCTTCACCGCCATCAGCCTCAAGTGTCATTTGTTTACCATAGCAACCGGATTAAATTAGGGGAAGTGATTACGGCTTATTAACAACCAAACGCTGTCAGTATATTCTTATAATTTGGTATGTAAACACTTTGCCCTCACAGCGCTCTCTGCTAGAAATTGCTTTGTACAGTGTGAGGGGGCCCCCGAGCTTAGTCATAATAAAAATATAATTATGGATCAGACAATAGCCACTCGTAGTGCTCCCTACTCCAACCTTCCACCCACTGCCCCCTTTATCCTCCATCACCCCGCCTTTAAACGCACGTACACACACCTAAACACCCATGGTGTAAGAGGAGCGCCCACCCACCCCACACACACACACACACACACACACACGCGCATTATAAAAAAAGGAAAAATCCCAGGTACCACCGGAGAGCCACTTGTAATGAACAATAAAAATGCTAACCTCTTCTCATTCTTTCCCTCCTTAATTCTAACTAATAAACCCACTAGAATTAACATTCACACTTCATGTAATGAGGTGAGGGAGAGGAGGGAGGGGCAGGCGGGGGGGTGAGGCGCAGAAGAAAAGGGGTGGTGGTGGTGGTGGTGCGGGGGGGGCTCCGACTTTAGCTCCCCATATTGACTGCTCTCGCCCTTAGCCCCACTTTGCATTTAATACAGTACTCGGGGCCAAAGTGATTGTCAAATTATTTCCTTGTTGTGCGGAGAGATATTTGTAATTAATATTAAAATTAAGCATTGCGTTGATGCCGGGTGGTGTATTATTACAAGAGCTGCAACCAAAAGGCCGCTGCGCTTGCCCACTGCTCTCATCTCATTCGGCTTTATCTCTCGCTCTCACGTCATGCATCAAAATACCTCCTTTCCCCGTCTGCTCACCTTTCATTCTGCCTCCCATCCACAGGAAAGCTCTCTCTCCCCCTCTCTCTCTTTTAACTTGGGCTTTTTTTTGTTAACCCTCTAATATTTTTCACCCCCCCCCCCCTTACTCTCCTTTAAGACATCAGTTATACACCCGCAGATTATGTTTTCATGGGGTGTCCCACCGGTTTTGGCAGAGTGCTTTAGAAACACAGGATCATTTTAAATAAGCACCTACTCAGAGAAAAAGAAAAAGGAGGAGGGGAGGGAGGGGGAGGAGGGGTTGGGGTGGGTGAAGGAGTATGAGAGATGGAGAGAGAAAATAGAAAAAGAGAGAGGGGGCTGCTCTAGGCCAAGAGAATATGAGCAGGTGCAGCAGGGAAAATGAGTGCTATAAACAAGCCCAGGTCCTCGTAATTTATCATTAATCTGGGTGCCTGTGCTCGCAGGGCCGGGCTTATTCTGCATGCTGATAGCCATGTCATATTTCTTATCACAGATTTGTTTATGCTTTTATCCTTGTTTCTCAGGCTTTACACTTACTGCCATGGCATCAGCTATTACCACGCTGGCATTTGGGGAAAGGGGGGGGTTGGTAAATTGCGTATGCACGATGAGCCCCCGCGAACGAAGAATGATCCACGGACGTGTCACTTTGACGCTGATGGATAAAACCCACATTTATTTATTTTTTAGTTTTTTTTTGCAGGAGGGGTGCAGAGAGACGTCTACGTTCCGACGCAGACAGTGAATCCAGCCTTTGACAGACGCGAGCGAAAGTCACCGCGCCGATCAGAAAACGCGCTAACAGTTGTGCCTCGGCTCGCCGCGGAAGTCCCTCCTTTTGTACCGCAGCGTCTGAGTTCCTCAAAACTAGAGACAGATTGCCACGGAAATCAGTTCAACTTTACGGAGGCTCAGATGGGCATCAAATCTGTCCAAATGTTCTGTACATTGACTACACACACCAGATTTATCATGAATTTCTCATATTGGACTACTTCATTAAAAATGTTCCAACCATGTTTACTTGAATAATCAACCAACTAACTGTATCTAAAGCAACAACATGATCTACTTTGGAAAATTGTACCAGAGGCCTTACTGTTTGAGTGACTGTCTCGAATGTTTATTTTTCATCAAAGTTAGGACGATTAGAATACCCCCCCCCTTCCTTCATCCACATTTGAATTGGTAATACTGCTTCTTTGTTTACTCTGTGCAATTTACTAATGAAAAATATGTGCAGAAGTTATTGATTCATGACCGTAATTGTTTAATTATTAATCAGTTTAGTCTTATATTAGCATTTTAAATGTAGCAGACAGCTTGAGAAAAACTGAGACGCAGGTTCAAGTTTGGGTTTTTGTTTTTTTTTGCTCCGCGCGCCGTCGGAGATCGCGGGGAAACATCAAAGGCAGACTCGCATGTGCCGAAACATGTGCGGCTTCAAACGGCGGCCTTAAATGTAAAGGTTGTATTGTAACGACGCGCTAAAGTTCAATTTCAGTCAACGAACCTATGTCGTTTTAAAAGGTTTGGGGATTAAAACGGTGACAGGAAGGACGCCGACGTGATTCTCTGATGCCTGCTGGAGGAGAGTATACGATGGTAAGTCATTAGTCAGCACTGATAAGGCCTTTTTCTGTCTTTAATTACAGATTTCCAACTTAAAAGACAAAGAAGACCCATAAAACATTGATGTTTTACATGAAACACCTAAACTCAAAGCCAAATTAAAGGGCAACAAGCGCCCGATGTGTTTCAGTTTCACTCAGATCGCGGTCACACCTGTCGTATCTGTAAAACTTGGAGCGCTCGTTCCCCACAGCGCGCCGCTGAAGGCAGCGCTCCCCCGATGATACGATCCAACGTGAAGCAAACTCAATAATTTCAGATGTAATTTGTTTTTTTGTGTTAGTGTGTTTCTTCTCTCTCCACGTGAATCGGAGGAAGCTTTCAGACGCGTCAGGGAAACTTTAAAGCTGCACTAACCAGTTTTTATAAAGGCCACTCATTTCGTTTCTTTCTGGACGTTTTAAGATGGTTTAAGTGTTTTTCAGCTCAGTTGCTCTGTTTGTCGGTCCAGCTGCAGCCTGGGTCAAACTAAAGACGCTGGATACCGGCGTCTGCTGCGCGGCCAAAAGCCCTTTAAGATGATTCCTCATGTTCTCTGCTGTTAAAGGAACCTGATCGTTAAAGGTTGGGGATGTGTCACTATGTGTTTCCTAATTTCCTAATTAATTACTTTCATTTTTAGTGTTTTTCAGAGAAAATAATATTATATTGTCTCCGACTTCACTGTGAGCAGAGCAACAGTTATTTATATTCATTTATTTTATTTTACTACACCTGAGTGCAAATAAAACGACTCTGCACCCTAAAAATGCATGAAATGCCAAACTGCACCGATCAGTAGGTGAAGACTGCAAAACTACTTGGATGTTTGGATATTGCAACAAAACTAGGCAACAAAACTCAGTGATAAGATTATAGCAATAAATGTAGGCAATGGGACCACGTAGGACAGGTAGTTAGTTAAATTAGGGCAACAGAAGTAGGCAACAAACCTACTCAGTTAGGTTATGGCAACAAACCTACTGTGCTAGTTTACGACAACAAAATTAGGCAACAAAACTACTTGGTTAGGTCACAGCAACAAAATTAGGAGACAAACTTATTTGATAAAGGCAAAGGCAACGAAATTAGGCAACAAGACTGCCTCGTTAGATTAAAGCAACAAAGCTAGGCAGGAGGACAACTTAGTTAGGTCACGACAACAAAATTAGGAAATAGACCTACTTGGTTATGGCAACAAAACTAGGCAACAGGACTCCCGGATTAGATTAAGACAACAAAAGTAGACAAGACAATGATTTAGTCACTGCAACAAAATTTGTAATCAAAACTATTTTGTTAAGTTAGTGCAACTAAACTAGGCAACAAATCTACTTGGTTAAGCTAAGGTAACAAAAGCAGGTAACAAAACATCTGGGTTAGGATATGTAGACAACTACTGCATTAGCTAACGTCAACAAAACCAGGGAATACAACTACGTAGTCAGTCATGACAACAAAAATAGGCAACAAAACTACATGATTAGTTTATGGCAATGAAACCTGGAAACAAAACTACGAAGTTAGATTAAGGCAACAAAAGTTTGAAACAAAACATTTTAGTTAGGTTATGGCAACAAAATTAGCCAATTACACAAGGTCACAGCAACAAAACTTTAGGGTTTGTGCAACAAAGCTACTTGGTTAGGTTAAGGCAGCAAAACTAGGCAAGTAATTACTTGGTTAGGCTAAAGAAATAAAAGGCGGCAACAAAATATCTGGGTTAGGTTACGGCAACAAACCAGGCAAACGAAACTATGCGGTTAGGTTATGGCAATGATCTGGAAGCAAAAATAGTTATGTTAAGGCAACAAAAAGTAGGAAACAAAACACCTTGGTTTGGTTATGACAACAAAATTAGGCAACAACACCCCATGGTTAGGTAAAGGCAACAATAGTAATCTTGATTAGATTAAAGCAACGAAACTGGGCAACAAAACTACTCAATAAGGTCACAGCAACAAAAATTTGGTTATACAAGGGTTTGTGCATCAAAACTACTTGGTTACGTTAAGGCAACAAAAGTTGGAGACGAAACATCTTGGTTAGGTCACTGCAACAAAATTAGGCAACAAAACTACTCAGTTATGTTAACACAGCAGAACTAAGCAACAAATCTACTTCGTTAGGCTAAGGCAACAAAACTACTCAGTTAGATTAAGGCAACAAAAGTCAGAAACAAAACATCTGGGTTAGCTTATGAAAACAAAACTAAATGGTTAGCTTACGGCAACAAAACCAGGCAACAAAACTACACGGTTAGGTTATGGCAACAAAATTAAGCAACAACACCGCATGGCTAGGTAAAGGCAACAAAACCAGGCAACAAAACTATGCGGTTAGGTTATGGCAATGAAACCTGGAAACTACTTGGTTACGTTATGGCAGCAAAATTAAGCAACAACACTGCCAGGCTAGGTAAAGGCAACAAAATTAGGCGACAAAAGACAACAAAACTAGACAAGACAACAACTCGGTTAGGTTGCTGCAACAAAAGTAGGAAACAAACCTATTTAACTGGGTTTCTGCAGCAGAAGTACTTCGTCATCATGAGTTAGTTAAATACCTGCTAAGGTACGTCTTTGCATTCACGAGTCAACACTGGCTCTTGGTCCCACACGGGAATCGGTCCATCCACCCATTCATCCACCCACCCATCCATTCACCCATTCATCCATTCACCCATCCACCCATCCATCCATCCATTCACCCATCCACCCACCCATCCACGGCTCCTTTATGGGACGGACTGGAGCATCAGCTGCACATGAAATTGGGCCGACATGCACTGCACACAGTTTGAAAGTTATTTGTACCCAGGCTGAGGAGACTGAGCTGCCAGTCTGTTCTCTGTAGTTCTTTCCCTCAGAATCACACTGGTTTATAGGACATCAAATTATAATGTCACACACACACACACACACACACGCCGTGATTTCAAGTGGTAACTCGCTGATTGTTGAGTGTTTGCTGTTTTTAGGCCTCTTTGCTCTGTGTTCACACCACAGTCCTTAAATCTACATTTTCTAGTCAACTGAGTCACTTAATGAGAGGTACATTTTACTACCACGGCTAATCACCCATTAGGCACGAGCGTGGGGATGCTGCGTCGAGTGAGCTAAATGCTTTTACACACATTCTACATCTAGGCATTAATACTGTAAAAACACAGGCAGCTACGCAGGCAAAGCTGGCACCAGTTTCAGTGTCTGAACAATGCAAATCCATTGCTTTTAACTGTCAGGCCCTTGCAAAAGTTATTTCCATATGACGTGAATGCAACAATGCACTCATTCTTCTTATGAAATGAAAAGCTGGGGGGGGGGGGAGGCAGGACAATGATGTTTCCAGTTGACGATGTTTGAATGCTGTGTGCGGGCCCTTGTTCTCTCGCAGAGGGAAAAAGGTCAGTGCAGGACTGCCACAGCCCCAAGGTCAGAGTCTGTACTTATCCAGATTCAAGTCAAGTGCATAATTAATGACGTAGCTCTGAGGCACCAAACTCATTTTCAGCTGTGAAAACATAAAGGAAGCGCTTCATAACCGAACGAGGCGCGTCTCCGTTTTGCAAAACCTGACACCTGTTCTGCAAATGATCCCTGGCATTTAAAGTATGACTCCAGGTAGGATGTCACTTTGCTGAACGCACACAAAAGACGGTCGAGGCGGTTTCCTGCTAATCGTGAATGCGTTTAATTCCTCGTGATGTCTTTGGTTGTTCTTTTACTTGCCTGCCAAACTGGTAATCATCCTGAAATTTAAAAAAAACCAAAAAAAAACAACTTCACACATCAAAAGTCGGTACACACAGCCTTTTTTTGGAAACGTTGGATATTCTGTCTAAAACGTGGTCCCATCTGACGGAAACCCAGGTGGGGTAGCAGGTGTCTTCACTCTGTGACCAATCCCGGCGATTAATGGATCAATTAAGTTCCAGGTAGATGAGAAACCAGCTGCACCCGCACCCATCCTCAGCACAAGCGACCCGTCTGTGAAGACCTTCGCTTCAAAACGACGGCGGGTATGAAAGGACGCCGCATTACGGGCTGTTACCCTCGTCACGATTGGACGTGGCCCGATCCCAAATCGTGTCGCATCCAAGCCGCTGGTTTATATTCAAATATGTGTTTAGTAAAAGCCAGAGAAGATGCTCAGATGCCGTCGCCGGCTGCGTGGAAAGCTGCAGTTCTTCACTCAACATTCAGATTGTCCACCATTGTCTCCGTGTATTAAGAGAAATCAGCCAATCAGACACTGAGAAAGGCCGTGGAGACGCATTTAGGATCAACTTTGATTATCTTATCATGATTAGCCATTATATCCACGTTACTGATTGTTTTAATATAGAAATACAGTGTAATGCACCAACAGTCATTGATACAGTACCAGTACTGAGGTATTCGGTCGACCGGCAGTTTATTTGCATTTGCAATCCCTAAAAAGCCTGCATGAATTAATGTATTGTAATTAGAATACATTGCAAACCAGTAAAGCTAAACAACACATATATATTTAGTGTGTGTGTACAGTTTGTTAAAACATGACGGTGGACTTGTTTGGCTGCAGCAGAAAAACAGGAATTTCCCTTAATTTTACAAGGAATCTGCTGCTCAGTGTGTTTTTATGCATTCAGCGCGTTGAGCTGCGTTTCCTTTCATGTGAAATATTTGCAAAGCTTTTGAAAAAAATTCGAAATGGCCGATGTTTACATCCGTGTTTGCCAGTCTGCCGTCTCCGTCTTCACTGCATCTCGCCTTTTTTTTTTTTTTTTTCTGTAGGAGGACGAACGTGTTGTTCTCTGGTTCCTCGTTTTAAAGACGTCCACATGCACAAACTGCTGCTCCAATGCAACATAAAGCACGTTATTAAAAAAGTGCACACGCCTGTTGTTACGTCCTGAACGGCACCGGCGCAGTGCACTGAAGCTATATTTACTCTGTATTGAATATTCAACATGAACATGCAGACACACTTAATTGTAAAGGATTATCTAGGTTTGGTTTGGTTTGCCACTTAATGACCCAGTTAGAGACTGGGTTAAGCTAAGAGAATCAAAATAGACATTAGCAAGACAAGCACATTGCGTATAGTGCATTGCTCCTCTCTATGTCTCTGTATTTCATATCACTCAGTCTATTAGTGTGTTTATCTCAGAGGTCTGTCTCTAAGGTCGGGCATCTCTTATTTCCTCTCTCTCTGAGTCTCGAGCTCCTCTTTGAACTTTATATTGCAGCCAATCAAAGCCGGTCCATAACTGGTACCTACTTAAATGTTACAGCGTGATGAAAGGAGGGGCTTTTAAAGAGAACGCACTGAGTTTCAGCGCAGCTCCGTCCCACATGGGCTCAACCACACACACGCATTTACACACATATGGCCCCTGTGCGC
Organism: Datnioides undecimradiatus; assembly: GCA_008933995.1. Classification (NCBI taxonomy): domain Eukaryota; kingdom Metazoa; phylum Chordata; class Actinopteri; order Lobotiformes; family Datnioididae; genus Datnioides; species Datnioides undecimradiatus. The sequence goes on from WARS01000060.1 coordinate 7,853,328, forward strand.
ACCCGCATTCACACTTCTCGACACTCATACCAACACAAACAAACAGGCGGTGTTGCACGTGTGCATGCAGACACACACACACACACACACACACACACTCACACACGCGTTCAGAGCTGGTCACCTGAGCTTTGATGTGTGCAGCACTGTGAATGACGGGATTGGTTCTTGGGCACCGAGTTCATTTACATATTTTTACTTTTCTCACAGCATCAGCACACTTAATTTTTTTTCCCTCCCCCCCACCTTTGCAAAATGTCTTACGCTGAATGCACGCCTGTGTGTATGTGTGCGCACACCCCACCGGTGAATGTGTGTGTCATAGTGTGTTATTACAGGGGAGAGAGGAAGAAGCTTGTCTTTTTCAAGGAACACCCCCAGAACTAATGTTCCACACCTGTGCACAGTGCAGCACTCTTTATCGAGCATCACAGGTGCACTGCATTAATTGTGGGAGAAACCATTTCATTGTGGGGGTCCTCCTCCTCCTCCTCTTCTCTGGCATGCATTCAATCACTCAATATTCACATCTGAATTGCTTTTAGCTTTGAGGGCTTGAAGGTTTCGAAGCATCTGCATGGATGATATCAGAGGAAGAGCGCCACCCTATTTTTAAGTAGTGATTTTTTTTTTATGTTAGTTTGGCATAAGTCCCAGAATGTGTGTGTGTGTGTGTGTGTGTGTGTGTGTGTGTGTGTGTGTGTGTGTGTGTCTTTTTTATGTGCATGTATGTGCCAAAGCTGGCCTTGCTGCTGCACTTACTAACAGGCACGAGAGTCTTTGCCAAACGCATGTAATGTTTGCTGTGTTCCTTTGTGTTGAGGGGAAAGCAGACTGTTGTAATGTGTGTGTGTGTGTGTGTGTGTGTGTGTGTGTGTGTGCCAGTCTAAGGGGGGGGGGGCGAAACACCTGCAAGACCTGGAGGTCAAACGTATGAGACTGCCCCCTCTGGTGATACAATTACCATACGTAAATACCTTCCTCGCGCTCCTCTCGCCTCCTTCTCTCTGCTTATTTTTGGCTGGACTGATCCCATTAATGCAAAACTCTGGCCTTCGCCTGCTAAGTGATAAAGTTCCACTATTGATCTCCGCTGAGTTCAACCATTTGTCCTCACCACACGGTCCTGACCTGGTGCAGGATCAGGCTGAGACGGGCATCAGCTCGGCTGCGCCCTTCAGAGCTAACATGACCTTTCACCTTCTGCACACAGTTTAGCACGCAGGCTAGTTAACACGTTTCCTGTTTCTGATGTCGTCTGGGTGTAGATAATGCATTTTACACCAGGTGCCTGCGTGCATTTGGCCCTCACACTCATTGACTGTAGTGCTTCACATTGTTAAAGCTAAAGCTACAGCTAGCTAAAAATGACCCAATGCTAACATGCTAACTTGACAGCTATGAGTCCTAACAATGCAGTGTTGCTTGTTTTGCTGCAGGTGAATGAGACTGGAGGCAGTGGTGCTACGGTTAGCGACACTGTTGCACCGTCACGGCTGCTAAATGCAGCTTCCTGCTGCCGCTTCCTGCGACGTCGCCAACCCCGGCTGTCGGATATGAGTGAAAACTCTTCTTCTGCACCTGCGTCATCACGTCTTTAATTAAACATGGCTTAAACGCGTCACGTGACATGCTACTTCAGCACGCTCTACATCATGTCTTTGTTACAGACGCTCTCACCGACTATCTGTGAGCCAGTCTGGCCACAGTTAAACACAATTAACCATTACATCACCTTGCATAGCTTCCTCCTCTGCTCTCCACCTCTGCAGCCACCTCCTCTAATCTTTATCCTCCTCCTCCTCCATCACCGTCCCCCTCTCCCCCCTCCCTCCTTCATCTTTTCCGTAGACCAGATTATGACTTTCTGTCAATCAGTCCATTTAACATCTGCTCTGGGTAAGGCGAGGCAGACAATAACACATCACGGTCACTGAGCTGAATATCCCTAAAGATTTCAGAGGAGCCGCTTTTCTTTTTTTGCATTTTCCTTGACTTTTTTCTCTTCGCTTCTCTCCCTTCCCTCTCCTCTTTCCCTTCTTTTTAGGAGGTCCAGTAATGAGTGACAAAAGGTCATTGGAGCATTGCAGCTGCTCATCCACTCGTGCCGTAATCCAAGGCACTCATGCCTGATTACCTCTCCAATGGTCAAAGGAAGGGGAGGGAGTAAAAACAATGGGTGCAAGGCATGAGGCTCCTCCAAAAAATATGGGCCAGGGGTGTTATTTTGGACGGCGCCAGTCAGAGAGAAATAACCCTGAGCAGATCCATTTATTCTTTTAAATCAAAATGCCTCGGCAGCGGCACGCAGTGAGGGGGAAAACATGACACATTTCCTCCCTTCCCCTCCATCAACAGCCATTTTGATCTCCACAATTGACCTTCCATGGCATCATTTACAATGAGTCATATCACAGCCGCAAAGTGTTAAAGCTGCAGCGCGCTCGCCCGTGCGTGTGTGTGTGTGTGTGCACGACCACACATGCTTAAACACACAGATAATCATTCTCTTCCCTTGCCCACACAAGCTTGCAGGCGCACACACACACACACACACATAAAGTTGTGTTCCCAGCCATGTGTGCACACACACACACACACACACACACGCCTCGACATCACCGCGCGCACTTGTAGGCATAATAGCTTTAACTAGACCAAATTGTCTGCCCTTCATTTGTATGTCTATGGCGACCCACATTCTCCATGACTCGCCCTTTGACAAAGAGGGGTCATTCCCCCAGCAAAGAAAATGAAGCCCAGTAGATATTGTTTGATTGGATTTTGCCTTTTCAAGGTTTCAGGATCATTACAGGAATTCATTTGAAGTGTTGCTGAAAATGAAACCGCGACCCTCTTCCCGCGTTTAATTATTCTAATACCACTTTCTTTTCTGCTCTCATTCTCTCTCTCTCTCTTTTTTTTTGTCTGTCTGCAAAGTGTGTCATTTCCAGAAATTAAAATCATCAGGCTAGCCTTAAAATGAGACCAGGGTGGACCAATTTTCACCCTGGAAGTTATTTTGTTTCTTTGCAGCCATCTCATCTCTCTCTCTCCTGTGCGTGTGCGCCGCCTGCGTCGATTTTTATTTATTTATTTATTTATTTATTTATTTTGGGATCATCTTTATTCTCCCTTTTCCCTCAAATCACCCCGTCCTCCTCTGTACCCACGCCGTCCTCCTCTAACTTCCTCTCTCTTGTCTCTCTCTCACGTTCACAGTGTTTCCATCACTTTCGTCTCATCCCTCCTACCCCCTTTACCCCACCACCACCACACACACACACACACACACACACATTTTTAAACACAAGCCAGCGCACTGGTTCCAAACCAAATGTGTTCATTCCAACATTTCAATAAATTGAGTAGGGGAGGCATTAACGTTAATCACAGCGACCACATTGTGCTTTAGACACGTCGGTGGGATTATGGATTACTATTAGCTGGATGGAAACCGATTCTTTCATTTGAATTCCGACTTCCTCGTCTTGCTAAAATTAAAAAGAGAACTAATACTTCTTGGACAATAATACTTCTTCTTGGACAAGACTTTGCTTTGCTCTCCCCGCTTCCTCCCCCTCCCCCTCCCGTCTCTCTCTCTCTCTCTCTCCCCCTGATCTCTGCAGGAACATCCGAGGAGCAGCGGATGACAGACAGACGACCAGACACTTCACATCTCCATTTAAATCGCAGCCGCACGAAGCTTATTGTTTCACTGCTACCTCTGCAGCGATCATCTCCCTCATGAGGCTGATTACGAGTCCGTCTTACTAAATATTCCCGGTCGGTGACGTTGCCCCGTGTCAAACCGGCGCCAGATTGTGTTATTAATCCGCAGAACGCTCGAGTTCTGCTTCGTTCTGCAGCGACATGTCTGAAAAATCAGATCTGGACCTTTTGAGCTTTAGGTTCAGCTTCCTGGAGACTGAGGTCAGACTAATGAACGGTAAAAGAGCTGCTGGGTGCCGTTTCTCCCTGATCTCTGCGTTAATTAACTAAAAATCATTGTTTGTATGAATTAAGTAATTATTTTTTAAATTATCTGCAGGTTTAAAACGCCGCGCGCAGATGGAAGATATAATAACTTTCACACTGTTTACCAATAAGTAAAGTTTGATGTTGAAAAACTTAAAATTAAGACAATGAGTGACAAATGTGCTCCGTGTGTGTGTGTGTGTGTGTGCGTGCTGCTCGCTCTCACACTGATCCAGCATGCATGTGGGCTGCAGCACCGCAGGAGACGAGTGGTTTACAGAGTGTCTGGTCGCGCTGGAGACATGTGCAGCAGATGGCCCGGGTTGCGGCGTCCATATCGTCCTCTTCATCTCTGCGTCACTTCAGGAATTTCCCGCCCCCTTCGTCGTCTGATCGCGCTGATAACCTCGCGTCGGGAAGTGACTGTTTGGAATATCCGCGTTTGATTGGGCGACGTCGACCGACCGGCACGTGGATGTGATCAGATACAGAATTTAATATTTGCCCTTTTGAGGAATCGGTTGAATTTAGTAGAAATTACTTTTTTTTTTTTGAACCTTAAATTTCTAAATTACACTCGCTCGCCGTGCCTCGCCAAAGACACTGTTGAAAGGAAAAGCAAGTGAAAACACCTCCCAGCCCCCTCTTTCATCTCAAATAAGCCTATTGGGACTATTTCGAGAGAGCCAAGTCGCTGTGCAATTCACACAGTCGCATATTTAACAGGAGGAAAATCTGAATCCACCTCTTTTGTCTTCTTTGATGCTCTCCATCGAGTCTGACTGCAGCGACCGCAGAAGAAGAAACACGGAGGTCTGAGTGTGGGGCCGAGATTTAACCAAAGGGTTTGAATCTTTCACGCTGCGTTTGAGTCCTGGGCTTCACTCTTAATTTGGATTCCCACCAGCTTCCTGCAAACCGTGCAGACGCAACATCACCGAAAAATACAGAATTAAAGGTCAAAGTATTTAAAATATCAGACAACTCAAGTAGAAAAACGAGTTTAACAAGATATTCGTTTGCTGTTAAAGTCTTAACACCAAAATTAGCACATATGTATGATAAAACGCTGTTAAACCTGCTAAACACAGGCACTTTGCTGTGGTTGTCATGTTCACAGCTACAGTAGCTCATCATGTGCTGGGCCACAAACAGTCCGTCTTTCACTCGATGCGTCCCCTCGATCAGAGGAAGCTGTCTGAAGTGCAGACAGATTGTCAAAGACCAGTGACGTCCATGTTAATTTGCATGTATGTATTAAAGCTGAGTGTGCGCCGTAGCTTTGCAGAGCAGTTTAACCCTGGTCTGAAGGCCGATCGTGCCCTTTCACACTGAAGCCAGGTGTTTGCAGGAGTCAGCGTGTCTCTGTCTGTCACTGGTCCTTGCAGATGATGAGTTCCTGTGGCTGGAGGCTCCGCTGATTACAGTGTTTTCAGATGAATCACGACGACCCGTTCAGTCTGATAGCTGTGTGTTAGACCTGCCTGACGCTGTCTGAGCTGCACGTCAGGCAAACGCAGATGAGATGTCACACTGCTGCCACTCTGTGTGACTTTAGCTTTAAAGAGCAGCGAGGAGCCGCTTGCCTGGCTCTCGCTGCGCAGGACCATCCAACCATGCAGCACCCGAGGTGTGAGAGAACAAGTGTCCCCTGGTTAATAACTCATGGTGTTACAAAGAATTTCTTTTGCCAAATATGTTTTTTGTTTTTTTTTGTCAAGCAAACATATTGCAAACTGTTTCAACTGTAGGCAGCGTGATATATTGATATATCTACTCTGCACGAGCCGACGAGAGAGAGTCTGGGGTGGCATTTGGGCGCATAAAGCACAGCGCTCTGGAGAACCGGGGCTTCTTTTCCAGGCAGCTGGTTGGCTTAGGTCAGGATTAATGTCTGGGAACTGTGGAAATATAAGGTTTTCAAAAGGTAACAGACTCTGCCCACCAGCAACTAGATCACATGCTGTACTTTTGATTTAAAAATAAGAAAATGAGCGTAGAAAGGCAGAGAGGAGTTCACAGAATGAACTTTACAAAATGTTAAACTGTTCTTTTAACGGTTGAAAAAAAATCAGTTTGCTTAAATTTTGAAGAAAAAAAAAAATGTTACGGACCAAAACCTTAACCCAAGTTTAACCACTGTGCTGCCTAAACCTGAGAATTAAAACGTAATCCTGCTCCAACACTGAGGATGCATGCACAAACACAGAGCTTCGACATCCTCCTTATGTTGATATCGCGAGTTTCCATTAATACATAATTCCTGCTGCACGCACATCTACACATGCACACACTGCTAAAAATAAAAAAGCTTGTATACATATATAGATATAGATATATAGATATATATACAGTATGTGTGCTGTAGCTGCGATGCTTCCTCAGATCCTGTTAATGCAAGGTGAGGGAAGCAGCAGCAATAACTCAGCGCGCATCGACAGCACTTTAGCCATCAGGCATCATAACACAGGATCAGCCCGGACGTTTAAGCTTTATATTTTACTTAAGTGAGATTTATGTTTGCCAGACCAGGAACGAGAAGCAACGCCATCTGTGATTCACTGCCGCGCAGAGTCACGCTGAAGTTCACCGCAGGATGTAACAGCTTTTGTTGTAATAACCTCAAAAGAGACGATTTGGAGAAACTCGCCTTGAATCAGCTGAGAGGAGCCAAATCAAAGCAGACACGGTGTTTTAGACTTGGCCGCTGTGTCTCGATCCTGCAGAAGCATATTTGTGTGCTCAGTTTGCTTGTGGTAGGTCGGTGTAGGTGTGTGTGTGTGTGTGTGTGTGTGTGTATCCCTGACGCTGCTGTCACCAGTGGATGGTATATGTCAGCCTTGACTACATGCTGGCTCCACTTCATCACCAGCTGCAGCCCAGCTCAGCTCCAGAAAAACTGGCAAACTGTTTGTCCGCCTGCCTGCTCCGTGCACAATAAAACTGTCTCCGTGAGACAGGCCTCTGCAGGCCCCCCACACACACACACACGCATGCACACACACACACACAGCACATGCACATATAAAATTCAAACACAAAGATGCAGCCGTACACACACAAGCATAGTGCGACACATCACGCCGAGGTAAAATGTGCAAATGGACACGCGTTCGCACGACGCCCTCGCACTGGAGTGTGTCCGTACTGCTTTTCGCATGTGTGTTTGTGTGTTTATCCGAGTGTGTGTGTGTGTGTGTGTGTGTCCTTTGTACCTTTTCTAGAGACAACTGCAGTCTGTGCCAGATACCCTCATAATGTTGGACAGGTGTACGACATGGTAATCAGGGATTTACGAGTGAGTGTGTGTGTGTGTGTGTGTGTGCATGAAAATAGAGGATGCAGAGACGGAGGGGGGGGAGAAAAGAGAGCGATGGCCAAGTATTCAATATTCTTTACCTCCATCTTCTGCCCAGAAACCTGTGTGTGCACCAACCGGCCGCATCCCACAATGGTGTGTTTATGTGTGTGTGTGTGTTTAAGTGGGCCGTCAGGACAAGGTCAGCCTCCTCTATCCTCTGCACCCCCCCATTACCCCAGCCCATCACACTCTTTCTCTTCCCCACCTTCCCTCTTCTTCTTCTTCTTCTTTTCTCTCTTACATGTTAATCCTCCCCCCTCCTCCTCCCCCCTCCTCCTCACCCATTTCCTGCCTTCTCTCTGCGGCTGTGGAGCTTAAATGACAGGCTGTCAGAGGACACTGAGCGCTGTGGCCTGGTTAGTTAATGTGTTAGTTACAGACACACCTGCCAGGGCTGCAGACTGCAGGTAGCGGCGAGGAGACGAACGAGCCAATCGATCGATCAGCCAGTCTCTGAGCAAAGTCATCAAATTTGTACTTGCTTAACAGTCATTGGTGATCACTCTACACACACATCCCCCCCCCCCGCCCCCCACCCACTTCCTTTTTATTTTCATATTTATTTCTCTATTCACCATTACCCTGGATATTGCACTGCCCTCATAGATGCACACACATTAGCACATAGCGCTGTCAACCTAAATGATACTTTTCACCATCTTTCCATTTGCACCTCCTCCTCCTCCTCTCGCCTTCCTGTGCTTTAAATTATTCAGATCTCTCTACATTTGATTTAGCATGCCTCCTGTCTGCCATTTCCCCCTCTTTTTTATACATTTCATTATGTTGTATGACTTTAGACCCACTGGCTGGAAAATGACAATTATTTTGCTCCAGCAGCCAGCTATTAACAGAGCTGAAGAATACATGGAGTGGCGTGCTGAGTGGGGGGAGACTGCAGTGTAAGATGAAGACGCGTGCATGCATACGCACGCACGCATTCACGCATGCACGCATGGGTATACAGGGAACCACATGCATGCAGGTAGGCACCAGAATAGGTGAAAACGCATGCATGTATGCACCTACTGCGCAGTTTCCTTTTATCCCCTTTCTCTTTTCTCACACACACACACACACACACACTTACTGTACTATAAAGCAACACAAAAAGCTGGCTCGTGGCCGGGACCGCATGAGGAATGATCCCGCGGAAAGAGCAGAACAAATAGAGAGATCCGTCACTGCAAAGTAATGCCTTTTAAATGTACCTTTAGCGTGGCCGGGCTAGTGAATTCAACCCATATCTAATGGTAGCTTGTTTGGCCTTTTCATCAATTCTGCATAAATATATATGAGCCACAGGGAAACATACAAGGGGCCTAATAGAAATGAATGAACTACTCAACCATATATTTGCTGTGAGAGATATGCAGCTTGTGATTGGAAAGGGCATCCACTATCTGCAATATTGATAATACTTTTCAAATTTCATCTGCTTTTGTTTGCGTTCTGCGGCCGCCTGTTTAAACATGGTGAGAATTATAATGAGGCCAAACATTATCTCCGCTGGTTGTTCTAGGCTGAACATATAACTTTATCACTGAAATGATTCCCGTACTTTGGCTGCATTGTAGCGTTTCCATTAGAGCTTGGCTATCTGACAGAACTCCAACCAATCGGCAGCAACAGTGGCCCACGTCTGGTGGCCAAGCAGCGCCTGAGTCTGTGACACTGTGCTTTGTGTGTGTGTGTGTGTGTGTGTGTGTGTGTGGAATGCGCCAGGATGTTTAATTGTAACCATCTCTGATCAAATATGCTCGGGGACAATGTGAACTCACTCTGTTTTACCTGCGATGGTACTTATTATTAGACATCGCATCATTTCCTGTGTGTTGGAACACCGCCTGGCATCTCGGGTTGTTCCTTAGATCCCGACGCGGCAGGTTTTATGCTATAGGCTCAAAAATACCAGCTGCCTGTCTGCATTCGCTCCGGGATGTCAATTCACGTCAACGTAAGGTTGACCTTTCTGCGGCGCGGCTGAGAAGCATGACTTCTGCAGGAAGTACGGATACATACGGGCAGTTATCGGCAGCGCTCAGTCAGAGACGCCTGCGGGAGGACAAACTGCGAAATCCAGGGCTTGTCGATTGATCCGACGTCTCGTCGAAGGGCGGGTTTGTAGTTCATCATGTGATCGCCTCCATCACTTATCCTGTGAACTACTGAGTGCTGCACTGTGGGCCGTTATCCCTGCATTTAAATGTTCATGGCACCTCCCTTTGAATGATGGCTGCTGCTGCTTCAAGTCGGACAAACACTTTTGCCTCAGCCTGGTTGAGCAAACGTCCCCGTTCGGCTCTTTAACTCTGGGACGAGACGATCGCAACGCAAGTTTGACCTTTTGTGGTGAAGCTCTGTTCGGTGAACATCTAAAGTGTGCACGTCGCTCAAACGCTCACGACACTGGTGCACGTTCACGGCTCCTCCTTCAGCTGCCACGTCATAATCAAACACATCTACAAGAGATTCAATTACTGCAAACGTTCGTCGACATCACGGCCGCGCTACAGGTGTGTGTGACGCCTGTAAGCTGTGGACGCTGCAGTAAACCTTTATTCTTTTCTCTTTTCTTCTTCTTCCCCCTCAGTTTCTGTATATATATAAATATATTTTTCATTTCGTTCTGCTTCATTCTGCTCTATTCTAGAAAACATGATCCTCCTTGGTGGCAGCCGAAGAGCCTTTTCAAAAGGTTCTCAGCAGCAGTAGTATGCAGAGGTGAACTGTATTATATATCCTCTTAAGAAAGCACAGGAATCAGTCTCGCATGATTGCCCCTCGCAGTGCCTCGCCGAGAGGGAGAGGGAGCAGGTTATCCATGTAGAAATTGCACAGCAGATATCATACACCGAGCTCTGTCATGCACAAAGACGCTGGAAAAAGCACCAAGACTATCTTTCATCCCGGAGTTGCTGAAATCCCCGACACACACCCTTCGAAGAGCAGCTCAGCCCCCGCGCGGGGACCGAGGGTTATTTGAACTAAAGCTTTGTACGGGGTTACAGGCAGCGTTCAAGCTCTAAGACCAGGGTTGGTCGGATGCCTACCACGGACTTATGGTGATCTTGGTGACTTGGCCAAACGTCGCAGCCCAGATCGAGCTGTGTCACCAGGGATAGACATATCAGAGGAGCTCAGTGGAGCTGGCAGATCATGATAGTCATCTTATGGAGAGGGGTCCCAGTGATTAAATCCAGGCTGTTGGATCCCACCCTTTGGCACTTGACCACACACATGCGCGTGCACATAAACCCACACACACACACACACACACACACACACACACACACACACAAAGATGCATGTGTGTCCAGAGTCCCAAACCCTGGATCATTAATATTTGCACATTATAACCCTCCTCTTTTCTCACACTGCTGCCACCAGATATACCAGCTGGGCCCGCCTATCCATTACCATAATGCCATCAGTGTGTGTGTGTGTGTGTGTGTGTGTGCGCCGTTTCTTATGTGCGATTTCCTCGTGTGTGTATTTTACGCTCACGCTCGCTTCCTGCTCCTGTTCTCCGCGTCGGTGTGTGTGATATTTATGTGCGTCTCATCGCCGCCGACGTTGTCGTCGTCGCCGCCGTACGCCCGCGTGCTACAGTGGGCACGCATATTCAAAATGGATTTAAGGGCTAAATTGTATAATGATTTCTGGGAAAACAATAAATTGAGGTTCCAAATAAAGGCCATTATGGAAATGAGATTAGGGAGCAATTGAATTAGGCTGTAATCACCGTTTCTATATGTCATTACAATGCAACTTTATACAGCATTACTCTGTGCCGTGGGCTATAAATGACAAACACTGTTGTCTTTGAGGGGTATTTCAGTAAATCCACAAGGGGGAGGCGGAGGGAGGTGGGTGGGAGGCTGGGGGAGGGGGGTTAATTCAGATCCTCTGAATGCAGCTCTACCTCTGCCACTTTATTTCTAAATTCCCACATTATTCCCAGTGGGTCGGCCAATAAAAATACATATTTTCAAATTTAACAACTCTCTCCCATGCCGCTCACCAAAAACATGACTGGAGACAAACAAGTTCCCCCGAATGAGCGACAGACGGCGACACAACCTTCAAATATTATAGAGTTTTGTGCAGATGCGTCTTCGTGTCACACGTCAACCAGCGATCAATCAAAGTCAGTCTGTCACCACAGCTTTTATAGTGTGTTTTAAACATAATGTGCCTCAGAGCCTGGAAAAGCAGACTGAACACAGATTAAACAGTTCAGAATAATCATTCTGGCCAAAACGCAGCAGAACTGAGTCGTGTGCATCGTTCCACCGGACGACTGCAGCACGTGAGGACGACGTCGTCAGGCTGCGATGGCTGATAAACCAATTACAGCACCAGCATATTCCAGTTTCATGAATGAGACACGTTTGATTAAATTATGTTTTTATTAAACCTGAAATAAACAGGTTGTTGGTTTTTTTTAACTTTAACTTATTATGAATTACATGTTGATTGCTCATCGCGGCTGCCATCAGGCGCCATCGGTACTGAACGAACAGATTCGGTTCCCTTTAAGCATCGATTCACCGCGTTCTCCTCCTCCTGCTTCTACATCACAATTAAAGACAAATTAAATGTATAAGTTCACACTTTTTTGATCATTGATCATCACAAACATGCAGAGTGTGGTTGTTCAAATGCAAGGAAATGCAATCTGGTTGTCTCTTCCACAGCAGCACCCACAACGATACCACTTGGAAACTGTGGAGGCGCGCCGGTTGAAAATAGTCTGAACTGTCCGGCGTTCACATCAGCACCGGATGCAAACGCCAGTATGAGTTCAGTGCAGCTCCAGGCGCTGAGCTGTGCCAGTCTGGGGAGCGAATTCAGTGAAACTGCTGCTCCTCTGTTGCAGCAGTGACGCATCAGGCCGCCGCTGCGGCGCGCGTCAGTGCACGGAGACGCCTCCGGTGTGTGAGGTTACGTAGGAAATAATAGGTGCCTGTGTTTTGACATGCATCACACTTTGGCGCCTTGTGCTCCCCGTAACAAACAAATCAAGTAAACGCAACAAATAATTGGTTGAAATGCTGCAAACTGGGCCGATTCAGTCTGAAAAGGACTTCCTTCGGCGAGAGGAGCCAATCAGGGCAGCACCAGCTGTGACAGGCGACCTGGAAAACACGGTCTTCTTTAAACACGACTGTAAGTTTGCAGCATTGTGTCCGAACATCACACACACAAACACACACAAAGACAATTTAAATTCCTGTAACAGCGACTATTAATCTTCCCATCATCTTACAGACAACACTCACATATACACTGCTACCAGCGCGCGCACACACACACACACACACACACGCGGTCCATCATCACCAATGAGAGTCCGCTCCTCCTGTTTTCTGTGGTCCGTGGGGATTTGTCAGTGCTCGTCAACCAACCGTGTCAACCGTGACAGTCGTCCAGATGTCTCCTGCTGCCACGGAGATGACAGGAAGGACAGGAGGAGTGGAGAGGATGGAGAGAGAGAGAGGAATATCCCTCGTCTGACAAGTACTACAGTGGCACACCCGTGAGCAATCAAATTCAGAGCGCACAGCTAGCCCACGTTGACGAGCGCTAATAAAGTGGGTTCCACGCGCGCGGGACTTCGGGGAATACACAAAAGTTTGTGAGGAGCTGGCCTGTTGGTCAGCGTACCTGTTGAAGCATAACTCAGGCTTTATTGCACACATGCACGCACACATGCACGCACGCACATGCACGCACACACATGCACGTGCACAGTGTCTTATGATCTTTTTCCATTCTGGCCAAATTCACAGCAGCTGCTTCTTTTATTGGACTGTCCTGGAAGCGGCTCTGCAGAACAACAATCCTCTGGAGCTCAGGAACACTCACACAACACGCTTCTCTTTCATTTGTTACCATGACAGCTCTGCGTGTGTGTGTTTTACACGGCTCTACACCGAGGTGCATATAACCAAATATTAAGTAATTTAAAAATAAGTTTAGCCTTAACCTTTTACCGACCGCTGTGCTGCCTTCGTGCAGCTTTCATGGACTGCCAGTTACATGAATGTGAACTTGTAATACATTTAATAAGAGACCGGGCTCTTGTCTGTTCGGTCATTATCTCCAGACGGGGGGGTTAAGGCTCACAGGAATACTCAGGTGATGGCGTGTGGAGTACGACGGGGTAAAAACAGCATACTGATGCATGCAAATCGCAGAGGCACGAGCGCCCTCCTCGCCGTTCTCATTTGCTCGGACCAGCCCGCAAACACTTTTCGTCGCCTGTTGACTGAGGCGCACTCACTCACTTTGGTAATGACACTCACACCTGTTGTGAGAACGTGTGAATTTCTCCTTCAGTTAAATACCTGCAGCCAGCGGCGGCGGACGCCAGGCGCAGTCTGCAGCCTGCAGCCAGTGACGTGTGTTATTTTAATAACGTGCGCTTCCTCTCACAGGTTTCAGCTGTTTCACACTTTATTCAAGTTTAGTTGTGAGGCTGCATAATCCAGACTGGAACTTATGGGCAATGCAACCTTTATTAAGATTAGCTAGATGCTAACATACTAACACAGGCCTGTAACCCTGTCGGGTTATAGGTTAAAAGAAGAGTTGCTGTGATGTCATGTGATCTGATTGGCTACTGGCATTTTCAGATCTCCCCAGTTTGAGCTGCCAGTCATGCAAACGCTCCACAGAGCCTTTGGTTAGCCTGCCTGCTAACCTCCCAATAGCATTTACAATAAAACATGACATGCGTGCAGCGATGCATGCAGCGATGCATGCAGCGTACAGATCTGACAAAACATCTGAACTTTGATACTGTTTAATAAGTCCTGTTTTTAAAGAAAATAATACTGACACATAGCTTTTATTTAGTTTAGTTATTTTATTTCACCTTATTTTAGCGTTTTCTTTTCTCTGAATCAACTTTTATTTTGTTTTTATAAGATGAACGTGTTAAAACTATGATTTCAGCCTTTTGAAAGTTACCCCCGAGAAGCTGGATGGACCTAGCTTCATGCAGGGAGGCGGGACTTCAGGTAAACTACTGCTCTACCATTGGATGCTGCTGCTGATAGGCTGAATATCTCTTTGTTTGTTACTGTCACCGTGACGTCACCTGACCATGATGTGGAACTACAAAGGACATCAGACACATTAACCTGCATTAAATGACACATGCAAACCTCCTTAGAGGTGGAGGCTCTTTGTACCGCGTTGGGCTGGAATCATCAGCCCCTCTGTCAAACCCTGCCACTCACACTCGTGTGTTTTCACGTGCATAGTTGCTCGATATCGTTAAAATAACATTTTAAAGCTCAGGTGTTTGCGGTGAAAGATGAGTGACCCTTACAGCTCCACCATCAAAGATTTCTCTCCCACTCTTGTTGCCACATTAAGCTCGTACGGGGGGCATGGCGGGGCAGAGATCCAGCAGGCGGGGGGCCAGTGCCAGGAAGTGCTCTGCAAAGCACATGGTGAGAGCCTGCAGCACCAATCAGCCTGTACTGAGGTTGTCAATTGGCTCATTAGCGCTCATTACAGCGACCTGTTGGGCACCTGGGTGCCCTTCAGAGGGGCTCTTAGGGCAGGGGGGGGTGGGGGTAGACTGCGGGTTGGGTGAGGGGCAAAGCAAGGAAAAACAGGGCAACAAAAGACATCGTACGTTTTTGTCTTGTAGGAGATGAGGGCTGATGAATTTGTGGGGAACAGCGGGGAGATGAGGTGAGGATAATGATGTTAGACCACACACACACGCACACACGCACGCACACGCACGCACACGCACACACACACACACACACACACGCACACACACACACAAAGGGGTAATTGGGAGAGTTTTTCTACATTGTTCACAAATGATGAAAAGGTCGTTTACAGCCTCCAAATTGTGAAAAGGTGGTAAAAAGAAGGTACGAACCGTCCGTCCTGTTGTTTTCTCAGGCACATGGTTGAACACGGAGTCACTTTTCGCCTTTTTAATCATGGATTCATGCTAATTTGACCCCTGAAGCGCCGCCTCAGGTAACGTGAGCACGGTAGCGGCGGCTAGCTAGTTGCACGGCTAGCAGCTGCAACCAGAAACTACATGTTTCTGTTACTGCCCTGCCGCTTATGCTTCCTGGAGTCTGTTCATTCATAAAGCTCAGCCACAGAGGTAAATGCACATTTGTAACTAAGGTTAAAGGATTTCAGGAGGCTCCGACTCTCTGACAGTGTCTCTGCCTTAGTTTTTGCTGCACAGAGCAAATTTGCATGCGTTAGCACCAAAGCACAGCTTTAGCAGCCCACCATTGACCAACATCATACTGATAAAAACACATATTGTATTTGATGTAGAGCGCATCATGTGTCTGTTCCCAGTCAAAATAAATATCACACTGTTCATAACATGAAGCCATGATGAGGTGACGGCAGCTCGAAGCTTTAATCCCTTGTTAATTTCCTTTATTAAATCTGCACTAATCACAGATGGCGATGAGGAAAAACACAGATGAGAAGTTCTTCTTTCATATTTTGTAATTGTTTTGTTTTTTCATGTATTGGTAGTTTGAATTACTTGTGTTCATTGTATCCAGCCTGCGCTGTGTTTAATTTAATGGGGTCTTTAGAGAGCAACAAGTTCGGCTTCAATAGTAACAGGTTGAACAAAGCTCACACAACCATGAAATCAACTCAAACAGCCCCATCAATCTGACATCCTCTTACCTTACTCCCTCTGCTTTCACTATGAAAGCCCTCATATGATGATTATACTTACCTGGCAGCTTTTCTTTATGGCGCTTTAGCTTTGAGACTCTTAGACTCGGAGCGCGGCACTTTCTGTTAAAGCTAAAAGTATTTTACGTGCGCCGAGCACTAAAAATATCTATTTTGCACAGAGTCGACGGTGCAGCCCCGCACAAAAGAAGACACCCTGGTAACGAGCCACACAAGGCGCCTCTTCACAAGCAGTTCAGAGGACGCAGCAGAGCCGAGGGACACGGGCGCTCCTCTTTGAACCGAACAGCTCCAATAAAAGTC
The DNA here is from genome assembly GCA_008933995.1 of Datnioides undecimradiatus. NCBI lineage: Eukaryota > Metazoa > Chordata > Actinopteri > Lobotiformes > Datnioididae > Datnioides > Datnioides undecimradiatus. The sequence continues at coordinate 7,869,682 of WARS01000060.1, forward strand.
GAGTATTTACACAGATTTTACAGAACTGTCAAAAAAAGGAGTCTTTGCACAGATATTTTATAAACAGATTACTGAAAAAAGGAATTCAAACACATATGAATTCAGAGGATTGAGCGTTTGCTTCCCTGGAGAGCTGCAGCTCTGCCTGCTCCCTGCGCCGGTTTAGGTTTCTTAAACATTCAGTAAATCACATACTCAAGCTGGGAAATGTAGTTTTTAACCAAACGACACTGAAGCAGGAGTAAATTGCGTGTTTGCTGGGGACTATTCTCAGCCCTGTGTGCTCAGTATTGGGTTAAAACAGACTACGGCTTGGGTTCATGGTGCAGCCTGAGCCGAACGCAGCAATAATGCTACGTAACACCTGCATTATCTGCAAAACTGATGATGATTTATCAAAAATCTTAAAGATATTGATAAATAATGTGTGAAAGCATCAATTCGTGCACAATGCAATATTGTTAGAATATGAATATTGATGCATTTGTTCAAAAACGTTGTGATTTGTTTCTGTCTGTGTCTCCATTAATGATTCGCCGGTCCATTAATGGAGTTAGCGAGGACAGTTCGGGTCGAATAAGAAGCTTTTTGTTTTATTTTGTGTTCTTATCCTCGGTCTTGTTCACCGGATCTTACTTCCTGCTCGCTTCGTGTCACCTGTGTCTTATCTGTTAATTAGTCTCACCTGTGTCTCATTTACCTTCCCTCCCCAGTGGGTTGAGTCTTTGTCTTCATCTTTCTCAGTTGCCGGTTCATTCGTTTAGCTCGTCCCAGCCTCTTTTCCCTCGTGTCTTTTGGAAATATACTTTCTTTTCTTGGGCTTTACCCATCTTTTCCGTTGTTCCTTGTCGGAGTTGTTTGTCTCCTCTGGACCGCCTTTCTTTCACTTGACCTTTTGCCTGCTGCACCGTCCCGTAAGCCTTTTGTAATTTATGATATTTGTGTTCAATGAATTTTTAAACTGCACCTGAGTCCTGAGTCCAACCCCTTGTTGTCCTGATTCCTCTTGGGCGCACACATGACAAAAGTGCTGCAAACGAAATACGAAACCATTCACGCAACCTATAGATGACCACACACAGGCTACAACCACACAGGCTACAACCACACACGCTACAACCACACACACGCTCTGCTGCCTGCAAAGTTAGCAAACATGACGCAAACATAATCGCTGGTCATCTGCGCTGTACTGGAATTAAACAGGCAACAGGAAAAGGAAACTGTGTAACGTGAAACTGAAATTCATTTGCACTCATGTTAAGGAGAAACACAAAGATGTAAGTACGCTCTCTGCAGGTGCAGTGGATGATGCTGGCTGATGAATGCTAAGCCTGAACCTGCTGCTGGCAGTGTGCACAGAGCGATACAGATATGGTGGTGTTACCATGCGCATCGTCGTTGCTGCAGCCTCCTGGTGGCCGTGCAACACCAGCGTGAGAGTCGTATGGGTAGACAAAGAAACAGCTTCATCATATCCAAGTTATGTGAGTGCAAACCTGCTCGCTGCAAGGAAGTGTGTGCAGTTCTGGAAATTACAGCTAGCTAGCTTAGCTTTTAGCGAACAAAACTGCAAATGCCGCCAGCAGCAGCAGGCTGGGGCAACAGCTAGCACGCCTGCTAAAGACTTGCACCTGGCTGCAGACACGCACAAAAGAATGTCTGACGGTAAAACTGTAAAACAACAACTTGATAACGTATTCCACAGTTTTATATAAAACTGGTGATTGAGCATCACATTTACCTTTAATTAGATCACAGAGATGCTTAAATAGCAGCTACACACAGGATCAGGGTGTTTCTGATTAATATAAAGTAATAAAAACAAAACTTCATCACTTATTTACAGTTAGCTCAGTTAGCGTTGCAGCTAACTGTCACTTTAGCCCACTCACTGCGAGATTTCAAACTGATCTGCTGTCAGAAAACACTCAACATGCACCGGTCTCAGTAACAAACACGCTGCAGTTCCTCCGGCTTCTTCACAATAAAAGTCCACGTTTCCACAGTATATTTAAATGAGAGGCCGTAACAAAATGAAGTAACTCAGAGGAAGAAATGAGAGATGAGCTGAGTCAAAGAAGCAGGAAGTGTCTGGTGTGACACAAGGAGAAGACTTAGATCATCGACTCTGACAGCGTAACGTACATGAGACGAAGCGATGCACTCCGTCCTGTGCTCACCTCTCTCCAGCTTTGTGGAGAAGCAGCGGAGAGCAGGGTTAAAGGTAGGATGGAGAGGCTCCCCGGGGGAAACGGGCATGACAAAGCGGCGCCGGAGCACTGAAAGGTAGGTAAGTAGGACGATGTCCCTTTAAAAAAGGCTGAAAGGGGCGAGCAAAGAAGTGTGGGACATAAATTTTTAGTGGCTTTACAGAAGAAGAGTGCAGAGCTACAGAGATAGGAGGCAGTGATATAACGGGGTGAGGGTTTAAAGGAGTGTAAAGGCAGCTCAGTGGAACATAATCCAAGAGGCCTTTTGTTCTCTTTGCAACGCGATACTGTTGGTTCATAAAAAAGCACTTCAATTGAGCGAGTGTATTGAGTGGGTGCATGAATCTGATTTCATTCCAAACAGCGTTTCTAATACGTATTCTGCTCAGGTGTCACCAAAGATGAAACACAATTAGGGGACCTCGATCTGATCTAACATCCTGCACGGGGAAAACTGGTTAAAAGAGAAGAAGGACTGAAAACACTGGAGCTGAAAATGAGGCCAAGAAGAAGAATACATACATTAAAGCCGCCGAGTCACAATATTTGCTCTTCATATTACTCACACAACAGATCCCCACCTGGGAGCTGGGTGCCTTTTAACAGGCAATGTCAATGAATGTTGCCTGCACCTAACATGACACACATTTTTCTCCTTGAAAAGCTTAAATCCAACATCGCCCCCTCCTCCTCCTCCTCCTCCTCCTCCTCCTCCTCCATTTTGCTGCGCCTCAGATTCTGTCATAAATGTTTCAGAACCAGCAGCACAATATGGAAACAAAAAAGGATAAATGCTCAACTCCCTGCAATGGGGATAAGGCCCCAAAATATGTTTTGGAAACATAATCAGCATCATAGCAGCTCTGTGTGTCTGTTTACATTGTGGCCTGTACCACCGCTCCCCTCTCCTCCAACAAACAACAGGCCGGGGACAGGGATGGAGGAGAGGAATAATAAAAAAAAAGCAAGAAATATCTTTTGCATATTATTTTAAGTAACTGTTCAAATTTCATTTCAGAATGGTAATCCACAAAACAAATATGTAGCGGCATATTTTAAAAAGGGAGGCTCCGCTCGCTTCAATTTCCTATTGTGGCGTTCGGCGTGTGTTTGCTCTTTGTGTCTGTTTGAATTGATTTGCACAGCTCGGCAGACAAGGGCTGAATGCTCAGACCAAGAATCCATAATTTCATATGATCTGATAGTTCTGCAGTATTAGATTGATTTTTTCCCCTCCCTCTCTCCCTCTCTTTGGTGTTGATGTTAACAAACAAGCTGAGGGTACCTGCGCTCATGGAACCGGAGAGCAAAGAGAGGCATTTTGTTCAGGCTAAGGTGATAATGTGGAGACGGGGACATGTTTGTTTGAGGAAGGGGATATGTTTGTTGTGTGTTGTTTTCCGAGGAGCTACTTCCCATCTAGCCTATTTAGCCTGCGAGCTGTGATGTCTGCAGACACACAGTATCCAGGACTGGAGGCTTAACACGTTGCTGATCTACAGCTGGTTAGGTCTGCACCTAATGCCCGTCCTGCTATTACTTCACATGCACACGCGCAGTCGTCCTCGGCTCGCTGCAGAGATCAGACGTCGTTTGTGATGGAAAACAAGACGTCGGCCCACGATGCTGCAGGTCTGTAAGACTGTCTGTAAGACTGTCGGAGAGACAAAAGGAGCGAAACGCCTTCTCCGCTGCAACATGACTTCATATATCAAAGCAGGTTTACTATAATTCAGCACTGTGCCATGCCACCGCTCTGTCACCACACACTGGGCCACAGACTGGCACTCGAACACACCGCAAAGACTGCAGCGATCATCAACTAGCATGCACTCTGCACCTGCAGATCCCCCTCCACACCAGCAGGTGGCGGTACTCTTAACTACAGATTCACAACGGGAAACTGGGAGTTAGTCGTGTAGTGCAGCTCCTTGTAATCGAGGCTGCATCTGATAAGAAGACGGTGACGATGAGGCCTTCACGAACTGCTGAGATTACAGACTAACAGATTAACAACGAAGGTTAGCCTACCGTTAGCCTGGTGCGCCACACTCGACGTTCCTTCAGCCTGAACAACATTCACTTACAATGTTTCTGAGTGAGTCGAGTGTCTTTTATCCAGTTTGGTGAGAGCGAGACTTTGACACTGGAAGTGAAGTTTCTGTCCAGCACGACCTCCACGAGACACAACAGAATGCATCTGTAATTACCCTCCAGAGTATAAACCAAATCATTTATTATTAAATGATGATAGGGGACCTGGATGATACTCAGCCGTTTCCCATATAAAACTCATTGATAACACACTCGCATACACGCTCTTTGTCTCTGCACTTCGTGGAGACAGTTTGCGCTCAATGTCTCCTCAGAAAAACAGTTTTGCTTCTGCAAAATGATGCGATGCAGTGACAGCGGATCCTTGGATGCACCTGCATGTATTAACCCCGGCATGAATCTTGGATGAGGCCTAAATCGCTATGAAGTGAAGACATCTACGCATGTGAAGGTAAAAGACACGGTCGTGCAAAGTGCAGATTAAGAACAGCAGCATCTTCTTCTGTCTTTCTTTAAGTATATGAGAGATTAGATTAGACCACAGGTTCAGCCACTGAGAGGGGAATAAAGTATTTTAACTGAGTTTAATTCAGAATCACAATCTAAAACAAGTCATCAGCATCTCTTCAGTCGGAGGAGGTGAGCAGTGCGGCATCCGAGACGCCGTAGTCAAGCGATGTTCTGCTGCTGCAAAGCGGAGAGACTAAGATCTCTTACAGCCCCGACAAGCAGAGCCTTATCAGGAAAACTGAACGGCAGGAAAAATGCATGTTGCATGATTTATATGAGGCAAAACAAGAATAAAACATATTTGCACTGTGCACTGAAACAAATGAGGTTTCACTCTATATCGGGAAAATCAATACAATAACAGGCTCTGTGCGCAACGCACCCTGTGTGCATGCTTAATAAGGACCAGCCTCCTGCACCGTTACACCGAGGGTACAGCTGCAAAGTTACACATTATGATATCAAGAAAGGCTTTTTTCCCTTTTTAAACTCCAATCTCAAACCTCTCATTCGGGATTTGGTTTGAAGAGTGGGGTGTTAAGTACTAAAACTACAGTTCAGAAGAGGCTTATGCTAAAGGAGTCATCCTGAGACACTCACCCTCCGCCTTAAAACGAGGGGGGAAGAGGCAGAGAGCGGTGATGCTATCACCTCCCTTAACTCCTGTAACACCCCCCCGACGCACCCCCATCCCACCCCACCTGCTCTGCCGTCAACGTGCACACACCTGTCACAGACTTATACAAATACTTAGCTCCCGCTAACCGGGCAGCCTCAGAGGGAAGGCTGTGGGTGGGCAGGTGTGGGGGGACAATCAAAGCGAGCGGCTCTGAGGCAGGGGAGGAAAGTAAGTCAGTGATAGAGAGAGATGGGGATAGAGAGGAGTGATTAGGTTGGGAAGCGCCAACATCCTCTGAGCATCCTCCCATCAGTGGGGCGACAAAGCGGAGTGAAGCCCAGGTATTAGCCTCCCCTCTCCTCCCGTCTCACTCACTCACCCTCTCGTTCTCCCGCCGCATGCCTCCCCTACCTGCCGCCGTCTATTTTAAGCCATTCCTTCAACGCGGCGTCAAACAAGCCTGAAATCCCTGCTAATACTAGTTACCCCTGAAACACTGATCTCACTGCACACACACACACACACCTCCCTCGCTAAGAGGAGTAAAACTTAAGGAGGAAAAACAGTGTTTTGACACTGCCTTTACATTCTGAGCTCATTAAATCCCGGGATCTGTCTCACTTCTACCTGGATTTTTTTTTTTTTTTATTCTCAGAGATAAGCCAAATTAATATGAACACGCCAGGGCCGGTTTAAAATGCTTTGTGTTATCCAAAGCCCTGTGCTCCATCTCCCTCTCGCTCACACTCTCTCAAAGTTATCATGGGGGCCGTGATAGCCTTTAAACAAGCAAGGTGAAGTGCTTTAATTAAAACTAGCAGGGTTCCATGGGAGGGAGGAATGGGAAACGAAGAGGGGGAAGACTTCATAATTTATCATACCAAAGGGCTTTCCCACCGGTGGCTGAAGGAAAAAGGAAAAAGAGCTAAACATCTCTTAAGTAGAGGCATAAAAGATGGCCACTTCCAAGAGACGCAGGCTTCCCGCGCACAGAGCGCACGCCTTGGAGACAGAAATGAAAGCCTTTTGATGTACGGCTGCTCGTACGGCAGGACACGAGACGTCCTCCGTACAGGATGCTCGTACTGCTGCTCTCGCTCCGAACAGAAGTGACGCAAAATCAAGATTCAAACTGGGTCCGTGTGCTTCTTCTAATGTTAAGTGCAATGGTGCACTTAACAAAACACACACACACACACACACACACACACACACACACACACCCTGCCCTCTGAGCCCCCCCCACCTCCATGCACGCCGTGTAAATCAATCTGAGTTATATTGCTCTAAACTTTGTGCAATATACCCTCAGCTGCCATTGCTTCTATAATGCACATTTACATACTGTCTACACAAACATGCACGGATAGGAGCATGTGCACACACATGCGGCACACGCACACACACGTGCATATAAGGAATCCAGAGTGTGTGTTTCTCCTTGCCAAGGATTTTTTTCCCTGAGTCAAAGATAATACAATTCCTTTTTTTCTTATTTCCTTACAATACATCTTTCAGTTCTGCCTTTTGCGCGCGTGAAATTCATTTTCTAATGGAAATATTTGTTTTGTAAATCAAATATGTATTATGCACAGAATGCAAAGCACAAATTAAATTATGTTAATGAAATGAAAGAGATATGAAATGCATATTTCATGGACAAAACATAACCCTGCCGAACAGCCATTTCTTGATAAAATCTTTAAACACAATCTCATTCGGAGAAAGACATATTGCCATGGCAGATAGCACCTCATTAAAATGGTCTCCTTTAATATCAGTGCTTAGTATATATGGGATTGTAAATAACCACTGGGGAAGAGGAACCAATAATGAAATACTGTCTTTAATAGCTTGCCATTGATGTCAGCATAAAAAGTCTACTAGAGGAATATTGAAAATTGGGTGTGCACACACATATAGTCAAAAGCTGTAAATGATTGCATATTTAAATAGAGCTGACTAAGGAAAAGATGATATAGATATTAGTAATAGGCAGAAAATTATGCTGACCTTACATAATTCCACACACAAAAAAAGCCCAGACTGTTTTAAATTTTATATTGGTTACACTTAATGAATAATAGATTCTGTAGCTGTTGTTGTGCAGTCCATGATGTTAATAAAAGCCTAAGAATAGGAGCCCTGCTCTGCCCGGCCGACTAGCAAATGAACTAGACTGGCTTTTCAGCAGAAATAAATACAGCAATAAATACAAAACGGCGGGGAGCCGAGCGAAGTGGGGGGGGGAGTGGGGGCAAAGAAAACGAGAGAAAACGGGTGGGGGGGCGATAGCAGAGAGAAAAAGAGGAGATACAGTAATAGATAGAGGGAGAGGTGTAAATAGACAGAGGGAAATGTGGAGAACAAGGCGCGGGAGGCAGAGCGGCGGCAGATTGGACTTTACTGCGCGGTGGTGGAGGTGAGACGAGGCTCGTAACCGGGCTTGACCTGGCTCATACGCACCCGCAGTACATGCGTACATACAACACGTGTTTAAGAGTTCAGAGTTTTGTGTTTCAGGAGAAACAAACGCTGGAAACGGGTGAAACCGCCAGAGTTTCCCTGCCAGCGCCTCTAAAGCTCACTAATTAACTGACTCTCTCTTTTGTTTAAGCTGCACAGATGTGTCGATGCTCACAAACAGGTTGTTGCGGTGATGCAGGGGGCTATGAGCTCGTGTAACGTCACAGGTTTTGACTTAAAAAGCAAAAAGGATAAAAGATTTCAGGCAGTTTTAGATCCAAGTTAACTGAACCGGGGCAGGGGCAAATGAAAAGGTGGTGAGGGGTTCATGGAGATGATGGTGCAGGTGGGTAACAAGCCGGCTGAGCCGGAGAGGGTCTGAACCCTGACCCTTGAGAGGAAACTCAAGGTTGATGGGTGGTTAAATGGCTCAGCGGCTGCACCTGTAACAAGCAGAGACCATGTCTGATTTTACAGTAGTCACCCTGTGCAGTAACACACTGCTCACGCTTGCACGGACATCTTGTTCTGGAAATGTGTTTGGCATCATCTTTAACTGGCGCTGACCTCCTCTGCTGCATCACAGCGGCGACAATTCGGCGTGAATTTCATTTTAGGGAAGAGGAAGAAGTCCTGGGGCTGTGGAGCAAGTGGAGAGAGACAGTTGTGTTGGTGCAGCCCATGATGGAGCCCCATCGTGCCACAATTTAGGTCCTCAATCCAACGCCTAAGGACAGTCTCGCTCCTGACGAGCCTTCTTCAATCTGCAGGACACGCCTTCAGCAACAGATTCGCTCAGCTCATTGTTGACGTTTTACAACCTGCAACTTCACAGTTTCCAGTTGCTAAACGCTCCCTGCAGAGCAAACTATCGTCCGAGGAGCCAAGTGTTGTCTTCAGCGGGCGGTGGAGACCAAATCTGAGCTAAAAGCAGAGTGAACGCACTGCAGCGGTTCATCATGCAGCTGGAAACATGGCTCCAAATGGACGCTAATGTTGTTTTGCATTGCATTCACAATGTTTAACGTTTAATCACCCAATCATAAATACTAATGTGTTGCTCTGTGCAACAACAAAACTTGATTATTGTGCAAGTCTTCCTGAAAACACAGATGCACACATGAGCATGGCAGGCCTGCTGTTATGACCGCTCCTGTTCAGGTATGTAAAGGAGAGTTTATCTGCAGCTAATGAGGCTTCAGGAGTCTGTCTTACTGTGTTTTAGGTAAAAAGACAATTTTAATGTCCTTTCACTGCAGCTGAAGAGCGAAACACTGTTTTATAACTTGGTTTCACAGCGACAACAGTCACAAAGTTCACATTTAAACTGCTCACACACACACATTCACAAGCTATATTTGCATTAACGCCACCAAACTCTGACGCACTGTCTGCTCAGCGCTGTCCAGCCGGCTCCTGCCTTTCCAGAGACAAACTGATTGGCCAACAAGCACCAGCTGTGCCAATCACCTCACCTGGCGCTGATCTCACGAGCCGACTCCACACCTCTCTCTCTCTCTCTCTCTCTCTCTCTCTCCTGCAGCTGGGTGTCGACCACGCTCGCCGCCACAACTGCTAAAGTTAAAGTCAAGCCGCTAACGTTCCTCCAGGCTCGAAAGCGTCCGCCTAATCGTCTGCGTTCGAAACAAATAAAAAGATCAGTGGTCAGCTTGTCGCCACTGGGCCGAAACAGATGTGACAACAAACGCAGCGGGGCCCGTCACATAAATACAGCGCTCTTGTTTTCCCTGTTTTGATTAACAGATTACTTATTTCGAATGTGCTGAGGAGGAGGCACGGAGCAGCGCTGTCTCCAGTGTATCACTTTAAATAAATCAAGTTTTCTAATCACATAAATGTCATCTATTTCCACCACAAGCCGACCCATTATCTTGTTTACGCTGACTGAAGGGAACTTTCACAGTCAAAGAGACGAGCGTGTGTGTGACATTTAAGATAATGCCTGGATTTTTTAAATAACACATATCGTGGGTTTGTGGGAGATAAAGAGGGAAACCAATCTGAATCAGAGAGGAGACGGGTTTGCGTCGGACATACGGGAAATGTGGAGCAAAAAGCAAAAAGCAGATTAATACTCATCCTCACACGGGCTGTTTTTTAATCTATGTTGTAACAAGGGCGCGCGTGGCTATTTCTAAACACTTTCAAGGTCAGTTGAGCGTTTTATCCAGTTTAAAAAAAAAAAAATAATCAGATTAACACTTTTTAATTGTGCTTTAGATAATTGTCATTCTGTTCCCTTCGTCATTGGCGAAGGGGAGGCGAGAGGCAGAGGGAGACAAGGGGAGGAGAGGCCGGGACGGAGAGGGAGGGATGCTGCAGCAGAGAAGGCTGTAATATCAGAGGTGAGAGGTAAACACTGAGATTAACAGATAGTGAATGTACAATCTTTAAAATAATGCATCACGCAGTATAATGCACATGCCTTTGCTTCCATCCTCGCACTGCATTTCCCAGAAATCACTCGTCAATCAGATCATCCTCAGCGCCGTGACGCACCATTGTTCACGAAGTTTGACTTCCTGCGCGCGGCCGTTATTTCTAACAGAACAGACATCGAGAGGAACCGTGACGTGTGAATATCGAGGGTCTCGTTGTTGTTGCTTTGATTTTTTACACATTACAGGAAGTGAAGTCACGTGGACAGGACGTGTGTTGGCGAACTGAAGCCGGACTGTGCTCGTTTGCTGAATTCATCTCCATGAATTCTTCACCAAATAATAAAAGTTGCTTTTCCTTCGCCGTCGCTTTCAGGATAACAAAACACTTCTTTGCTGTTGTTCCAGGCGAAGTCGGGGCGCCGCTGGAAAACTTTTAATGCGGAATATCTGTGCAGTAATTATTGGGTGTCACTGTCAGCGCAGAAATGAAATATGACGCGAGTCTGTTGTTGTACTGATGAAATCAGAGCTGTGAAAATCTACATTATGCAGCATTTATTGAGTGTTGGCTCTGCATTAACGGCAGCAACCGCAAATTAAAACATTAAAACAGCAAAAAAATGTTAAAATCTAAAAACATGCAAATTGGAAATAAATATTAATCTTCATAAAATTGGTTTTTAGATAAAGCCTCAGTTTGGATTGAGATAATTAAATCCCCTCGGCTTCTGTTTAGGAATATAAGGTAAGTAAACTATCAATAAGCCATTTATTTCAAGTGAAAGCAGTAAATATTAGACATTTATGACTTTATTATTCTATTCGACCAGATTCAGGTGTAAACACACCTGAGACCCGTCGTCAGAAGCTGGAGCCGGTGTAGTTGAGGCGGAGTGAACTGTGGAACCAGCACGCGTCTTTAAATGTACGGTTGTACGTGTAATCCAGGCATAATCCTGACACAGTGCGGGTTATTCTGGGATGGGAAAGGCCACTGAAGGGAGGAAGAGGAGGAAGGAGGTGGAGGGAAGCTCTGCAGGAGGACGAGGAGGACGAGGAGGAGAGGGTTCGTCTGAGTGTCGGTGAGGAGGAAGGTTTGTCGAAGAGCAGGCCGACTCCTGACGGGAGGTCACCACACTCAATCACTTCATATCAACCTCACATTACACACCTAATTTACCTCCCTCTCCCCTCCCACTCCTCCTCTCCTCCTCCTCTTTTCTCCTCGTCGCTGCCTCCTCCTCTCCTCCTCTCCCCTCCTGACAGTGGAAGCTTCAGGGTGCATTCAGAGCTTCGCGCTCGGCTAAAAAAGGTCGTTTTAGCTGCTCGAGCCTTAAAAAGCAGCTTTATTTGCTGATAATGAGCCATTAGGTGCTTTCAGCATTTACACTGTGTGCGTATTAAAACAAGTTTAGTTAGGAGACTGTTAGCAACACGCGGAAGGAGTTAGCTTCAGTGCGAGAGCTAGCAGCCGCTATGGAAATATGCTAACACGTTCTCAATCCTGCAGACAAACTGCAGTGAAATCATAAACCCAGTTTTATTAAATATCACTCATTTTGTCAGTTTTACCCCCAGCAGTGCCGCGCTCTAACGGAAAGACTGACCAGGCTTCTTCCTCCTTGTAATAAGGCGAAATTCAGACCTGAGCTAACAGACGGCGCTGGATCGAGGACGTCGGCTCAGCTCAGCAGCACAACGTGAGAGGAAGCTGCAGTGCAAAATGTAAAAAACTGCTTTTTCCCCCCTTCTCAGACAGTGTTTACTGATATTTACTGATAAGTCTGTAATGCATTTATGTTCCAGAAACAGTGCTAATGCTAACTGTGCTAGCAGCGCTCAGTTAGCGTAGAAATCCACGACTAGATTTGCAGGTAGTGTAGCTCCTCCTGTGCACTGATTTGATTATAGAGCACAATCAAACCCGAGAGGAGGCGATCCGTGCATTAGCGGCTCAGTGCAGCCACCGGAGAGCTGGTTTCTATTCGACATTAGCGCCACGACGCAGTTTTGTCCGGTGCGGTGGTAAAAAGGGCAGATCTATTAGCCACTGAGCTAACGCACAGCCGACTGACCACTTTGTGTTGTTAAAAACAGGCTGAAGTGCCGTAAAGTGGCCATAATATGAATACAGAGGGGTGAGTAACTAAAGGAAAACCCTGGATGAGTGAAAGTGATATGAATCCCATCACATGTGAGATGCTGGAGCGTCGTGCTGCCGTCATCTAAACACCAAATAACAGAAAAATGCTGATCGCCAACACCAAAGAAAGAGACTTAAAGCTGGTGTTTCCTTTAATCTGCAGCCTGTGTCCTGTTTCCTGACAGACTGATTTACATTATTCCTGTATGTTGTGTTTATCAGTTTTCTTGTTATTAATCCATTTTATGCATTTAAATCTACAGCATGTGTTTTACGTTACTCTTCGGGGCATATTCATGGCTGTTATTTCATAATCTTGCTTTATCCTTTTGATCCTTGAATATTCTTTATTCTCATTCATTATAAGTCTGCGTAATATGTTTTGTAAGCTGTGCGTGTGTTTGTCGTGGCCCGTGAGAGAGTTTTAATCTTAGATGTTTGTTTTGTTTACGTCGAAACGCTCCCGCAGTCGTCTCGTAGCGATGCGCTCGCATACTCGAGCCTACTTGTGGAAAACCAAGCCGCCTGGGGGTGAAACATCGGCCCGCGGTGAGGAGAAACCAGTCTGCAGCCTATCTCTGATCCATGCTCCCTCTTAACACAAACCATTGTCCCCGTCAGTCCTCCCCTCTTCCTGCACACTGAGTATGGGAAACTTGGTAAATGTAGACAAAGGCCATATTGTGATGAGTTGACGCATCGTTTCTGAGTGGAGGACAAGAGAGAAAAGGAACAATGGCACAATGAATCCCCATTTTCTCAAAGCTTAAAAAGAAAACCCAGGAAAAGGGAAGTTCTGGGGGAAAAAAGACGTTCAAATTTAAAAATGGGACACTGCATATAGGCAATTAACACCATTCTTCTGCTTTCCCTTTGAATCCTTGAAGAAAATACTGTTGAAGAAAGGATACCAACGGTAAATTTGGTGGTAGAGAGAGGTGACCTTGTTAGGTAATTAACATCTTATTCTGAGTTTAATTAGACAAACTAAATCAATTCAACCTAAGTATGAAAGGAGGGCGCCTCTGAAAACAGGGAAGGGAGAGGGAAGGTAGATTCTGTTTTAATTGTATGAAAGCATTAAAAACGCACCTGTTCGCCGGCAAATTGCCTCACTCATGGAAATCCACAGGGAGATGCAGCCCCTATTCAAAATAGCATCAAGTTGTTAAGATAGCTATTTATGTGCTTGGGTACATGGAAAAGGAAAACAGACGAGGGGGGAGGAAATCTAAATTATGTTCCTTGTTGTTCGCAGTCCCCCTTGTTAGGGATTCTAAACAATGCCTGAGAAACTTTTTAGATTTAGCACTCTGTGTCTCTGTTGGCTTGTCTTCGCCAGCCAAACCCTGTCTTAACCCCCTTTGGTGTGCAGCGAACAGACTCAACCTCCCCGCAATCATTTCCTTGATGTTTTCATCCTCTCTCTCTTCTCCATCTTTCTTCTCCCTCTCCTCTCTTCTCTTGAATCCCCGAGCTGCTGCTTTATTTGCATCTGGTCCAAAAATAAAATAAAAAGGGGCCCCGGCTTCTCGTCAGGATGTGTTGAATGACAGGCCAGTGACAGGAGACTGTATATGAATCATAGATTCATCAGAAACTTAATTGAGGCTGGGTCCAGAGGTCATGAAGTTAACGCAGCGGCAAAGCGCTGGCCTCATAACCATGATTGATAGCATGACAGTAGCCACTCGACATCGCACCGCCACCTTCCACGTGTGTGTGTGTGCCATCTGAGTGTGTGTGTGTCGTGTATGACATGTGTTGCGTAGCGCTCGTGGATGATCTCTGCAGCGACCACAGCTGCGTTTGCTGGTCAGCCCCGTGCCCCGTTCAGGTATCCAGGCACACGTAACAGAGAGTGCTGCAGAGGTTTATCAGTGTTTTCAGAGTCTGAGTGTTCGTGTCGAGGTTTGTTTGCACGTTAATCTGCATGATGAGACCATCGAAATATGGAATTTAAGCCAAAAATGAACTGCAGTGTGTCTCTGAGATGTGAGGTTAGCTGCAGCCCCGGGGCAGAGAGGAAAGCTAGATGTGAGTATTTTTACTAAACCGTCTGTTTTACACATAAGTGTTGAGTGTGTGTTTTAGCAGCGCTCTTCCACAGAGCTGGGGGTGGGGGGAGTCGGCACAGACAGATTTTTTTTAAAAGAATGATCAAAATCGAGGCAGCGGGGACTCAGATATCCCTCCCCTGCCTCCTAAATGCCGGCTTCTTTCAAAAGCCATAAATCCAATTTGTAATGCTGTCGTCTCTGGTAAAAAAAGTTCAGAGTCTCAAGTACAAGTTGAGATTAGAGACGTTATTTTCCAAACGCTCCCTCTGGAGCCGCACAAGACACTACACGTCTGTTTTCACAGGCTGTGTCGTGGCAAACGCAGCGAGGTTGAGTTGTAAAGTCTGCGGTCTGCTCCTTTAACTCCAGGTCCTGTCTCTGACGCCGTGTGTCAGGCAGCTAACGTTGTTTTGCACTTTCCACAGATTAAATAACTCAAACTGACGATAAACGGACAAAACCTCACTGTCCGACTGGAGCAGCCAGCTGACTGCACCGTTTAACCCTTTTATGATTATTAACGAAGAACCAACAATGATTTTATCTTTTATGATTAAACATGACCAGGAAACTTGATCCCTCGCTAACATAACTTACTAGCATAATGCTATCTGCATGCGTTAGCTGGCTAGCTACTGTGACCTGTGATACTGACTTTATGACGAATAAACGATGCAATGATGCAAAATAAAGGTGCACAGCTGACGACTGCTCTCTGCTGACAGCCAAACTGTCGCCTGAACCGCGCTGAGGTTTCCTGGTTTTTCGGGTCATTTCTGCTTTTTGGTTTTTGATTTGCAAACAGTAAAGTTGCTAAATTAAATAAAGGGGCACTACAGTTAAAAACCTTATTTGTTTCCAGGGTTCAGTGTTAATTTCAGTGTTTTATCTCAGTGTCTGGTGACTGTTATTCACCGTTATTCACCCGGGTTTTCAACACTAAACCTTTCAGGAGCTCATGAGTTGATACAGCTGGGAAAATCTTTGTTTTCAGAAAAGCTAAGCTGTGTTTTGTTTTCATGTCTTATTGTTAATATATTTGTATAAGCTTTATTATTACCAATCAGAGCCTCCAGATCTTTTCACAGGTCGACAGCAGGTCACAGATTGATCGATTGATGCATCGTTTAAAAGGAGAGATCACGGATATGTTTGGAGGATTATTCACACCAAAGACTGTCTGGAGTTTTATCGGTCTGTTAGCTTAAAGTAAAATTAACCAAAATGTCCAAACTATGAGGCGATGCTCTCCTTTTTTTAAAACCTGGAGACACAGGAGACACACCTGTGATTAAAGGGCAAAGCAAATATGTAGATTTGACTCGTATAATATCAGGAAAGAGATAATCTCGAGTGTTCATCGAGGCATCAGTCATCAAATGGAAGTTATAGTTTCCTCTTTGTCGTATTTACCAGCATATCTTTGCATCCTGAGCAAACAATCTCACCACTGAGCATGTCTTCATTACTCCACAAAGGCAGCGTGTTATCGCGGAGCAGACTTTGCTGTTTGCGCTCGGCTTGATACAACCGGATAAAGAAGAAAGAACCTGTTTTTCATTCGGCTGAATGCAGATAAGGGCAAATACAGTAGCTGAGCAAACTAACGGCAGATGCACGGGGCGTTTTGTTGTTGGTCTGCGGTGAAAACAAGTAGTTGCCGTGGCGGCGAGGCCTGCTGGTGGCTGCTGGTCCCCCACAGCCAAACTGCATGCGGCAGGTACAGAGCGCACACTCACACAACTGTAATTGGTCACAATTGATGCTCTAATAATGCAACCCTCACCTCCCGGCCCTCTCGAGTGCAGCCTTTTCTCTGCTTTTCTCTGCACAAAGCTCAGAGAGAGCAGGAGAAGAGACAGACAGAGACAGAGAGAGAGGGGGGGGGGATAAAGAGAGGCGAGGCCACCGTGAAAAGCCAGTGAACAAAACCACTCCACCTTGCATGAGACAAGCGCCGATTGGCAGCGCTTCATCCGCCCTCAATTATACAGACTAATTAGAGTTTCACAATTTTCTTGTTTGAAGTATAAAGAAACGACAATGGAGGTCATGTGAAAGGCTCTAATGCAGAGCGTTATGGTGTAAAAAATCCAAGACCTTAATCCAACGCTACCATGTGCCCTCCCCGATAACAGGGGACAGGCTGTAAAGAACAGAAGACGATACGGCGGCAAAGCAAAAATAAAGAAAAACGCTAAATGATGAAGTCCTCTCCTCCATCCTTCTGTCCTTCCTTAGCTCCTTTCCTCCCTCTATCCATGCTTTCCTTTTCTTTTTTTTATTTCCAGCTTCTTTTTTTTTATAATTTTATGCCATCTGGCCCTCTCATCTTCCACCGTAAAAAAAAAAAAAAGAAAGAAAGAAAACTAATTCATGTTCCGAGTCATCCGCATGATGAATAGTGCAGGTCCAGGTGCTACCGGTGTAAAAAAGGAAAGAGAAAGAGAGAAAGAGGGAGGGATGGCGGGAGAGAGAGACAGAGACAGATAGAAAGACAGTCAGAGTCAGACTAAAGCAAAAATTACACATGTATACTAATTATGCATGGAAGCCTGCACGGGCCTCATTTTAAAGGACAGTCTCGTCATTTTTCAGGTCTGTCTCACGCACTCATCCCCCGCAGGCCTGCATTCACAGTGGATATGAAAAGTCTGCACCCCCCCATGAAGCTGCAGCTTTTTGATATTTTTGTTTTTTCAGTCTCGCTGCATCTGTAATGTGATCAAAAAGTTGATTATTAGGAGCGTTTTTAATTAAAAAACAGTATAACTAAACTAAAGTAACACCCTCGTTGCATAAGTCTGCACACCCTTTCATGTCGGAGGCTCCAGCTGCGCTCAGAGTTAACCAGTCACATGCAAAATCACCAAATATAGTACACCTGCCACCAGAGAGAGTGACTCTGCAGGGTGGACGTGCTGAATGCTAACGTCAGCGTGCTAACATGCTCACACCACTGATGTTGCAGATATTAAGTTCTCCATGTTCACCACTCTAGTTTAGCACGTTAGCATGCTAACTTCTCCTAAGTTGAAAGCACAGCTGCGTAGCTTTAAAGGTACTGATCGATGATGATGATGATGATGATGATGATGATGATGCGTGTATGGGGATATAGCATCACAGATGTTCTAACAGTCCATCCTGATGGCACCAATGCGGACGTCTGTGCCAGATTCCATGACAACCAGGCGTCAAACCGACGTCAGCTGCCGACAAACTGCAGAGCGGATGTAAATTTGCATGCCGGATAGTTAGCCGGGCACAATGAGCGCCTTAACACGTACCCGCTAATGCTATTCCTTTGACTTTAGCTGCTGAATGGTGAAGTTCTCCTGTACAGACGGTGTCCCAACGTCACACCTGCAATGGACCTGCACAAGACAGCCAGGAGGAGGACGAAGCGTGAAGCGTATTAGCAGAGGGGGAACAGGAAGAGCCATTGCCCTCAGGTAGAATAAGTAAAAACAAACACACTGAGGTTACTGCACATGGATTTGTATTGACCAGGAAGTGAGACGTTAAGTAGAGGTGAAATTAAGACTGAAGCGGAGGGTGAGAGGAGGTGATCTTTGTTTTCTTCGCACTCAGAGCAGCTTTTATCGCTGCTCATCCTCCCGTCACTCTCCTCTCCTCTGATTGTCTCCCTCGCTTTCTTTATGTTTTCTCTCTCCCACACATTCGGCTTCTTACTCGCACTCTCCCTCCGTCTCTCTCTCTCACTTTCTTGCTAAAAAGTTTGCTATTGAAGGGAATTCAATCACCATAATGAATCTGAGGCCCGACAGCAATCTTCTTCAAACTCTGAGAGGTGACGGAGTTTGTCAAATGAATAGCTTGGAGGAGGCGAGTGGCCACATGTGGTGCATGTGTCATAGGTGTCGGGGCGTGTGTGCCTGAGCTTTGTGCATATGCATTTACATATGTTTTGCAGGCTACATGTGTGTTGCGTAGGATGTGTCAGGTACTGCGTCATTTGATGTAATTGAGGAGGAGGTTGTAATCCCGCTGACTCTGATTGGTCAGCAGATTAGACCGCAGCTAGAGATGCTTTGTGTATTTGTCTGTGTGTCAGGGTCGCGGGGGAGATGGAGCCTATCCCAGCAGTCACTGGGCAGGAGGCGGGGTGAACCCAGGACAGCTCGCTGGGCTGATGTGTATAGACAAACAAACTTATGCACACTCACATTCGCCCCTACGGTCAATCCAGAGGTCCCAGTTCACCTTTCATGCATGGGTTGGGGTGGTGGGAGGAAGCCGGAGTACCAGGAGGGAACCCACGTGGACACAGAGAGAACACGCAGACTCAACACAGGAAGGATCCAGGACCTTCTTGCTGTGAGGCGCAGAGCTAACCACCAAGCTGAAGTAAGAAACCCTCGTGTTAACAGTTTTAATAAAGCTCATTTGACAAGACTCGGCAGGTCGTATGGTTTGCTCCACGTGTTTAAATAACTGTGTTTTATTGAACAAAGTGATCTTTGCAAACTCAGCCTCAGATAACCAGAACGCAGGCGAGCCCATGGACGAGTCACGGGGCTGAAATAAAGTGAATTTCAGCAAAGGGCAAAGAAAAAACTTGTTTTGGTGACGTGAGCACATGTTTTTATTCCAGTTTACACGAGAGCCAAAGCTTTTTGAAGCTAACCATTGTTGAAATGTTACAAGTTGCTGCAAGCTGACGCACAGACAACAACCTACTGTGCACACTCAGAACAGACTGTCTCTCAAATCGACACATTTGACATGTTTAATCCTCTTCCTCCAACTAGAAATCGACTAACGTGAACATTAAACAGCAGGCAATGGGCTGTTAGCGGTGATGAGCTAACTAGAGTCAGACCAGACCATGTTACCAATATGGCGGCCGATATGGTGAATGTTTGGACGGACTGAGCAGCGATATGACTCTGCAAAGCTCCTCAGAGGCTGCTCTCTGAAACACATCACCTTATTAAAGACCTTTTCTGCCTTTATATGTCGTAGAATAACATTTACACAGCTACAACAGCTACGTTAAGACTGATATGTCTGTGATTTTGCTAATATCAGCTGATAATATCACGTGAATTCTTAAAACCACAGAAGAAACGTGCACCAAAGATGGAGACAAAGCAAAGCCGTCGGCCCCCCGCCGTCAGATGAGACTGAATAAGAGGAGTTAAAGTTTAACACAACGCAGACGAGGACGTGCAAATTCCACAACATGTCCCCGGCGAAAGGCAGCTCACCCACAGGTAGACCCTTAAAGGCAACCCCAAGTTATTTGGCCGAGAAGGGAACCATAACATTTTCACAATATGAAAAATCCAATATCGTTTATAATTCTAAACCTCCATCACACTGTGTGCCATTATCGCACAACAATAGCTGCCTCTGTGCATACACCACCTGAACCTCCTGGTCAATAACACCACAGAGAGGCTGCGGAGCTGCAATAGAGATGCCAGGACTGGCTGCGGCTGTAATGAACTCTTAAGACCAGGAAGTACTGGCTCTGTGTGTGTGTGTGTGTGTGTATGCATGTTAGCCCATGTACATTGGCCTTTGCAAGAGTATAGACACGTGTGTACATTTTGCGGTTGCACGTCTTGTCAGCGTGCACGTCTGACAGTGTGTGTCTGTCTGTGTGTGTGTGCGTGTGTGTGTGTGTGATCGAGCCCAGCAGCTCATCAGTGTCAGGGCTGAAAAGGTTGTGGGATGAATGAGAGCAGAGAATCAAAGAGAGATTACACGTCTGACCATGTATCATCCTCGATATATTGAACGCAGCCTTTGTGGAGATGGGGGCCGCTTATAAAAAGTGGCATTGTGCGGCGGCTGAAAGAGCGTGTGGGCTCAACTCCATGACTAATCTGTCCCCCCGCATTATTTTATTCAATCTTCCCCCGACTTTATGTCTTCGACATTTTTGCTACACTCAGTAACTTTGAGTTGAATGGACAATTTTAAAGATTTTTAAAAGGCGTTTGCTCGGGCCCGTACGCCGAGAGAACAAAAAAAGAGACTATCTCTTTGTTTCTGTGCATAATTTATGACTAAAAATGGTCCTCCGACTAATTCTGGCGGGCAGGGTAAAGTCTTGAGCACATTCTTTTTAGACTCAATATTGAAAAGAGTGTTGAATTTCTAAAGGGAAACATTTGATAATACATAAAAGGATTCCCTTTCTCTTTCTTGCCTCTATAACCCACTTCACCCCGCGAACTCACTTAGACAAAAAAAAAAAAAAACACTTATATTCACGACGAGCGTTCACACACGCGTACGAACACACACACGCTCTCCTCCGCCGTCTGTCTGTACAGTGCGCTTGATCCTAAGTGGAAGAGGAAGTCAAACACCCGTGTGACTCTGAATGACAAAGCGTTACAGCGACAGCGTGAGATTTAATTGCTGTGGGCTTTAAGAAAACCAACTTATTTTGTTTAAAACGCAGCGAAGCCGCTCATGATTTACTGAGCTCCGTCCAAAACTGATCTGAAATGTTAAATTTGTGCAAACTCTGCAGGATGTTTGAATCTGCAGCTGAAAAGCAGGAGCATTTTGCACATATACCACCAGTTTTCCACAACGCTCCGCTGCAGTGTTGTTTATTTAATATTAAGCATGGGTAATGTAGATATATAACATCTGTCAGACCAATTCTGCACGTTTGCATGAGAGATAATTGCAACTATTAGAGAAAGAGTCGTGGAGCGAAGGTGCTGATGCATGAAATGCCCAGAGTCATGGGACAACAACGGATGCATGACCTTGTCGGGCTGCGGCGCCGCAGGACGTCTCAGGCCTCTGACCGCCTTATTTGGTCATGTGTGAGCCTCGGCCAGCTTGTTTGGATCCGTCTTACCGGCGATGAAGCATATTTATAAACCGCTGTTTTAAAAAAATGAGTGAAAAGTGAGACCAAAATAACATGTTCTGCTAATTACAAATGAAAAGTGCATTTATAATCAATAAAACACACTCTTGATCAATTTAATGCACTGAGAGGTTTTAGCATGTGGCTAGTTACTAATTTTGTTATCAAACATTATTTATTATATGTTTTTGCAGTATTTTGGGGAATACTGAGTCAGTTTCCTGACTTATTTTATCATTTACTCTATATTTTAAATGCAGAACCTGCAGGGGAGGGACAAGGTTTCTGTTTGTCATCCACGTTGACCAATCACATTAGAGCGTGCTTTGGTTGCCCAGCGCGTGGAAGGCTTGGTCGTCTCTGTTCAGCAAACGTTACAGAGCATCTCTTTATGATTGTGACTAACATTTTATGGATTTTACCTTTAATGAGGTGCAGAAAGATGTGCAAACGCAGAATAAGACAAAGTCTCACAGGTAAAGACAAAAAGGATTACTCACAGCCGCTAAAGCAGCCCGGCGCTTAAGATGCACTTGCTTCACAGTAACTGGCTAAATGCATATATTTCAATAAAATGGGCTTTGCATGAGATTTAAGAGGAAGGAAATGCATTGGAGGTGTTTGTTCGGCCTCTTCGGGGAGGAACCGGATGTAAACATGACTCCAAGAACTCTGAAGGATGCCTTTACGGGCCAGAACACACCACAACAATGATCTGTTAAGCGGTTATATTCAGGAAAATCAAGCTTACTTGCATACCAGCACTGAGGTGTTTCTGCCTGAAAGGCCAAACTCAGACCCAGGGTCCAACATTAAACCTTCCTCTGACAGCTGAGGCAGGAACCTGAAACATAACGAGTCTCTTTGTTGGCCCTTTCTCTTTGTTATCAACCGACTTCAGAAATAACTCGCTGGCGGGCTGTGTCTGGTAACGCTGACTGTTTTGCTAAGGTGTATAGCCCACAGTAACAACGATGATGATGATTAGAGTGCCAACTGGAAATGTGTGTGTGCATATGTGCTTCTGATTAAAATAACTCGTGTTATTTTACAGAGCTGAGAGTGAAGGAAGAGGTCAGGAATGGAAACAGGAACCAGACAGCAGGCAGCTGCAGGAGCCTCATGCAAACAGCTCTCAGGACTAACTTCAGAGCATGAAGAAGAATAAAGTTAACTGCACTTGAAGAGCGACAAACCAGACAAAGTCCGCAACAACTTCTGTTTGCTATAAGATTAAATTGGACAATATGTCATTTGCTGCCACTAGGAAACAAAAGCAGCAGTCATGTGACCTCCTGCAGCAGCGTGGGATGCTGGGAGTTGTTGTCTTCCTGTCAGCTGGGATTCCTTCAGTGTTGATGGTTCAGGAGGTTTTTACTGGGAGCTGAATTCTCCACAGAGGTCTCCTCCTCTCCAAAACAAACAGAGCCGCTGATTCAAACCCAGAGAAACACTGAATAAAGCAGTTCCACCTTAAAAACCACTGTTTCTCCCACGCTGTCGGCCGCACACGGGACGTCCTGGAGGGGCGGCGAGCCGAGCTGCTGCTAACGTTTGCTCAGCTTGTTTCTCTGATAACTTCAGATCCAGACGTCCGACGACTGAAATCCTTCATCTGCTTCAGATACAGAGTTAAAAACAAGCAGCGGCTGAAAAGAGGAGCACAGAAATGTGTCTTACAGCTGATCCAGGTCAGTTTATCAAGCTGCTGACACACAGAAATGTGTCTTACAGCTGATCCAGGGTCAGTTTATCAAGCTGCTGACGCACAGAAATGTGTCTTACAGCTGATCCAGAGTCAGTTTATCAAGCTGCTGACACACAGAAATGTGTCTTACAGCTGATCCAGAGTCAGTTTGTGAAGCTGCTGACACACAAACACAACACCGACACATGCACAGAGAGGAGGTGGTGACGCCACAGACAGGAAGTGAAGCCGATCACGGAGCTGATCTGGATTCACATGATCAGTTTCTCAGAGTTTGAAAACATTTGAAGTGATGCTAAAACACAACAACATGTAAAACATGAGTCGAGCCATTTGCAGACACTTTAACACTGACATGTTCCATATTTTTACCATTTTTCCGCACACCAGGATCAGAATTGCTTTAATTTGACTTTATTTGTTTTTGTAAACCCTGCAGTGTAATTACTGTTTACGTGTAAAAGGCCTTAACTTATGAAAGCGACCTTGTAATTAGATCCACCGTCCTGGCGTGAGGCTCTTTATTGTGAGCAGACAGTGATTTAAAGATGCTGCTACATGCGCAAAACAGTCATATCTGTCAATTTCCTGTTCTCCATATGTTCCTGGTGTTAGCGTTAGCATTTAGGCTACATATCTGTGCAGCAAATGCAGGGCTCATGGGAACTGCAGTGAGCAAATATCAGCATTATGTGTAAAACTACCTTTTGCACACTTATACAATAAAACCAAACCAAGCCTGCGGTGTTTTCTGTCAAATACATATGTCGATATTCAGTGCATAATGTCCCAATCAAACAAAACTCCTCATCAAGAAAGTGAGAAAACTTCAGTGAGGGGCTGCCTTCACCTGCAAAAAGCGGTTTCCAAGGCGATAGACCGCTGATTAAATGGCAGAAACTTCACACTGCCACGACTATCACACTGTCATCTTAGTCAAACTCTGTCTTTTCTACACATGCAAAGAGACAGACACATACAAAAACACACACACGCACACACACGCATACACAAAACACTCCTCTTTACCTTCAAAAAGCCTGGGGAAGGCAGTCGGCATGAATAAATAGTCTAAGTGCTTATATTTCTATTCCTGCTTACCCAACTGCTAACAAGACCCAGTTCACAGTCAATGAGCTACTTCGGCATTCATGAGGATCACTGACAGTCACTTTGCATTCAACGCCAATCACAAACAGCAGAAAAAAGAGCACGCACACACACACACACACACATAAAGAAATTTGATTACAAGAGGCATTCTGCAGTGCTTCAGCATTCCCCGGTGTTTTACCAAAATAAAACAGGCAACCCGTACCCATCCAGGCAGTCTGAAGCGCACACACACACACACACATGCACGGGTTTGCAGCGATGAGCCGGGAGGGGGGGTGGGTGCGTGATTACCTTCCACGCGTTTGGAGGTCATTGGCATTAGGAGATTAGGTAAAGTAAGCAATCATCATTTGGATATTTGATGATGAAACTATCCTGTTAAATTGATTATAGTGGTGCACAGGGCAGGAGAGGGTGACAGCCACACCTGGCGACATATGGAGCGTGTGTGTGTGCATGTGTTGTGTGTGTGTGTCAGTGTTTTCCTATCACATGTCATACCTGTCCTCTGTTGCTCTGCTGCTTAAAACTGCAATATCTCCAACAGTTTTACATGTTTGCACCGTTTTTTACTAATTTCACCTGATTTTTCCCTTTTTACGAGTTTATTTTATTGTTGCCAAGAAAAACTCGTTCTCTCTGCATCTTTTTTTAATTGTATGTGTTAAAAATGTAAAAATTCCCCATTGTGAAAATGTAATTTAGGCAAATATTCACATTTTCAGGAGGTGCTGATGCAATTTTTAATGTCACTGCAAGAACATTTTGCATCCAGATGTAACTGAATTCATGAAATCGTTACTTCTGTTATTAATTTTTAGCTTTTATGTATCAAAGCTAGCAGCTAGCGCAAGTTATAGCTCCTGCTCAGTGCATTGCTAGCTAGCTATCATTAGCTTAGTAGAATAAGGTTAGCCTCCATTTTGAATTGTAAAACTAAATTAGGTGACAGCTCAGTCTCTAGTCACAGCAGGGGCTCTGAGGCGCTGCAGGGCTGTGCATTTCTATAACTGTGCATGCATGTGCAAGAGCGTGTGCAGACGGATGCATGTTGAAACAAGGGCCAATGTGTGCATAATTAAAAACATCAACCAAGTGAAAAAAGCATTACATTTCCCTTTGAGGGATTAATAAAGTTAAATAAAAGTTAAAATGATTCAACCTTTTACTCTGAAATGTAGCATAAAAGCATGCACATTCCTCAAAATTGGACCATAGTGCAATGATGGAGTAAACGTAATTAGATTACTGTTGTATAGCACCTCTCTAATCAATATAAAAAAGCTTATTTCAACAGTTCCACATCACAGGGTGTTAATATAATTATTTTAATATGCTGCTATTTTTACTTTTTACCGACTCTTTTTGGTTTCATTCACTAACGACCGCGCTGCGTCAGAAGATGATAACATCTCCTTTGTGCATTTTAAGTACATTTCAGAGCGGTTCGCTAAAGTGTCACTGATCACGACATGTCATTTTACACTAATGACTGTTAGATATGATCTGTTATCCAGGTTCCAGCTAAACTGTGATCAGAAGTCCTGCAGACACAGTGCAACATTAGCAGCAGTTTATAATTTCATGTTTCTGGAACCTGAATGATTGCGCGACTCAATTAAAAATGTGACATAAAATCAAAATGTGGAGGTGAAGCAGCCGTGTTGGGTGCATTATACGCTGTAATTTTAAATATCAATACAAATTAAAGCAGATTTGAAGACGAACTGTGTCGTGCATGCTGTATATTTTGTGTGAACCTTGTGCACCTGCTGCAGCAGTGTTGTGACTGTGCGTCTGTCACACAGACGCGATGAAAGCCAGTGTCTGGTCGGATTAAAGAGCCAAAGTTTACTGCATCTGACACGTAAATGGTAGTCATACCTGGTCAGGAGTGCTGTTTCCCACAGCTGCAGAGACTTTATGGATAATTTGATGAAATATTCTGTAAATATAAGAAAAGTTACGGTCGTATTAACTGTTTTTCCTCCTTTTCTCACCGTGAATCGCTTTTTCGTTTGCCTTTTCCCTGTAATGCCTGCTTAACCCGGAGGCTAAGGGGTGAGACGTCTGCTAATTCGTCTTCAATCCAAGAATTAGAGCAGGTGATAATGGAAGTTAAAAACATATTTTTGAATTGTAATATTAGTGCTTAAATATGAAGAAGTAAGCGGTGGAAGTGTACTTTATCCCGGGGAAAGTAATAAGACATTCTCACCTACATGTACCGCCGCACGCTCGCACAACTAGCACTGCTATATCCGTCGGCAGCTTGAGATCTCAGCTAAAGCCCAGGAGGAGGCAGAGAGAAAACATGCTGGAAATACCCCGAGTTTAAAGTGCTAAAGTGAAGACTAAAACACAGATTTATTCAGCAGAAGCCAAAGACCAAGGGAGAGTTTTAACACATTTACACCAGAGAGCCCTCTGAGGAGAGACGCACCAGTGGGTGGTTGTGTGAGAGCTTATTTGAGCATGTAGTGTATGTCTGCACGCGTGTGTGTGTGTGTGTGTGTGTGCTGTGCGTGCACGCGCATGTGTCTGTCTGTGTGTGTGCGCACACGTGTGTGTGTGTGCGTGCGTGCACACGTGTGTGTGTGTGTGTGTGTGTGCGTGCTCCCATCGGTGCGTTCATTTCTCTTATCCGTACACCCACCTTTTTCTTGGTTTCGAGACAATCTCCCAGGATGCCTATTCTACATTAAACAGTGCTTTGAAGACAATTGAGCTGAGACCCAGGCTGATCAAGGCTCCCTTATCCCTCCCAGCACATCTATTATCAAAGCCTGCGTACCATTACCGTCATTATACACTATGTATTATTATTATTATTTTGAAAATGCAGCGCTGAGAGCGGGCGAGAGACGGGGGCCCCCGTAAACAAATCTATTATTGGTGATGAATTGCATAATAACACTGGCATAATGCCGTTCTCTCACAAAACTGGTGAAGGTGCTGAACTGGAAAAAGTACCCCGTCTGTAAAATTTGAATAAACAATGGGCGAGAGGGAGAGAGAGACAGAGATGGAGTGGTCGTTAGATGCTGTGTTTTTACTTGAAAGCTAAAGACTGCCGTTTGCTCGGCGCTCGCCGCCGCTGCGCCGTCATCTCCGTTCGTTATCAGCCATCGCTCACATGCCAATGAAGATTTAAGGCGCCGTCGTTTAAGAGTAGTGCACTCTGAGCTCTGCGCCGCTTTGATGACATGTGTGTTTATCTGTATCTACATTTACTCGAGTGTTGTCTGCCCCTCAAACGTCTCCGGTGGCTCCATCTGAATAATGTTTTTAGGCCCAGCGAGGTCAGATTATCTGATGCTTCACACAAAACCACAGAGATTACACAGAAGAACTTGATTGTTTTGTCATTAATACTTAAGCAAATATTGACAGACACTAGTTTTAACTGCTGTTTTCAGATCAGCTGTCTCCTCCGACTGACTGATGATGACGGTGATGCTCATTATAACCACTTTAGTCCACGCTGCCTCCTCTGCTCAGGATGCAGAGGCTTTAATGAACTGTATTAAAGCTGCAGTTGACTGAATTCAGCAAATCTCTTTAACATGATGCTGCAGGTGTTGCCTTAACGCCAGGTAAGAAAAGATGTGTCTTGTTCTTTTTCCCTTAAATTATTAGGAAGAAAGATCAAAGTGAAGGTAAACATCGTACAGTAATTAGCCTTTCAGTGGTAAACATCCACCACTGTTTGCACACTGACTCACCGGCCGTGCTAACTGTAGAAGCGGTGTGCAGTGAGGGATCATCACCATCACGTCATGTGATCACTTCAGGTTTCGCCTCCACAGAAGTGGATTCAGTCGACCGCTCGCTTGTTTCAGGCTCGAGCCTCTTGCCCCAGTGTCACTGCATTACAGGAACGACTTAGCGTTATTAAATCTGATGAGACTGACAAAACGGCATAAATCAAACCAAAAGTAGTTGTTGTAAACTGAAACTTTACTTATTTACTTTGACGTCTGTGCACAGAGAAGGATGTAAATTTATGTTTTCCTGATGAATGAAGATGAATTGCATAAAGTTTGGTAATTCCCAGAATTATGATCTGAGCAAAACTAGCTTTGCAGGTATGTGGTCATAAACCAAATACTGAAAAAATGAAAAATGACGCATGACAGCTCTGGATTTAGGCAATAAATAGGAAAAAGCTTCTTTTTTAGGCTAATATTGATAAATGCAAATTTATTTATTGGCCACAAAGGCAAAAACCAACGCTGCAACAACAAAAACGGATTATTTCACTTTACGAGGACAAAAGATGTCGGACTGCCTTTTTTAAAATGTCAACAATTCTCTTTATTAATCACAGACGTCCCCTAAACGCCTCACATGACACTACCGCTGGAAGCTACTGCTAACCTGCTAACTTGAATAATCTGATAACATTCTCTATAACAGCTGCTAAATGAACCTGCTGAACATCTGAACACACAACTTTCTCGCTATAATCCCACATCTGGTTTGCACGCTTCTCAGATATGCTAGCTACTTAGTTTAGCGGTTAGCGATAGCATTGCAGTGCTGCTTGTGTTTGTCACAAAATGTATAATTTTAATGTAATATGTATTTTTTGCAAAAGTGGTGTAAATTTTGTGCAACTGCAAGAAAAACAATAGAACAACTGAAAACAATGTACCTGCTAATTAGCATATTAGCATCTTGTTATCACTGTGAGGCGAGTGTATTGATGTGCAGCTGCACCATCGTGCAGTCCAAAGTGCTTTACAGGAAGAAGAGAAATTCAAAATAAGAAGTTAAAATAATAAAAACAAAACCTAGAAAATGGCCAAAATAGCTTTTGATTAAAATTTTATAAATGATCTAATTTAGTGGAAAGCCACAGATCTGAATGAAGTGACAAGGTAAGTACCCACAGGTGGGAGGTGGGGGGTGGGGGAGTGCAGATTGCATATGCTGTCATTCTTATGGTGCAGCGGTGACGTTTAGCATCCGAGTCTAATTGCTAAACGCTAGCGTAGCCTGTGCATCGCACAGCAGACAGCGAAGCTTTGACTCAGCTCCGCTCCTCGTGCAGAGGACTGACAGCTGTTTCTCTTTTCCTGTGACTTATCGCTCCTTCTTTCACTCTCCTGTGGGTCCGAACAGCAACACAAGGAACAAATGTGCGTGTGCAGAGGAATACGCACACAAACTTGCTACACCCCCCCTCCACCACCACCACCACCACCGTCAGTGTGCAGACACTGTTTAGCTATGCTAATTTGAATATATTTTTGGGTCAATTGTGCGATCACCAGAGACGGCCTCCACGCCTACCCTTTGCCGAACAATTTAAATTTTTAATATTCCATTTAATTTATATGGGCCACCACTGAGGCAATCTGACAATGCCAAGAAAGACTTTTTCTTTTCCTTTTGTAGAAAAAAGAGACGTTTCTTTCTTTCACAGAAACCCCAGCGCCCTGGTTTCTGCCCTTCCCTCACCTGACTCCCTGTTCTTATCTATCTTAAAACCATTTCACCTTAAGAAATAATCAATAAAAACAATTATAAGATCCAACCGAGCACCGGTGCTCTCTCCTCTTCCTTTCCTCTTAACCCAGTCTTTTGTTTTTTCTCTCTCCCTCCCTGTCTCTCTATCTCTTTCCCTCTCCACTCCCTGCTTTTATCCTCTTGTCTCCTCTCCCACCATCCTCTTTCCTTGGTGATTCACCGGGTATAATATTTAATTATACTCTATAATTTATGCAGGTTATCAAACTCTGAGCGCATCATTTTATGTACATTGTGTAAATTGCTTTTTTCTCTCTCCCTCCCTGTCTCTCTGTCTCTTTCCGTCTCTTCTTTTACAGGCTTTTTTTTCTGCTCTTGAATGGGAGGAGGGTAAATTCTTTGCAGGCATAGACAGAGATATTGAAGCCTGGGTGCAAATGTGAAATGAATAAACAGGCTGGATCTCTTCTTCAAGGGCCTAAATGAGATCTGCACAAAATAATTTAAACTAGGCCCATTCATCAAGCCCAGCCAGGGATTGTGTGTAGCAGCGGCCTGTGTATGTTGTCCATACGTGTGTGTGTGTGCACCGTGCCCCTGGCAGCAGCAGCAGCAGTATCCTTCTGGAGAAGAGACAGAATGACAAAGATTAAGAGTGAAAGACAAGCAAATAAATACTGAAAATGAAGGTTTTATAGAAAAGTTAATGCACGTATGTTCCTGCTTCGGCTAATAACGACACACCTGCAACAGTCGATTCAACAAAAGTTCGACACACTGCATCCAAAAACACAAACGCGGTGGGAAAGGCTGCCGGTGCACCAGCGCATCTCCATTTGTTCACAACGTCATTTCTTTAAACAGGCGTCGATATCAAACCCGTGGCAGAGAGTCAGATCTGCTAATTATGGAGAAAGTAATACTTGAGCCAACAACACTCTTAAATCGTGCTGTTTACACTGGAAACAATCGCAGTGATGTCACAACGACTAATGCCACAATAAATGACTGGAGAAGCCGTTCACGCGGCGAACGGAGAGCAGAGGTAATCCTAAATCATTGGCAAATGTGGCTATCCAAACGAACAGAATCAGCAGACGACTGAAAAACAGTCAAATATTAATTGAAAACATTTAAACATTGAAACACGGGCACTTAAAAACAGTATAATTTGCAGTGGGAACACCAAGAAACCCAGAAATGTCTGCAGTGTTCCAGAGTTTCTCCAAAAATCACAAAAACCCTCTGAACTGATGTCACCAAAACCAGAAGAGCTTGACTGTTTGAGGGCATTAATTACACTCAACGGTAGCAATGCTAATCCAGCACCGTCAGGTTAGCATTTGTTCAGTGCACTGGTCTTAACTAAAGGCCAGTTCATGGTTCCTGCAGGAGTCCCTGTGCATGACGTTAATCCCCACACTCCGTACGACTGCTCGTCGCTCGTTTCACTGTTTTTAATGTTTGATGAGATAAAACCGAACACGAACCAGCGAACGAGCTCTTCTTCTTGCCATCAGGAGGTCACCGTCACATTTCTGGTCTGCAGTGGAAACAGAGCTTCTCTCTGTGACTGTGCAGCACCTTCAATGCTCTGCAGAGAACTCACACCAACACATCACCACAGCACTGTCTCTCATCAATATGCCAGAAAAAAATATGTCTCATATCTGCAACAAACACCCAAATGGTGATATAATACTATGTACTACTACTACCATGTATGTGCTTGGCAGGTGTCGGACGATGCTATCATCACTTCCTGTTGAGATTCAGAGGCCGTAGCAGCGTGATACCAATATGTCCGCAACGAGCAATGATTAGCCGATGTCCAGCTCTAGGATGCGAGTGTGCAGCAGGAGTATGACTGGAGGTAACAATACCAACTCAATATCCTCTTAAAAGACACATTAAAGAGACTTTTTCAGTGTTTTAGGTTTGATGTTTTTCCCTGAGCCAGACGCTCGGTGGTAAAGTCACCCACCTGCAGGAACACATGACTCCTACACGCTCAGAACTGCAGGTGAGACAGCTTCCTTGACTTTAGATGCATTAATATCCCCACAGTGTCTGAACGGATCATTACAGTCCCACTCAAACTGCATTTGACATGTTCATCTCCTCTCCTCCTTCACTCAAGCACACTTTTAGTCACACGTGTCCTTCACTAAACAGGATAGAGAAGTGCACGGTAAGAAAGGATTTGAGGTAATTGAATTAGTTCAGTAGGACAGCAGAGATGTAACAGAGACATCTTTATTAATCCACTTCATTTTAGAATATAGGCTGCACAGTGCATTCATAAAATCAGAGGTAAATGTTCGCTGCAGATGTCCTAAATGTCCAGCGATTGCATTTTTGAGTTACGTGTACATGCATCAAACATATAAACCTTTACATGCAGCCGGTTACACAGGCTGTCTGTTAGCAACCACAGATAAAACACAGAGGAGCATCAGGGCGAGTCAAACATAGTAAACATCGTAGCCTCAGAATGTTAGCGTTGTAATCCTGAGTATATTGGCTTAGCATTAGCATTTAGCTCAAAGCACCAATGTGCCTGAATTACAGTCTTACTGCTAGCATGGCTGCAGCATCTCAGGGCCAGATTTACAGATTTGAACGCTGCTCACTCAAAGTATTACTTATGGAGGCCTAATAGCATGTGTGCATCACGACACAAGTGTTCATGGGGGATAAGAAAGATGGCAGTGACGCAGCACAAAATGTATAAAGGAAGGCAGAGGAGGAGCAGCAGGTCCAGCAGCTGAGAGCCGAGCAGGTGACAGTGGTGTTATATGGCAGATGTTAACACAGAATTATATATTATATAATATACACACACACACAACTTTGCTCGTGTTAATCCCATCTGCTTGATGTTTACACCAGGGGCCAGATGCATAGAAGTGAGTGTAGATTCACGACTGAAACAGGAATATGCATCTGCGTTCGTCTTCAGATTTATAAAGGCGTGCGTTCGCCCGATCCTGTTTTATAAATATCAATCACTGCAGGAACAGGCCAACGTGCACGAGCTTCGCTTCCTCTCCTGCAATTATCCGCAAATGAACAAAGAAACACCCTTAAAAATCGATACTTGTGGCCGCTCCACCACTCAGCAGACCTGTCAGTGAGACGGCAAGGCAAGTTTATTTATAAAGCACCACTCAGACATGAGGCAAGTGCTTCACAGGGGCATAGAGATACATAAAGAAATAGGACATTAGGAAAACATTAAAATTGCATTTAAAGGACGATAAAACACAAATGTGACAAATGAAAAGTGAAGTTTAAAGCGAAATTGCACTTAAAAGACGATGAAAACAAAAGGAAAGAGTCTAAATATCGGACACAGATTACAAAGAATGGAAAGCTGCAGCAAACACAGCAGCAGTCACATTTAATCCACGGCTTTAGCAGAACGAAGGTGAATAAAAGCTGCCTCGCTTTGTTTTCAACAGAGCAAACGTGAGTGGACCTGTCCCAGACCACCTGAGGGGTCTGCATGCTTCATCAGAACAGCTGCAGACCATCACGCCCAGATGTGGTTATTTATAACCCCCCACACACAGCTACCTGTAAACCATCATCGCTGTGATGTCTCAATCATCATTATTGAATGATCAACGATTCATCCGCAGAGCTCCGACTGAAACGGACTCCACACTCAGGACCAAACGAGTAAAGATGAACAGGGAGGCAGCGTCACTCAGATCACTCAAAATGTTTATGAATGCAGCTTTGAGGGATATTTGACAGAAAACTGCAAAATAACAACAGCAAACAACCTGAACAATGTTTAACTTTGATATAACTGTGGGAAAAAGCGCATTTAAACCTCCATCGTCTGGTCTGCAGAGGTGGGATCTTCTCCGGCTGTTGCAAATTGCAGTGAAATAACAGACTTGTGTTAGCACGTCTCCTGGTATTATTTACAATCCTCCCTGTGATGCATATGCAAAAAGGAGAGTGAAGCAGCTTTTAAACAGTTTGATGAATACACCACATGCGTTTCAGGCGGAGTTACACAACAGCTGCGCCAGAGACACACATGCAAAGGCCTGATCTGCTCCTCAGTCGTGTTGGGATGACATTTGGGATCAATCAGCTGTGAGTTTGTGCAAAATCTATATGGAAATATATCAAATATTAAAAGTTTGATCCCAGGAAAATGAAATAAATCACTGTAGTCCCTGAAATAGGAGAATATCGCTCATTTGTACAATGATTATCATACACAACCTTATCATACTGTTACAGAATACTGCCACCGTGGGCCCCCAGCCTGAATAGGTCTATGGGAATACACACACACACACACACACACACACACACACACACACACACACACACCCTGCTTCTCTCTCCTTTTTCCCACTCTCCAGTGTTTTAAATGTCATTGACCTGAGGGCAAAGCACATACCATCTCAAGTACACATCAGTCTTGCACGAGGACACATACACACACCAACATACTAATCAAGTCTCAGTGGGCCTCCTCGCTCCCTTGTCTCCTCCCCTCCTCCCTCCTCGCCTCTCTTTCTTTCTATAGAAGTGGATTGGGGGAGACCTCCTGCAGGGAGAAGCCACCGGGTTGGTGCTTCCACCAGGAAAAAGGGTTCACGCAACGGCTGACATCAATCAGTCATGACATTCACACCTGGCGATCAGTCGCTGCTCTTTGTCGTTAGATGAGTGGCAGGCATGGCAGCGCGGTGTGAAGTGGACAGCTCCAGAGCTCAGTACGATGCTGCTGGAGCAGCGGAGAGGCCTACGTGTAAGAACAAGAGCCTCAGGGGTGAGCAAAGCATCACTCAAGAAACCCGAGTGTTTCATGTTCGGTATTCTGATTGTTCATCTCTATCACCAACTCTTAATTCTGTGACAGCCCAGTCATGAGCATGCAGCAGTTGCAAGCTCTAAGTTACACCACACAGTCAGCGAGACTGGAGTTACAGGCCGTTGTGTGACCACTGTGTTGGCTCTGGGATCACGTTTGCACATCGTCGCCGTGGAGCTCAAACTTGAGCAGAGAGCAAACATGAAAATCTGTGTCAAAGTCGAGTTTCATGTGGAGGATCATCAGCGGCTGCGACCCGGAGACTGAACAGCGGAGCTGAGCGGTGGAAAAGCTGCAGCGTCAACAAGGGAAGTCGCACCAACGCAGCTCGTGATCCCGATCGACCCTATTCTGCTTCCTGTTTCCTGAAACAGGAAATTCAAGCTGAGAGGTGGACACAGCGGAGGAGGTGCAGAGGATGTCCGGACTACAGCGAATCAAATGTGTGGCAAGAGCCAGACTATCACTGCACAAGGTTACTACTTTAAAGATGGCTGCCAGATTAAAATCAGTGTTACAGGAGCAGGCAGACGACATTTTGATCACACTTCATATTGTACGGTTACCCAGCAGCTGTCTCCCACAATGCAATGCACAAAAGAAATGCACAGGAGGAGCCAATCACAGCGAATCTTTGTATTAAAGATGAATTAAACCTTAAGAGTGACGTTTCCTTCGTGATGTTAAGTTGACAGTGACATGTCAAAGCTGCAATCTGATAAACGTGGGAAGCTCACTGAATCATTTCCTGTTAGTTTAAAATGCTAATGTTATTTTGTTTGTATACTAACTGCTGCTGTTGCATTTAAAGAGCAGTTGTCTGCTGAGATTTAACCCTTTGCTCTTCCTTTTTTATGTAAAATGGCCTTGAAACATTGGCATTTCTAAGTGAAAAGCCCTTTTTGAGACCGGATCCACTGTCTTCTTCAAAGCACTGTGCAGAATCACCACAGCAATAAGAACTAAAGACACTGCTTTATGCTAATATCTGTTTTCTCTAACATTGGTCCCTATCACGCTCCAACATACACACACTCTAAAGAAAGATAACAGCGCTAATGCCAAGTGCTGGACCAGGACTAATTTAAATAGGATGAACTAACTGTTGAGTAGCGACAAGAGAGCGGATGTTGTTATTGTATGATAAACATAGTCAACTACGTCCGCGTCAGCGCTGGTTGGAAGTGTCCCTCACCCACGTTGTGCTTATTGTTTTAATCCAGTAACGTCGGGCTTTAACACATCAGATGCAACAGAAACACAAAAGGTATCATTGACTACGAAGTTTGCTCACAAAACCTGTTGTTTTCAGCAAAGATACGGAGATACCGAGGGGAGGAGAGAGGAGAGGAGAGGAGGAGAGAGGAGAGAGGAGGAGAGGAGGAGAAAGGAGACGAATGGAGGGGAGAGGAGAGGAGAGGAGAGGAGAGGAGGAGAGAGGAGACGAATGGAGGGGAGAGGAGAGAGGAGACGAATGGAGGGGAGAGGAGAGGAGAGGAGGAGAGGAGAGGAGAGAGGAGACGAATGGAGAGGAGGGGAGAAGAGAGGAGACGAATGGAGGGTAGAGGAGAGGAGAGGAGAGGAAAGGAGGAGAGGAGAGGAGAGGAGAGGAGGAGAGGCCAGCATGTTGCCGCTCTGTTGGAAATTACATCATAGCAGGAGTTAAACAGCCACCGTTTACCTTGATTTATAATCCTCCTTCTCCTCCTCCTCCTCCTCCCTTACTCTCCTCCATCCTCACCACAAGGAGGGGTGAGGCCTGATTGCCGGGGAGCAGAGAGCAAAAAGAGGGAGGATGGGAATGATGGAGCAAAAGAATGGAAATGAATTAGACCATGAAAAATAAAGCGCGGGATTAACGATGAACGAGTGAATCAATACCAGAGTGTTTTTCTGCTGTCGAGCCAAAACCTTGTAACTCCACCTCCTTCAACATCTGCGTAGCGTGTGTCATGTGCTCACACCGATGATCAAATTAAGTGTAGTGAATCCACGGCAGCTAAATGCAGTCAAGTTGTCTGATGGACATTGTTCTCCCACAATGCAACGCACAAAAGAAATGGAGAAGCCGCTCGCAGCTAATCGTGGGTGGTGGTGCTGGTGACACAGCTCAAGGGATCTTGGAAAATAAGTATTAAAGAAAGTATTAAAACCTTAGGAATGACATTTCCTTTGTGGTGTTAAATTGACAGTGACGTGCCAAAGCCGCAATTTGATTAACATGGGACGCTGCACGTGCTGAATCACTTCCTGTTACTTTAAAATGGTCATTTTTTCTTTTTTTTTTACAGTTTGTAGGACACTGTGTGACTTTGCATGGATATGGAACAAGATGCAAGAGTTCAAAGCCATGCTTATTTCTGGGAAGTTAGTTATATCACATGCTAACATGCTAACAATTCCTAATTAGCAATAACCAGTGCAGCTGAGGCTGATGGCAATGCCAGGTTTGCAGGTATCCCTGTAATCTCTTCACCTCCTCACGCATTGAGAGTGACCTACATGACGCTGGCGTGGGTTAAAGAGATAACACACACACACACACACACACACACACACACACACACACAGAGAGAGAGACCTCTTGTTTGGATGATCCTTTTTCCATTAAGAGTCTGGCTCCTAAAGCATTCCTTGGTTCCAGTTTCTGCCTTAAAACTAATTAACAGAGACACGAAGACAGTTTCCTCCCAAAATCTGCACAAAA
Organism: Datnioides undecimradiatus; assembly: GCA_008933995.1. NCBI lineage: Eukaryota > Metazoa > Chordata > Actinopteri > Lobotiformes > Datnioididae > Datnioides > Datnioides undecimradiatus. The sequence goes on from WARS01000060.1 coordinate 7,906,864, forward strand.
CCTGCTTCAAGTGTCTGAAAACCATACAAACCTGCTGTGAGCTCCACTACTGTCCGATGCAGACTACAGCAACTATGATAAAAAAACATTTCTGCATTAAAATGTCTTAAAACAACTTATTTAGCACATTTTGCCAAGATGCAACTTTGCATTATTACAAGTTTCATTCAAAGATGTCGGTCCGTCACCGCCTCCTCTCTGTGCATGTGTCAGTGTTGTGTTTGTGTGTCAGCAGCTTCATAAACTGACTCTGGATCAGCTGTAAGACACATTTCTGTGTGTCAGCAGCTTGATAAACTGACTCTGGATCAGCTGTAAGACACATTTCTGTGTGTCAGCAGCAGCTTGATAAACTGACTCTGGATCAGCTGTAAGACACATTTCTGTGCTCCTCTTTTCAGCCGCTGCTTGTTTTTAACTCTGTATCTGAAGCAGATGAAGGATTTCAGTCGTCGGACGTCTGGATCTGAAGTTATCAGAGAAACAAGCTGAGCAAACGTTAGCAGCAGCTCGGCTCGCTGCCCCTCCAGGACGTCCCGTGTGCGGCCGACAGCGTGGGAGAAACAGTGGTTTTTAAGGTGGAACTGCTTTATTCAGTGTTCTTAACTGTAATTTTCATCAAAAAGACCCACAATTGATTCCCACAAATCAAATATCACAATATTTTTGACAGAAAATACCTTGATACTGACATTTTAGGTTGACTTTTGGTCATTTGACAATGCTTTTACAGACTGGGAGTCCAGTCAGTCTGCTAAGTTCAGAAAATCACATAGTTTCACTGTAACACATGATATCGATATATTGTCCAGCAGCATCACATCCCTCCCACCGGTAATTTAAAGCTAAAGAAGCCTTTAAGATTAAATGTGAAACGTCCTGTGAAGCACCTTGACACACCGTGACCTGGCTGAATGAGAGTCTAAATCACAAGCCTGATTGTGTGTGTGTGTGTGTGTGTGTGTGTGTGTGTTTGTGTGTGTGGAAAGAGAAGAGAGAGCGACACGACAACATAGTCCAGTTGCCTCGGGGGCCGACTGAAGCTGAAGCCTAAATTCCTCATGTCTACCATAAAACAGTGCAGCATTCCAACACTTTCTGACACACACACACACACACACACACACACACACACACACACCCTCCCTTCACAGCGGTGGCAGCACTTCACAAAGGAACCATTGAAGGGGCTCCTTCAGTTTAAAAGTTGAAGAGTATGTCTAATTTTGGTCAGAGTTCATTAGGCAACACAAAAGTGGAGCTTGCAGAGAACACGAGGACAGTGGCAGAGGCAAGTGCTTCATGCCAAGACTGATAAGAGCAGACAGAAACTACAAAGGCGCCTCTCCTTCAGAAGGAAAGGATGAGGACGGAAGAGAGGGAGGAGAGAGCGAGAGAAAGAAAACCAAACGGCGAGCAGAAGTCTTGGCCCAGAATGCTGCGTGGCTTTAATACATGCATGTCAGTGTTTGTTAATGTGACCCAGTGAGCCTGCAGCGCACCAATATTCAACTTTAATAATCAGCCGCGAGAAAAAAAACTAATAATAATGAAATACTCAAAGCACGACTACTATATTAGGGGTATTAAGTTGTCATCACGTCATCAGAAACAGGACTTTGTGTCAAATGCAAATCCACAAGTCAAACACAGTCCCCGCGCTGCGAGGACGTCACCAAGAGCTTATGAAATGAAGAAATGCATAAAAGAAACAACGGCTGAAGTTGGAAATGTTGAAGTTGCACGGCTTAAAAACATTGTTGGAGCAGAGATGAATGTGGATCTGCTGCTGAGATCTGGTGTTTCTGCTGTAACCGGGATGCAGTGCTGCTGCTTTAGCGCAAGGCCCCTGAGCTGAAAATGGATATTGGAGATTAGATCTTTCATCTGGAGAGAGAGCCATGTCATTTTCTTATTTTTCCTCTCTTATTGATTCTGGCCACTCTCAGCTCCACATGAACAAACCCTTTCAGACTGGGATAGGCCAATCCAGAGCTGTTCATATTCCCTGCTTATAGATCTTGCTATATTATAAGAGACGTTACAGCAGATGGGGATAAGATTTGAGAGATAAATGTGTAGATGTGTCGAGAGATGGATATGCATTACCTTCCGGTGTTCTTTCCTAAGGTGAGACTCATATATTACCATCAATTGTGCGCTGTATGCACGTACCAGGAGTCTTAAGAGTCTTGGATGTATGAACTACTTTACTCAGGGCATCCTCAGACTGCTGGTGGTTGTCAGATGTAATAAATGGGTGCGTTTAAATGCAGTCTTATTACATTGATCTCCTTCCGTCTCTGAAACACACAGATGCAACCCCACCATCGCTGCACCACCGCTGCATTACTGTCATTCATCAGTCACAAGCACAGATATTGGGAGGTCAATATTTAGCGATGCTGGCTCCAGGTTGTATGCAGCAACACGCAGCCCTTCAGACTAAACGGCAAAATACTGTTTTTATAACGCCGCACGTGTGGGTGTCGCGTGAGCTGGTGCAGGAAGTCATCATTTGCAACATGAATGACCAATGCAAAATCAGTTCAGGTGGTTTTAAGATCTGGTGAAGGTTTGCTTCAGGTTTAGGCGCAAAAAGTACCAAGGCAGAGTTTGCACTTTGGGTTTAAACAAGACTAAGGGCTCTGTTAAGCTGACGCGAGGGCAAACACAGTTTTCTAAAGTCTGTTGTGTGCGACTGCTCCTGTTTGGTGCTTTCCTGTCACCAAACAAACGTGTTTGCACCAAGTGGTGAGGAGAAGCACGGCTGAGTCTGTGGTTATGCTGATTAAGCAGCGCAGTGCAAGTTTGGTGCCTATTTGCCTATTGCCAGCGGCTTTTATGGACACTTTCATCCTCCATCTTTTAGTTTTCTGTCACACAGAATTTAAACTTTTCACAAATAAAAACCATTCACAAGTGCATCTGGTGATCTGCAGGTCTGCAGTATCATCACCACAGAAGTTCTGTTTGAGGCGTGAGTTTTCTCCCTTTCCAGGCAGGTGAAGAAACACCTGAACTCGTCACACAGCGGGGACAACGCGTATGTTTTACCTCCGGTCTGTGATTGGAGGGAGGGGCCGTGTGTAATTTAACACGAGTGGCGCAGCAGCAGCAACTTCATCTATTATTTAAATCTGCGGAAAGGACGAGTGGGGTCGTGCCAGTCGGGTCGTGCCCGTCAACACTGCTCTGTGTTTTTCTGCACATCAGATTGGAAACTGAATATTTTAATTAGTATATTTATGCTTTTACTTCCATCATATGAATATCTGCAGTTACGGCTCATGTGCATCCATATAATCAGTGACAAAGCTCTATTTACAGTGAAGTTAGTGCAACTTTGCACGAGGTTCTTTTTATATTTTACACATTTTTTACTTTATATATATTTATCATTTTTAGCACAGATCCGGTTTGCAAACCTGTTTCCTGCAGACCTGCTTCCACACCGCTGGCACAGCATGCACACATTCATAAATCCAGATTATATCCAGAATTCATTTTTGTCCCTTTTGGATGACATCTCCAATTAGATTGTGCACACATTCAACAATGTGCAAAATAATAATCCTGAAACTAATTTTCTGTGTATTCTTAGATCAAGATTAAATCCCATGTCTCCTTTCAGTACTTTGAAATATGTGTTCCTTCGTAACTTGAAGCCACCAATCTTGGCCTATAGTGTCGTGACTTCCACCCATCAATCAATCGTCAGGTGTTAGCAGCACAGAGCTAAGGCTCACTAATTAGCTAGCTAGCAACAGCACGCTACGTCGGTGTGTCTTTCACCTCCTCAAACCCTGATGAGGTGTTCCTATCGCTCAGCGGAGCGCTGCAGAGCGCTGCTCAGCTCAGCTCAGCTCAGGTAGAAGCTGCACAGATCTGTGTAACAGCTCAATAATATCTGTTTATAAATGATTTAAATACATTGCCCCTTGTACCAGACTGGCAATGCAACACAGCAGCACAACCGTGTGGGTGTTTTAACGCACATTATGATAAATCAGTCAAATCTATGTGTATCCATAATCCTGTACTTAAAATAATCTAGTTAATTAATCCAGATGCAGTTAATGCAGCTTCTAAATCCTGCAGAACCACGTTTTAACTTATTTTCTGAAGTATCCTTCAAAGCAACCACATGCAATAAAGAGGAAGTCTGTGTCACACATAAAAAACAGCAACAGAGACACAGAAGTCGGGATTTAAAAGAGGTTTGGTGTCGTTCTTCAGGTGAGGACAGCCGCTGCGTGGACCCAGCGGAGCGACGACCACGCATGACCCACCTCCACATCACTCGGCCCCAGACTGGAGCTCCACCAGGCTGCAGCAGCAGCAACATCAGTGCAGCTTTGGGTTAATTCCTTTAGCTAGCAGGTCCATCCCATAATGACTGTCCTCAGCCTAAGCCTCAGCCACCCACCCTCTTCTCCCACCGCAGACTTACCCCAGCACTGGGAGCTAATGAAAACAAATGGCTTTTCAATAGGCAGACAAACCTATTTCAGACATTCATCATCAGCCTCATAGATTTCTAAAATCCCATCAAGTCCGTCCCTGGCCTGCACCTCACTTTGTCTCTGGCTTTCTCTCTTTGTCCACCCGTCTCTCTGCCGTCTAAACGCCACTCATAGACGGCGGTGACAAACTTTTTAACTTTTCAGCATCATTTGTACAAGCTCCGCGCAGAACACCCCACCTGACAGCCAGCCGCTCACTCACCGCTGACGGAAACAAGTGGACAGGACAGTATTATCCAGGGAGGGCAGGATGAATGGAAACTTGCTGCTAATTTCGGCGAGCGCTGCGCGGCGCCGCTCGGAGCTCCTGCAAAACTTTCACATTTTCCACAGCAAATAAACAAAAATTTGATTAGATAAGATCAGACTTTAATGATCCCTGTGAGGAAATTAGGTTGTTGCAGCGGCGCAGAGAAGAATATACTGTAGATAAGAAACAGGACAGATATAGATTGTTTGAAGAAAATACAACAAATATTAAGTAATAACAATGAAGCCACATAGTGACAATAACACTACAGATAAATATGTGAAGAGGTAGAGAGATATAACGTAGGTCATGCGCACGACAGGAGATCAGATTGTGCATGTCAGACGGAGGTTCGGGAGGAGTGCTGAGCATAGCGAATTAGGTCTGGACAGAAGCTTTTTAGTTAGTCTGAAATTAGCCATTGAATCGTTAGCCAGTGCTTTTAATATCTGCACTCAGATCAGCAGAGTCAGATCAGCATCTTCTCAGAGATCCTGCAGAGCTGAAGAGGTCCTTCTGCTCCTCCAGCTCTTAGGGTTTACAAATTGATTAGAAAAGGTATTGTGCTTAACCACCTGTTGATCAGTGCAACGGTTTGAAGGCACTGATGCAGCAGCGTGCATGTGCATCAGATAAACACAGTGTCTAAAGCTTCAGGTCTGAACTCTATAGGTAGACACCTAAAGGGGGTATTAGTCGCTGCTATACATGTGCAACATATAGAAAACTATGACAGTAAACATGCTGCATGTGTGCAGACAACAGAAACTGTCCTCAGAGGGTGCGATGAAGTGATGAACATGGCCTGGCCACAGGTCTGTGAGGTCACTGACGTTGTGTATGATCTTTTTAGGGTCCTCTAACAAACACTTCCTGTTGCTGTCTGTGCATGTTTTCCAAATGTTGTGCATCTGTCGTCAATTTGACCTGTTTTGCTTCTTTTTTGTCCGTTTGCACGAGTTTTCTTAAGTTGCAGGAGTCTGAACTCTCAGTATGAATGTACGTGCATGTGCTATTGTAAAGTGCATTGACTTGGTTGTTTGACCTGATGGCAGACATGACCAACATACATGCGCCGCGGGTTTTAAGAGAGCCTGTTACAAGATATCAGAACCCTAACTGGCCTTAAAGCAACTGTAAATTAATAGTGTGATGTGAGTGAGCTGCAGGATTCACTTACAGACAAGTGAAGCGAATGATCATGGGACTGAGCGATGATTGAATTAAAGACAGGTAAGTCTGAGTGTAAGTGCAGCAGAGACTCCGGAGCAGAGACACAGAGCAGACGAGCAGCAGGTTAGTTTTGTTTCAGTGTTAAGAGTGGAGGTCTGCCGCCTCCTGTGGACGGGCACTGCCACGGCTGTAGCAGACTAAAGTAGCAGCCACAGCTCCATGTGTGTGCTTCCTGTCGCCTTGCGTCCTGTCCGTCCTGTCCAGTGGAGTCAGTTGCATGATGTCTCAGGCTCAGTCTCGAGCCAAGGCCCTCATTAAGTTAAGCGCTGTTGGTTGAATGAAGGTGTTTTCCCAGCTTGAAACACTCATTTGTTACAGTAAACAAAACTTCTCAAAGGTCTTTTTTCAGTTTTGTCGCTTCATTTTGCATTGACACTGAAAACCTAGTTGCAGTGAAGCCACTGAAGCTGCAGCCACCAGGAGATCAGGATGGGATCTTCTTCCCATTGCAACCACTGTAAGTTCCTTGCAAACAGCATCTCTGCTACATGTTACATGCACACAAGGCCCGTTACGCATTGATGTTACTGTACAAGCTAATACCAACCGTGCTGCAGTCAAGCTAGGTGAATCAAAACACGCACATATTGCTTTCATAATAAAAATGGTTGAACAGCTCGAACACAAACTCGATCTACACCCGACTGTGACGTCTGCAGCGCTGCTTAAGTGGCCCGCCCACTGCTAACGAATGCTACAGGGCTGAAAGCCAGCAGCCAACAGCCTGAGTGGCCTCCTGTGCACAGATTAGAATAGAAGTAAAAACAAATACAGTTAGCCAGCACATATGTATAGATACCAGATTTATGGTTTAACCAGCTATTAATAGTAAAACTCTGATTTTGGGCGATACGATAAAGACATGATTACATTACAACGCCTCATTCTGCACGAGGAAAATAAGAGAAAACACATTTCTAATGATTGGAAATAGACAAATTCAGATTCTCAAAGATTTATCTGGCAATTTCCAAATTACTGTTGCCTCCTTACAGGAAGATGTTGACTTACTGGAGGTCACAGTTTGCTCCGCAGCAGCGTCTGAAACCCCCTCACCGCTCGTCTGAACAAGTGGCATTCAGAGGGACACTCATTGTAACAGCAGGACTGACTGATGGGCAATGATGATGTCATTAAGTGCCAATCCTGATCAGGGCCGTGGATCAGTGCCAGGCTGCGGGTGGCCGTAGCAACCAGATGCCAAGGCAACGATGCCACTCAGCCAATCAACGAGCGGAGGCGCGATGGAACATGGCAGGTGCTTTGCGGAGGGAGCTGTGGAGTCAACATATTAGGAGCATCTGCAACCATCTTAAAGAGGCTCATTATTGTTATTCCTCTAATGCCAGTGTGCTTTAAGAAAATCCACCTTAAGACACTCACACTGTTGGATGTAATCAGCTTGTCGTGTTCGCTGCATTTCAGGAGTTAATTTGTCCTGTTTTTGGCAGCGTCGACCTGCGTTTGTGTCCGCGGCAGAGGCGCAGGAGAAAAGTTGGGCTCGAAACATCGAGAAAGGTCGGACGCAGCCTCAGCCGTGCTTTAAGGTGGAGTTCACACCTGCAGTTCAGTTCATTTCAACAGAGACGAGCGACACACCTCCGTTTTAACCCATTTCTAATTTCTGATGTATCACAGCAGCTCCTCATGCAATGACACAAATATGTTGTTGCTTTAAAATGATTTGGCATAATTATATTAAATGGAAACTGGCAGTGAATCTTTGAATTGGAGTGAAATCAGACCCTTGCACCAACATGCAAAGGTATAGATCAGAGCATTCATGCCAATATGTCCACAATGGGAAAACATTAGCAGGGATCTAATAATTATATCGATTACTTGCAGACTGACATGTAAGACTGTGGATGTTTCACAATCAGCAGATGGATTTGTTTGGTTTTCACGTATTTGCTATTAGAAAATCCAGTTTGGTCCACTCTGGTTTCACACACCAACTGGGAACCAGACTCTTAACTGAGCGAGGACCAGTAACCTTTGCAGTAAGCTGGATATCACGAGCTGGGTCTGCACCGTGTTCCCGTCTCCACCTTCCTCTCTTTTGTTGACTTATTTCTGTTTCTTCTGTGCTCTTCGTCTGTCTGATCCCATCAGTCTCTGATGATCCACAGGAGCAGGAATTAGCCCCTGTGTAATCACATGACGGGGGTCAGTGTGTAGCCAGGTCGGACTAAGTGTCTACCCTCTAAGTGATATCGAGAATGGACGGATGGATGGATGGATGGGCACGTAGATGGATGGACAAGTGGATCGTGGATGAGCAGAAACCTGAAGGAACATCTATAAAGTCACTATCAGACATGTGGCTGCAACATTTCGCCTTCAGTAAGTCAAAGAAACTGATTCACCTCCTGTTTTTGTGTTTCCTTTAATTCATATTCCAAACTGACATTCATCTCCGCCTTTGCATTACACATAATTACGCCGCTGCGGTTTAACGGCACACGCTGTACCATTTAAACGCCGTCTTCAGCTGCAGCTCGGACCACCATGCCACGTCTGTAAAGCCAGCCTGGTGCATTTAAATTAAATATTTCTCTCCATGCAGCGTAATGCACACCAGATCTTTGCGGAGGATTGTAATATGATGGTATGAAAATGCACAACAGAAAATATAACATCAAAATAGCAATTTTATACTTAAATTAATCATTTTTCTCTGTATCACACTGGCGATGTGTTCAATTTGCTGTTTTTGTGTTTTCTCTCTCTCTCTAGGTAGGAGCCCTCAGCAGCAGAGGCAGGAGTGGTGAACAGTTTAATAGTGGCGCTGCAATAACAATAAAATGTCATCAATCTGTGGGCGCCTCCTGCCTCTGTCACACCAAGTTTGTACAGAGTAATGACATTAGGCCCGGAGTAGCTGGCACACTGCTCTCTTAAAGGCACCGCACCTCCCAAACAAACAAACAAACAAACATTACACACACACGCACACAGAGAGAGAAATGCTCAGTAACTGTGTGTTTTAATGTTTTAATGTGCTCCGAGTGCAATTCAAATGTTACAGATGTCGGATTCCTTGATGCAAAATGTGTTGTTTTGGATTAAAATCAGTCCAAGGAAATTTAAAAGAAATGCACGATTCATTTTAAAACCACAGCAACAGCTGCTGATGTAAAACCAGCATGCTCCTGCTGCAGCCGCTGCACCTCCACCAGCTTCTCTATAACAGATAAGTAATGTAATCATAGCTAACCATAAACCAGTAAACTATAAGTACTATGATAGCAGTTTATGTGGCTAACGTTGTTGCCAGCTCTCTCTCTCTCTCACACACACACACACACACTTACTGAGCAACATTTCTTTGTATAATTTACCATTTTTGACCATTTAACTTGCACTTGCATGTCTGAAAATGTGCATTTAGACTGAACACGAAAGCAAACAGAAGCTATTTCTTAAACAAAAACAAATCCGTAGTCATTCTGAAGCTGTGGCACATAATTTAATAAATGCACAGAGACAAAAAGAAAAAGGAATAACACAACAAACTGGATATTTCCTGGTGCTGGACACTGAGCGGTAACCTGAACACACACGCACGAGCTAGCTTACAGCTATCGTCTGCACAGTGGGTTTAGCTGTGCAGCAGGTTCTCCTGTGAGGATGCAGGCAGGTGGAGTTTAAAACAGAGGATCTAACCAACTGTTTTACTCATTTACTGCTAAATAAACTAAACTCAAGCTAATATACAGACGGCAAGAAATGCAAAACACCAAACAATGTCTAATCGTTACTTATAGTAATCATTTGCTCCTGTGTGTCTGCCTTCAGGCACTTATATATTATATATTATTATAATCTATACGACGTCAACAACAACATAAACCTACATGTAATCATGCAGCAATTACAATTCCCAAACCATCTGTAATAACTGATTATAATAAAATGAAGTTATCTTATAGGTATGTGAGAACTGAGCGGTTTATCCGAGGTTTAAGCTTCGAGTGAGCATCAGCAAGTCGTACAGCATTTTGCAACTGTGCACGTCTTCGTCACACATCCAAACATCAGCCTCAGACAGAAGGTGATCAATATTGCATATTGGTGATCCAATCAGCTGATCGGACCATTTTTAAACAAAAGACAAGCATAATCACCAAAACTACAATTACAAGTTATTCACTATAAATATTAAAAACAAAAAAACATAATAACCACACTCAAAATACCCACCCCTCCCCCGCCGTGATGTCATACTTGGTTTAGTCTGATTGGCCGATTCTAGCACTTTATTTAAACTTAACTTTAACTGTGCAGTAAAAACTACACGTGTGCCAACAAATATGATGTAAATAGGGGCGTGTCCACCTGTGCAGTGGCTGATATCTGATTGGCCACCCTAAGCAACAAGCCGGTATCCTGAATTCTGATTTGCTATCTGCCCAGAGAGAGGCGGGACCTTAGCCTAAACCAACTGCTTGTGCATTGTTTTCTTATACATGTAGGTGTAATTTCTGTTATGTGTGCAAAGTTAACTGTTAAAGGTACCATTAACCCCCCAAAAAACTAATTTACAGACATTTACATCAGATGCTGCAGAGACAAACCGTTCCTCTCCCTTCCCATCAGAGCTCATCTTCCCTATTTGTTCTTATGCTCCTGATTTTTGTGCATGAGGCTGTTTAAAACTTCAATAACTGTAAATAATCGGATAAATACAACAGTTCAAACAGTGAAGTAACTGATAACACACACCAGCTATTGGCGTTATCAGTATCAGTGGCTAAAAAAACCCAACTCTGGTCAAAGCAGAAAACATCATATCACTACATCTTAATTTGAACATGTTTGTTTACTTGCGTGTGTGTGTTTTGTGTGGATATGTATAGGTGTGTGTGTGTGTGTGTGTGTGTGCATGCTTTTGCATTGGTTTTGTTTGTGTTTGTGTGCGCCAACGTGTTCTCATTGGGGTGTGTTGACTAGCATCCATCTGCATGCCCGCTGGTGACACATCAGCCAAGAGCCTCCATCAGTGACACACACACTTGGGGGATGGGGGATGGGGGACGGGGGTGGGCAGAGTGTGAGGGAGAGACAAGTGTGTGTGTGTGTGTGTGTGTGTACTAGTGTAAGAGGGAGGCAGAATGAGAGAGAGAGGGGAGGGTCTGGCCAGGCGGCATTAACACTGCGTTGCCTGAGGCCAAGCCGTGCCACTGATCCTGTTTCTAATTCACCCCTGCTGGCAGTGCTAATGCCAGCCACTACCAGTTCCCACACAATCTGCTCAGCGGACTGCCCGGCCCTACACCCACATATACGATAATCTGGGCTGGACCATGCATAATGATTAGCATCCTGCTCAGACCGTATATCTCCTCACACTGAATCCAACAATATACATATAAGAAAACAAGTGCAACTGAAATTCATTTGATTTTAAACGTAATGTTCTTATCTTCCTCCTGTTTATTTGATTTGATAAAAACATTTTAACTGCGTGGATCATTCTGAAAAGATGCGTTCGCAGATGCGTTCAGGGACGAGCGCGGAGCCACAATTACATGCTTTTTCTTTCTAATTAAATCCTTAAAATAAAATTGAATCGAAAACATTTTACCTAATCGATTCTCGTTTGGCGACACGTGTTGTTTGACTGTGCTTGCTGGTTATTTGTGCCGTGCTTGTATCATGTCCTATTTTTTTTTAATGTGCTTTCACCTTGTCTTAATTTGTTCCTATTACCCTTTGTCTGAGCCATCATCCACCTGCCTGTTAGCCGCTATTCGTGTATTTCTTAATTTCCCTGCCTCCCCTGCTGCTTCTCGCCGGCGCTCCCTCAGTTTGTTGAGGCTGAACTAACTGCGTATTTCCTTTTTGTTAATAAAAAAAGAACTAAAGGGCATGACAAAAACATGTAACCATGAGGAGAACTAAATGTTAGAAGGCCAAGGACATGTGCTTCCCAAACTGTATCCTAACTCAGAGTTTACGTCCTTCTAGAGATGGTTGACATCATCAAAATGCTCGCCCTTCACCAATCAGCTGCTTCAAGCACACCACAAGCTGAAAGAGAAGGTAAAGCTAAAAGAAAAACATGTAATAACACATCAAAGAAGCGTGCAATGATCACTTGTGGATGTTCCCATCATTGTGCGGCTAAAATGCTAGCATGGTAGCATCCCTGACATCGGAGAAGGCTTGCAATGACAGGAATGGGTCCACAGGCATTGTTGCAGCCAGAAATGGTCGTGGAAACACTTCCTTGATACCACAGAGACAGTCAATGTTAGTTGACGCAGCTTCTGGGTGCTGAAAAGGCCAAGCTGCTGAATCCTGGACTTTGGTAAGGGCAATCCAGGTTTCACAGAGGTCCTCTGCCGTCACGGTCTGCAGGGGTCATGTGATTGTGACCAATGACACATGCAGCCAAGTGGGAATTGCACATGCTGATGTCAACAAAGTCAGCGCTACCCCTTCTTTGTGTCCTCATCATCACCATCCGGGCCGCATCCTCAACAGAGGACACTTCAGCAGTTTTCCTGCACCTGCACGAGGCCACAAGTAAAACCCACACCCAGGGACCAACCTGTACGACATGTGATCAGCGTCTGGGTCAGGAAGACACCTGGCCAAAGCAGTGGCAACAGGTTGTGGCCTGTTGAAACCACAGGCCAGACTGGGGCCCGCCGTTGCTTTGGATGGGGCCAGTTAAATTAACTTTGGATCAAAGTTCCCATTTTACCAAAGAAGTGGTTCAGAGGCCAAGTCTGACAGATCAGCAGGAACAAACAGAGTGAAAACTGAAATTACTCACAGATCTGAAGTTAAAATAGCTTCTTTTGATACAGTTGCATTGCTGGCAGGTAAATATCTTATTGCTTTGTATCACATTTATATTTAATCCATCAAATCTTTGCAAGTTTTATCATTTGATGTAATAAATTGCTCTTATTTTCTTCTGATTTGCGTCTAATGAGGAGCTTTATGATCTTTCCAGTGTGGGCTGGCTGTTATTTGATATTTACCTAGAAGCAACTTGGTGGTTTTGTAAATCATATAATGTTTCATATTGAGTGTTGCACGGTGCTGTTGGGTTATCAGCTTTGCTCCCGTGTTCACATTGTTTCCCCATCCCAGTGTTTCTGTTTGTCCTCGGTGTGTGTGTGCTGGGCGTGGACTCGGGGGTTCCCTCTCCAACCGATCAACCTGAGCACCTGCAGCTGATCAACTAATCAACTCTACAAGCCACTGCTGTTTAAAACCCCGGCTCATTCATCCAGGCTCCAGCAGACCGTTCGGTCACCAGTGTGGTGTAGACGCAGCGGCCAAGCTCTCGCTGGTTTCTCGTTCTTTCCTGAACTCAGCTCGTTGTCTGCTCTGCGCTCCCTCTACCACATCCAGCTCCAGAGTACCCTGTTAGCTATTTGACCATAAAATACCTTTGCATTGTTTATTATCTCCTGGTCTGTGTCTGCATTTGCTATGTTGCCATTATAACAAGTTCAGTGACAGTGACCTCTTCAAGCAGTTAGCCTGGTTTCAAAGCAGCAGCCAGCTGAATTATAACTGAAATGCACCAAGTACTTGTATATTTATCTTTGTTAAAGCAGGTTTAGTTTAATAATTTATGGACAAGTGGTGAATGTTTGATATAATTAAACTGGACGTTGTTGCTGTGTGTGCCGATCTGGATGTGGATGCATTGGTCGGAGAGTGCAGTCTGCACCTGTTAAGGTGCTGTTGACTCTTGAAGCATGTGCCATTTTAAAATTTCACATTTTCAATTTGTGTTTAAGATGACGAGGCAAAGACAGAAGATGTGGAAGTTTGTTTCTGCCAGTAAAAGAAAAAAAAATGCACACATTAAATCAAAATTACGAAATAAAAAGCCAAAATTATGAGATAAGTCAAAATTCTGAGATAAAAAGTCAAAATTCTGAGATAAAAAGTCAAAATTATGACCTAAAACTCAATTAGGAGATCAAAAGTCACAATTCAGACTTTTTATCTCGTAATTATGAGATACTTTCAAACAACAGTAAGCGTTGCAGGCTGAGGTGTTTATTCTGATGCAGAAATGGATTGTGGGTACACACTTGGGACTGTAAACGCACCCTTGAAAGGATTTTAAGTTTAAGAGGCAGCTCTGGCCTGGAAAGAATAAAACCCATGTGGCTGAGGCAGCAACCTTCACTGAACAACAACTGGAAACATGTGTTCAGTGTCATGGTTACAGATGGATGCACCAGAAATGCTGGTTACACGGAGGTGTCACTGACTGAGAAACAGTTTGAAGTTTGCCACAGTTACTGGACGGAGACAATGCTGATCTAAGGTCAGGAAACAGACTTTGAAGGTGTGCCTGGCACGTTGATGGCTACGACAAGCTTAAAGCATTTGGGACTGCAAATAATTTAGACTTAAATCTCATAATTTCGACTTTTTATCTCATAATTTCGACTTTTTTCTTTTACTTGTGGAAACGGGCTTCCTTAAGAAGACGCCCAGGTTGCACAGAAAGTGAAAATAAAATAAAAATGGACAGAGATCAAATCAAATCATGTGTCTAAAATCAAAACATCAATCACGAGGCCTTCGTTACATCATAAAGCTCATTTGGACCTTGAAACTTCATTATTTATTTATATATTTATATATAATTATTTATATCGTGCTCCACAGGTAAAGAGCTGCTGCAGTCGTGGGTCACATTTGCTAAACGTGATCAGGTGGAGTTAAGACAGGAAGTAGACCCTGCATATCACATGCAAACCGCCAAATCTCTTATTTAACTGACTTAAAATCTGCACTTAGCAAAAACCTCAGAGGCTGTGATGTGATGAAAGCCTCGCAGGTTCAAACAGGAAGACGTCCCTGAGCTCGGGGAACTGCTTCGCCAATATGACGGTGTCCTCGAGTTTCATCTTGATTCAATCAAGGAGGGAAAAAAATCAGGTGTCTCTTCTTTCCAACAGAACAGTGATTCAATAAAAGTTTGGGCTGTTTGCGTGAAAGGGTTCAGACAGGAAGTAGCTGGCTTGGCGAGCTTTGGTGAAGGACACGACCATGCACCACAGGGGAGGATGGGTGTGCAGAGGAAGAACCACCTGAAACCAGAAGGGGGGTTATGGCTGCAGCCAACAGGTGCAGCCCTGCAGTCCCGAACCTGGAGGCCAAATGAAAAAGCGCCGTGCGACCCTTTTAAGGCACGTTTTAATGAATCTAGTTTGACTGTTTGAGTGGCTACCAGCTGATCAATACTGCATATGCTGTTGTGAAAAGGCACGGTGGAGCCCAGGGTGAAAAATAATAAATGTCTCTGTTTTCTGTTTGGACACACAAACTTAATATAAAATGCAAATATGTGGAGAGCACGACAGTACAGTGGCTGCAGCACTCTGACCATTCTGTCAGACGTCAACATCGGATGACGTCAGATGATGAAACTGGTGCGGCAGACGAAAGCGAGTCTCACAACAGACACAAGGCCTCAGATGAAGCGACGCAGCCTGTTAGAGAACAGGAAACCCTCCTTTTCCTTTGCTGCGATGGTTTAACACCAGCTACTCTGAGCGTCATCTTCAAACCTGATAGGATCAAAATTACTTCCTGTGTGTGCTTTAATGTCCGCTTCAATAATAGGACCAATAAACACCGACATGACACACGAGAGCGCCGTGACTCCTTCAATAAATATCTGAATGAAACCCTGAGGAGGGTTAAAGTTGGTCAGCTGTGGCTGAAACACAGAAAGCCAGCACTTTAACAGACGGGTGAAAGCGGCGGTGCTGCACATGAACGCAGACACAGCTCTCTAACGCTACACCGTCCCGTCAGTCCACGCCGAACTTGCATGTGTGCATGCAGTAGTTGGTAAACGGCCCCTTTCACGAGGCTCATACTCACAGGTTTGCTCAGTGTTGGCTGGATGAGCCTGCTTATGCTAATTTTCCGTGCACGGCATGCACAAAGATAGGTCCCCGTGTTCACAGAACTACAATTATAACCGATAATCAGTGTGTCCTCTACTCAGTTGCCTGCGTTTTGCAGGGGTGTTGTAATTAGTAATTGCGAGCGACACTTTCAGGGGAATCAAAGTTATATATTTAAGAGAGATGAAGAGTCGAAGTGAAGTTCCTGAGGCGCTGTTAAAGAAATAACATAATCCTTTATTTAATCAGGCGTAGACCTTTTACACATGAAAAATACACTCAGATTGAGCCTTCAAGGAGCGAAGGCGGGCGATTTAATGACAAGAGAAATATTGAAATAGAAAGGTGACACTGAGTATCTCGAGATAATGTCGTTCTTCGAATCCGTTTCGATAAGAATTCAAATGTTGCTCCCCTCATATTTTCTTGTCTTTGTTCCTGGCCACATAATTAATTTACTGAAGGATCAGAGCCGAATACGAACGAGTGGCTGTGATCTTAAACAAGCATGTTTTTAACAAAAGCGCCGCTCAAAACTCAAAAGTCAATGATTTCTTTACTGCGAGCAGCCAGGCCACAAGAGAGTGCCATACAAAGTCACTGTTTGTGTGTAGGGGAGGGAGTGGGAGGGAGGGGAAGCGGGGGAGCGGGGGAGGGAGGGGGAGCGGGGGGTTATGTTGGTTGCCTTGGAAACACTTCAGTCCAGATAATTATTACTGTAACTGTCTCTGCACACCCCACCTATAATAGAAATGGATCATAAATTATAATCACTGAGTGGCAGCCTTCTGTTAGGGCGGCCTGCTCGCTGCTGCCACCCACTGGGCAGTGGGGGGGCTGCAGGACGTGAAGCCGAGAGGAGCTGCTGTTAACTCGTGTTGTGCAGCTTCACGCCTGTATCTCATTTCACTGCCCCTGTCTGAACCGACACTGAAAAATAAATATAAATAAAACCCTACGTCTGCTTTTCTCCCTCCATCTCTATTTCAGTAAATCATTTTCACTGTGAATGTCAAACCCAGATGACAATAACAATCATTTAAAAACATTAATGGCAGAATGGAAATATGGCATCATGCTGAATCTGTTTAAATATTTACAAAGGCCTATTCCCATGGCCCATTCCTAAGTAATCAAAAAACAATTAAATATTCTCCCCGGTTTGAAAGTCGCTTTTTTGTTTGTTTGTTTTTAAAAGAAAATAATTCAGTGCCTTTATAAAGAAGAAGTCTGGGGTTGAGGAGAAATTGCAAAGTGAGCGCCCTACTTTCTGTCTCTCTCCCCCTTTTGTGAGAACTGGGAAGGAACAACCAAAAAATGGAAAACAAGGGGGGGAAATTAATAAACAAACAAAAAAAAATAGATTAAAGTAGCATTAAGAATATAAACCAGCAGCCAAAGGAAATGAGATAATGGCCTGGTTGTGTATTTATCATGTCCTTGTGTTTAGCAGTCAGATTGGGAAAATGTCTGACCTTCAGCTCGATGGCTGTAGCGCGCAGGTTTGCTCCCTTTCGCCGTCATCTGAAACTCTTCACCGCGACAGGAATCTGCTTTTACATCAGCGGCTAAACAGCTGATTTAAAATCAGCTTCTCCCTGTGAAGTGTCTCCTGATAGGAGACAGGTCTGCGACTGGGGTCTTCGCCACGCCGCCAATTACTGGCTGAGACGCAAACCGCCTTAAATCAGCTTCCATTTATAAACATAACTTCAACCTCAGCGGTCAGATTACTGTAAAGCAGCAGGTTTAAAAGCCAAACCTCAACAGAAATTCGGGTTTCATATCTGGTGTCAACTCTGCTCACGTCTTCTGTTTTAAAATGAGATGCCACAGCATTTTACTTCCTGCAGCCGCACATGGATGAGCAGCAAAGTTTCAGGCTGTTCGAATGACCTCAGCACTCTGATTGTAACTCTGCAGAAAGCTTGGCAATAAAACCTTTTAATCATCAATTGTTGTTTCTGCTGAAATCCCAGTCCATTTCTTTTCAAAGGACAGACGGTGTCACACACACACAGAGTGAGAAAGAGACAAACACACACACACACACAGGCACAATCGTACACACCGAATCCCTTTCAAAATAAAGAAAAAGGAAACATCTTCTATCCAGTTAGCGAACAACTTTAAATTACACCATCTCACAACTTCATTTCAAAGGTGGGAGACGTGTCTGTTTCAGGAGGGAGGACCTTTGAAAAGTTGATGGCACCTCGTGTTAGCAGTTTACGGCCAGGGGTTTCGCTCACTGCACAACGCAAATCACAGGTGGGTTTCCTCATTAGACGCTATTGACAGGCCACATAAAACAGAGTCTGTCGCTCCTCCAAAAGGCTCCGCAGCCACCATCTAGCGGGCCCTTTTGGTGCCCCCCCCCCCGCCATCACCCACCCACCCCTGCCTCTCCTCCTCATCCTCTCGTCTCTCTTCTTTTCTCGGGCATGCATATTTCAGATCAGGGATGGATGTCAGGCGGTGCGTGGGAATTATTAATCTCAGGTTCTGTACTTGTGGTGAGCTGTTTAAGGATTCATACTAACAAAGGGCAGCGGAGTCACGCAACAGGGCTGACAAGGCCTGTCTTTCTATCTCCATACATCCACCTGTCTACTGCAGTTGTGTCCACACACACACACTCACACACACACACTTTTATTTTTTGTCTGTTTCTCTCTCACTCCTTGCCTCCGTCTCTCGCTCCTGCTGACCTTTGGAGCCGCTTAGGTTCACAAAACACCTCCAAACAGCTCCTCTCTAATGGCCTTCTACTCAAACAATCGGTAGAACGACCTGACGAAGATGATTGATCTCTGACAAGCGGCTCGATGCATTCCTATGAGTCATTAGATCAGCCTGGATGGAGAGAGAGAGAGAGACGGAGAGATAGAAGGAGAGAGAGACCTATCGGAGAATTGGTACAGCTGTGTGTACAACCAGACTAGGCATTTATCTAATGTCAAGACGTGCAGACAACCTTTAGTCTGAGTTTGATGTTGGAGGAGCCTTGGAATGACAATCCACACTGGCATGCACAAGCTTACACGCACACACACACACAGTCATTTCCCACAGAATTAAAGGCGCTCATATACTGTACGTGCACAAATGAAATGAGGGGAGAGGCGTACGTGCACACAGGAGCAGTCAGCGCTAAAACAGTATCAGTGAAGCAGCTCAGCGCTGCGGAAAACAGAAATGTCTTCTTTAAAGATCCTCTTGTTGTGTTGTCGCACTGGGAGATAAGGACGGATTAGGCTGAGAGACGCTCTGAGCTGAGACACGCAAACATGCTGTTGAACATGGAAGGGAAGCACCAGAAACTCTCTCCTCAACCCATCAACACACACACATATATATACACACACACACAGTGCTGCACAGTACAGATGCTCACTTTAGATGGGTGAGCACCAAAAGGTTTGTGACGGGAAGACTGAGATTAAGTCCACGCATGTAAACTAAAGGATTGTGTGTTTGGAGTTTTATCTGGAGGCTTCATCTGCCTGCAAACAATCTGCTAAAGAGCCCGTAACAGACAGCGAGGAGCTCGGCGGGCCTCAGGTGCAAAGTCTGGCCCTGTGCAAAGCTTCATTTAGGTCCCGTCAGATGTTTCTAACAGCTTCAAAGAATTATAAAACGCATCAAATGTTATGCTTTGTTATTATTTTCTGGTGTAAAAGTGAGAGGGATCCCCAGTTTTTAGTTATTTTTCATATTCTGAGCACAGCATGCAGAGTGACGCTGCAGGAAGTCAGTCAGTTAACAGAGCCTACTGTTTAATTCTGAACAATATAATACAATAAATGTTTGGTTTGACCAGTGTTTGATCCTTTATGTCTGAGTTCGGGTCCAGATGCTCGACAGTGACGCGTGCAGTGAAAGTGTGCAGGGCAGGAAGTCACACTGCTTCGGTGCCGGTACCCTAAATTATCCACGAAAGCAGATTCGATAAAACTTGGATAAAAAAGGTCAATAGTGGACAGACGGTAAAGGTCAATAGACCTTAACAGAATTTACTTTAAGCAACAGCTGCACAGCCCTCTTCTTCACCTGCATCTGTCTTGGAGGATGTGTAGCTCTGACAGTGATTGTAGTTGCAGGAGAGCTGAACGGTGTTTACAGTGATGCAACATGTGAGCTGTAGCCCCTCACACAAGCCGAACCAAAACACTGTTTACACACAGTTTAATAATTAGTTAGTTTATAACTTAAATTAAAACTGGTTAAATGTTTCTGAGTTAACTGGTTCATTCATGTTTTAATCTGTCAACCGGGCCATCGCTGAATCTGACACTTTATTTTGTCTGTGCTACGTGGTCGAAATGCATACAACATATTAATAAATGTTAGTTTCCTGATTTAATTTGTGTGAAATTCTGTCATAATTTGACCAAAAAAAGCACTTGGTGAAGTCACAATGATCTTTTGTCAACAAAGATCCTGAGATATCTCACGCACAAGGCCAAAAACTTGTTTTGTGAGGTCACAGCAAACTTGACCTTTAACCTTCAACCTCCAACATCGATTTAGCTCATCCAGTCCAAGAGCCAAATTTGAAATGGTGTGCAATCAAGGTTTTATTGTCTTTATTATCAGAATTAACTTTAATATCTTTTTATGTAAAATTAAAATGGACTGACGGCGTCACCTAAAAACAGGAAGTTTGCACCCTGCTCTTTGCTAATGATAACTAGCATCACAGCTTCACAACTCTGTACTGCGGAGGCGTCAGTGCATCAAACACAGGCTGAGCTGTGCAAAAACACAGCAAAGTAAAGCAAAGATGAGATTTTGATCTGCTTCACTGTAGAAAATACAGATTCATTAAAATATGCCTCATTTGGCCGAAGTATGCATCCTCAGGGAGATCCACGCATTGAACATTTTGCAGAATGGTCCAGTATTGATGTTTCCGTCTGGCATTAAGGGCTGGACCTCAGACAACAGTTTAATAAGAAGAAAAAAAGGTATAAATTAATGCTTCTCAGATGCTTGAATGTCATATTTTATTCTTTAATGTGAACCAGCGCTTCACCTTTAAAACTAAATTTACAAAGCTGAGTAACTGTAGAACAGCAGACAACACAGGAGGCTGAGTCGGAGCCGAGCGTGAGCCTCGACTGTATTAATATCAGACGCCGCTCGGTTCACATCTTTATGTGGTTCTGCCCCTGACGTCATTAGACAGACAGGACTTTTCACAAAACAGCCGCACAATGAAAAGCGTTTCTACTGAGAACCATGTGTGAGACGCTGAGGAACGTACACGTGGACGTGTCGAGTGTGTACACACACACACACACACACACACACACACTTGCCGAGCCGTGAAAAGGGTCATCAAAGGCTGTTTCCATTAGCGATCTGTAAAAGTTGATCTGAGGGGACAGGTTGTAATGTGGCTCTTGGTTCTGATCCAGGAACTGTCCCCCATCCTCCCCACAGATGACTATCATCAGGACTTGCACACTGTGTTTTCAAATCAGATGCAGCGCCGGTGACATGAGACAACGAGGGACGGCTGAACGCACCGAGAACGCATCGAAAATCTGAAATATGCCTGATCCTGGCCGGGCGAGTGATTAGTGCTGGGGATAATGACATGATGATATGCGTGTGTCTGCGTGTGCATATCATGACCAGTGGAAAACTGACATGCTGCCTGTTTGATGCCCTTTTCTTAACTCCAGCCACTTGAGCGATGCATCCGTTACCCCTCGCTTACAATTCCCCGGCCATCGCTGCCGCCACCGCTGCAGCCCCCCAACGTTGCAGTACACCACCGCACAACTGCAACGTCAGCTCCATCTTCAAAGACAACAGTGTTTCATTTCTTGACTCCTCGCACTTGTAGATACACCAGAACAAACATACACGCACACACTCAGCTGCCATCGAAACAAAGCAAAGCAGCTTCGGGTCAGAGGTCAGCCAGTCGTGTTGGCAATCGTTTCCTGACGGCTCACACTTTCAACTTGGTCTGAGATACGTGGCCCGTCCGAATAAACGCTCGTCCCAGGCAACTTCCTGCTATTGTCGCCGTCATCAGGCCCCATAATCCTCAGCACATGTGGTGGAAAAACATATTAACGAAAACAGCTGGGACGGGGATGAATGAGCAGGGAGTAAGACGCTCGATTGAGATAAACACAGAGAAGGAGACAGACAGAGAGACAGACAGACAGACAGACAGATAGATAGATAGAGCACAGAAGGGATGTTTCAAGGAGAGGAGGCTTCGAAGAGCAGAAGGAGAGGGTAACCGACAGAGGGGAAAGAAGGATAAATGAGGGTGAATAGAACGAGTGAATAATGGAGGGAGGGGGAGAAAAATTAGGTGGAAAAAATAGAGGGGGGAGGCCAGATTGAGGGGAGGAGTGGGGGGGAGGGCAAATGTGGCTGAAAGGGCAGAGAGACAGACGTAACAGACGAGGGCGAATTTACGCGTTGTGGTGGCAGAGTTAACGTTATGTATGGATGTGTTGCAGCAGCAGCCTGGTGAGGTCATCGCTACCTGCACGGCGGCTAGCTAACACGCTAGCAAGCAGCGAATAAGCTCGGCACAGCAGTTGCGTGCATTCCCTGCTTTTTATCTATTTGAAAAGCTCTTTGCAGCGACGCAGTGCAAATGTTGCTGGATGCTCACATGGGGTACCAGGCGGCAGAGATCCTGACACACACCGCGCCTGATTGGTGGATTTGCTCGTCCAGCTGCATCTCGTGTAAAACTGACCAATGGACGTTCAGGACATCACAAAGGACCAACCCATCTCTGCAGCTTTAAAAGAGGCTGTGCGCTCTGTGAGAGTTATTCTACTTTATTAATTTTAGACAATTTACAACCATTTTATTCATATATTTTGTGCAACTAATACTTTATTAGATTGATTTCAAGCAGAAAAAACAACTGACTGGACATGAGTAAAGCTAATTTATACAATAAATTTGATTTTTTGTTCAGCTTTAGGGCCAAATTATCCCTTTAGACGTTGCTCTAAGACAACTCTGTGCCATGTGATCCATACACCTGAGACGTTTCTACAGATTGTGACATAAAAAACACGGCTGTACCTTTAAAAAGTCAAATTTAACATAAAAATATAAAAATTGAGAAGAGCCTCCGAGGGTTAAGAGGTGAAAAGGGGGCGACCCTCAGCTCCCGTGGTCTTCAACAGTCCCCCATCACCACCACCACCTCCGCACACTCACACACACATACACTCCATCCACCACAACCACAATCCAGTCCAGTGCCAAGGCAGCACAGATGCAAACTCCCCCCTGACCGGGCGGCTGCCAAGGCGCCGCTTCCGAAGCCTCTCCACCAGCTGGAGACTCTCTGATGAGGCCAACACATCCATTTCCCTGGTAACCGACGAGCCCAGTCACACACACACATACGCATACACGCACTTGCATATAAACATGTATATGCACCCGTGTGAATATGTATACGCCACACACGCGTGGTGTCCCGTCGATGCCCTCCCCTCTCTGGGCAAAATCCTCCTACACCCCCTCCAAACCACCCCCCCACCCCCTCCTCCTTGCCCTGTTTGCTGCCAGGCCTATTATCACACAGGATGCATTGCAGGGCCACAACACAACAGCTAGACACATTTACACCCAGTTACCAGACATATGCAGAGAACAGCCCACTGTTCTGATTAACCGGACCCAAGATGTCACCTTCGCTTTGGCACGAGAGCGCTCAGATGCACCTTAATATAAACTTGAGACGTATACATTACACGAGAGATATGAATAAAAATATCTAGCCTACAGATCGAGATGTTGGTGTGTTTACTGAATGAGGCGTTTGAATGTGATTTCATCACGTTACGGTATGAATCAGCATGTGGGTGTGTAGTTTTTGTTGTTGTTGCAGAAAATACCTACATTTAAGCTGAACTCCATCTTTCTCTCGTACATTCACAGCTACGTCTGCCACAGGCTGCTTTTAGTCATTCCAACAAGAACACAGGCTGAAAATGTAATCACAACCAGTCTGACACCATAGCCTCAACAGCGTCCAATGACTTTTGTCAATTTCTTTGACTCTTCTTGTTTCATGTGCATTTGGCTTAAAGGACAGGCTATAATATCAAATTAGCAATAAACTAACAAACAGGTTCAGCTGCAGGAGTCTTGTTGCACTTGGAACGAACGTCTTTTCCACCAGTCACAAGACTTTTAACATACAAAAACAAACTATGCTGCAAACACTCATTGGGATCTTAAGATAATGAGGCTGAGGGATTGGATCTTGTCATTGCTGTAATGGGATGAATGGAAAGTGTTACCTGTAACAGCGTGTTCGGCAAACGTTACTAGATGATGGATGGTGCAGGGTGTTCAATTAATCGCATTTATCAATTTAAAAAATGGAAATAATTGAAAAATGTACAGGTTCAGACTGAAAAGTCTCAGGATGTTGCAGTGAAGTTTTCATTAAAGCCAAAACAATAAAGGGTTTTTACCTGTTACTGACACATTAGAATTAAAATTAACCTTTATTTTGTGGATCGTGCACCAATATGAGACTGTGCTAATGAGACTGTGCTAAGGTTTGCAAATAATATATTTCAGTCGAATATTATATATAGCTTTGAAGTGACATCAATATTTTACCAAATGATATTTTTCTGCATTATATACTGTTAAAAAAACAACAAACTAAACCTTATCTCACCATTTCCAACATTTAAATATAATAAAATCTCTAAAGTTGAGTTTATTCATTATATCTTTTTAAATTGTTGGCAAATAAGCGTGAAGCTATACACGTTTCTTTCTTGACTTTTAATTGAAACATGATATAACAACTCAGCTGTGTGCCTTTTATTCATGTTAACACATTAAATTTAGAGTTTTAGAAATACTTCTGGTGTCTGGTGTGACACCTCCACGCCGGAGCGCTGGCTGTGATGCGTTTAATGTCTACCAGCAACGATTGGTTCACCAGAGCAACCAAAGCTACAGAGCAGACAACAGGAACCAGGAGCATGGGGAGAATACGGAGGCTTTAGCATATCCACAGCTTTTGTGTAATTGCTCTCACTCCCAGATGTGGAGACAGAAATCAGAATAGACAGACAAATAAAGCTGCAGAGGTTCGGTAACAAACTAATGAACATGAAAATGTTCCGTCAAAATAAAAAAAATTTGTGCAAGAATTTGATAAAATTATCTTAAAACCTGTTGTTTTAGAGAAAAGGATTCAATTATAGTTTACTGCCTGCAAGCTTCACACAGACGCATTAGCTTTACTTTGACTTATTACACCTGTTTACCATATTACACAGGTTTAATATATGATTTCTTCAAAGCGTCAAGGTCAGACAAACAGCACCTGTTTGTGTCAGGGCTGACAACGAATGGCACGGCACAGCACGGAATGAGACGCGAGGAGTGGGAAGGAGAGCAGGAACGTGGCTGCTGGAAGGGGATCAGTGGCTGAGCTCTAACCTTGGGGCTCTTTATGTTGGGAAAGGAGAGGGCCCTTAGCCTCCTCTGCTGCGTTTACACACAAAGAGCCAAAGGGGGGTCTGAGCCTTCCACCGCCGACTCCCACCCGTCTCCCCCCTCCTTCCCTCACCCTCCTCACATACACTCGCAGACCCAGAGACAAGGAAGGTTCAGCGATGTTCATGTCTACAGAGCAAAGCCTTTTGATGTCCCTCTCCTTTTTGAGGGGACCGCAGAAAGCCTGGAGGACTTTTGGATGTGGTGCCAAGAACAACAAGCGAGGAGGCAGCTGTGTGCAAGAGGAGGCGGATCGGCCCAGGAATCAAAGATGGCTGGCGAAGAAAGGAAAACAGCCTATCAAAGGAGGGGGGTCCCACGTAATTGGAGTTAGTCAGTGTCTTTAAATAAATTGACTTGGGCGGAGGCCACCGGCTGAACGTACACACAGGCCAGGCGTTTGCCATGAGCACAAGTGTTTATCAAAAACTTTTGCTTAATTAATGAAATTAATTAACTTTACAGCTGGACTTTAGCCCGTTAAAGGACTGGTTCACCACTCTACAGTTACCCAGTCAGTAAAGCTGCTTTACGTTGATAATAAATCAGTTTAATTCGAATAATGTGAAAGGTGTCGCTCATGTTAGCGACTCCACACAGATTTGTCACCCACTTCTTCACTTTCAGGGAGTTTTTAAGCGAATTGTTTCTTTGGTTCACACTCTAACACCCGGCAAATGCCAGACAGACACAGTTAGCGACTACATGGTGAACACAGCCACATATAAAAACAGTTAATAATCCCCAGATGGACACCAACACGACAACAAACGAATGACAATGCTCGTCCATATCTGCTGGCTTTGCACAGTAAAGCTGCAGCTGTTTATCTGTTAGCCGTAGCCGTTTTAATAAAGGTTTTATATCAACGCTGTCTTTAATGCTTGTTTGCAAAAGAAGCGTTTAGATTGGTTAAGTTTGAGATTAAAAGATTAGAAAAAACACTTCTGCTTTGAGAATTTGTCTGGATTTAACTTTAAATAAGGCAGGTTTGATATGAAAACAGGCCGTTGGTGACGTTACGGAGGTTGTATAAGTGTATTTTGAGTGTGTGCATGGTCAAGAAACTAAATATGGTTGATTTTATATGTAATTTAGAAAATACTTTTTTGTATCATGTGTAACTGAATATAAATCTGAGGATATCTTTTTAGTAGTTTAATGGTCTTTTGCTATGATTTACTCATAATTACAGTCTGATCAGTATAAAGGTGCAGATATTAGTAGGTAAAAGTCACAGATTACTGATATTTTGGCTGATCCAGTGAGTGTGTGAGGAAACACGTCACTGTATTAAAGCAGAGACTCAGCTTCAATGCTCTGCAGAGACTCTGGAGTCACAGCAACACATCACCACACACTGTCTCTGACTCACACAGCAGCAGACACACTGGTCACACAGCAGGAACATGAACACTGAGGCCGATCTGTCTTTGAATAACAGCCGCTAACACCAGTCGACAAGCCATTTGCACTCATTATATTTATTATTTCCTGCTCTTAATCAATAAATAAAATAAATATATTAAATTTACCTCACATAATTTATTTGATCATAATAATTATAACGTACTCCCAGTTAAATAAAAGGCTAACGCTTGCAGCTCAGTGTGTAAACCCAGCGCCTCCCCTCCCATCTTCATCCCGCTCCGCTCAGTTAAGTGATCATGAAGTGAACTTTATGCTACAAATACAGTTTTTCTATGTTCCTCACTCCATTACAGCTGGGGGGAAACAGCCTCTTAAGAGATATCCAGACGTTTCCCGAGGCTTTGTGCCCCTAGGGCCTCCCCTCTCTTCGCCCGTAGCAGGAAGAAATCAGCATCTCCTTTCCCTGCGGCTACTCCAACCATACACATGTACCGCTAATGCCTGGAAATCACATTTCCCCATCACTTTAAAAGCATCCTCTTTTTCCACCAGTTTAAGACAAGTGATAAGAGATAAAAAGGATAATGTAGGAGAAAGATGTTTAGTCAAGGCGTTTCTTAAAGGAAACGTCTTGGAGCAAGGAAATGCAATTGATACCCTGCTGAAAAAACATGTAGAATACTCAGAAGAGGGAGCGGATGGTGTTACGGTATATAAAATATGTTCAAAATATATATATATTTAAAATAAACAAAGCTGTTGCAGAAGAATAGGTTGCACTGACAGATCAGTCCTGCTAAGTAGTTATTCAGCTCTGGAAAGTCACAGAAAACCAACAAAAAGCAGAATTTATACAGGTTTCAGTGTAAATACACGTCGACATATGAATTCACAGAAGACACAAACAGGTGGACGTGCTTCTGGGTTAAGTTCTGGGCAGCCATCTTGTTTCTAAATGCTAGGACAGAGAGCCATAACTTCACTTTGAATGGTGCATGTAGGGGAACATCGGTCTAATCTGCATAAAAGGTTTGGTCAGTTTGCTTTAAAATAAGGTTTAAACACTGATCAGAGCCTGGTCACTACTGTGCAGACTTTGACTGCAAATGATAATGTTTTTTACAAATTAAATGCATTTTGATGTATTTTTGCACAGTAAGAGGAAGTGGAGACGCATCGGCCATCTTTAAGTCATTGCAGAGCAGCGTCGTCGGTTGCAGGCTGCAGTTCTGTTAAGTGCAGCTAAGTATCCGGTTGATGGGAGAGAACAAAGCTGCCGAACAGGTTAAACGCGGTGTCACAAAGACAGTTCTGTCGGTGCGTTGGAAAGGTGTTGAGAGGCTGAAGGTGTGGATGTGTGAAAGATGAATCTGAGTGTGCAACATCTGAGTCGGGGGAGGGAGGAGGGGGAAGTAGAGGTTAAAAAGGGGGGAAGGATGAAAGTAAGGAGAGGAGAGAAGGGGACAACACATCCACCCTGCAGCCGGGTGCTATGATCAGCTGTCGAGCGCTCACCGATCTGAGGTGTTGCCTGTTTTCCTCACCTTTCTTTGATGTTTACTCTCACCTCCCCGACTCTGACTGTTCCTCTCACGCCGCGCTCCTTCCTCCGAGATCAGCTTGCCGACGTCGCAAACAGAGCCGTTTGCGGCGGAGTAACGTTTGACTCATTTACAGGGAGCTTTTATTTGGGGGGGGCTGTTGATGATCGGAAAGTATTCCCGCAGACACTGAAAAGCGGCGTCGTTTGCGCGCTCGGTGTTTACGGCTTGTGCGTCTGGCACAACACGAATGCGATCAATGCTATTTTTTGCTCGGATGCAAAACACAGAAAGCTGTCACAATCCCCAACATGCTGTGGTGTTAAGACATTTGCTTTCAGCAGTTTCTCCGCTCGCTCGTCACATAAGTAACTCCTGACTGATTTACAAGTGAGGAGGAATTGGGCAACAAAAAAAAAAAAAAAAAAAAACCTGCTTTAGCACTTTTTGTGCTTACAAAGCCTGATGAAGAATGGAAACGGGGAGAGTATACAAAAGTGATAATGAGTCCCCTTTTCAGTGATGAGAAACTCATTTGAAACTGCCCAGATTTCTCCTACAAAGAGACACGACACCAAGGCTGCATGTTCGCGCCGTCTCCTCAGAATGTGCTTTCACAGCCTCGAAATCATCCCCACAGAGGAGCGGGAAGAGAGTGATTTTCTCCTCCGTCTCCCTCTCTTTCTCTCTCTCTCTGTGGGTAATTCTTGCTGCTGTGTGTCCGTCCACCAGCTGAATTGTCTTCAATCGCCTCCTGGATGCCTTCATGGAGGATCTCTCAGAATTACAAACACACATACGCACACACAGAGGCAAGAATACAGATGTATGATCTGTTGGTGCAGCAGTCAGCAGAGTGTCGGTGTCGGTCCGATGGATTTTTCATAAAGGAATCATATTTGAAATGAAATCTGTCAAGGGCTGCTTGTGGTAAACACTGTCATGTCAGGGAGACAGCTAAGCCCTACAAGGCTTTTCCGCCTAAAGGCTCCACTTAAAGCAAATTATCATTTACCTTTCGACGCGTGCCAGATCATTAGGCAGGGACATTAAAACCAGCCACCACAGCACCAGAGGGGGCCTGAGTGAACCGCTGCCCAGTACATAGCTGTATGGGAGTATGCGTGTGTGTGTGTGTGTGGTGGTGGGAGTACGTGAAAGGGTGTGTGGGCGCATGCAGAAGTGGCTGTGTGAGTATTTTCAAGAAAGTGTGTGTGCACGTGTGTGTGTGTGCGTGCTCGGTGACATCAAAAGGGGCCAGCAGCCCTGGGTTTCGCCATGTGCCCAGAATCATTTGACACAAGCAGATGCATCATTAAAACACTGCCACACTCGCTGGCCGGGCGAGAGACCAGGCAAGTCTCTCTCGTAGCCGTGCACATTAGCATTCAGATTTTTTTTTCTTTCTTTTTCAAAACGCTCCCAAATTCCACAAAGACACGAAAAATGCAGGAAGGTTCGACTCATCTGGGACGGACCCCCTTCTTCTTCTCCATTTTCATATTTTCCCAATGACTTTCCAGAGGAGCCGTGTGAGTTTCGACAAGCGTGTGTGATTTTGGAGGGGAGCGACGTGGCAGCGGGGAATCGGCTGGGCATGACGATCAGTGTGTGTGTGTGTGTGTGTGTGTGTGTCTGTGAGGCAGTGCCTGCCCTAGCCATGGCAACCCAGCCCTTCTCATTAAATCAGCCAGAGCAGCTCGTGTCTGGGGGTCGACGCTGGCCACATAATGCACACAGACACAAACACATGCAAACAAACACACACACACACGCTCGTGCACACAGGGAGACAGCGGGGCCGACACTGGGCCAACGGCGGGCCTGTGATGTGTGGCCAGAGGATAGATGTGGACAGACCTCACCTTCTTCTGCTCTGCTGCTGCTGCTGCTGCTGCTGGGGAACACACAACAGATGGCTGAAGCACAACCGCCTTTCTCCTCACGCCCCCTTTCTCACTTTCTTCTCTTTCTCTTCCCCCTCTGCTCTCAAATTCATCCTCATCCTCCCTCGTCCATCCATTCCTATACCCTCTCACCTTTTCATGTCTGTCCTGCACAACAAAAGGTGCAGCCGTGGGGGAGCAGACACACGTCGAGAGACACGAGAGCAACGCAAAGTCTCAATTTTACTTCGACAATATAACAATAAAAACTGACACATTAAAACTAATAATCATGATAATTCAGTGATAATCAAGCAGATGCTGCTACAAATACCATAGTTTCCTACCCTTTTACACTAGTAAACCAACAATTTTTGAAATTTCCCATCATCACGTGTCTTTAAAAAAAGCTTAAAGTTGTTCAAATTGACAGATTATCGGTGTGTGAGTGAAACAGAGCTTCTCTCTGTGACTGAGCAGCGACTCAGCAGCGATGTGACTCTGCAAAGGTCAGAAGCTGCTTTCTGAAACACATCACTGTATTACAGCAGAGACTCAGCTTCAATGCTCTGCAGAGACTCTGGAGTCACAGCAACACATCACCACACACTGTTTACCGCTTTATAAAACACTATGAGGAACATTTATAAAAGTCTTCAGTGGACTTTTCTGCAAGAAACACAGAATTTGTGATTTTAAAATGAAGGATTTGATGTTTAACGAGAACAAATCAGCACACCTCTCTGTTTTAAAGAAAAGAGACCTTCGACATGGTAGAGTCAACACTTTGCTGCTCCAGCCTCTGCAATTTCCAGAGAGGAAGAGGATGTTTGGTCTTGGTTCTCATGTCTGCTGTCTAAGGAACTATAAATACACACCTAGACACTTCCAGGTGAAAGGATGGGGCAATGCAAACACACAAACACAGCGAGCCAGGGAGAAGGAGTATGGGAGAGTGAGTGAGGCAGGGAGGGAGGGGTGAAGCAGCCAAATAAAAATCTATTGAGCTTAACAATGGTGTTATAAAAACGTACGGAGGTAGTGTTTAACAATGTGGTAGGAAGAGACGGGGGTAAATACCTCTGGGAACGATGGGGCTTGGCTCGGCTTCAAAGCGCTGGCGAGCACGCAGCATTGTCTTTAAATTCACACCATTGTCTCCTTTAAACACACACACACACACACACACACACACACACCTCTATACATCTAAAATGATGATGTAGAGGGATATTTTGGGGGGCTAAAACCCTTTTCTGTGGTTCAACTCTGCATTCTGAGTCGGAGATGCTGCTGTAAAGCGGGACGATAAGCTCCTGAAGAGCAGCAGCGTTGATGCCACGTGTGTGGGGTTTATGTTGGTGTTTAACGTCAAGGCAACGTCTCTAAATATTCACAGTTTGAGCTCTTTTTGAGATCGATAGCCGCCTCAGATATGAAGCTGAAGGTGGTAGGCAGTTTGGGAGTGAAACAGGAAACAGTAAGACTGAATCTGTCTCACTGACGCCTTTAAAGCTCAATAATCAGTGAGCAGAGACAGAGCAGGAAGTGCGGCTGATGTTTTAGAGAGATTGGGCCTTTAGAAACACACCTGTGTTCAAATACAAACTCAGGTTGGGCTAAAAATGCTGCTGAAAACACAAATTCATCACTGTTTATTTTCTTTTTTATTATATTCGTTGTTTTTCTAAAGACACATTTGTTGCTTGTTTGCGAGCGGCCGCGCCATTTAAACATAAAAGCAGCTTCAAAAAAAGAGAAAAGCAGGTAGCTAAGATCCCTAAATTACATTCATTTAATATTTTACTGTAAAATCCAAGAAACTGCCGGTGAAATATATAAATATATCTGACAAACTGAGGCCAGCTGCTTCTGGGCTTCATGCTAAGCTAAGCTAACACACAGCTATCATGTATTTCTGTGCAAGAAATAAACTTTCAAGCTACTATTTATTACATTTGTTGTGTTAAACTGAATATTTAGGTCCAGTTTTAGGAGAAATGTGCAGATGAGCACCTTAAAAGAGAAAAACACCCAGTTTGTACAGGGAGCAGTCACAGGGTGCGCAGGACACGGTCCCAGCAGCCTTAATGAAAGAGGATTACACCCTAACATCCAGAGCAGCCTCGCATCTGTGATCCAGCTGACTTACCACCATCAGACTCTGCAGAGATGAGCTCCCAGTTTAAATAAAATTGATAAGTGCACTAATATCCCCCCGCATAAAAAGACATTTGGCAGTAAATAAGACACATGAATATTTTCTCTCGGCCATTCTGCAAACCATACAGAAAATGCTCACAACATACTTACCGAGACTGACGAGGTGTTGCCACGGATCCTTCAATAGTGCCAGCAATAAAGTGCAGATTTATGGCAAATGTTTTCATCGTTTCGCCTCTATCAGTGCCCCTGCTTCAAAATTAATTATTGATTAATCACTTTGCTTTTAAAGCAAAAATGCAGACCAGCAATATCAAACTATCACAAAAAAATGATTATGCCCCCAAATCGCATTTATCTGGCCCATTCATTACTGTTCTATTGACAAGGACCGAGTTGCTAATCGCCAAAGCAAAAGAAATAAGAGCTGTCAGCGTTTCTGTTGATCGCGCTAAACCAGATATATATATATATTACATATACACACACACACACACACACACGTGGATGTAAGTTAATGGATTGATCAGAGCAGGAGGCAGGGAATGGCGAGGCTAACTATGCGGAGGAAGTTGCATGTGCATAATCATCAGTTTGCTTTAGTCTTAAGTCTACAGTGAAGCAGCGCTGAGACATGATGACACAGATACTGTGCAGCGTGCGAGCGAGTGCAGCGTGGGCACGTGCGCGCGGGCGTGTGCCGACACAGTGGAACCGCTGCTCAATTGCCAGTGCAGGCGGCCAGCAGTAAAAGGTCAAGGCAAAGTTTAGATGGCGTGTACCAGGGGCCTTAAGATATTCATAGCCAGCATTTTAGCCGGGAACATAATGAGATGGAACTGGTAAATATTTGCTGATGGCCTGAAAAATTCCAACCATGCTGGGAACCTATTTTGAATACAAAAGATGTCGGGGAGGATGATAAGTGAGGAGAGTGGATCGGAGGGGGGGGTTTGTGGCGGGTGGGTTGGGGGCACCTGATAGCTAATTAGTACATTTGCCCAAACACCTTTGAATGAGCGCCATGGCTGATATCACACAGGAGAGCGGTGTGTGTAGCATTCTGAATGGGGAATCTGCATTTCCATAGCTGTCGACGCCAGAATCCCGCCCGCCTTTTAATGGACATATTTACCTTGCTGCATGTTGGTTGTCTGTGATTAAGACTGGCAGGTCATGCACCAATGAGTGCAGAGAAAACTCTAAAACCTCCACCTGAATGTGTGCTCCAACATGTCCTGCAGCTGGTTAACAAAAATAAAGATAAGGGCGGGGCGGGGGGTCTCAGGCTGTTTAGTGGAAGTGAACGGGTGGAGGAGGGGGGAGAAAAATAATAACAACAGTGGAAAACGCAGCGCTTCACCCCACCTCTCACTGAGGCTGAAACAGAGGTCCACGTGTCTTTTCAACAGTCTGGACACACACACAACACACACACACACACACACACACACACACACACACACACACACACACACACATTACGCTATGCAAATAGATACTCCGTCTCATTATCCTGTCCTTTAAGGAAAAGCCGAACGCGGCTGTTTGTGGTGCCCCTATTATTATTACCCCTTCACTTATAATTCAAATATGGACAGACGGGAAATAGGGAGGAAGACAGAGACGTGAGAATGGAGGGAAGGGAAAAGAGGATTTAAGGGAAGAAGGAGAAGAAAACCAGAGGCACTTCATTTGCCAAGTGCACGGGATGAATGTGCAGGGGTTTGTGGTATTAATGCATCCGTATCAGGGCCTTACAGCTGTATGGAGCATGCAGACGTGTCATAACGTAGCAGAGGGGGGTTTTCACTTTGCAGGTGAGGTTAAAGGTCAAAGGGGAATCAGTTTCAGTGTTTCTGAGTGCAATTTTCCTTTTTTTATATACATGGCTGAGCATTAAAGCTGTGAGAAGCTGAGTCTCTGCTTTAATACAGTGATGTGTTGCTGTGACTCCAGAGTCTCTGCAGAGCATTGAAGCTGAGTCTCTGCTTTAATACAGTGATGTGTTTCAGAAAGCAGCTTCTGACCTTTGCAGAGTCACAGAGAGAAGCTCTGTTTCCACTCACACACTCACTGGATCAGTCTCTACACAAGACATTCACTGACCAAATTAATGCTAAGCAATTCAAATTCTGCAAAATAAAATCATCAAATCTGTGTGTTTGTGCATACACAGATTAATTTGGGCTCAATAATCCACTATATCATTAATCTGTGCATTTTGACTGTAAATGAATGTTAACACTTAATGTAATTTAGTTACTTATCTGTGTAGTTGTGTTTTTTCAACACTTACTTTATACAAAGTGTTGTAACTAACTGTTCACCTCTTCTTTACACAGAAAACCAGAAAGCCAGAAGCCGACAAAGACAGATGAGCGACGTCCTGCATGCCAGATACAAAGATGTGGAGTCTGTGGAGCAGAGAAACAAGAGAAAGACCAGAGATGTGAGCTGAGAAGCTGAGAGGGAGGAAGAGACAGGAGCATTTAGAGGACTAAGTGGGAGCGCTCCATGAAAGGGTTCTTATTGGGTTACTGCAACTTAGACCTGGAAAGTTTTTCAAGGTCCTCCGCGAACGCAGCAGCGAAAATCTTCACCACTTTGCACAAGTCGGCAAGCTCACGGCTCACTCGACCTCCTCTCATCCGGCCAAGACAGGAGCAAAAGAGGAGGAGGAGGATATGGGGAGTCTACATAACTGAAATAGAAATCTGAATTGGAGGCAGGGATACAGATCAAAATGTAATCCTGCTTATGGCTCGGTCAGGCTAAAGAGGGAGAGAGAGCAGGAGAGAGATTGTGTGATACTGTGATACCTCACCCTATCTTTACAATTAGTTTCCTACAGGTGCAGCACACTCCGAAATCACATTGAGCAACTTCTCTAACAGGGTCAAGGAAAAGATGATTTAAGCCTCTACTATATTTACGTGCGGGGCTACAACAGCAAGCTGCAATTTGTCTCTGTCTCGCTGTGTTTTAGCAACATCTGGTGCCCAGAGATTTAGGTTAGACAGGTAATTAGTGGCACATATTTGTCCTAAAGACAGGTGTATTTTCATTTAAGAAACACTCCATCACTTCCCCTGGTTGTTGCACACGAGCTTGCGGCGGACACACAACGCGTCCACGCACAGGGTTTAGGTTTCTCTATGACGGCAGACACTTTTTTATGGGATGCCACCCATGCACCACCACAGCCTGGCTTTCATTACGTCACACAGCCCTTGCATGATTGCAACGTTTGGCACCGACTACACCAAAAATGTTTTCCTGCTTAAGTATGAGGCATTACTCTGCGTTGACAACTTCACACAGGATTAAATATCTAATATCAGTGTCCCGTCGATGAAAACATCTCAAAATCATTCACTCTCTCTCTTTATGCATCGCACTCACCACCTTCCCTCTTTCCCCTGCAGCAGCTGCACACATCCCCACGTTAGGGTTAGTTTTTTTACTGAATATAAATATGTTTTTTATTTGATTAACACATTTCTGGTGCATCTTCCTCCTCTTTCCCAGTCGTTCCTGTCTTTTTGATTATTGAAGTCTGCTCAGTCTCGTCATCAGCTCGTTCTCTGCTTGTCTCTCCTCTCTTTAACCCCCCCTCCTCCTCCTCTCCAGATGAAGCTGTATAGTCTTTTAAAATGGAAATGCACTTCATCATGGTCACTTGGCTCATGGTTCTAATAAATCAAGGGCCGTCCACCATTGCTGCTCCTCTCTGGAAAACAAACTGCCCCCTGGATGGATCTCCTCAGCTGCTCCTAATGGAGGTCACATTCACAGAGACACATTTAGCCACAAAACAAAAGTAGCAGTGCAGTGCATCTGAGCATAAGGCAGAGTCATTTTAATTATCCCGCCGTGAGAAAACCACTACACGTGTGCTGCCACACACTTTTACTTTAATGTTAACATGGACACACAAGTGTGTTTATTGAAATAATTCAAAATAATTTATATTTTGTGCAATTTACAACTGCAGCTGTCACGGAGCAAAGCTTTAAAATGCACACAGTTGGTGTATGCAGCATGCACACATGCATGATCACATGCAGCCGCTTGTTACTGAGACACTTTTCTGTCAAAGCTTTGCTTAAAATGCATTTTAACTGGTGCTCAGTAGCTGATTAGTGTATAAAGTGTTTGAAAACATGTCGAGACAACGTCTTCAAATTCAGATTTCCAGTTTGTGGTTGTAAAAAGAGCAGAAAAGCACATGTGGCAAGTTAGTAAAAGATGCATTCTTTTACTAGAAAACATGATTTAATCCATTAATAGATCCTCAAAACTGTTGCAAATTAATTTTCTGTCAATCAACAAACGTATTGTTAATTGTATTGGAACGACAAACTGACTCTCCTCTAATTTTAGCAACAACTGCTCTCAGTTTGATTTTTTTTTATTTTATTTATGTTTTTCGCCCCTCAGATCCAACTGACAAGTAATTATCCACTCGTCCTTCATATCCGCAAAAGCCACATTGAGATTCCCCGCCGTCCCGTGCGCACTGCAAGAGAAATGCTAAAATGCAACGGAGCCGAGGCTCGACTCACATCTGCGAGGCGGCGTGGTAACATATAACCAATTAGAAGATCTTATTTCATGAAATTAATTAGAAAAGTGCTCCATCACAGTCCTCACCTACATGCTGATATAGGTCGTTATGAGGCATTAAAGGTCATTGCAGTAATCCTTATGATATCATGTGTTAAAAGTCAGGTTGCACATACATCCTATACCCTGCACATATGTATTTAACGCCACAGACATCATTTCCCTCCTGGAGTGAAGTCAAACTGCAAAATGCACCAACCAACACCCTCTGTAGTCACTTTATCCATAGAAATATATTCCTCCACGTTTAATTGTAAGTGAGGGAGGCGGGGGGGGGGAGAGAAAACAACGAGATCAATTGTGATTCAACTCGTTCCTCTGAATGGAATTATCTGCACACAAAAAAGAAATTCAAAATGTCTCTGCTGTACAGGCTCAATCAAAATATTCTGATCCTAGTTACAGAAGCTGAATATGTATGAACAGCTCAAATATGCTGAATTTATTTTGAATATTTAATGAGATATAAAATATAAGTCTATTTCGGCAACTAATAAAATCAGTCTTGTATGAATGTGCCATAGATTGAAAATGAATGGTGAGAGAGGGTGAGGCAGAGAGAGACGAGGGGAGGAGAGAGGAGAGGGGAGAGGGGGAGGGAGGGAGACGAGGGAGAAAAACAAAGGGTGTCAGAGCTTCATCAACATGCTATAACTGAGTGGCACGGCCATATTTTCCAGCATCAAGCTCAGTCAAAATACCAATGTGCAAATCCGAGCACCTCCTCCTCCTCCCCTCCATCTCTTCTCCATCTCTCCATATTCCTCCACTCCCACCCCCCCTCCTTCCTTCCTCCTCCACCTCTCCCCTCTTTCTCTCTCCCTCTATCTCTCTGTGTGTCCAATCACACGGCAGTCCTTCTCAATAAAACAAATTAACTGATTAGACATTTTAATCTCAGTTGTCTTTGACCTTGTAGAATATATTACTGATGTCTACATCGCTGAGAGCAGATAATGCGGCAGGCAGCTGCTTTTCTTAAAGACAAAACTGCCCTTTTTAAAGAGGAGCCAGACACACAAGCTAACAGGTTGGGGGCAGAAATCAACCTCCTCCTTCTCCTTTGCCTCCTCCTCATCGCCACCCACCCTTACCCCTACATTTCCCCCCCCAACACACACACACACACACACACACACACACACACACACTCCCCTCCCTCCCCTCCCTGCAGGCAGCCAGCGGGGAAGGGGTTAAGGCGGAATGCATTAACAAAAGAAAATTATAGCGTAAACAGTTCATAAAATCTCACAGCCCCTGATGTCGGGGCTAGATCATTAAATTTCTGCAACAATTAGACCTTTTCTCACGGCGGCAAATTGGAGCCGTTGCCATGGCAAATCCGAGCCCTTAAGTCATATATCTTTGATTGCGGAAAGGTCAGGCGCAGACAGCCTAATAACTCAGGGAGCTGTTTGACAGATTTCATCCAAGCATGATCACATAACAGAGCCAAACTATGTCGGCAGTTGTTAAAAGCAAAGGAGGGGTCAGCGGGAAGGTTGGGGTTATGGAATGTTTCTGCTCGGCTGGGCCCAGCCTGATAATGTTCCTGACTGACTTTAAATCCACTGGAATAAAAAAAGAAGAAGAAGAAAAAAAGGAAAAAGCTTATTTCTTTAACTGTGGATCTGTGGGAGATGTGGGGTTTTTTTTCACTTGACCAGAGCTGGATTAGGCTGGGGGTGATGTTAGGGATGGATGATTTAACTCCTGCGTGATGTGAGAAACATCTTTTAGAGAAATAAGAATTATTAGGCAGAAACAGAGGAGGCAAAACAGGAAACGGTGATGAGCAACAGTGACTGACAGTGTTTGGAGACGCCAATGATGAACCATG
This sequence comes from Datnioides undecimradiatus, assembly GCA_008933995.1. Lineage (NCBI taxonomy): Eukaryota > Metazoa > Chordata > Actinopteri > Lobotiformes > Datnioididae > Datnioides > Datnioides undecimradiatus. Next base: position 7,945,736 of record WARS01000060.1, read on the forward strand.
ATTTATTTCCCGTTCAAACACATATGTTGAGGGAATTGAGATGGATGTGAGCTCCTGGTACGGCGTGGGATCGAGCGGCAGGCTGCAGTTGAAATCTCTGTCATCGAATCGTTTAACGACCCTGACACACTTAACTTTGAATAACAATCAGCTTCTCCTGACTCCGTTAAGACTACATGTCTGATACTGTTGGGTTGTTTAGACCCCCGACACACACACACACACACCGTCTCTCTCTCTCTCTCTCTGCCGCCCCCCTCCTCTTTCCTTCTGTCTCTCTAGGCAGTGCTGGCATTTCAGCTGTCTATCCCAAAAGGCCCAAGCTGAGAAACAAGTGCTAATACCACCCCCTGCTGGAGGATCGGGGCTACTGGCTCAGGCTCTGTCCCAGGAAACGAAGAGACAGAGGGGTACAGTGGGTGGACACAATAACATGAACACCTGACAATACAGTGAAATCTATAAAAACAAACACACTCTCCAAACTTCACATCTCGCTCAACTAATATGAGCGTAATAAGAGATTATGTCCAACCTCTGCACTGTAAATGTGCTGTACAATACCAGAAATGCAGGGAAAGCCAACATATCATAGCTGTGCTGACCCACTATGGAGCATTAGGGCAAAAATAAGTCAATGGACTTTCATTTGCACCCCATTTCTCACACTTTCTTATTCATTTTATATGTGCTATGTCACCTCTGAATGCAAAAAACTGCAGAAAAACAAACATTATATGTTAGCCAGTGTCCCTGTACCAGCTCCAGATTTCATATAAATTTAAAAAAAAAAGAAACTTGATTCAAGATTTTTCATCATGACGACTTGAAAAGCTTTAATTTGACACTCTGGACTTGGCAAACGGTTCTTGCATTTCAGCCAATATTGTATTTGTGTTTTTAATATCTTTAAAAGCTATACGTTTGCATATCGCTGTTTGCAGAGCACAGCCACTCTTTCAGTTCTGTTCTGGTTCTTTCATAGAGTTTTTGACCTGATGCTTCACTTTAAAAGAACTTTGTTATCGCCACTGGGTGTTTGCATAGCAACGAGGGAAGGACCCAGATGCACGAGGTCAGTGATTTAAACTAAGTTGGGGAAATCTAAGCTTATTTGCTTATTGAATCACATGCACTTTACATGTAAGGTTAAGGGATGGACGGGCAGAAGGATGGTGATGAAGGAGGGTGGTTACAAGGCCGGCAGGGTACGTTTGACCACTCAGGAGGTTTGTGGCAGATACTTTAAGGTCGAATGTGATGGAGCTGCTAAGAAGGCTGCAGAGTGCTGAAGACGAATACAAAACACAAGAACACCCATCTGCCTGGCCTCCAGGGTGGGCCCAGTCTCCTGGTCGACCTGGATATACCTGGATTTAGCCTTGTTCCTCTGCTTTCCAGGAATTGACGTGTGGAGTATACCATCTCTGTTGCACCAGTCATTGGACCTGCATTGCCTGCATTTGAATCCAACCCCTGTTAACCTGCAAACACCAGCTGTGACACCTCAGCACAGAAGACATATCATCTAAATGCTCTTTATATGTTTTATAATCCTTTTTACACTAATTTAAGACTTTATTCAAATGAGATTTGTGATTCATGATAATAAAACCTACCGAGATCTAAGATTTTACGTGTCTTCTTACGAAACAGACAACAATCAGTGCTTTGAATAAGTATGAAAGCCAGCTAACATGGATTTGAGTAAGTACAAAGAAATATAAATGTCTCTGATGAGGCTGAAGTTTGCAAAGCTATTGTCAAATGTTTGAGGACACTATTAGAAACAAATGTGTCACAACTAAAAGCAGCAAGAGCAGAAATAGGAAACAGGCGGTTTGTACGAAGGTGTTTATGGTCTGTTTGATATTAGACTGTTTCTTTATGTCATTAAACCAACACGGACCAACGTGAGCGTCTATTTTTCCTCATGTTTGGACAATGAGACCTTCTGTGGCTCTCCACGCCGACACTTTGGATTTGAAATGAAACCAACGATTCAGTCCTTTGGCCATCGGGGAGTTTGAGGGCGAACGTGTACCGGCTTTCGACGGGGCTGCTGTCCAATGCTGTCCACCAAGTCTGGAAGTAAACTGCCTCAAGTTATGAGCTTTGCGCTCATTCTTTAAATTTCAGATTTAACGTCCTGCACTTCACCGTCGATGCAACGGAAAGAGCTCACAAACTGAGGTCCCGGTTTTGCAAGTGTGACAAGGACAGCGAGCAAATGGCGTGAAGATCCATGTCTATCTGCACAACCCCCCTCCCCTTCCTCTCCATCCACTGGAGACTGGAAGAGCAAAGGCCACTGGGACTTGTAGGACAAAGGGGAGGGGAGATGCTGGAGGCTAATAGGGAGGAGGGCTCAGCTGTGACACAGATGTCTCTCTGGCAATTGAAGTCTTTAATATCCTCTCCTCGAGTCCCACCATGAGTCAAAGATCTCCTGGAGCGCCTCGCAGCTCCTCTCCTCTCTGGATTTCTGGTCTCAGAGTGGAAACCCCCAAGCTCCCACCCCCAGCACAGACAGGACCGCCACATCTACACACAGTCTGGTGGGTTTTCACGAGTGTAGAATTCAGTCCTAGAGATTAAATACAGAACGTTTCACCGTGTATTTCTCACTTGTATCCCAACGTAATATATCAAGTCATGTAAAATCTAAAGGCCTGGAAACTAAATAACATGTAAATCAACAAAAAACAAATTTTTCTAGAGTTGAGATTGCTTTGTTTCCTTTTCATCATCTTTTCTCTTTTTAAAATGCTTAAAAACAACATATGTTTACTGGCAAAATTAGGGTAAATTATGTTTTTTTGGTCTGTTAAGAGTGAAGGCAACAGCGTTTATTCACGGAGCAGAGGCTAAAACCTTGCAAGACCGTGTTCAGACGTCGCCTGGCCGGGCACTGCATGGTGTTACTCAAACATCCAGCAGGTGCAGAGCATCCTGACGGGTTTCTTTGCAGCAGTGTTGTAGGATTTTGTTGTTGCAGAGCAGGTAGAGTATGTGTTTTAGGTTTAGACAATAAGGTGAAACTCACTTTAAAGCTCAGTGAAGCTGTCAGAAGCTGCAGATTCAAGTGATCACTCCCCGTAGGGTCATCAAGTTGCAGTTTGCGTCGCGTTGTTATGCAATATCACAGGAGTGCCTTGTGGGAATTTCTCCAAATTTGGCGCAAATGTTGACTTGGATGAGGTTAAAGGTCAAGGTTCAAGGTCACTGTGACCTCACAAAAGACATTTTAGCCTTGTGAACCCAATATCTTTGGAATGTCTCTAAATTTGGCATCAGCTTGACTTAGGGATGAACTGAGTCGATTTTGTTGCTCAAAGGTCAAAGGTCACAGTGACCTTACGATCCATATCTTCGACCTGATTATGACATAATTTCACACGTTTAATAGAATAAATGAGGAAATTATAACATTTTATGATAATTTGAGTCTGGCCAGACATGAGGAGGTAATTATAGTTTTCACCTTTTCATTTGATACGTTTTTATAATAAAAACGTCTATAATAACCACTCTAACCATAATGAGACAGCATGTATTCCATCATCTGATGTCGAGGACTTGGGAGTGAAACACTGGTTTCTACTTTAACCTCACTTATACTTTAAAATATATATTTTTCATACCCAAATCTTTTCATCTGCCAAATCTTCTCATTGCATCTTTCATGTCACAAATTATGATTATATTTATAACCAATACCTCTTTAGGCAGTTTTGTTCATATTTATCCTTTAAGACCCAGAAGAAACAAGTTGACAATGACTGAGTGTCTTTTTTTGCTATTATCTTTAGTATAAACTGTCATTTTTGGTAAATATGATGCTTTTCATGACATGTTCACATTGTAAATTTCACTTTTTGTCTCTCAGCAACTTCACATATCTTCTATTCTACTTTTATGTTTGCAACAGACTTGTAAAAAACAAAATCTATTGGAGTTAGTTTGCAGCTTTAACCATTTTTAGTTCCTCAGTCACAAACTGAGTTTCCTGGCGGTATTTTTGAACAAGCTGTGGGAGGATTTGGCAGGAAATCAGTTGAGCTGAATCACAGCAAACATTCAAAGCCATCTTAACGTGCATTTAGTGCCTCTAAGAAGTTATATCGTATTCCAGATAGCTGCTGTGTTTTAATGTGACAGCCATAAGTCAAACATCACACGGACGGAGATGGAAGATCACTCCATAAACTACTCAACATGCACTAAAGAGCTGGTTAGGGACTTGAGGATTTAAAGCACGACAGCAGTGACACCTCTTACAATAGGGAGAAAGGTTGGGAGGGGTGAGGCTGGAGATGGGGGTGGGGGTGGGGGGGGTCAGTTAATTAATAGAGGAATTTTAAAGCGAGCACATATCGCTCTCACGTACTCTGAAACAGCAGGAATCCATGACAAGCAGCTCATCACACACCTTTCACCGCGAGAGGAATGTGTGTGAGCCTGTGTGTGTGTGTGTGTGTGTGAGAGACAGGGAGAGAGCGAGAGGCAGAAGATAACATCAGTGAGTGTGTTTAATGTGTGTGTGAGAGGAAGAAAAAGACTAGTGGAGAGTGGGATCATGTGAGAGTACAAGAAGGAGCAGCAAACCTGTGTGTGTGTGTGTGTGTGTGTGTGTGTGTGTTTAAGGGTGTGGGTGTGTGTAAGGGTGTGTGTGTGTGTGTGTGTAAGGGTGTGTGTGTGTTTAAGGGTGTGGGTGTGTGTGTGTTTAAGGGTGTGGGTGTGTGTGTGTTTAAGGGTGTGGGTGTGTGTGTGTTTAAGGGTGTGGGTGTGTGTGTGTGTGTGTGTGTGTGTGTGTCTGCTTGGCTCCTCCACAGGCAGCCGAGCAGCTCTCTTCGATGAATGTTGCCCGAGGTTTGTCGGGCCTCCCGCTGCTCCCCGGCACTCCAGGCGTCGGTGAGCAGGGAGGTAATTCGCTGACACTGTGTCACTTGTGATAATTGGGGAACGTCAGCGCGCTCGCTCACCTGTCTCCGCGCAGGTGCTGGGATGTCATCGCCCACCGGAGAGGAACGGCTCCTCTCCCTCATCTTCCTCCTCCTCCTCCTCCTCTTTTATTTCTCACCACCCAAACAGCTGCTGTTTTATGTGATTGAGAGACGAACGGGACGGACGGAAAAAAGCTCATTTAAAGCTGCGCTTAGTTATTCATCTCACATCTCTACTGCCCCCTGTCTGTGACTGGTGGGAACTGCAACAACACAGTTTAGGCTTCGATTTATATTTCCTCAGACATGTGAGTACAAGTTAGGCTCAACTCTGCAGATACACACACATCTAGCAACTGCCACCTGCCCGCCAAAGTTGCTCCTCTCTGCCTCAATCAATGAAAGAACATAAACATGGCTGCCGTTGGGTACTAGCTAGGAGCTAGCTCACTATGCCAGGGCACTTTATACAAAACGAGACACACCACTGTTTTAATTATTGAACACATGTCCCGCCCCTTTCCCACCAAAAGCCAATTGTTTGCTTCATAAAAGCCTAACCAGGAGACACGTCCAGTCAATCCCAGTGTTGCACTGACGCAGCCAAGATTCATTATATTTGCAACCAATCTGGCAGAAGGAGAGTTTTGGAATAAGTCAAACGAGTCGACAGTTGGGAGGTCCAGTGGGAGGAGCTAACAGCGTCGCATCACTGCGCTCTGGATTAAAACAAGCTAACACTGTGAATCCTTTTGCATACACTGTAGAAATAAAACCTGTGAAGAAACTGTTTAAAATCTTATTTTTGAACAAAACCATCAAACCTTATGATTGTCTGCATGCATTTTTTATGTTATGGCTTTTAAGTTATGTCTCTCTCCCCATTCATTTAGATAGAGGCCCAGTCTTATTAGCATGAAATGATGCATTATTATGGATCTCACTGCTTTTTCTGACAAGACACACCACAGGCAGCATTTAAGCGATAGGATTGGTCAGACCTCTAATCAATTGGATCCTAATACGTCATGTTTTGTCTTTCACATTAAACAGTTATAGTCAGTTGTCATCCAACCAATTTTACATTTTTTGTCACGACATTGAATAAAATACACTCTTGCCAGCAGCCATGAGATGCACTTGTAATATCTGAGTGATTATGTATGTGTATTATAATACTGTAGGTAGCAGCAGCTGCTTGGAGCTTCTACTGAATGTAACGTGCGCTTCCATAATAACACCAAAATATCTGCTGAGTTGCATTTCCAAGATGCCTGCCGAATGGCGAGATGTTCCAGTAAAGCTTTTAGAGAGACCTGAGACTGTGGCGACATGACATCTCAATCAAGCCGGTTGCATTTAACGGTTTAGCCAAATTAACCAAAACAGTTTATTAAGAGGTAAAACCCAAAGCCAGTAACACATGTTGCTAATGTGCTCTGTGCTCAGGCAAACTGTGTGCAAACGACAACAAGTAGAGGTGGTCATGGTGAAACAGGAAGTAGACTAAGTAATAGATCAATTTAAAGGAGGTTAAAGCGCTTTTACATATGTTTTTAACCTGTAATTATAGACAGTCTTTGAATGTCAATCATTAATGTTGCACTGCTGTGATAATTCAAATCAATCAAATGACAGAAGGTGGTTTAAACCTTCACAGATTACAAAGATAATTAGATGTATTGATCAATCATGTTTCTATAGAAATACTGACACCAACCCAGAGTTACAGGGTTAATTTGACCTGTCAGGAAAAAGAGAAAAGTTAGAGAAAATAAAAAAAACAAATGTCAGATTAGGTGAGGAGTGAAACAGGAGGTGAGAGGGGGGCCACCCGCAGAAAGAGGCAAGAAGGAGCAATCGCCAAACCACTTGGGAGTAATGGTCTGTGAGGCTAATATTTCCTCTGTCTCAGCTGAACCCTGAAGGAGAGAGTCGGGGGGAGAGGAGGAGAGGAGGGAGCTCACTTGTTGTCGGTGTGATGTTGGGAGGAGGAGGGGGGCAGGAGTGGGTCACCTGTAATGGCGCACACTCATTACACCATTTACAATTACTGCTACCTATCCCCCCCACCCCTGAAAAAAAAAAACTCCCCAAGAGGCCAGTCTCAACCATTAGCACCATGACTCAAATGAAGTGGATAATTGTGTCTCTCTGTGGCATATCATGAGACAAGAGAGTCAGACAAGAGAGGAGGAGGGAGAGGAGAGAGAGAGAGGGGCCAAATGAGACAGACAAGGGGGGAGAAAGAAATGTTGAGACAAAGAGACGTATGAAACAAAACAAAAAACAAGGTGTCGTAATCACAATCCCTTCGTTTTTAGCACCCAGTAGCTTTTAGACCACACGCTATAACATAACACACCTGCTATAATCTGTCGCTAATGCAGAACAAGTGTCGGATTAAAGGCATTCTCTTAAATGTGAATCTAAACTTTAATGTCTCTATTGCAGAACTGGACTCTGTGCACGTCAGTGGCGTTGACTAAAACTAACAGAAATACCACCTTTCGCATCATCACCTTAAAATGACGGGATAGCTGTCTGTGATGTCACCTAACAGGAGCCTGTGATGGACAAAAACACCTCAGGGATCATCAGGTAACTCAGAGGGAGTCGGTCGCAGTCTTGCCCTTTGTCTTGTTGATCACTTTTATTGTCTAAATGCCTTTGTGTTGATGTAAGGTGTCCAACCTTCTCCAACTTACTATCCATCATGTGTCAAGAACCTTTTGGTCCCAGTAGGTTTCAAACAAAGTGCCTGAGGATCCCACCTCAATGCATCCCTATAAATATCCTCCTAACCGTCTCAACCCTAATTTGCTGTCACATTCGACTACCTTCCCTCTCTCCCATTTCTTCCCACTATCTCTTCCTCTCCTCCTTACAATCCCCTATGGGGGTTCGTCACGTCTGAATTCCCAGCAGAAGTTTCCCTAAACTAATCAACACCCAAAGATCTTGCTTATGTCCTTAAGCTCGTCAATAAATCATTGAAACGCTTCCCACTGATGGTGTGGTCCTTGCACACCATCCGCCAACAGTGTCCTACATCAAGCAAAGAGCGAAGATGAAATTGCAGGTCACATGGCAAAAACTAAGACAGCAGGCACTCACAGTCGACCATCCTCCACTGGCTGATGGCCAACTGTGGTCACAGGTTTTCAGACAACACGTGGTGCATCTTAGTTTAAGCATACTTAGAGCTTAAGCGAAGATTAACTGATCATTGGCGGAGCTATGGTCAGTTTTCAATAATTTCAATATGCTTGACACACAAATGACGAGTGTTTGGTGCAGATCTGCAGAGAAAACACTATGTACTGTGTCAAAGATTGCTGCAAAGACCTTGCTGCAAAGACCTGAAAGTCACTTGATATTCATCAGCAAAGCGCAATAGACTCTAAAGACCCAGGGTACAACGGGCTGCAACAGCATCCCTCAAGTGCCTCAGGGGGAAAGGTGGTGCACTTGGCATCGACCTGATGCATCTCATCTCTGAAGATCTCCGAGTCTCTTCGGGGTCTAAATGTTAAGGATTGATGTGGATCACAAGAGCTGCTTCCCGATCCTGACGGGCTAATGACAGTTACCATCTCCAAAGAGCGGGGGAAGCCTACCACTGTGCATTCAAAATGGAGCGCCTCTTATATTTCGCACATAGGGTGGGAAAGAAGAATTCATGAATAGGGAAGTGAACAAAAATAGAGATTCGTCTCATGCCGTCTCTTGAATTCTAAATATAAGATGAAGGCCAATGATTTTAGAGCAAGCCCAGACAGACTTGTCAAACTTTGTGCTATTACTATCCTTTGTCTTAGCACAGTTGTCATGTACAGCCTGTACCCGTATGAAATATTAATTTTGCATAATAACTTTCAAAGGGGAATAAAGCACATAGTTAATTATTAATAGCATGTGTATTCAAGGCATCTCTCTTTTTTCAGACACACCAAAATATTCCCTGACAGTTGCCACTCGAAGGAAGAGAATCCCCATAATGCCGCGCCAAAGCAGAAATGACAATCGCTAAACACTGATGCAAGTTCCGCGAAACATCTAACCTACATTTCACAGGTATCAGTGGGAAATTCACCAGGGTACGGCGTTTCCTCGTCTTTTCCAGAGCTGAGAAAAAAATAGTCCCACCTGCTTTTTACATATAAACGTAGCAGCAGCCAATGATAATGGTCCTGAGGAAACATCTTCACGCCTTCCAGCTTCTTACATGTGTTCCTTAATTAAACTTTCAGCATGTGACATTAAAATGTTTAAAAACAACTCAACCTATGTTTTATATGCAGTCGAGTTGTGTCTTCACATCATCTCAAACATTTCCATCTTAAAACTCAACAATCGGTAATTTCAGATATCCGTCGTCTGCTGATGGCGTCATCGTCTCCTCTCTGTGCATGTGTCAGTGGTGTGTTTGTGTGTCAGCAGCTTGATAAACTGACTCTGGATCAGCTGTAAGACACATTTCTGTGTGTCAGCAGCTTGATAAACTGACTCTGGATCAGCTGTAAGACACATTTCTGTGCTCCTCTTTCCAGCCGCTGCTTGTTTTTAACTCTGTATCTGAAGCAGATGAAGGCTTGAAAAACATGTCTCTCTTCAGCAGCTGAATTCAAACCTTAGTTCACCTGGTAACTTGTCCACCTGCTGAAAAGTTGCTGCATGCAAAAGGAGACAATCTCGTCAAACAGTTGGTTCAAATGAAGGTCCTGACTCTTTCTGGGCAGATAACCAATCATCATTTAGCACAGCAGTCCTGTTCATGACAGAAAAAAGGTGGAAAACCAAAAACAAGGAGCTAACAGATGATGAACCGCTGCCACAGAGCTGAAGCGACCTGCAGAGTTTTGCAAAAATCCTCTTTGTTAATCAGAAAAATATGAATCAGGGTGATTTGAAGCTTAATTCAGTCAAACAAATGCCATTTTTTCGATTTTGCAAGTCCACTTTAAAATGAAGGAAGGGGCTAGATTGTGCTAAGTTTAGATATTTTCCTGGGTATGGCGTGTGCATGTGTGTGCGTGCAGACAGCAAGGCCAAGGTCAGTTAATTTGGAGTGGCTACGTCATAAACCCATCAGGCGTCAGTAGGGGAGGAAATCAAGCAAGCCGCTCTGATGAGGGGAAATGCTATCTGCTAGACAATGGATATCTCATTTACTGCATTTCTGTCCCATTTCAACACACTTTGTCCAGAGCCCGTTAATATGCACGTTATCCGACTGCGCTGAGGGGGCGTATGGAGCCGGCGGTGTGTGTGTGTGTGTGTGTGTGTGTGTGTGTGTGTGTTGGGGGGGGGGGGGGGGTAAAGGAGAGCGGCTGAGGCGAGACGGACCATTTCAGTGTCAATTTACAGCAATTCCCGCCGTCAAAAATGAGAGGGAAAAAGTGAGAGTACTTCCCATTTTCTTCCCAGATCTTTTAGTTTAATTCAATTGGACCTTTCAATACCTTATTTATGACACACAGGAAGCATTCGCCCTATTGCATTATGGGGGAGTGGGGGAGAGATAAAGACACTGATTCTTTAAAGCTCTTCAGCACAAAGGGGGATAAAAGCAGATAAAACGAAGAGTGTGTTTTTCATTGTGTTCTCTCCTGTAAGGGAGGAGAGGATTAAGTCGCTTCATAATGCCGCCTGTCTGTGTTCGGGAGACAAAACACACGCTAACGCATTTAACTAAACTCAGACCACGGCTATATTTGACTTCCCAAAGTGACGACACGCCAAACTTACAGGCCGCTCCAGCAGCAGATCGCACGCAAAGTTTGGAAAGTAAGTAAAGCGTCCTCATTGGATCTTTCTGATAATCAAGAAACCAATCAGAGTGAGTTGTTAAAAACATGGAGGATGAATCAACCCCAAGACAAAATAAACAACTCCAGCCCGCCACACGTGAATAATAGGTCAGATATGATCGAACAGTTCCTTCTCCGGCGATGGCGAGCCGGCATATCTCTTCTTTTCCAGGAATCTCAATCAATAAGCAGTCACTAATGTGTTTGACTGAGTGAGACGCCTGAATCCATATTTAAATAATGGAAGGGTGGTGGGGGGAGGTGGCATTATTGCACACATCATCTCCCTCAAGTTACACGTGATTAAGCGCAACCGCATTCACATTTGAACATATTTGCTGGTAATTACTCCCCTTTTTTTTGTCAGAGATTCATAATTTTAACCCGAGTCCTCCTGGATCACAACCCTGGTGCGCTCCCTCCCTACACGGGCCTTCCGCGCGGCGGAGCGCAGAGGGAGGCTGCCAGATAAAACATAATAAAATGACACATTCCCTTACTGAGTAGCACCGCCATGATGGCTCCAGGCGCTACCTTTGTCTCCATCACAGCGATGACTAAAATCAAGCATTGTAACGCGACACCCCTGATTTCATGCAATGTGGTGGATTATGGATATGAATTGAACGCTCGTCGCTCTCTCTCTCCTTTTTTTTGTGCGTTCCAATTTCCAAATTAGGATTTTCTGCCTTCATAATGACACAAAGCATTCTCTTAGTCAAATCAATGGCAGCTATTTATATGAGTAATCCCTCACCCAGCACTGAACTGCCAGAGAGGAGCGATGGCTTTTAAAGTAATGCTGCAAAACAAAAGAAGTCACTAAATGAATGCAAATTGGCTTCTCTGTCTTCCTGAATGTCCGTCTCTGAGAACACGGTTCAGCCGGCCAGGAAGAGGAAACAAAACAGCTGTTAAAGACAGCTCATTTGGTAAATAACCCATAACGCCATGTTCACTACCAGTTAAGCTTAGAATAAAATGTTCAAATAAGCACCCCTCCCCTCTGCTAGCAGCAGCAGCAGCAGCTCATTCCTCTCTGTCTTGCATTTCAACAGAACAGGGCATGAATGCCTGACAAGTAGGCTATCATCCAAGAGATCATTAAGCACAAGGGTTGAAGTGCCATCTTCAGTGCCATGGCAACAGGGTTGAGAGATGAGATAAAAACAATGCGAGGCAGGAGGCAGGAGGCGGGGCGGGCGCTCAACGATCGCCCTGATCGATGGATCTCTCTTTCTCTCTCCCTTTAGAGGCCAGGCACAGGAAGGGGAGGCAGGAACAGGGAGGACAGCAAGGGAGAGAGAGAGGAGAGGGGAGAGAGGAGCGAGGAGAGAGGAGGGGGGAGAAAGGCCAAGCAGCTTTAGGGCTTCATAGGTGCACTAACAGTGGGAACTGTCTCTCTTCAAAGCGCCGATCGTTTTCTTCACAAGGGTCTAATTGAACATGTCAAACAGTGCATTTGCATGGGAATGATTATTTTTTACTTTGTAGCGGCTGAGCCAGGGGCCTCGCGCCTGCACCAGACAGCAGCGGATGTGTGAACGCACCCAAGAAAACTCCCAGATTCAGTTTTTAAACCAGTTTCTGATTATTCTCCCTAAAATGAAAACGGCTGGTCGGTGACCCTCAAGAGCCTCCTTGTGTCTTTGTTGTGCTGCGATCCAAACAGATCAGCCGTGCTGTGCTGCAGGTTTGCGATGCATAAGCACTTTTTTTGTAAATGTGTGTGAGCACAGTATCTATTTACCTCTTCTCTTTCTCTGTAACAGCCAGTTGGAGTATGATAGAGGTGAGCTGAGAGGAGCGAGTGTATTATCTTTTGCAGCTGTCAGCACTGTTTGCGGTTTTGTGCCGAAGCTCCGCGGGGCTCCCGCTAAATGCCATCAGGTTACGACTGTGGTTGTTTGCTTTTTTAATTATAGCAGGAATGCTTTTTGAAGCGTGCGATAAGCACTCCACGTCTCCCCCCCTTCCCCTCACTCACGGGTTGCATGCATGCACAGCAGCGCGCGCACAAACACGCGCAAACGCATGCAAAACGTACACAACCCCAGTTTGGGTAGTTGTCTCTCTCACAACATGTGCTAATCAATCTGTTGAGAGCAATCTGTCAGGAAATCTTTAGCTTTAAACAACCCACTGTGAATAGGGATGAGGCCCCTTTCCATGGGGCAGGGCACTGCAGGGACTTAGCAATAGCTGTCTTTACGCATCCCAGAGTGTCAATAAGGATTATGAGAGCGAGCTTTTATCTCTTCAAACACACAGACCAGTCACTCATTTAAATGGATGAACAATTCAGGTCTGCTCAATAAATAAAAAAAATAATATACTTCCATAAATACATTCAAATCCCAACACCATTCAAATTCCTGCACCATATGCTTAATTTAAGATCTAATCTCCCCTTTTTCTATTTTCTCCAATTCACGGAAGGCAAATCTTTGTACACATAGTTGTTTAAAACCTCAAAGGATAAACACAGACTACCTATTGTTGATGGCAATGCACCTTTATCCTCAACTTAAGACCCACAGTTCCTTTGAGAGTGCTCCTGGCAGATGCCGTATGCAAAGCAGGTGCACTGAGAGAAACATGCACGACAAAAGAGACATTATTGCGTCTCGCAACCTCCCGAAAAAGACGGGCGGAATATTAAAGGTGACACAACTGTATTTACACATCATTTCAATAGACCTAAAATAACCTCATTTATATCGCGCGCTATCAAATAAAAAGGAGGCAATAAAATCTGCCAAGGGAAGAACAAATAAAAGCAAATTTTGACATTTTGCTTTTTGACACCTTCCATTTATAGGTCAGAGGAAACACCAGCCGACCTCTCATTGTTTTTAAATGCCATTTTGTAAGGCCGGGAAGCAGGAATTAATTAATGCGTGGGTAGCTGCCACTGTCAAGAGGCAGCACATTAAAATCAATGATTAATAAATTCAAAACACACAACAAACTCAGCTGGGAGATGAAAATAGTATTGTGCGCTCCATAGGAAGCAGCCCCAGTGCGGGTCCTCCCACTGTACGAGGCGTCCACTCAGATGGCTAATGGAAAGTAGCCAGTGCCAGCTGTGTGCCTGTGAATAAAATCACTTTAATTAAAGGAATTACAATGGAAAAGGAACCGGGGATGTGTGGAGTAGTATCGACAGGAAACGGCCTCTCATGTGTGTGACACAGGCACGCACACACGCACAAACACACATTATGAAATCCCATAAAGACTTAAAAGAACAGAGTGCCTTTGTGCTCGCATTATTAAATAGGCCTAATCCACACATGCTCTATTGTGCCACACAGCTCTGAGATCTATTCCAAATATGTCCTCCTCAGTCAAAATTATGAGGGAAGATACAGATACTTCTTTTATCAAGCGTGACATGAGAACGGAGCACTTTGCCAAGGGTTTTTAGAAGTCCTGCGTCTGCCAGAGACCCACTTCCAGATCTCGATTCACAAACGGGCTCTTAGGTGAACACTGTTGGCAGCGTTCTGTCATTTTGTCCTCCTTTTAAATACGCAGCACATGTAATGTAATGTGACATTTTAATGGCAGTGTCCGCATGTTTGTCCCTGGGTAAACACTCTCATGTTAACGCCAGTGCTCCAAGTGCAATCATCGATCATAAATTATATCACAGAATCCTTCATCGCCCATAATCTGAACCTGCGATCAGATTAGATTTATGCTCATTGACGGATACATTTGCATATAAATAAGCAAAGATGCAGGTATACAGACAGCTGCCGGGGGTGACGAGGTGCCTGAAGGAGGAGACACAGACGACAAAGTAAAGCAGGAAGCTGGCAGTCAGAGGTTACTGATACGTGTGCAATGACACAAAACTAGGAGCTGGCTTTAGGTGGACACAGCCGTGCTTTAAGATAACATGCTAATGTTACCATGGTCACTATGTTAGCTCAGCTGTTGGCACAGCATTTGCTTATTAGCATCAAACCCAAAATATACCTGAGGGGGATATTATAAGTGCTTTAAGCTAACATGCTAACATTTACCATATTCACTATATTATCTTAGCTCTTAGCATAGCATTTGCTAATTAGCACCAAACACAAAGTATACCTGAGAGGGATTCTATCAATGCTTTAAGCTAACATGCTAACATTTACCATGTTCACCATATTAGCTTAGCTCTTAGAATAGCATTTGCTAATTAGCACTGAATACAGTAGGGGAGGGGGATATCATCAGATTTTTAGGTATGAGGCCATGAAGACAAATATAAATTTGGACCTAAAGACGCTCTGTGACATATCACTATAATTCATCCTGTGGATGCTGCACAGGTCTAGACAAACTCTAATACCAATCCATCCAATACTTATTTGGTTGTTTCACTTGTGGATCAAACAACTGTCATTGCGAACTGTTGCTCCAAAGGCCAAAGGGCCCTTGAAGGATGCACCACGTTAGCTGCATCAGGAGAGCTACAGGAGGCAGATGTGAAATAATAAGCAAACTGACACTAATGTGTGTGTTCTGTGCACAAGAGGCAACACAGCAGTACCTTCCATCAGTTACATCCTCTTACCTAATGTAAAATACATCCAACACAATGCTGCAGGCAGCAGGACGACTTACTGTTTATGATGTATTAATGAAAAGTTTAAAGGCAGGTGCAGGGAGATGCTGGGTGGATTCCTTCAATGCCTCATATGCAGGTTAATATTGTACGCTGAAACATAAACTAGCTCTCTTCTTCTTTAAGCAACTTTCTTGCTAATCCCACGTCTGGTTTCCACACTTTATAGATCTGCTGGTTACATAGCATGGGGATAAACAATAGTTTAGAGGTTAAGCACTAGTTTCTCTCTCAGTTATGAAACAGTTGTTTCTATCCTATCGATCTGCTCACTCAGGATGATTCTGCACATACATTCTGTCAACACCCTCAATTTTCACTGGAGTCTCAGCCTCCCTATGTTCATACAGCAATCCAACAGCAGCGATGTGCTACTTTCTAAATGCCTGTTTTCTTTATGTGAAGACCACATGTTTTAACAACTATCCTGTACCACCTGCACCCCACCGTGCACAACAGCTTCTGCAGCTGATTCATGCACCTCTCACCATTGCTCATCTACAGTTGTAGTTTCCTAAAAGTGTCAGCGCGTGTTGTCGCACTCTGACACTTCTCTTTTCTTCCTATAAGGTGACACATTACGCTCATTATCAGATTCATACTTTTAACTTGGGAGGGGGTCTATAGAAAGAGATTTACATCCCTTGACGTTTAAAAAAAAACAAACAAAAAAAAACACATTAATTTCACATACTGAACACCACTACAGCACCCCCCTCCCCCTCGTCACTCATGTCTCTTTAAAGCCTCCCACCAGAAAAAACACCAGTCTGCTCTGATTGTTAATTGGGATCTTCAAAGCTAAAGATTGGGAGATCGGGTACTGATGGGTAAATGAGTTCTTTGCAGATTGAGTTTGCAGTACATGACGTCGCCTAATTCCCAGCTACTCCAAAAATAAGCAAAGAGGTGTCACGTGGGTGGCGGTGAGGTGGGGCCAAATGATGCATGGTTGCTGAAAGACAACAGACAGCTAGCGGATAGCTGTCACTCAAAGGAGGGAGTTCTTTATAAATTCAGCCCAATACAGTCGTCATGAACGTGGAAACTAGCTACAGAGACCAAACCATTGTTTGTACCAGGCTGTACAGGCTGGTCTAAGGGGACTGACTTGCTGCTGGAGCCTCTAGTGGACGTTCAGGGAACTGCAGCTTTGTCAAACATAACCTAGCTCATTTTAAGAGTAGTTGAAATCTTTTGAGCGCAGGTGACGGGTCATGCAAATTTTTGTTGCATTCTCTGAAAAGCTGCCATGTTGCATTTTGCAGGTCAAACTATATAAAATACATAGACTTACATCAGTAAAAGAAGAGATCTATGACTTAACTTAATAACCTAATATAAATAAAATCCTAATTTACATGGGTTACAGCCTTTTTACTTGTGATCTTGATCAGATGCACTGTGTTTAACTGACACCAGCTGATGCACAAATGTCAGATTTTGTTTTGGTTGTGTTCAGTTTAATTATTCTGTTTGTCATTGTGAGTATATATTTAATGAATGTTGATTGTGGAAGATCTCCTGAGATCATCGTATGTTAGCTGTTCTGGTTTCTGTGCGGTCACTATACTGAGTAGCAGAAATATTTGATTTATTGTTTATTAATGAGTCTGAATAGTGACACGAGGGACGGGTCATGCAAATAACCAGAAAATAAATCTGTTTATTCATTCAACATCAAAATAAACAACAGGAATAGTAATATAATTAGTTCATTTATGAAATTCTAACTGATGTTTCCGCAAAGAATATGTTTTCTTAGTAATGAATATCTTTTAATACTTCAGAGCATCAGTGAAACCTGATTATTTATTCCACTTTTGTTTTAAATCTGCTCTTTCACTATTAGTCCTACAGGAAGAATCACAAAAAAACTGGAAACTACCATAATTGCTTAATTAAGACTTACATTTTCCTAAAAATAAATTACAATTAAAAATTTAAAAAAGAGTAAAATTCAGTTGCACATACAGTGTAATGGGCCCTTTATTCATTTTCATTGTTGCTCATTAGCACAAATTTATCTTATAATGCAACAAACCCACCTCTAATGACGTAAACTACACATCTGCTTTCTTTGCTATGATAAGTAACACTTCCTTAACACTGTGTCCATGCTCATTCATCCTTTTTAAAGGGGAAACGAGCTTTCACACAGGATGAGAGTGTTTGGCAAATATAACATATTATTGCTTTATTATGTGAATCTTAAAGGTTTGCTCGTTTACAGATGTTAAAGAGCAGCATGTTTGTGTTACTCACATGATTTATGATCTCACATGAGGAAAAACACATGCAGAGGTGGAAACTGGTGATATCACTGATGAGTGGTTCATATTTTGCACAAACCACAACAAACTGTACATTACTGCATATTTAAAACCAGTCACTCAAAGCTTTCTTGTATATTTTAATAATCTAATATTCCTCTCTTTTGATATGACACACCAAATATCAAAACAGCTTCCTTGCAAGTGTGAAGCAGACGTGGCAGTAAATCAGATTCCGCTTCAAAATCAACCAAAAGGAGCATGATTTCAAAATGTCGTTTGCATAGTTTCAATGCAATACAAAAAAGTCAGTTTTTGTTAATTTTGACACACAATATGAATTTCTCTTTTTTAAACTGTGCGTCCAGTCGGAGGAGAGAGCGAGAGGCTTGTTTCGTGAGAATCTGTGGTTCAGCAGGTGCATTTATCACAAGCTGCCACAAGAGGGAGGTAGACACTTATTTAAAGCAGCCAGAAGAAGCCAGGGAGACGTAAAATAAGAGTACCTGAGCCCCACCAGCACTCAGACTGATGAACTGGGAGTTTAACAGGATTTTCATTCAGTATCTGCAGCTGCCGTGTTTGACTTTAACGCACACCATAAGATCAACGGGTCCCTCTGTCAGCAGCCAGAACCCTTGTTATAGACAATATCTCGCTACAACTGCTGCGAACCAGCCTGAGCCAATAAAATATTTAAGAGTAAGAGAAGAGAAACTAAGTCAGCTGGTGACATCAAAGTGCCTGCTAACATCCACTGCAGCAACTTGTTTACACGGGACGGTGGCAAGGCCCCGAGGGACGCCTGGCCTGTTTCTGACTCCACTCAGCGAGAGCAAAACGTGTTGTTTGGCATCAGCAGTGTCAACATACAGAGAGGAAAACTAACCACAGGAGACAAACAAGTCTAGATCTATGCTGTCGGTGAACAGGAACCTCAGTGTGGTCGCGGGTCTAGTTTCTGTGTGGCTATTCACAGTCTCCGGCGCTCTGTGTTTCAAGACGGTGAAGGCAAACCAAATCAAGACCAACACTGCAAGAAACAGGAAACAGGAACCCCAGTGCATGCTGGGACCAGGGTTGAATCACCTTCACTGACATACATTTGTAATGTGACCTTTCTTTCTATATCACAGGCTGAAAATGATTTAAAGCATGAACATAAGATGCAACACAACAATAAATAACTCTGGCGTATGAATGGTGTCCTGGGATTCATTTCATCAGAGTAAAATAAGATAATTAGCCATTTTAGGAAGTTGGGTTGTGCTAATTAGGTGAAATGTTTATTTCAACAGGGTCAGATTGACTGTGAGTTATTGCAATTTTATTTAAAGTCCATTTCCAACACTTGTAGCTTCCATATTGGGCCGTATTTCCAAGTGAAACAGGATCATAGCATTAGGATAAATTTCATTTGAACATTAAAAAGTAGATAAGTCAGAACAAACATGGAGAGACACTGCGATTCAGAGTCACAGAGGACTACTCACCTCCTCAAACCACACTCCTGTATGCCATCACAGATTAAATCGCCACAACAATCCTCCCAAACTGGTATCTCAAAGGTCAGAATGCTAATTAAAGATAATCCCTATAACATTTTAATAGAAGACATTGTCTTTTACGGAATATGCAACCTTAATTTAACTAATTAGCTTTAAATTTTTTGTAAATTATGCCTAAAAATGTTGGGTTTTGGCTGTTATAGCTCAGTTTATATTCAATGCACTTGTAAAATATGACTGACTGTGTTTGTGAATGCTTCTGGCCATTTTTCCACCACATGCAAAATTTAACTTTACTGCTCTATTTGCAAACATGCACGCATTATAGGACACCACTCATCTGTGATCTTTCACTGGCCCGATTTAGGCAACGCTACCAAGAATAATTTCCAAGTTCACCACTAGCTTGCTGAGCTCACCGCCCACGCACAACGCAGGACCCCCCGCGCTCAGACTAATACATTCACACAGGTAGCTTACTATATAATTACACACAATGACTGCAACAGTCTGGGAAGAATATGATGTTACATTAAGAAATGGCTGCCACACAACCATACCTTAATAACAATGTGTTACAATTCCCATTGCAAAGAACGAATTAAATGCACCACAACAATGTTTAACACATTCAAAACGGACATTTAAAAAAATATTAAAGAGCTGCGGAAACCAGTTCAACAAGCTGCAAAGCTGCAGCAATCCAGCAATAAAAATACAGTTTCACTCACCAGTGACGTTCACTTGAAGATGAAATCCATCCCTCCGTCCCTTTGGATGCGTTTTTCAATAAGCCGGTCATAAAGCTGATCACTGGTTTTCAGATCCAAGCGAATTTGCTTTTCTATAGCTATGGAAGCTAACACAGAGAGTCCCAAGCCTGTAAACCAAGGTTAACGGTCCCGGCTGCTAGCCTGAACATGGCGTACATAGCCCGCCTTAGCCGGTTGACTGAGTCCGAGGTGTTCGGGCGTTGGGCGGACTTTTTTTAAACAATGTCTATCTTTTCGCTGAACGGTCATCCGGAAAACGGCACTGACAATAAAATCCGTGACAGCATCACCTCCACCCGCTGACGTTTTCAAATTCGCTACCGACAGCTAGTTAGCATTAAGCTAGGTTTCCTGTCGGCGGGTGTTCCAGAACACCTTGAGCCAAAAATCAAAAGAACACGCCCATTGCCTGAAATTCTAAACGTGATTGGTTAATCAAATTGTCAATTTAAACGTACACGCTCATTTGGTTTAACGGTCAGGGCATTCTATCAAGGATACAGAACACGCCAAACGGAGGATATTCTGCCCAGTGACTCGCAGAAAAATATCTGATTGGTTGCATTTTTTTTACAACACACAACCATTTAATGCGCAGTGCGCGAACGGAAACGACAAACACAAGCTGGCGCCACAACTTAAAAACGCAAATAAGCAACACAGACGTTTTTATTAATTTAGTTTGAATTTTTAATTTTTTGATAACACACGTTTTTTCTACTTGCAGGGCCTTCACTGAATGTCTTGAAGGCTACTGCGAAACATGGAGTCATTGTGACTCAAAGCTCACATCCGAAGACCCACCTGCCGACGAAACGAGAGGAAAACTGAAAAATCAGAAAACATTATCAGAATAAACGTATTCAGTGTATAGATACTCAATAAATATACATATACATATTTCCTGGTGCAGAGCTGTCTCCAACATCACCTTTTACATTTAAAAACCAGTCCAGCTGCACAGTCTCCGAGCTAACGAGCTGAATGGATGCAGTGTTAGCGAAGTAGCTAACGAAGTTTCCCTTCTCAGTTTGTTAAGCCAGTTTTCTGAAATTAGTTTGTTTTGCTTTTGTCTTGCTTTGCTTTTGTTTTGTCTTGTCTTGTTTTTATTTTCTAACCTTTTTGTTTTTTGTTGTGTTTGTGTGCGATGAAGTTTCTAGGGTGTAATGACAGTAATGTCGGGTTTATCTTCCTTTTGCACATCAGGATGTTTAGACGCCTTCACACAGCTGCAGACTTTAGACTCAGGTCAGAATTAACACTTATATGCAGCATTTCTGCACTAAAATAACTCAAAACAACAAGATCTGTGTTGTATGTTGTGTTTTACATTGTCTCAAATGTTTCCATGTTTATACACGTGTCAGCGCTGATTGTCAGCAGCTTCATAAACTGACTCTGGATCAGCTGTAAGACACATTTCTGTGCTCCTCTTTTCAGCCGCTGCTTGTTTTTAACTCTGTATCTGAAGCAGATGAAGGATTTTAGTCATCGGACATCTGGATCTTAACTTATCAGAGAAACAATCTGAGCAAACGTTTGCTTGCTGTCCTTCCAGGACGTCCAATATTAATATTTGAATTATTTCGCTTTGACCTTATAAACCCCTAAACAATAAAACATTGTGTACTATTCTTAAATATTAATCTTTCATGATTGCGTTAACAGGACCATACATAGTTAAAGGGTTTTAATTGCACTGTCCCATCTGCAGGCACAGACAGGCTGTCTTATCACACAGTTTAAAAATAAAGAGTGTATCCTGCCACCACCGCGAACTAAAGACACACGTCACACTTCAGGCTCCAGTCCAGATGGTTTTGTTCAAGCCAAATGAGAAAGACTTTACACGGTTGCTTAATGATGCTCGATCTGCATCCATCTCTTTTCCTGGTGACAACAGAATAACAGTGACACCTAGTGGATGAAACACAGCAGAACACTAACTTCTTAACAGGAGAAACTAAATGGAGGGAGACAGACTGTTAGATATTAATGATTTACACCAGTAAAGATTTCATTAATGCAATTCCATTAACAACCCTGAAAGTCCTTAAAAGAGTCCACAGAAGCCGTCTTTAATGGAAAATACGTAGCAGCATTTTATTTTAAAAAGTCAAATAGAAATCTTACAATTTGGTGGTGGAAAAAACAAAAAAACAAAAACGCAGGTCGAGATTAAAATAAAAGTTAAATACAATCAATCGTTCAGCTTCTGAAGCCTCGATGCTTCACTTGTTCATCTAGGTAGCCGAGCTACTGGTCCCCGAAGCGAAACATGGCCACGTTTCTTCCAATAAAATGGCGAGAGTAGAACCGCGAAACAAGAGCAACACACTGTTTCAAATATAATATGTACACACACACACACACACTCTCTCACTCTTCCCATTTCATCATGCAAAAGCCCACTTTTGTAGCAGCACATAGAGCCAAATGTGACCCTAGGAATAGTTTTTGGGCCTAAAAAAAAAAAATTGGATTAAAAACAGCAATCGACACACACACACGCACTCATACACACACACACACACTAAATTAAGTAGAGACTCCGTAAAACGTCCATTCGATTTGGCCTCTGCATAGAAAATAAAAATGGCAGCCACGACGTGTGGGCACAGGCGCGGGCTGGTAATTAATGCGAGAAACTCGTCCTCTGCTTCGTGTTTTCAGCCCGACCGGAGGATTAAATAAGATTCCTGTGTGTGTGTGAGGTGGGGGGGGCATTTAAACTGAACTGAGCTGCACACATCCCCCCAGTTCAGCCAAAGACAGCATGTGCACCCACTGCAGAGACATTTAGAAGCATCCAAAGGGGGAAACCGCATTCCCATCAACGAGTCCAACAAGTCGCCTCTCCTCGCGATCTAAGTTGGACTTCCTGTTGTCTCGGCAGCTTCAGCGTTGCTACTCATGCAGAGGCCGTGGTGGGGAGGGAGTACGCATCCTCGGTCTGACTTTCAGTGCAGCGGCGTCCACTCGCACGAGCTCTTCGGTTTTCTCGCTGCTCAGAGGCGGAGTCAGGACGCCCGAGGGGACGGGACAGCTGCCGTGACGCTCCAACTCCACGTCCAGGTACGAGTAGGCCTTGTCCTGCAAACAGAGCGCACACAGATTAACCCGGCTGGTGGAAACAGGCCTCAGGCAGGACTACAGACACCATTTCAGAAGCTTATTCAACTGTTTTAGAGAAAATGTCATATTAGTATTAGAGAAATATTAATTTTTTTCATCATGTGACCCTGAAAATGCTGTGTCATATCCAAAAGTGTTCAGCCAATCAGGAGGAGAAATTTCAAGATTTGATCTTAAAGTTATTTTCATGAACAACAATCGCTGCGACACGGTCACTCACCAGCCATGTCATGTAGGAGGCGTGGGTCTGGATGTTGTGCATGTCATCCGCAGGGATCCCCGGGAACGTCTTCATGGGTGAGCCGCCGATCTCCCGCAGAGCCATGGCGAACGGCACCATCCACCTCACGCACTCCTCCAGCTCCACCCTCTTCAGAGCTGCGCACAGGGACAGGGGACGTGATTAGTGATGATGAGGATTAAAAATCAGGAGGTAAATCTGAAACCGGCCGTTTTATTTTTACCTGAGACATTTTCCACCAGCTCCAGAGAGGAGAAGTGAAACAGGGCGGAAGCGGCGAGGATGCCGTTGGAGAACTCGAGGCAGCGCACGTCGAGCATACACAGGTCCAACAGCTGCGAGAAACCAGAGGAAGGGAGAGGAGCAGGATGTTACTGACAAACACTCCAGACAGAACCAGAAAGTCACGGATCGCATCCTTTACGGCTGCCTCAGAGGGCGAAGCCTGAACCGAACAGCAACTTCAGCCTGACGGCATGTAGCTGAAGTTTGCGTCCACTCATTCTGAAAGTGAAATGGCCCCCGACCCTCTGTAAATCAATTAAAGGCGTGTTTATGGAGCCGGCCTCGCTCCCTACGCATGATCCAGAGATCACATTGACTTTCCCCTCACTCTTTAAGGCGTTTAAGCGAACTGCGACTGAAATGAATTAACGGTGTTTCATATCCTGCTGACAGAGACAAATATCAAATATCATTATCATTGTGACCAAATACCTCAATAATCGCTATTCTGGCACTATTATAGGGGTGATTTCTGGTGCTTTCATGAAATATTTAATCGTATTCTTAAGATTTTAGATAAATGATCAATTATGTTATGTGGATATTATGACTGTGTAGAGTCAGACAACAGAACAGCTGCTAAATACAGAAAATTACATAATTTTACTGTATTTCTGCCATTTAAACCTAAAAAAGTAGGAAACGGGGACAGACGAACCGACCTCTGCAATCTGTGTGAAGGTACCCTGGGGGTATCTGGGGATGAGCAGCTCGTCTGTCTCTTTCAGGTACGCCACCTGCATGTAAACATTGAGCCAGGAGATGGGAGTCTGTGGGCTGAGACTCCAATTCAGCTCCTGCGGTAAGGAAAACAAGTTTTGTTGAAAAGTTATAGTTTGATGCAAAATACAGTACTACTCGGAAAATTAGAATATCCTGAAAAAGTGCATGCATTTCTGTAACTCAACTTTTAAAGGTGACTTTTTAAAGGCTCAGGACCCTTTTGCAGGTGTTTTGGATTACTTACCTGATGAGTGTGTGACACTTTGAGCCTACAATACTGAAGCTTTTCACAGTATTCTAATTTTCTGAGTTTTTGGGTTTGAGGTTTTAATAAGCTGTAGATCATAATCAGCAAAATTACAACAAAAAAATACTTGAGACATCTCACTTTGCATGTAATGAGTCTATAAAATGTATTGGTTTCACCTTTTATGTTGGATTGCCTGAATAAAACAACTTTTACACGATATTCTAATTTTCTGAGTAGTACTGTACAGATTTTACAATTATAAGTATTGTTTTACTTGATATTCACACAGTAAAAATCTAAATTTTGCACTCAGCAGCAAAGCATTTAAAACCAAACGTTTATGACATTTTTGGCCATAATCACCAAACTCTGCAGTGTCCTGGCACCAACAGATTAACATAAGCACTTATTCTGTATTATATAAACAGTTTACACGTCCTCACACTTCAGGAACATATATGGCGATACTGATAGAGACCAGGCTCTGGTGTGAGGGAGGTCCTTACCTTCATTATGATGATTTCCATACTGAGAATCTCATCTTCAGTGCAGGCTTCGTCTGTGACGTAGGCAAACTGGTGCACCTTGGGAGGATACATCTCCTGTAAGGACCAAAGAACAAGCCTTTAATCGACTCCTCACAGCGGCTGAGCTCAGATGATGAACCAGGCAGCACCGTCGGCCCCTCCCACCTCCACTTTAGCAGCGATGAAGAGACACGTGATGCCGATGAGCTGCAGCGTCGACTTGAACACGTTCCTCTGCGTGGCCATGAAGCGGTCGAAGTAGTCCTGAGCGAGGTGGTACGTCTCCCTGTGCAGCTTGTACACTTCACTGACCTACAACGAGAACGCAAAACACAGCGTCACAGCACTGATGGCGCCTCCGGCCCTCAGACCACAAGTCGGTCTGCCCTGTGAGGGGAGCTACAGACATTCAAAAGCATCAAGAGTCTGTGATTTGGGTCCTTTCTCATTGGTCTTTCCTGTTTTAAATTATCTTGACAAAAAAAACAAAAAACAAGAAGTGGTTGAAAGTGCAAGAAACTCAAATTTGTGAATGTGCGGTGGGTTCATTTTAAGTTGAGATAAAGCAGAAAAACAGCTTTTTACCCTTTAAGATCACATCATTTTCAACAAAATGACAAAAAAGACAAAACACAAACATTTCTTTGTTTTCTTCTTGTAAAACAATATATGACGCATGCTAACGTCAGCTTGAACCAACCAACATCCCGACATCCACCCAGTCGGTCTTTAGCTGTTAGCAGCACAGAGCTAATATCCATTAGCTTGCTAGCTAGCAGCTGCATGAGACATCATCCACCTCTGAATCAATGTTACTCTCCATGTTTGTTCTCTTCAACCTTAAAACCAGCATGTGTTCCCATCTGCACATCCTGTTTCACTCAAATCAACATGTGTAACCAACACGCTTTAAAAATGATGTTTAATCTGAACTTTGCGCATGTTAGGGACTTAAAAAGTACCGCTGAGGCTGTTTTGTCATTGGTTTTGGTCAGAAAATCAAGTTATAATGCAGAAAATGTGAAGTAGGCACCACATTTAGTGGCATTTAGTGAGATATTTCACTGAAAAGCACACATTTGAACTAAGAATTATTCACCAAGTCATCATAAAACAGCTTCATTGCTTAATTTTAAGTCCATTTGTCTGTGTTGGGTTAATTGTTCAAACACTCCCCGTCAGTGTGTTGCGGGTCGACAGGAGGCGACTGCTGTGACGTGTCAGACGGCACAGGACAGTCACAGATGAAGTTTATTCCAGGCGACAGAGGAAAAATGAGATGCGGCGTGAATTTAAAGCAGCCGCATACAGAACAAACTGAGCGGTGATGTGTTCAGGTCGGGCGGTACGTAAGACTTGTTGGGTGCATGTTACTGTTACAGAAAAGAGGCGTCGCGCTACAAACCTCCATGAGCCAGTCCAGGAGAATTGCCCTCATCTTGGGCTGCAGGTGTGGATGGTTCTCCATCATGTGGACGTCCCGGGTGTACGTCTTGTCCTTCTCCAACATGTTGTTCCACACCACATCTTTACTGGCCCAGCTGATGACAAAACAGAGAGAGACAAGCCTTCACTGACACATTCAGTCCAGACGAGCGACTGGTCACAGATTCAGATACAACGCCGTCTGCGCTGTGTTTGGTTGCTTAGCTGCAGCACATACAACGAAATGCAGACGCCTGTAATTCATTATCCGTGTTGCATTAACCATTAGTGCAGTGGACGCTTATAGGCACAGACTTTGGTTCCTTCCGGAGAGCGGTCGTGTGATCAGGGCGTGACATTGTGACTGATAAGACCTTATATCAGCTTCAGTTGTTCAGACACAAAAACAAACCCCAGGGCATCAAATCTAAAAACTGGGCTCTCCAGGTTCTGCGGACGTCTGCGTGTTCACAGCTCTGAACTGCCAAACATGGCAAAGGTCGTGTGTTTAAAAGTGAAAGTGTGTTGATGATGGCCCCACTCTTGCAGCATGTGCAAAGCTGTGACAAACAAGTGTTATTGTCCTGGGATGGATGCACAGAAAACGCTTGTCGCCATTTGAAAAGCCAGACCTGAGACGATCACCACGCAACAGCAGCACTCACCAGAGCGCGGGGAGCGGGGCGCAGTGCACGGGGGTTGTGAATATGTTGTTGAAGTTGTAGTGGGGGAAGCCTGCGTTGATCAGGGTAACTGGTTGGTCCTCTTCCTGATCAGGTGTGGGCAGCCACCTGTGTGGACTTGTGCAACTGGGGTCGGGACTCCAGCCGAGCTGCACAAAGACGACGACACAAAGAAAATGCGGGTGTGAGCCGGCGGCAGCTGCAGTGACCAGACAGAGGAGGTGGTTTTTGTTTTTAAAAATGATAAAAGAAGCGTACCTCACAGTCTCGCTGCTTCTTCTTCGTCATCTCTGCCACCTCCTCATCATCCAGATCTTGTAAATACTGAAACAGACGCAGGGAAACACTGTTATGTTGAGTGCAATCACACCATTTCAACCACAGATGAGTTTTACTTTGCCAGCAGCACCAAAAACAGCACAAATAACTGCAGAAACAGCTGTTTCGATCTGCAGCACAGGATATTGCTGTTATTTGCCAGCAAAGACGAATACACGCTGTGACACCAGGTTTAAACTGTGGTTGCAGCTGCACTTGCACTCTTGCTGCAGCGTAAAATGGGGGTAAACCCCACTTGGAGGCTCGTCTGCAAGCCTTTTTCAGGCGACTCACAATGGCAACATCTGCCTTCCTCTTTCTCGGCCGTACTGTAGTTTCTTTGGGCGCATCGGGAGCAACAGACTGCGATTGTGAGTCTTCCCTGCAACAACAACACAAAAAGCAGCAACACAAGTCGATGTTAGTATCCAGGATAAACAGTAAACACTCAACGAAACCCGGAAAACATGTTAATGTGATCAAAATAAGGTCATATAGCAACAGGCTAACGACCCGGATGGCTAAAGCTGCATCAACTTTGACTTTGAAGAGCCGTGGAAGGAAAATCACGCACGAAACTCACCGTTTTCCTCGCATTATACTGAGAGGGTGCGTGTCAAGTCCGAGAGCAAACCTGCGAACGAGAAGAAGAGTTTTAATGTCCCGATTCAGCTTTTATTTCAGGGGGTTTAAAGCAAACACTCACACACACACACACACACACACTCCCAACCCCCACTCTCAGCTCGCTCCTCCTGACAAAGCCCGGCGCAGCCTGGCGCGGGGAAACGCAAACGGCGTGAAAAGTCGCCAAAAAAAGTGACCACGACATGAGAATATATGTAAGAAACCGAGCAAAGACCAACAGCAGATACCTGTGGTTGTTATTCTGTGTGGTTTGGGTTAAAACCGGAGCGCGATTGTTCTCCAAAACTAACTTTGGACAGCTGGCTCGCCGCATAAAGGCCGAACGCCAGGCGCAGCCAGGGCGCCTATTCTCCTCAAATCACCATTAAATTTCACACAAACCGCGACAAAACCCCACAAACCGGGAGGACACGGGCTGCATATGAACGCGGGCTTTCACTGGAAACTTTTAACTCGTTGTGTTCTCTCCGACTTGTTCCGGTTTGGCCGCTTTTGCCGCGGCTCGGCTGGGAAAAGTTGCAGCTGCGAGCTCGACGCATCCAAGTCTGACGCGCTCACCTCAAGCCTCCGGTCCTTGAAGTTCACTCTTATCCACGTCTGAAAAAGCAAATTAGTGTAGATATTAAAGTCCCCCGCCTGTTCTTCAGATGTCCTCTCCCTCTGTGTGCGCGGCTGTGTGTGCGTCCAGGCCGGGCTGCTTCCTCTGAGCTGGCGCCTTGCAGGAACAGATGACTTGAAGCATCAACGTCAGGGGGGAGTGAACGATCCCCCCGGTTGGCGCTAAACCTCCACCTGCAGCGCCTCTTTTCAGACTGATATCACCTGCATCCGCCTCAGATTCACACCTGGCAGCCAAACAAATACGCTTATGATAAATGAACAACGCGAAGAAATAAGTTTAATAAGCGCGAGGCGTGGCTGCAGTTGGTGACAGCTGCTGGGGGGCGGAGCTTCCAAAGAGGAAGTGCCCGGGCACCACGTGGCTAGTCGCTCAGATGTAAACAAAGCCGCGGTCCTTCGGTTTAAAGCTAAAATAAAACATATCAGGAGCCAGTTATTGTGTGGTAATGAAGTCGTTGTGTTGGGTGAACTTTATATTGAGTTGTCAGTCGCTGTCGCTGTGGGCGGATTTATTATTTATTAAAAAAACATATGAAACTCGTTAGCCTGCTGTTGCTCCAACCGGCGCCCATTTCCCGCGTGGGTTTCCGTAGCTACTGTCTCCCCTCACTGCAACCCTTTTCCATCAGCTAACACTGCTAAAGATACACATATTACAGGCTTGATATGGACTTTAAATATCATTTATATATTAAATACTGTGTATTTAAACCGAGGGCGGATGATCTCCAGTGACACCACTGCAGTAAATCCTGTGAACTCCACATTTATCCCCTTTCTTTGAGTGTGAAGACCTGAGTCTACACTCCAAACATCCATTTACAAAACACATATCTCAGTGTTTCCACGTTCAGTCAGTCTAATGTCATTATATGTGCAGTATAATGACACCTTTTTAGTCACATTTAGCATAGTTTAGAACAATAATATTATGTTTTGCTTCTGATTACATTGCTTGAGCACTGAACGGATGAAGGAACTGGTCCATTTTTGTCAGAAAACCCATCACTCAATGTCCACTTTGCCCCCCGGCTGCTCCTGCGTGAAAAGTAACTTTAAAAATGATACAAATCAGAGTTTTCTGCAGTTTCAACACTTTGCAAAATCATCACGTGAGCCAGGTTTGACCCTGTGGTGGGTCATCTCTGGCAGACTGTAGTGTACGTTTGACACTCCTAGATTAAACAAACGTGACCTTTGGACAGTCACGTGATCTCTGCAGTTGGAGGGACAGAAAACCAAAAGCGAGATATTTTCAGTTTTAATCTCCCTGGTTTCTTGACAAAATTGGGAAACATGAAGTTTGTGGATCTCTTCGGGCGCCTGAAGTCTGTCATCATTGGAATGGTTCACGTTAAAGCCTTACCAGGTAAACCAAGACAGCGTCCACTTGTGCGCCCGGCAGCGTGCAAACGGAAAGTTGTCAGTGTTTGAGGAAGTATTCAATTACTTTAGTAGCGATACTACACTGTAAAAATAGTAATTCATTACAACCGTGAGACTGTTACTTAAGTAAAAGTCTAGTATTTTAAGTAAAATGTACCAAAAATGCAGAAAACTGGCACCAGTGAATGCAATACTGTCATTTATTATTAGATTATTATTAATGTCTGTAGCATTCTGCAGTCACAGTTGGTTTATAGGCTAAGTTCATTTAAACGACTTCACTTTGAGATGTTTGATCCATTAGATGCATTATTTTTTAATACGTTTGTCATAAATATGATATTTAATCTGATCAGTGTCCTCTCTGACTTTAATAACTGATGAATAAATGTAAAGTGGAATGAAATTAAAGTAAAATGCTTCAAATTTGCAGCCTTTTTAAGTTCAGCATTTGAGTGAATGTACTTAGTTACACAGCTCCACTGCACACTTGTTAACTTTGATTTGTGAAATCTCAGACTTGTCTGTAAAAAGGGATTCTTGTGTTTCTCAGGAACCCCGCTGGGTTGCATGAAAATGTCCCAAATCATCGAAGAGGCCTGCGGGGAAGCGGCAATCTACCGCGATGCAGGGGTGGTACGTTATTAAACTCCTCACATGTTTCCAGTGGTTCCAGTCGAGTCGGTAACCTTCTTTCTTTCAGGACGGCGTGATCATCGAGAACATGCATGACATCCCGTACTCCTTATTTGTGGGCCCTGAGGTGTGCGCCTGTATGACGGCAGTGTGCACCGCTGTGAGAAGCACCTGCCCGTCGCTGCCGCTTGGAGTGCAGATACTGTCGTCTGCAAACCAGCAGGCGCTGGCTGTGGCTCTGGCATCAGGTTCGGCCTTTGCATCTGTTACATGATTGTTGTTCTGTGAGAGCAAAGCTGAGCTACTTGACTCACACAGCTTCGACACTCCGGGTTAGTCCGCCACGGCTTCACTCTGCAGACCCTGTGCGTCCGCAGGTCTGGATTTCATCAGAGCTGAGGGTTTTGTCTTTTCTCACGTGGCCGACGAGGGACTCC
Source organism: Datnioides undecimradiatus (assembly GCA_008933995.1). Lineage (NCBI taxonomy): Eukaryota > Metazoa > Chordata > Actinopteri > Lobotiformes > Datnioididae > Datnioides > Datnioides undecimradiatus. The sequence continues at coordinate 7,976,985 of WARS01000060.1, forward strand.
TGAACGCCTGCGCCGGAGATTTGCTGAGATATCGCAAACAGATCGGAGCCGAGCACGTGCAGATCTTCACCGACATCAAGAAGAAGCACAGGTGAGATCCACATCAGGACAGTTATAATATCTTTAAATAGAACTGTGGTTAATTAAAATCTGCACATCATTCATTGAAAGATTTAAGAGAAAAGCCTCAAATCAAATTACCTTTCACTCAGAAATGCTCTCAAGTTTAAGAAAGTACCAGGATCAGTCTGGTAGCTGAACGGTTTAAGATGCATATCCTGTAGTTACAGCGTCAAACAGACTTCAGATCCATATCGTGCCACTCTCTGTCTTTACACTGTCTGCTGTCAAATAAAGGTTGCAAATGAGAAAAATAAAGTTGGCGTTTGTTTTATTTTCTGTGCACATACATACTGCCTAACATTACTGACTATTTGACTTCTGTTCATGCATGTATACATTCATGTGTACAAAAGAAATTAAATTAATAAAAATGTAAATTCATAAACGCTCGTGCAGGTATGAATGCTGCAACTGATCTCGTCTCTTATCGGTTGATCCTAATCTTTGCATCCATGTTATTAATCGTGTGATCGCTTCAGAGCTGACTGTCAGGAGCTATGGATTTGACACCCTGCTGTTGTTCTAGGTCCCACATTTTGATTTAACCCTGGTCTAAACCCGCAGTCCGGAGTTATAATCTCAGTGTTATCCTGCTTTTACTCACTCTGCGTGTGTATATTGTGTTTTCCCAGCTCCCACGCCCTGACAGCAGACGTGAGCATCGAAGAGACTGGGCGCGCCGCCGAGTTCTTCCTCTCTGATGGACTCATCATCACCGGATCGGCCACAGGCGTGGAGGCTGACCCGCGGGAGCTCAGAGGTGAGGCTGCACCAGGAGCTGCAGCGCATGCACAGCTGGACACTGTAGCAGCAATGCAGAGCTGCAGCTGATGGCTGCTTTCAATAAAAGTATAAATATATTGAATTAGCAATGACAAAAACAATTAACTCATGAGATTTGATTAATCTTAAACCAGTGCCCGGTCCGTCCACCAGAGGACACCCTCACCTCAGATGACACGCTGTGTTCAGTGTCCTCTATTGGTCAGGACAGTGCAGAGTCAGACCCGGGACCAGCAGTCGCCCAATATGGCACCGGTCTGAAGCCTGGCTGCACTGTGACTCAGCTGAGGAACGCAGGACATGCTTGCTCTGTCTCCCCCTCACACACCATATACAGTAACGTGCCAATGGACGTTAAGTAAGACACATTTCTGTGTGTCAGCAGCTTGATAAACTGACTCTGGACATCTGTAAGACACATTTCTGTGTGTGAGCAGCTTGATAAACTGACTCTGGATCAGCTGTAAGACACATTTCTGTGCTCCTCTTTTCAGCCGCTGCTTGTTTTTTTAACTCTGTATCTGAAGCAGATGAAGGATTTCAGTCGTCGGACGTCTGGATCTGGAAGTTATCAGAGAAAACAAGCTGAGCAAATGTTAAGCAGTAGCTCGGTTTCGCCGCCTCCAGGACGTCCCGTGTGCGGCTGACAGAGTGGGAGGTCCTGTTATGTATGAAACATACCAGTTTCTGCAGGAGCTGCTCTCAGCAACAAGTAAAACACTGAACAGACACACGACACAAAGTCATCCAGCGAACACCATCGAGAGTTTCAAGCTCAGAGGCACAGACGTCTCTCAGAACTAAAAGAGAAGAGGGAACACTGGACGTAAATTAAGCAAAAATTCACAAACAAATGTTACATTTAGTCAAATATCTGCTGCTGTGGCGTGTTCATATGATAAATTTGCATGCAGACCATAATAATTAATTGATAATTATATAAAACATTAGATTTGGAAACATATAATGAGTATTTCTACCATAAATAATTATCTAAATAAGGTTTTTATGGTAGGAATTGAGTATTTTTGATGTACATGACATCACAACACTCACAACACTCAGCCAGTGACGGACGGCGGCCGATGCGGCCTGCTTGAGGGTCAACGGGTCTGAAACCTGGACCGTGTCCCTCTTGCGCTATTTTAAGCCAAGTCTCCAACACGACACACAGTACTGTAAACACTCAAAGCTAAAACAGAGTGTGCCACCACACACACACACACACACACACACACACACACACACTCTTTCCCTCACGCACGTGCACTCTCTCTCTTGTTAACACAAACATGCAGACACACTGATACCAGAGCTCACATGCCGGAGGTCGGCTTCCACCGGGTCAAAGTGTACCGTGTGTGTGTGTGTGTGTGTGTGTGAGTGTGTGTGTCCTCATTATAACACACACTCTGGGTGACATTCATCAACATTCACCTCACTGCTCCACTGCTGTTTCCTTGCCTCTGCAGACGTCTCCCAGGCCGTCACAATCCTGGTCTCATTGGCCTCGTGGGTGACCTATGACAACGTTGAGGCCACTACCAACGCCAAACGGGATGATCATTGGCTCCTACTACAGGGAGGCCACAATAACGCGCCCAATCTGAGCGGGTGAGGAGGTTCATGGGAAAGACACGGGACCTTCTCAAATGAGACGTCAACAGACACACGCCGAACCGCCGACTTAACAAAAACAAGATTTATTTTCACTTTTTTTGTACATTTTATAAATACACGGATAGAAAACAAAAGTCTTATTAAACCGTATTTACACTCGTGAGTCCAACGTGAACAACTCGTGTAACACGACAGAGTGAGAACCTGCTGGAAAGTACAAAATGATACAAAACATCGACAGCGGGTTTTGTAATTACTCCTTAATTAAACTCTTAATGAACAATTAGAAACAACCCCTGCTCTCAGGATATTCACTTATGTGTTTCTTAACGCTGCACAGCTCAAAGGTGCAGCACGCTAAAAGCAGCAAGAGCGTCTGAAGCTAAGGCACATGATGTGTAATACAGGCGAGGAATTACCAGCCCCAGTGTGCTGTAATCTGACTACAGTGTAACAGCAACGACACCCTGCGCATATCTACTCAAACTAAACAAGTCACACAACTCAACTGCTGTCATTTAATAATATACAAAAGCTGTAATTTGAAAGTAACTGTGTGTGTGTGTGTGTGTGTGTGTGTGTTAGTGATGTTTTCCAATCTCTGAGGACTCCAGTCATGATAGTCAGGAGATCAGTTTTTTACAGTGCGTGTTGAAAACTTTAAAATAAAAAACGTCGCTGTGGTTCGTTTGGCACATGTTTGATCGCTTCTACTGCAGGAGGCTGGCGTCACACACACGCTCTTTGCAGAACTGAGGGTGTGAGCTGCAACGCTCCTGGTCAGTAGTTGTACAGGCGCGGGCAGGGCTGCTTGAAGTGGCCGTAGCGTCTCTCTGCAGGGGAGAATCGCCCTGGGCTGTGGGTTCTGCCTGTGGAGGGCGCCGCGGCTCAGCCTCTTCCCCTCAGCCTGGGTCCTGGCCCTCTGGACGGCCAGCAGCTGGATGTTGCAGGGGAGAGGAATTCTCCAGGCGGCCAGGCGCCAGGATACGTGGCCGCTCACTGGCACCGGCCTGCACAGACACAGAGTGGAGTTATATTACTGTCACTGTGATCACTCCCCTGTATTCATGTCAAAAGAAACGTGAGGACGTGATAACATGGTGTAGGATGCTAGCTTGTTACCGGGCCGTGCTGCGTTTAGGAACAGCAGAAACAATCACGTAACTTTTTGATTTGATCTCATAAAAAGCTGTGTGAATACAGGCCAGCAAACCCCAGAACGACTCGAATGGTCCAAAATGTTTGTTACAGAGTTAATTCACCACTTTGCTTAAGTTCAACATCTTCAGAGACGAGTTTATTCACTTTCTTGCAAAGAGTGAGGTCCACTTCACTCGACATGTCTGTCCATTGAACCAGAAGCTGCAGAGAGTTAGCTTCCTTGCTAACGCCTCCTGATAGTTAGCTTGAGTATGTTCAACAGGAACAAAGTCCACCTACTAGTCTCTTTAATTAATGCTAATTAACAAAATTATGTGTGGCAGAATAAGTGTATTTTCCAAATTGTCAAACTGTTCCTTAATGCTGACATGGATGAGGAGTCCTGAGAGCTCTACAACGGCTACGAGCTCATTTCAGCTTTTACAGACAAACCATAAAACTCTCTCTCTGTGTGTCCACAGATCCCGCGGTTCACCCGGAGGTGCTAACAGTGTACTTAGCCTCCTTCTTAGTGTGCAACAGATTATAATGCATCCCGGTTGCTATGGTTACTTATTTACTAACTGATAGCAACTGGTTAAAGAAACAGTCGACTGGTGTCCACGTCAGGAAATTAATGGACACTCCTCAGCCAATCAGAATCCAGTATTCGCCAGATCATTGTACTGGCTTCCTAGTGACTCTGCCACAGCTGGGGTGATGCCACATGTTTGGTGCCAGTGTGTGTGTGTGTGTGTGTGTGCTGGAGGTGTATATGGAAAACTACCTGGCGGTGTCCTCTTCATCCTCGTCAGAGCCCGGCTCCTCCTCCTCCTCAGTGCCGCTCATCCTGCGTCTCATCTGGTACACAGACATGCTGGGGTGCTCGATCAGCAGGTTCTCCAGTGGACCCACCTCAGGAGCCGACAGCGGCCTGTTCTCTGCACGAGGAGCATCCAAGATCAAACGGATCAGCGCTCAGACAACAACGTTTCTAAATCCTGTGTAACACACTCATGGACCTGCAGCAGGATCCATCTCTCACCTGGCAGGTTCACAATGACCCATCCTCCCTCCTCAAACTCCATCAGCCTCCTCAGGCGCTCGGCCTCACCAAAGTCCTCCCCGTGACCCCGAGCAGTTGAGACAGAAGCTTCCCAATCATCTCCGCGCCTCGGCTGCAATCTGTAAACCAACAGCCGCAGGTGAGTTTGCAGGACGGTCACATGCAGGAGTATCAGCCTCCTCTGAACAAACAGAGTGAACGGCTCCCCCTTGAGGCCGCAGAGGCCCAGACCCCGGCTCCGCATCAACGGCCGCTCCCATTGCGCCAGCTGAGAAACCCGAGCAGCCTGAGCTGTTGTTATGCTGCTGTGACATGGGGTCGGTTTAGATCCGAAACAGCTGAGGGAGCACGATTATACAAGAGCTATACTGATAGCAGCGACGGATTCAGCTGAGACTCTTGTCCTGCCATTACGGGAAGTTTACACCAACTCTGCGTGTTTGTTTACGCGCCCTGTTACCGGTTATCTCAGGTTGGCCTTGCATAAGACGCATCAGAACTCTAATATTACACATTACTGCTGGGTGATGCAGTGCTGCTCTTATAACAAACCTGTGAAATCCCGGATTGAAAGCGTTATCATCAGCCTCTGGACTTGGTGCCGTTTATCCAGCACTGTATGCTGAGTTTAATACGGAAACATTATTTTTTTAATTAATTCCTTTTATAAATTCAACTTTATTCGATTTGCTGTTGAAAGTATAACCTGTTATATCCTAAAACATGTTCTATTGCGTTAAATACCATGACATATGAGACGTTTATCGCATGTATTGACACATTTCTGCCGTTGTGGTTTGAGACAGACACAGATCCATAAATAGACCCGTGTTTTCCCCCACTTCTGTGTCTGGGCCTTCCTGCCCGGCTGCTGTACCTGCCGGATTTAATGTCGGAGTCTTCGTGTAAACACAAACACCCCTGGGTAGGACTCTACAACAGACTTGTCCATGCACGATCACAGCGGCGGCCTCAGACGATATGATGGTCAGGTGGTCAGGTTTTAGTCTCAGCTGCTCCCACTGGCTGACTTTGCCCAGGTGGATGGACGCAAACCTGTTGTATCGTCGCCTGCATTAGAATATGGACTGTGTTCAGAACGCGAGCAAACAAAGGCTGCAAACACGCAAACAGGGCTGCAGCTGGGAGAACAATAGACCGATGAAACCCGGGTTCATAAATACCACTGGTTCTGTGTCTGTGCGGCGCGTGCAGAGGTTTGTATTTGATCTTACCCGAGCAGATAACCGTGAGTCTTGCCTCGGGTGTGTCCGGTGCACCGACAGGATCCTGCTGCGCCGCCGTTCCTCACAGATTGTTTTGATCTCTAAAGTTGTTTATCGGCCAAAGTGTCCTGAAGCTCGTGGCCGCGAAACGTCACCAAATCCTGGCACCCACGTGGGCGGGGGCATGTTGCGTCACATTGCGTGTCGCGTGTCAATAAACCCGCTGCCTGCCGTGCGTAAAAAGATGCGGCGGCAGCGAAGCGTTGATGCGAACGGAATTATCGCGTTTTGGTTTCCATATTTATCCGCGCGTGTGAACACCGCTCAGGTTATTGGTGTCAGACACGGTAATAAACTAACCACGTCACTGCCGCGAACCGCTGCACGTTCCTGCACAGCCGTCATAGCGGTCCCATATATTATGTTCTCACGGTTGTTTTACCATCATTTTATTATTGTACACTCACTATAATAAACATAGATCTGATGCTTCTGGCTCTTATCTTGGTTCTTCTTGCGTTAATCTTTACCTGTATTTCCGGTGCGTTGTGTGAAAAACATTCATAAGTGCACCGGAAGGTGTCAGAACTGTTTAATTATGGTTATGAACATTTTTTTTATTTGCGTAGATAAGTGAGTGAGTGAACCGTGGACACGGTAAAGACCAACTGACTGTATCTGCTTAGTTTGGGCTCGTTATCAGAGTACTATAGACCAGGTCCAGATAGTTCACCCCCTTCTCCGGCTGTTGCTTTAAATACTGCGCGTGCGCATACGTTTGCAAAGCTGAAAGATAATTTCTTCTAACCTTATTAAATCACATTCATGTAAGCAAGGGTTCCTGTGTGGTTGCCAGGGAACCCAAGGTGAGCGTGTGTGTATGTGTGTGTGTGTGTGTCCATCTGACAAATGAGGACGTACCTGAGCTCAGCTGTTACACTACTCGCTGTCTCCCCCATTCATTTCTAATGACGGCAGCACAGTGGTTGAATAAAGCTGAATAAAACACAGAGTTGTATTCCAACATAACATAGTTTAGTTTGTGTTGAAATCCTGTTTATGGGCAAAGCCGTGGAATCTGTCCGATCACATTAATTTACTAATAAACGTTTACATAAAAGCCTTAAATTGGTCACATTTGACCGGAACACAGCACCAGGGTTTTATTTGGTGAAGAGAAAAACTGACTGAGGTTCAGCTTCGATTTTCATGTGTATCCGAATAAAAGAAGCACATAAACAGCCACAAGAATGCGTCAGAGTGTCTTTAACCGGTTTGTTGAAGGGAATTATCTTGCCTCGAATGTCGTTTCCTCTGGACATGGTTTGCAAAAACAGGAAGTAGGTCGACTCGATCCCGTCATACCATGCAAAGATCGGCCGATGTGATAAAGCCGAATACATGTGAGGAGCCAAAACTGACACTTGGCCCAATCCGGAGAAGACTGAAGGTAATTTCAAACATTTCGATTTAAACAAAGTCATTTGTGAGTGAAGGCTGGTGAGATCCGCCTCCTGCTGTGCAGCTTAAATAGAGACGAAGCTCCAGGCGAAATGACGAAACGAATAAAGACAGAAAATACAAAACACTGCAGATTAAATCTACTGTGCATATTTAGTTTATATAAAATAACTTCAAACGGAAACGTGCAGTTTACACCAGCAGGTCACCAGACTGTGGACTGAACTAACACAGTCACACCAAACTCCATTCAGAAACCGGCAAATTTACGCTCACAGTGTGAAAGTGTTGTGTAATTTTATTGCAAACTAACATTTGTTTTGGTTTTTTTAGTGAAACCGATGGAAAAATGTGCCTAAGTTATTTTATTGTAAATATTTAGTTTTCTTGGGTTAACTTTACAAGCAAAAGTGAAACTAAATTTAAAGATATTAAAAATGACCTCAAAACACTTTGTCATCATTTCTGTTGAGAAGGAGGGTCCGCCTGGGAAAACTCAGTGCTCGGGTCTGTGACGGAGAGAAACTGATCTGAAAGCAGATTTACTCTTGAAAATAGATTCTGAACATTGAGTGAGTGCAGACTCCTGCACAAACAGCAACACAGCTGCAGTGCTGCGTGTGTGCGGTGTCCAGTGATGGAAAACTTGATTTCTTTGGCCATAAAACTGCAGGATCGGACCGAAAATGAAGTAAGGCTGAATATAAACTGTCCCACTGCATCTCTATGTGTTTAATTGCAAATTTGCATTAAAGTGCAATATTGTCTCATGTTGTTTTTGCATTAAAACCCTGTTTTGCAGCTTTTTGTATTTGTTTCTGCTAAATTTAATGCCAGTCCGACCTCACGCTGTTTCTGTAGTGTTGCTGCAATCAGCAAGAAAACTGTTTTTATTTCATTGGTTTGTTTTGGGGGGGTTTTGAGTCATTGGACCAGTTTTTGTTTTGTTTGATGTCCTGGGCGAATTCAGTTTCCCTTCTGGTCTGAACAGAAACTTAAAGATGAGTCTCAGGGTTTTGCCAGCAGGTTTGATTGCTCTCGTCCGTCCTGTCCTGCAGGTGTCTGGAGCGGCGATGGTTCACGGATGGACGACGCTGGCGCGTCTGTGCTGTGAAATATCAGCTCACGACCAGATCAAGGTGGCGAGAAACTGACCAAAGGAGCGATGGCAGAGGGGACTGCGTTTGTAGGGGGTTTCAGGACCTCCAGGGGATTGCTGTCGGTATGGATGGATACACCTGAATCTGACGTCCAGAATGACTCCGGGGACAAAGCGCTGAAATCTGATGTCGTCATGCAGCGTTTCAGTGATTCAGAGAATGAGATATTTGACATTTGTTGCTAAAAAGGTGCACGAAATGATCTATCAGGGTCAAAAAAGATGTTTAAATTCATTTTAATTTAAATCAGCACTGAATAAAGTAGTTCACCTTAAAACCACATCATTGTTTCTCCCACGCCGTCGGCCGCACACGGGACGTCCTGGAGGGCGGCGAGCCGAGCTGCTGCTAACGTTTGCTCAGCTTGAAAGCCTCTGATAACTTCAGATCCAGACGCTGTCCGGATGACTGGAAATCCTTCATCTGCTTCAGATACAGAGTTAAAACAAAGCAGCGCTGAAAGAGGAGCACAGAAATGTGTCTTACAGCTGATCCAGAGTCAGTTTATCGCTGGACACAGAAATGTGCCCATAGCTGATCCAGAGTCAGTTTATCAAGCTGCTGCTGACACACAGAAATGTGTCTTACAGCTGATCCCAGAGTCAGTTTATCAAGCTGCTGACACACAGAAATGTACAGCTGATCCAGATCAGTTTATCGTTGCATACGCCAGAAATGTGGCCTACAGCTGATCCAGGAGTCAGTTTATCAAGCTGCTGACACACAGAAATGTGTCTTACAGCTGATCCCAGGAGTCAGGGTTTATCGTTGCTGACACACGAAATGTGTCTTACAGCTGATCCAGGAGTCAGTTTATCGCTGCTGACACACAGAAATGTGTCTTACAGCCATCCAGAGTCAGTTTATCAAGCTGCTGACACACAGAAACGTCTTACAGCTGATCCAGAGTCAGTTTATCAAGCTGCTGCTGACACACAGAAATGTGTCTACAGCTGATCCAGAGTCAGTTTATCAAGCTGCTGCTGACACACAGAAATGTGTCTTACAGCTGATCCAGAGTCAGTTTATCGGTTGCTGCTGACATAATAGAAATGTGTCTTTTACAGCTGGATCTCCAGAGTCAGTTTATCAAGCCAAGGACACACAGAAATGTGTCTTACAGCTGATCCAAAGTCAGTTTATCAAGCTGCTGACACACAGAAATGTGTCTTACAGCTGATCCAGAGTCAGTTTATAAGTGAAGCTTCTAGCTTTTTATTGTTTTTGTAGGTTATTAATTGAGAATCCACCCCTGCACCAGGTGGAGCAGTCGGAGGTCTCCTGGGCAGCTGGATGACCAGCGGACAGTTCAGGCCGCTGCCTCAGATCCTGATGGAGTTGCCACCACACCAGCAGCAGAAGCTTGACAGTGACATCGCGGGCAGCAAGCCTACTGGACAGGACAGCACAGCCCATCGCCTGGTGATGGGCAGCAACGTGCCACTCCCTGCAGCAGCAGGTCACTGGCTATGCTAGCTCAGCTACATCACGAAGGAGCTCAGAGCAGAGGTGCGTTACCAGGACTGAGTGACCGCTGCAGACGGACTTTTCATGCTGCCCGACATGATGTGTTTGTTCTGAACACAGAGCAAATTGTGTGTTTGAGCAACAAACACACACTCAACCAAGTGCCGAGTCACATTTTGCACCACAGACTGATGCCAGCATTAGTTTCCTAAAGATGATGTGCCTCTCTCTATCCCCAGACTCTGTATCAGGGTGTTTTTAACATACCTCTGCTCAGGAAACTCAAATAAACACACACTGACTCACTACTGACCTTCTCGGCTTTGTTGGTTGCACATCTTGAGGAAACACACACATAAAAATGCATTTTTGTCACAACAAGCACACATTTGTGTTGTTCGACCCAATAATCTGTTTTCAAAAAGTCCAAATTCTAGCATCCTGTGAGCTTAGATCAGCTAATTTACCTCTTTAAGTCCAAATAAACAAACATGATGTCGTAGCCTGAGTCCGTTATGACACGTTTATTCTCATGAAGCCAACGAGCATGATGGGAAACCTCATGTATCCCAGTGGAAATGATGGCAGCAAACAAAATAATGAGATGGTAAATTCAAATTTGAACTTTATTGAAAACAAAAACAGGTGCTTCAACCTCAAAAATACAAATCTGTTGAAAAGTAGAAAAGGTGGCGCAGCGTCGCGGCCGTCAGTGCCTGTAGAGTTTTACATTTGAACTAAAGTCATCAAGTGACACCTTAAATCCATAACTCGAATCTTTTGTTTTAGGAAAATCATCAGCATCCGCTTTTACTTCCCAGTCCGTTCACCACGACCCCAAGTAGATGCCTGTAACAAAGGATCTAAGGTGTCGGGTCTAGTGCAGAGTGAGGCTGCAGGCGAAGCAGGTGAAGGAACCAGCAGCAGCAGCAGCAGCAGCAGCAGCTCGGGTGCATCGACTGGACAGATGTGAGTTAACGTGCTTTAGTGTGAAATCGCGGCGTTTGAGCTTTTTTCGTTTAGTTGCCACGGAAACAGGTGATGCTCAGCAGAAACGGCAACAGAGCAGAGATACAGCTGTCTGCCACTGGGGGGCGCTGCTCCACCAGGACTGATGACATGCTTCAGTCAACGTAACCAAGCTCCAATTTGAACAATTAATCAATAATAAAGCTGGATTATTTATTTAATTTTGTAAACCTTGGATATTACCTTCCTGACATTTAAACAACAACATTTTCAGCCTTTTTCATCTTTTTCCCTCTAAATGCAGCATAATTTAATGTCCGGCACGGAGACCAAACACTCTCTTAGAAGGCAATAAACAACAAATAAAAAAACAACAACAACAACAACAACAACAACTGCGTTAGAAAAGTTAAAATGGCCGCTGACGGTAAGCACTGAGTGTTCAGGACACAAACAAGGTCTTTGTCATTTAAGCCCAAATATTAACAGTTTAGTTCAGCACAACTGTAACTTAAAGCGCGTCGACAGTGTTTGTGTGAGCGGGAGACAAAGATCCTGAGCTGCAGCTTTAAACGGTTTTTCAGTTCAGCGTCTTCTGAAAACAGTAAATATATAAAGTAAAGCAACTTTTCTGCACAATATACTGAAAAAGTAATCTGGTGCATATCAGAAACATTACGGTAATGATACCACGTTCACAGTCAGCCGATCAGGATGCTACATGGAAGCTAGCTTCTGAAGATGCTAATAAAGGTTTGTTTCTTGGCAACCGGTGACTTACAGCAACGTTAGCACTGATTGGCTGTTAGCGAAGCTAGTTAACGCCAGTGCTCCTCAAAGTAAAGAGCAGGCAGACAAAAATAAGAAGAGCTTTGCAGTTTTGCTGATTCTTTTGCTTTTAAGAAGGCCACCATGTCCAAAAAAGCTTCAGGAGCTCATCACAGGTGGTCATTTATAGCTTCGTTCTGATCTATCGTTAGCAAATATGACATTTCAACCCCCCACCCCCGTCCCCGTCAACATGCATAAAGTCATCAGAAGGCACGCCGTGACACTGGGCCGGTCGGCCTCCAGCAGCAGAACCTGGATCTGCTGCGTCCGACCGCAGTAAACACAACCTGAAGACGTCCCGAAGGGTCTGCTGGTCTGAGGCTTTGTTAAAACATGGAAATGATTTGGCAAAATGACAATAAAGCTTTTTTTTGTCCTGAATCCGCCTTAACACGCTCTTGTCTTTACATTTGTTATGTAATTGGTCTAATTTTGATCAGTGTGTGTTTGGGGAACATCACGTGGACGCTGCTGCGGAGGCGTTTCCCACCTCCGCCTTTGTGCCAAGCATCAAATCTGATGAGACACGCTTCAGAAACAGAAAAAACACAATATAATATTAAAATAAGATGATAGCAGTTTATGCAGTGCTCTGACGAATGCATCCAGGTGAAGAGTAGTGTGTGTGTGTGTGTGTGACAGTGCGGCAGTGCTTCAGACCAGAGGAAATCGCTCGTCTATGTAAAAAAAGGCTCTTGGAGAAGTAATAGGCACAATCGTATGAGTGGGAAACGTAAAAACGGATTAGAGTGTTTGATATCCACGTTTTACACTCGAGTGAAGGTTTTCTGTGAGATTTATGCACAAATATTCACATAAAGGAAGCAAAACTGCTAAAAACAGCACAACGCTAGCGCTTTGCTTTTCCTCCTGAGATGACAGACAGTTAAAACTAGTGAAATGTGTCAGAGAGCCGACACCAGGGTCGATAACTCCGCTCTAAATAAATGTTGTGATCTAGTTTTTTTACCTAACGCGTGCAAAAACGGGCAAGAAGTCGAGGAACGGCTTCTCGGCTCTGTGCAACATTTGTTTGAAACACAACAAGAACAAAAGTCTCATAAAAAACAAACAGCTGAGATCATCGGCGAGCTCGCAACTAAGCGGACTTTTCCACCCAGTGGATCTCTATGTACGCTTTCCAACTCTTTATAGTGTTTGAGGAAGGAAATCGTCGCATCAAAGAGTAACAACGCACAGCTTCAAAGTCGCAGGAGGCCCGCTGGAGGAGCGCGCAGAGCTGCCTCTGCTGCCAGCAGCGGGCGGGTTTAAAGTAGTGGGCGCATAGTAGCTGAGTGCCAAGGATACATTTCACCTCATTTACATGGAGAGTAATGTGAAATAATAATAAAAAAGAATTTACACTTGTACAAAACATCAACGTGGAAGGAGGAGGAGAGAAAGGGTCTGAAATCACCAGAGAGGAGGTCACATTAAAGTCTCTGAGACACAGAGTCCCTGCTGGTTCGGGAGCGCCAGCGGTACATCTGAGGAGGAGACGCGACGGTTAAGCACAGGAGGCCACCAGACGAGGCCCTGGCTGTGTGTGTAAAAAAGGAGTGTGTAAGCCATCTGTGCTTTGTGTAAGCTGGCCCAGCCTTCAGGAGGCAGCCCACCTGATGCTCTTGGTGTAGAATGACTCCGCTCCCAACAAAGGCAGGATTGGGATCAACCCCCCGTCCAAAGAGCCACGCCAAACTCTGAATCTGCAAAAACGGTTCACGGCACAGAAGATGGGATTATATCCACAGGAGAAACAGCAGATTAATGGATTAAAATGACAAAGACACACACACACACACACACACACACACACACACACACACACACACACACACACAACACGTCTCACAAACCCTTAAACGAGCCGGTTGTGATGTCACAGTTACGCTATTATTGTAGCCACTGTGTGTTTCTTATATAAACATTTAAGATAAAGCTGATTGACCAATAACACGCCCCAGATTAGATGTCATGTGAGACTCCAGATTACACCAAACTCAGATTTACAGTCGAAGAAGCTGTTTTACCTGCAGTGCAGGCTAACGGCTAACGGCAAACTAGCTGTCTGAGCAGTTACGTAACTGAATCAGAGGTTACAGCCTGTCAGCTGATCAGTGTGTGTGCTGATCAGTGTGTCAGCTGATCAATGTGTGTGCTGATCAGTGTGTGACTCTGCACAGGTCAGGAGCTGCTTTCTGAAACACATCACTGTATTAAAGCAGAGACTCAGCTTCACGTTCTGCAGAGACTCTGAGTCACAGCAACACATCATCAGAGCTAAAGCAGAGACTCAGCTTCAATGCTCTGGTAGAGACTCTGGAGCCAGCAACACATCACTGTACAGCAGAGGACTCCGCTTCACTTGCTCACAGAGACTCTGAGTCACAGCAACACATCACTGCATTAAAGCAGAGATCAGCTTCAATGCTCTGCAGACTCTTGAGTCACAGCAACACATCACTGTATTAAAGCAGAGTCTATCTCTTATAAAGCTTCACGACAGGTCGAGGTGAGAGCAGAGGAGGGGGCGACTGGTTTACTTTGGAGTTTTGGTGACCTCTGTAAACCATCGGGTGTTTGGTTTTCAGATTTTCGCACCTCCTGCTGAGGCCTGAGGACAGAGGATCAGGATGATCACCTACCTGTGTGGGACGCGGAGGCAGAGCGAGTAGCAGGAACGTGTTTCTGTGTAACACTGACCTCTGAATGACAGCAAACACCAATAAGAGAGCAAAAGCACTTTGTGCTCCTGCTGCTTCCTGTGAGGTCGCACCGTCGGCCATGTTGGACGACAAAAACACACGCCACTCAGTGAGTGTCAGGCTTTTTACTCTCAACTATGACTGACAGCTCATCTAATCAGCCTACGTGACAGTCAGCAGCTAAAAAAGTAAGACGCCTGCACCTGAGTGAGCTTAAAATTCATCACTGATTGATCAGCTGATCATGTTTTCAGTTGATCCGGGCCATAAAATGTCCATAAAATGAGGAAAAGCCCTTTAATGTGTAAACTTAATATTCACGCTTTCAGGAGCTGCCACCAGTGTTTAACACTAACACCGACTCTGCATCCATGTGATGTTGGAATAATTCAGACTGACGAATTCACCTGAACGCCACATCCAGTCGAACAGGAAGTGGTTCTCGCTGAAAAGTGGTTTTATTAGCTGAAACTTGATAACAGCAGCAGTCTGAGACAAACACGAAGCTTCAGACTGTTTCTGAGACATGACTCATCACAGGAGCATGTGAACGGTCAGATCAGTGTTGGGCCAATGAGACGGATCAGCAGTGGATCAGCTGACAGGAAGCGGTCGGCGACGTGAAGAGAGACTCACGCCCGAGTTGCTTCCAGCGCCAGTAAGTCCTGGGATTTCATCTCCGTAATTAAAAAGAACTTATTCAGCATCACGGGAGTTTCATCATGTATGCTCTGAAGGGCGCCCACCGCATCTACACACACACACAGATGGAGGTATCAACACACACAGCAAACAGACGACATAAAACCAAAAATGAAAGACACAAACCTGAACTGGATGTTGAGAACAGGTGCGTCTGTGAAATCTGACAAACACTCGATGTTGAGGATCTGCTGGACCTGAGCCCTGGCCTTACTATGGATCTACGCCCTTTAGCGCGGACGGTTCAGCTGTGGAGACCACGGGTCAAGGACTGTGCACGTGACACGCGGCCTGCAGCAGCCCTGCATTAACTGCAGAGTGCTCCTCAGCAGGCAGGAAGCAAGGGGCCAACACACCAGCACTTCCTGTTTGATGCGATGGTGTTAAGACTGTGACACGGGTTTACCAATCACAGGAAAAGGATATGAGCCTTGGAGCGGCCGCCACTGGTCACCGATGAGAAGCTGGAGGAACTGGCGGGACGCTCTTGTTGCCGTAGAACACGTAAATACGACCTGCAAACACGTTCTTATTGATTTACTCACGTCTGATCAGTTTAAAGTGCTGATTTAATGACTGGATCTCAGAGGCTGGAGACAAACGTAATTTTATGAAGCTGCTCACCGAGGTTCTGCTCACTGACTTCAGTCTGACCTGCAGGAGCTGGTTCTCATAGATGACTCATTGTTCTTGCACAAACTCGCACACATCATGGAGATATGGTGTCATATCAGTGTTAACTCTGTGTAAACTTGTTATGTTTCTTGGAATATAAAGCAGAAAAATCTCCTTTTAATACAGTGATGTGTTGCTGTGACTCAAGAGTCTCTGCTTTAATACAGTGATGTGTTGCTGTGACTCCAGAGTCTCTGCTTAATACAGTGATGTGTTGCTGTGACTCCAGAGTCTCTGCAGAGCATTGTAGCTGAGTCTCTGCTTTAATACAGTGATGTGTTGTTGTGACTCCAGAGTTCTGCAGAGCATTGAAGCTGAGTCTCTGCTTTAATAAAGTGATGCCGCTGTGACTCAGAGTTCTGCAGAGCATTGAAGCTGAGTCTCTGCTTTAATAAAGTGATGTGCTGCTGTGACTCCAGAGTCTCTGCAGAGCATTGAAGCTGAGTCTCTGCTTTAATACAGTGATGTGTTGCTGTGACCCCAGAGTCTCTGCAGAGTACAGCTTGAGTCTCTGCTTTAATACAGTGATGTGTTGTTGTGGACTCCAGAGTTCCTGCAGACATTGAAGCTGAGTCACTGCTTTAATAAAGTGATGTGTCAGTTGTGACTCCAGAGTCTCTGTGCAGAGCATTGAAGCGAGTCTCTGCTTTAATACAGTGATGTGTTGCTGTGACTCCAGAGTCTCTGCAGAGCATTGAAGCTGAGTCTCTGCTTTAATACAGTGATGTGTTGCTGTGACTCCAGAGTCTCTGCAGAGCATTGAAGCTGAGTTCTGCTTTAATACAGTGATGTGTTGCTGTGACTCCAGAGTCTCTGCAGAGCATTGAAGCTGAGTCTCTGCTTTAATACAGTGATGTGTTTCAGAAAGCAGCTTCTGACCTTTGCAGAGTCACATGGCTGCTGAGTCGCTCAGTCACAGAGAGAAGCTCTGTTTTTTGTGCATCTGATGCCTAATGTAACACTTATTACTCTGCAGATGCTAATTTCATCAACTCGCGCCCCCCACCTGGGAAAATTCTCCTCTGACGCTTCCACAGATGACGGCGCGGTGCTGTCGGAGAAGACGTCAATCAGCAGGCTGCCTCCTGCCGAGGGGGCGGAGTTCAGATTGAGCAGGTCTGTGAAGGGGTGGGTGGAGCCCTGCGAGAGAAACACCCGCAGACATTTAGCGTCTACACACAGAGCACGGTGAACTCTGCACACAGGTGTATGTTTTTCAGGTTTTAACACTGTTACAGCAGGCGCTACAATTTACCGGTGTTCCTAAACGCCTCATTTGCAGGCTGCTGCTGTAACCGGTGGTGTGTTTGTTGCTCTGAGCTCAGTTAACTTTTGTTGTGTATTCTTCTGCTTCAGCAGCTAATTAACCTGCTCAACATCTAAAAACACGCTTAGCTTTGCTCAAACGCCACATCAGCTGAATGGCTGCACAGTAACAGGAAGTCTGGAGCACTGAGGAGCAGCGGCGCTACATCAGTGCTCAGTGTTATAACAGTCAGAACATAATCAGACAGTAAAGGAGCCTAGAGAAGCTGCCAGTCCAGTGCTAATGAATAATTACAGTCTAATTAGCTACACACAGTGTCACTGCTAACTGTTGGTATACCATGGTCCCAGCAGAGAGCATGATGGGACTAGAGGAGGCGGGGCGAGGCCTGTTTGTAGGGAGAAGGTCTGCCATCAGTGGCGGAGAAGACTGATGGAGAAGAAGAAGAGAAAGGGAGCAGGAGGAGGAGGAAGAGGAGGAGGGAAGGAGAAAAGTCAAGATCAAGGTGCAGAACAAACAGCTGCAAACCAGGATTCCACATTATACGATAAAACTACTGATGATTCACAGAATTTGACTGTTTGCACTGCAGGAAGTTGTGAAATGTGTGACTGTTTAGCTCAGACTGCACCTTCTTTGCTGCCTCAGTGTTGTCGCTGTGCTCCGTGCTGCCGTTCACGTTCCTCCGGGCGTCATCGATGTCCGGCAGGTTGCCCGGACCCTTCTTCCTCTTCAGCTTGGCCAGGATGGAGGACTCCCGCTCTCTGGGAATGGAGGCATCTCCTCCAAGACTGTGGCCTGTGGAGGGACGGAGAGGGTCAGACGATGCTGTAGTGCAGCAGAGCCGGTATCACTGATCTCTCGCCTGTGTGCGCGGATTTCGCACTAACCAGTGCTGTCGGTGCCGCGATGCAGCTGGAGCCTCAGGTATCAACGTTTCGCTGAAGCTCCACGTCGGCGTTGCGGAGCTGGCTGTCTGAGCGCAGGACGTCCTGGATCGTGGTCTTCACTTCCGGAAACAGGTTAATGAACTTGATGTAGGCCGACAGCAGCAGGGCGCGGGTCGGCACGGAGCACAGGTGGAACTTGGAGTGGAGAAGGTTGAACTGGACCATCGGGCTGAAGGAGAGGAAGATGGAAAACAGGAAACAGGTCAGCTCCTTTCCTTTCCCTTTGTTCAGTAAGAGACAGTTGCTTTTAACCCTGCGTGTGCGTCCTGTTCCTACCTGGAGCTCGGGTCCCCGGCAATCAGGTTTCCAAACTCTCCCAGGATGTAGCCCCCTACCTTAACCAGGTTCTCATGGCAGGCAGGAGCTTGTAGTGCCTACGAGTGTTCAGAAAGCATGACAGCAGTGGGTGAATGCTAATGTTGCTGTGTCTTAACTTCAGACTGTGAGGGATCATCACTTCCGCTTAGAACATCTGGAGACAACATCAGCCTGGACTCTACTTCCTGCATTTTAGTGTCTGACTGGTGACAACAGCTGTTAGCCAGGGAACAGGCTACAATGTCCAATGATGGACCCCGTCAATGCACGTCCACTAAACGTGTTTGTTTTGTGCTCTGACAGACTCAGATTGTTGTTGTCGACATGATGAACCAGTCTGTGTGTGTCTGAAACCTGGCGACAGCTGAGAGCTGCTGTGCTGCAGGAAGACGTCTGTGGAGACGTGAGTGAGCGTTGAGAGGAGAGGCTGTGCAGAGTTTGTTGCTGTGGAGGACAGAAACCGTAGCTCAGCGTCTCTGAAAGATCAGAAACCAAACGGTTCATAGCTGCACATCTCTGACCTGTGGCAGCAACACTTCACACAACACACAGCTCAGCTCTCACAGGCCGCCTCTGTCGGGTCAGGACGCGCTGAAGTCGCGGCTAGCTGTCGCTCCAAACGGACGCTAACGCTCCCGTCCACACGCTGTCGCTGCTGCCCATCGGCTCTGCAGGGAGCAGTGTAACCGGGATGACTACTGGCAGCCAGAGAAGAGAAGAAACCCTGAACCAAAGCACAACTTCCTGAAGAAACATGCTGCTGCAGACTGGAGAGAGCTGCTGCAGACAGGCTGCAGCTAATGCTATTAGCTAAAGCTACTGTGCTGAGCTGCAGCAGGACACAGAGGAGCAGGTTTCAGCATGTGAACGACAACAACCTGAGTCTGTCAGAGACACATACAGGCAGATACAGAGAGGGTGAAGCTGATGTGTATGATCTCAGACAGGAAGAGCGCCTTTAAAACGCTAACACTGCAGAAATCTTCACGCCCACCTCAAAGACGGTCTTGGCGGCGTAGCCCTGGACGTCGTCTCTGTTGATGACGATCTGAATGACGCGGTACCACACCTCCTCACTGACGTAGTCACCGGCGATGCGGATGAGGTTGAGGATGGTGTCGACGTACCAGGTGTAGTCCACGGCGTATTTCTCAGCCAGGATCGCCACCTTGAGCACCTGCAGGAGGAGAGAAGCAACCGGCTGAGTGTGAGAGCAGCAGCACAGAGGAAGCGAACCGCGCTCAGGTTGTGCTGATGACCCACTATCTCCTCTCGGATTGAGTAGTCGGCGGTCTCCAGGTAGCTCAGCATCTCGGCCACGATCTGCTTGGCGTTGCTGCGGTCACACATGGCGTAGAGGAGGTCGACAGCGCGCTGGCGAACACTCACATCTCGCTCTGTCTGCAGGGAAAACAAACATAAACAGACTTTATTAAAGAGCGTGTGACTCAAATGTGACTAAAACACCATCTGAGTGTTGATATTGACATTTTCTGTCAGAGTAAACAACATTTTGCCAATTTCACCGACTGATCCGCCAGAATCAGCTCCATCTGTCAGTTTATTTATCATCATTTGTTCAAATTTCAAGGTTTAATGCTGCAAAACTGGATTTTTTCCATAGTTCAATTCCCAGAGAGTCATGCAAACCGTCTTCTCTGGTGTTAATGTGTTGTTTTAATCTGCTAGTCACCTGATCGGGTCCTTATTGGCTGCATTTACATGCTCACGAGCTTCCTGTTTTGCATTTTTTACACAAACCGCAATGAGGATGCCCCACAAACCTCATAACCAGGACACTAGAGTCCACGTGACTCACCTTCAGAGCGTTGATCACAGTTTCTATGTGCGTCTTCACTGTCTCGTGAGAGAACTCGGAGCTGGCCAGCATGCACATGCTCTCCAGGGCCAGATAACGGAGGTTGGTCTCCCTGTGCTGCAGGAACTGGCCCAGCTGGTTGCAGGCTCGTACCAACAGGGTGGGCTCGCTGAGAGACAACACACAGCGACTCTTTATTTCCACATTCCAGGAGCTCAGTGACCGACAGAGAGCTGGTTGAAGTGAATGTGACCAACCTGTCGTGGTGGATGATGAGCGAGATGGCCTCGAACAGGACAGCGTTCTTTGCATTGGAGTGCTGGACCTTCTTGGACTTGGGCGGCTCCTGGGCTTTGTTGAGGATGGTCTCCAGACACTCGGTCAGACGACTTCGCAGCGCCACATCCTCTGCAACGGCAATGTTACGCTGTCAACGCCTCCGTGACTTTACATTAGCTCAATAACAACATCACCTTTTCTTTACCTGTGGGCTGCCACTGAGGTAATACCAGTGTCTGGTCTTAATTTCATGTGAATGGCTGCATTATTTATTATTATTATTTATTATTATAAAGCAGGAAGTTTTCAAGCTGCAGCACGTGATGAAAAGGTGGCCTCTCACTACCTGAAGAAGGCTGATACTGTGGCCTGGCAGTCACATAAAGTCAAACTAAAACCTGGAATAATCAAACCAGGAGGGATCATCTTTGTCTGTGCAGGATCATAAATCCTCTGCAGACTCTACGGCACCGTACCAGGTGGAGGGTAGCACTGAAGCAGGCGCAGCAGTTTGACGGACAGCCACGGCGCCGCTACAAAGTAGTACGTGTAGTCCTGAAGGTCGATGGAAGCCGAAGTCACGATCTGGACGAGTGAGAAGAAGACGACAAGTCAACATTGGATTTTAGCTTTGACCTCGGTGAGATGGATGAGGATTCAATGTGAAGTTACAGAGAGACGCCCACCCTGCTGAGCCGGGCCACCGCCAGAGAGATGGAGGTTTTAAAGTCATCCGGACTCTTCTGGGCCAGAGTGGTGATGAGGCTGGTGGCTGCTGTCACCACTCCCTGAGAGCAGACACACATTTATAGGAAACACACGCAGCAGCCGACGCAGTCATTCATCACCTGGGAGGTGTGCGCAGTCTCACCAGGTGCTGATCGTTCAGCAGATGCACCACTCGCGCCGTCCATTCACCCATGGGCACCAGGTCAGCGGACGTCCTGTTGAGCCGCAGCAGACAGAGAGCTGCACTCTGCTTCACGCTGTCCATGGTGTCCCTGATGGAGGCGTGCACGCAAAAACAACTTCATTCATCACAAAGCAACATGTGCACCAGGAAATACCTTTGATCTGGACCGTCTGTGTTCAGAGTGAAGGTGAAGGCCAACAGTCAACTTGCTTTGACGCAGCACCGGAGTGTAAAGGCTTAAAACATCCAGGTCACAAATCAGATTAACGAAGATGTGTGTGTCATTCTCTGCCGAGACACAAGTCCGGGTTCAGATAATCACATCACCAGATCAGCAACAACAACGAAGCTGTCTTTATCACCAATCAGATTACAGGAAATCCCAAACAGTTGTGATGAAACGTCTCTTTTCAGGGAACAGAGATCGCCTGTCACCAGCTCTGCATCACAACTAAATCATTTGTTTGCTGCCTCGATGTCGGTACAGTGACAGAAAATCATGAACACGATGCAACAACTGATTTTATATTTAAACATGCGTCATTAAATCCAGTTGGTCACGACTCCAGGCATCATCTCAAGACTTTAGACCTTTCATAAATTAAAAAATAAAGACTTTCCAGGACATTTAAATGCACATACTCTGCTCTGACGGGGCAACAGCCGAACCATCAGTAAACAGGAAGACATGTTGAAACACACACATGCATTGTTTCCTGCACATGTCAGTTCGAACGCTGTGCAGCATTTGCAGGCTTGCACCTCTGACAATGAAACAGTATAAGAGGCAAAATAGCGAACGTGAATGCAGGGAACAGAAGGCGTGCAGGTTTACCAGAGCTACAAAAACATGATTTTTCAGTTTTATCAGATGCTCATCAAATGAAACCAAGAGATACTTTTGTTTTTTTAAATGACCAACATCATAAACGTGTTTGTTTGTCACTTGGAGCCCGTTAAATCAGTGCATTAAGGTTTCTGTACACACCCTGCAACCAAGATGTTGGGAATCTCCGAAGCAAAAGCCTCGGCCATCTCTCTGCTGCCCACGTTGGCGATGCAGTGCAGGGCGAGGTTCATGAAGGTGGGGTTGCGGCTGGCGAGGTCGTTCTTGATGCCGTTGTTGATGAGGCGGATCAGGTCGCTGTTAGAGTTCACCAGCACGGAGATGAACAGGTAACCCTGAAGGCGAGACGTGTGAAAAAATGTTTTTTAATGCAAAGTACACGTCCAGCCAGTCGCCGCATCATCTGCATCACAAACGACCAACAGGCTCTGAAACCCACTATTTGTTTCTCCGTGTACTTGTTGGAGCTGAGGAGGTTGACGGCCTCCATGTGCCCGAAGTCGATGTCGTGGCCCAGGAGGAAGATGAAGAGCAGCTTGCAGACATACTTCTTTTTACTGTAGCCGTCGAGAGCCTTGTCTCCTGTCCACACCCGCACACACACAGAAAGATGGATTTGAATGTCACCATGAAGTCACAAACGCAGGGATTTCAAAGGTCTGACACAAACCAGTTTCAGTTTCTATCCAATGAAATGAACAGGTATGCCATCGCCTTCAGACGCAACATTTACCAATTAGCTGTTAATTAAACAGGTTACGCTGCAGGTTTGGTTACATCAGTGAGGCTGAAGCATGAGGAGACGCGAGCAGACCTGCACACACGCGTTTGACAATGACAATAAAAAGCAAAACCTGTTTTCACACAGAAAGGGAAACACAGTCTGAGTTTCCACCGACTGCGTGGGTCTCATTTGCATCACGAGCACGTCAGCTGGCACAGCCACTTCTCAGGGTGTGTTGACGAACTAATAACACTGTTCTGTTTTCTGTGACGCTAACGTGACGTGAACTAAACTGAGGGAGCTTAATGCATTGACAATGTTGACAAATGCACACAGAAATAATGCACACGCTGCTGAGTTCAAGATGTCTGAGCAGAAAGAAAAGGTTGGAGACTCCTGAGCTGAAGAATGCACTCAGTCATTTTATACCAGACTGGTGAGTAATGGAGGAAACTGCAGGGTGGAGTTCAGCTGACCCCAGTTTTCGTTGCCAAAAATAAGAAAAGTATTGTTAGGCTTTTCTTCTGTCGATGGGCGACGTGTTACAGGACAGTGCACCCGCGGAGCAGTGATGCCACACAGAAACAAGCTGTCCTGCAAGACGCTGCCATGTTTTAATCACAGATAGTCTTGATTTCTGCAAATAAGTAGCTTTCTGCAAATGAAAACTGCAGCATGGGGACGTCCTGCTGCAGCGTGGGATGCTGGGAGTTGTTGTCTTCCTGTCAGCTGGGATTCCTTCAGTGTTGATGGTTCAGGAGGTTTTTACTGGGAGCTGAATTCTCCACAGAGGTCTCCTCCTCTCCAGAACAAACACATAAACTGCTCCAGCTCCAACCCGAGCACACAGAAAACAATCACCAGTGAAGAAACGGCCTTGGCCACAACGCAGGGACAGGAGGGCACATGAGCGAACATGCTAAAATGAACACAGGCCAGTTTGTCGGGCACTACGGGCAGAGGAGGCGACTTCATTCTGGAGCAAACTAATTATAGGCGGCGAGGAACAGGTGGCAGGAGAAACAACACCGACAGCGGATTAAGACAGACACGTTCACAGTGTGAATGTTTATCAGC
The DNA here is from genome assembly GCA_008933995.1 of Datnioides undecimradiatus. Taxonomy (NCBI): domain Eukaryota; kingdom Metazoa; phylum Chordata; class Actinopteri; order Lobotiformes; family Datnioididae; genus Datnioides; species Datnioides undecimradiatus. Next base: position 8,001,107 of record WARS01000060.1, read on the forward strand.
GCAGACGCAGCGACTGCCATTAAAAACAGTAAAGAAACTGAAAAAAGGTGAAGCTGAGCTCAGAACAAATGAACCAGGCGCTGCGGGTCAGTCTTCATGGTCCTGCAACCATGACCTGGTTTTAAATTTGGACCTACCTTTGAATTTGGACCGGATATTGGCCAGTTCTTTGTTTATCCTTTTAATTTCTGCCTCTTTGCTTTTGCCTGCAAATAGATGAAGACGTTTTGCACGTTAGCGTTGTACATAAACATTGATGGTTTCAGCCTTTTCCCCCTCAGAACAGAACAGAACCTGATCTGTCATCGACAACAAAGTGCTGGAAACATGTCTTAGAGATTCAGGTCCAGGTTGACGTGATAGCATCCTGCAGTTGTTGCAGATTTGCTTTAAACACAGCGTATCATCCTGCTGAGAGTGAGCAGAATGGATGGACTGCGGCCATAAAGGGATGCATTACAGCATTTAAACTGTGCTCAGTGGGTGTAATGGAGCCTGATGTATGGCAGGAAAATATAACCCACACAGTTAGACTGCATGTGAATTATTAATTAAAACCTGATGGTGTAATATACCGCAATACTCAAGTGCATCAGTATTTCCTTACACCCCTCAGTGTAGCCTGTCTAGTGTCCGGTGTGTAGTGTGATGCTCTGCTCCACAGCACTGTTGTAAAAAGCTGCTTATCTGAGTTACTGACACACTCCTGAGCTCTGAGCCAGTCCTGCTGTTCTCCCCAGACCTCTCTCATTAACAAAGCACCTTTTACCCACAGAGGTGCTGCTAAAATGGATAATTTAGGTTTTTTGCACCATTCTCTGTAAAATCTAAAGACTGCTGTGCATGAAAAAACCTATGAGATCATCAGTTTCGGAGATCTAGCACCAAATATGACCTTGTTTTATGCACCAATTTGCTTCCACGTGATAATAAATTTGCATTAATAAGCAGGTGTACACAGGGACACTGTCTACTGAGTGTATATCACACACTGAACAACTGAAATGCCCCATGTCATCTGCACTCAAAGAAAATAAACCCACTGTCATTACTCTCAGATCTTTATAACATTATTTAAAAGGACCTGTATGACAATAGTGTCTCATAATTAAAGGAAAATGATGAATTTAAAGCACAGAGTGTCACTGTGACTGCACAATCCCTACAAATTACAACACTTGAGCAATACTGACAGTCATGTTGGTCACGTTGGCCAACATCTTCCGAAATCTCAAACCAGTGAGGAAACAGTTCAACTCACCTCTGTCTATCGTGCTATTCTCTCTTTATATTATCCTTAATTCCCTCATCCTTAATTTTGAAATGACCACTGCATTATAAATACAAGATATATTTAGAATAACAACAACTCTAATGTTTTGTTACAATATTATAAGTCATTACTATCGGATGTGGAAGAGTTAGTAGTGCCCGTTTTCCTTTGGTGCGTTCACTGCGCTTCTGGACATTTCACACTTAGGACTGTTTAAATACAAAATTGCAGCGGAAATTACGAGAGTAATTATGAAACTGCTTGATAAACACTTGATTGATCAGGTCGGGGAATTTAATAGACCATTTCTACACATTAATACTGCTGTAATAGGTGAAATGGGACAACAAGAATGGAAATATCCGACAAGTACAGATGCACTTGAATGCACCATGACTATATGACATTTGAGTGTCTTTTAAGTCTGTTTCCTCATAAAAACTGACTAGTTTCTCTAAAAGATCTCCAGCTGGACTCTTTTAGATCATTAGGGACGTTTAACAAGTACTTTCAGCCCATTTTAGGCTGATTTGATGTGAAATGCACACACAAACCTGTTCATATCTTACTCTGTGCACGTATTATTGGCGTTACCTGAACTATTCCTGACAAAGTCCGCTCAAACTAACGGTTCTAACGTTTCACGGAAATGCAGCTGGTGAAAATTTGTGGCGGTAAAGCATAAATGAATTCAAAGAAACGTGTAACAGTTCAGACTGTGCAGATAAAACGCCAGTTTTATCTCCAGTTAGCGGTGCGGTCCACGCCCTTCGACATGACGTTAGCATCTGGAAGCTAGCGCCTAACGTTTTTGCTTAGCTAGTGCCGCCTAGCTAGCTGAGCGGTTGTCAAAACCCGCACTTTGGCGTGTTCAAGGTGCCAGAATAGTGCGTACAAAGTGCGAAACAGACACTTCTTGACGTGTTCTGACTTGTCAAATCGCTGCCTGCCTCAACGGCAGCGGGCTAGCTTGATAGCAGCCTCAACAACACTTGTGTATGAATGTGATAAACAAACTTACAGTTCCTGATGTCAGAGATAAACACGGCCAGGCCGCGCATCCCATCTCCTTTAGAGACCGCAGGCATGTTGTTCGCCCTCTGTTAGTGACACGTTTTCTCTCCCGTGTTTCAAACTGCCCGACTGTACAGAATAACTTTGTTGTTTTAAAGTTTGCTAATAAGATAGCAACTGCTGTATACACTACTTATTCCTCTTCTTCTTTGGTCTAGAAGGCTAGGCGCACCCATGGCGTCATGCTGCCCCCTTCAGGCAGGATAACGCCATTGACACAAACTGCTGGTACAAACCAGGAGTATGAAAGAGCAGTTTTTTGGGTTTTTTCTAGGGCGGGGGGTTTGAGGCTGAACACAGTTTCCCATCGTTTGCCTGTATAAGTTCTTCCTTTGCAAAGAATCAACAAAAACATGTTTTTCTGCCTCAGTCTGGCCACACTGACAGTTTCCCATCAGGATGCTTTTTCATCAGGACCCACAATGGCCTGACCTCAGGCTCAGTAATTTAACTTGGTCACAATGTCACTCTGTCAGTTCCCTTCCAGCAGATACATCCTTCGCTTCAAGAACAGTATAAATTCAGCTTTCATTTGTCTTTTCGTCTCCCTCTTCTCATGTTTTTAGTGAAAAGTTCTTCCCACTTTACCTAAAAGCACATGTCTGTTATTGTTATTGCTCTGTACAACCATGAGCAACTTTCTCTGATTTTGTGGAAATCTGATGTTTTAACCTTGGAGATGACAGCGAAAGGTGCTGAAATATGAGGCAGCTATTTAAATATTAGAAGCTAATATAGAAGCTCAGTGATGCTGCGCTAAAAACACATACTGATTGTTTCTATTTATTAACAAATAATGTTATAAGCTTAAGGTCCAGCATGTGCTTTCTGAAAAGCAGCTGTCTGACAGATGAACCCCACTGCTTTTTGCATTAAACTAAACTGAGTAGCATATTGTGTTTTACTTCCTATCAGCACTGTGATTTATAGCTATCCTCCATGCAAAATATGTCAAAATGTTTAAGGAGTAGCAAAATAAAATAATGCAGAAAAACACATAAACTGCTCCAGCTCAAAAACAAACAAACAAACAAACAAACAAACAAGAGAATGACGCTGGTTGCAGAATGAGGCCGCACAGAGACCGTGCAAGAGTAGAACAATACCTGTCAATGCAACACAAAGGCCTGGGCTCTGTAATTCTATTAAGAGACAGCAGATGGATCACACTCTGAGATAGGTTTTCATTAAGCTCCTGAGAGGAGCAGAGCTGCAGCGAGCTCAGATTTACCTCTTGGAAAGTCCTGCCTGCAGATAACTTGTTACTAGTAAAACCTGCACGAGTGATTTCCTTCACAGGGGTTGTGGAAGGTCACATCCGGCTGTAAATGTGTTTAAATATGCCAGGTCTCATATGAGGCCGACTAGAAACAGGCTACTGTCTCAGGCAAAATTAAAGAAGCAGATAGAGACTTCCTGTCTCTTGCTATAATTGTAATTAGGCATCATATGCAGATGGATTACTGCATGGGCAAAGTGGGCACTTGCCCTGAGCCCTGAAGCAAAGAGGAGCCTTTGGTGTATGGCGACTGTGTTAAATGGGAGTAGACCTGCATATACGGAGCTTGTGTAGGTTTGATGCTCCTGCAGGTGAGATGCTGCAGAAACAGCCAAATTGTCTGAATTTGCTGAATTCACTTGAACAGAATTACAAACTAAAAGACAAAAATAACACACATATATAAGTTATTTATCCCAGTAACTGATTTATTATTGTCTACATAAAGAAACTTGTAAAGAACCAACCATGACATGATGTAGTTGTAGATGTAGATGTAGAGTATTTAAACACATGCACTGAAAAGGTGTTTTTTCAGTAATATACTGCTGTTAAAATGAATCTTTTAGTAATTACAATTTTAACAATATAAGTGCAGATGTCAAAACAAATATTAAACGACAGGCAGTGCATCAACTCCTCAGCAAAGCTGGGCTTTTAGTTTCACCTGTGTGTAACGGGGGGGCTTGCTGTGAGTCTTAGACCCGCAGACTCTGTGTGGCCTACCTCCTTGGACACCAAACACACGTCAGTCCTGCGTTTCCTCACAGCAGCGCCAGGAAACCACATTCGCCGTGTGAGAGCGAACCAGTGAGCCATATCCTCGGTCTTACTCATGGGAAGACGTCGATCCTCGATCTGGCCAGTGAAGCTGTCTGTTGGGATTCAGCAGCCAATTTGATTTCGATTAACTGAAAATCGGTTGCACAAACAAAGAGGAACAAACCCCAAACGACGCAGTTTATGAGTTCCTCTGAGTTGTGACGGCACACGATGAAAGCGGCCGCAAACCCTAAACTATCCCAGCAGAGCGTCTGAGTCACACATTAATCCAAGTTTTCAGGGGGAACCTCGTTATTTTCACCCCTAATGCTGCTACTGATGGTAAGAGCCTATAAACACGCTGATGGCTCATAACTGCAGCATCATTAACACACCATGCAGTCTGTAGTGCAGCCATGAGTAACGCACTCAAGCTGTTGCATCTTAATAAATGTGAAGGGCAAAGACAAATGCAAACATACGGAGAACCGTCCCATCAGCATGGAGAGATAAGCATGGAGATGATAACAGGATCCTCGAGTGGGTCACATGCTCGGTAAACAACTGATTAACACTTTTCCATAAGAGCAGGTTGTCAGGTTGTTTCCAGGTTGTTAGTATAAATATAATTTTATTATTAAAAGTCGACAACTAGTCTTATAAATCAAGTTTTTCAGTAGTAAATATTATAAAAAACGTGCCGTCAACCAACAAACACTGAGGCACGACTGAGGCGTGTGACACTGCTCATTGATCATCATGCAGGAGAAGTACATAAAGAAATGAAGAATACACGTTTAAATAAACAGATCTATAGGTGAATGTGTAAGTGGGTAATTTAGAAGTCAATACATAATTACATGTAGAAATTAAATAAATAAACATAAACATAAATAGACACACTCAAAGCAATCAATAAACACAGAAAAATATATGTATGAATATTGATATTTTTACAAATATAATATATTTTATTTATTGCCCAATTCATTTATTTTTTATTATTAATTTTTAATTCTTAGCATTTATCATTTTTATGTACTTTCTTATTCTTCTAATTCATTTTTAGTTAACTCTGGTTAACAAGTATCCCATCATGCATCTGCAACACTAAACCCTTGCCAGGCTATAATTTTAATTCTGCAAATTTAATTTTGTCACTTAAGTAAATTTTTAATATTTTTGTGACGATAAACTTTGGTCTTTCAGTTCAGTGAATCAGTTTTTAACGGGCAGGGGAACGTGCTTCCTGTTTCCCTTGTGTCGCTGTTCATTCACAGATTTAAACATACTATAATAAAAAGTATAAATGTATGTTGATGTGTGAAAAGTGTTGACTGCATCGTGGAGGACGCACATTAGCAACAGCTGCTCTGCACCGTTAGCAACCAAGTTGTCGTTAGCGGGATCTACAGCTACTTTGCAAAGAATTTCACTGTGTGACGTGTTTCTGAGTGAAACATTAGAAGAAGAAGCGATATAAGTCATAAATCACATGACTGATTGATGGTTGGATGTCATGATATCACCGTCTGGAGTCATATTTTGTTTTAAAGGAAGAAAAAAACATGATTTGATTTTAATATAAGGACACAAACAGGTTGGTTTTTAATTTTGTTTGGCATGTATTCTTAAATATACACAATATCACTGTGGATGTGAGCATTTCTTCCTGATTCTGAGGCCCTAACTTCTTTTCCAGTCGTCGTTCAGCAGTTTGTTTTACGTTTCATATCTATGACGTTGTTTTTTCTGTAATTGTGGGTTTCATTTATTTCCCCTGAAACTTGTTTTAACTGTAGAAAAGGAAAATACGTTGCACAGGCTGATATTCTCCTCATTATTATCACAGTTTTATATTTGTGGCGCCGCTGGAAGTCAACACCTAACGTTAACCAGCCCGTCCTGCCCCCTCCCCTCGGCCGCAGCTTCATAAATACCACAGCAGCTTCGCTCTGCAGGACTTTACAGATGGCAACTCGCCTCCGACTGCTGAGAGAGGCCGTCTCCCTTCACCAGAACCCTCTCATCACTCTCACCTAGTTTCAAGCTGACCTGTGGCGATTGCAGAAGAGCCAACTTTACTCTACTGTTGGTCCAGAGACAGGCATGCTCGCCAAGAAGCGCGATGACCAGGGGCCACGCGGAGGACGGTCCTTTGACTCTGTGAGCTCTGTCCCCGAGGAGAAGCAGCTAAACACTGCAGTAAGTGGCACTGATGATGCTTGTGTTGCGTGTCTTTGAGGAGAAGATGTTTAGAAGATGTTTTCTCAAACCAGCCTCCTGACTGGACAGTTGTTTGACCTCCAACACCAGGCTGCTCCAGCTATTTCAGATGTTTCCAGCGATATTGTTCCTATTCTCACTAAATAACATCTTGGACATCTTTAATGTTTGCTTACAAATTCAGAACCAGTCTGCAGCTGGGTCTTTTCCCCCGTGTTTCCTTGTTTCCAGCTGTGGTGCGATTGTGACACTGAACCGAAACAGCACCACGGTTACAGCAGTCCAGTGTAATCTAACAAGATGGCCTATCAGTGCATGTCTTGTGTTGTCATTTAACATTGTTTTGGAGTTTTGAATGTGCAGGAAAACAGAAAGTCAGGTGACCTTTTATGGTGGTTAGGGTGACAAGGATCATGGTTTGTGGCATAATAAGTTAATTAATGTGTGTGATGTGAGTTAAATACGTTACATAAAATAAGTTAGAGTTGACTTTTGGTTTCAGTCAGGACACAAACACTGTTGTCCGACCTCCTTCGTACATGGACTTTCTCACTCTTTACTCCATGGGACCTGACATTATTGCATAAATGACACGAGAAAAGCTGAAAATGTGCTGTAATCACACAAAATAACTAACTAAAGACTCTGCTTTGTTATTCATTTGCCATTCGGTGAAAGCTGGACTGCTTAGCCAGTAACATTAAGATTAAGATTAACATTAGGTTAATAAAACATTAAATAACATGTTTGTTTATTAATTTAAAACCACAAGGAAATCACTGACTCATGCATCACGTATAAATGTCGTTTTTCTGAATGAATAGGTAATGTTCAGTGAAGCAGACCAGGACAACAGGAGCGTCTCCACCGGAGCGTCCAACAGCTCCACGAAAGGTGTTGCAACCATCGTATTCTCAGTGAAGAACGAAGTGGGTGGTCTCGTCAAGGCTCTAAAGCTTTTCCAGGTGGGTGTTTCATTGAAAGTTTGCTGTGGCATGCTGTGTCATTGATTATTTTATTTATTTCTGCATGTTTGGTTTATATTATACATTACGTCCGTGCAGGAAAAACACGTCAACCTGATTCATATCGAGTCTCGCAAGTCCAAACGGAAGGATTCGGACTTTGAGATCTTTGTGGATTGTGACAGTGACCACGAACAGCTCAAGGAGCTGACTCAGCTGCTCAGGAAACACACCGAGATCGTTGAGATGACTCACTGTGAGGAATCCGCTCTACCTGGCGATGGTAGGAGTGAATATAGTTGAAATGGGAGGTGTTAAATCATGATTTTATGCCAACTCAGAAGCGTTTTACTCTTAAGATGATTGAATCGAACCTAATTTGTTTTCCAGATGTGGCTGGTGTGCCCTGGTTCCCAAAGAAGATCTCTGATTTGGATTTGTGTGTGAAAAGGGTTTTGATGTACGGCTCTGAATTAGATGCAGATCATCCGGTACGTAGAGCAGATACTGTGAAACTGCACCATCTGCTTTGGTTTGTGGGGGAACGAAACAAAAACATTACAGCTATGATTATAATTAAGTTCTGAAATTCACAGCAACACATCCACCATGACCTCAACATTTTGTCGTTTATTTGACATTAGAAATTGAACCTGCTGTGTAGCAAATTAGGCGTTGACTGAGCAAAGAATGTGGGAGGAGATCAGTTTTACAGCACCTGAGTCCTTCTAGGTTGCCAAGTTTAAGCACAAACAACTGATTTGTTAATAATTTTCAAGGTTTTAAAGTGTAGACTGCCGCAGCACCACCATTGAAACTGTAACACACAAGGCCAGCGGAGGAATTTCTGTGAAACGGCCATTTCACTGCAGGAACGTAAGAATGAAGAATATGCTGAATTCACCTGTGATGAGTCACAGATGTCTACAGTCCAATTATTATTCACTCACTCGTTCTGCTGTTTTGCATTTTTGTGTGTTCTGCACTGAAGATGCAGGTAAAGAGAAGTTCCTGAGGAGGTCAGTCAGAATCAGAAACAATCTCAAGTCTACAAGTCCATCTATAGACACCTTGATGTTCCTGTGTGCATGTTGCACAACGTTAAGGATGTTTAAGGCCGATGTTGCTGCAGCCACGGGTTGTTTGAATATTGAAGAGCAAAAATATAAATCAGATTCAAGCTGAGCTTCAGATACAAGGCACCATCTGTCCATATCTCAATGAAAGTGAGTAAGAGATGCAGGAGGCATTTGAAGAAAGTGGCATTTGTGGAGTTTTCCAAATCACTCCTGAATAAGCCAATGTCCTTCTGGGAGAACGTCCTGTGGACGGATGAGACCAGGCCTTCAAAGTAAATAAGACTAATTCAAAAGTAAAGCATGGAGGAGGTTCACTGGTGTTTGGAGGTTTGGCTCCTGGTGGAGTGAGCACCTTGAATCTGTGCTGGACATCTTTAAAATCAGATCATTACAGAGGTGTTTATGGACCCAAATCACATCAGAAATCACCCAGGAACAGTTCAAAAGAATAAAGACTAGACTGGCCTCAAGTTGCCAACAAGAAGTTGGAAAGAGAAAGAGTCTGAGATCCGACAGCATAGAGCCAAAAACAAGTTTACTGCACTATTAACAGTGAAATAAAGAACCATGGAGACCAAACAGTTTTCATTTTAAAGTGCCGGTTTGTTTGGTCACGTCTGCCACTCAGATGCTTTTTTACTTTCTGCACTGGAGGAAAAACAGTATTTTATGTAAACTGATGCTGTGAGTGTTCTGTTTCCTGCAGGGATTCAAAGACAACATTTACCGCAAGAGAAGAAAATATTTTGCTGATCTGGCGATGAGCTACAAACAGTGAGTCGCCTCTTTGCGATGCATCTGATGTTACATTGAAGTTACATCTGTGTTTTTAATGTGTCAGATGTTAATCAGCAGGGCATGATTAATGAAAATGAAACGGCATCAGATTGGACTCAGTATAATGCAGAAACAGTTTTGAGGTAATATGTTGGAGTTCTCTGCAGAGCATTGAAGCTGAGTCTCTGCTTTAATACAGTGAAGTGTTGCTGTGACTCCAGAGTCGCTGCAGAGCATTGAAGCTGAGTCTCTGCTTTAATACAGTGATGTGTTGCTGTGACTCCAGAGTCTCTGCAGAGCATTGAAGCTGAGTCTCTGCTTTAATACAGTGATGTGTTGCTGTGACTCCAGAGTCTCTGCTTTAATACAGTGATGTGTTTCAGAAAGCAGCTTCTGACCTTTGCAGAGTCACATGGCTGCTGAGTCGCTGCTCAGTCACAGAGAGAAGCTCCGTCTCCACTCACTGGATCGGACGACAAATGGATCATCTGCAAATTTTCACCTCAAAAACTGAACTCAGTGATTGCAAACACGTCTGACTTTAAATCTATTTAAAAACAACTTATTGGAGAGGTTTAAGATTTGAAGGACACTGATATTAATAGGATCGATATGACTGCAGGTGTGAAAATTCAATTTAAGCATAAAACATCTCATATCAACAGGCAAACTTTGGGCCGCCCTGCTCTAATTAGTAACAGGAAATAATAGCTGTGACACAATTAGTTCACTCACTTGGAAATGAAAGTAATTCATTAAACGAAGGGGCTGGTATTTACTTTATTTATGACTAAATCAGTCTCAAAAGAAGATCAGTCAGTGTCATAAAAACAGCAGAAATCAGAAGTTAATCATGTTGAGATTTAGTCCAGATTCTCAAACATCTTAAAATATGTTTAAAATGTTTTATTATCTGTCAAAGCTGAATTTTACATTGTGTTTGTTGTTTTATTGGAGTCAGTGAACAAACAAGCTCTCTCTGTTTGTCAGTGGTGATCCGATCCCTCGCATAGACTTCACAGCAGAGGAGGTGCGGACGTGGGGCGTGGTGTTCAGGGAGCTCAACGAGCTGTACCCCAGCCATGCCTGCAAGGAGTACCTGAAGAACCTTCCTCTGCTGACCAAATACTGCAACTACAGCGAAGACAACATCCCCCAGCTGGAGGACGTCTCACACTTCCTCAAGGGTAACAGTGCAAACCGGAGCCGGCTGTGCTGGTTTGAGAGGGACAGCAAAATAAAGTGATACAGCCAAAAAGAGACACCCAGCTGCTCCAGAGACACAAAAGTACCAAAAACAGATCATCCAGCACCAAAGAGACACAGATCTACAACAAAGAGAGGGAAAACAACTGCAGAGACACAAAAATACTATAAAAAGGCATAAAGCTGCCACAAAGTAACACAAAAAGACCACAAAGACACAAAACTACTACAAAGTAACACAGAAACACCACACAATCTACCACCAAGATTGTAGACAGACACACAAAGCTACTACCAAGACACAGAACTACCACAATAATGCACAACACAACTTTGGAGACACAGTTACAGAGACACAGCGATACTGCAGAGAGGCACAGCGCCAACACAAAGTAACACAAAGAGACCAGAGAGTGGCACCGAGCTGACGCACAGAGATGCAGGGATTCACAGTGAAGAGACACCGTGTCTGTCTCAGTCTGGGTGCAAATTATGTGTGCTGAAAAAAAATCTGTGTGTGTGTGTGTGTGTGTGTGTGTGTGTGTGTGCGCAGAGCGGTCAGGCTTCACCATACGTCCGGTAGCGGGGTACCTCTCCCCCAGAGACTTTCTGGCCGGCCTGGCCTTCAGAGTTTTCCACTGCACTCAGTATGTCCGCCACAGCTCCGAGCCTTTGTATACACCTGAACCGTGAGTACGCAACTCATTCACAGCTCACGACTCTGACAGTCATTAACAGTTAATTAGGATTTGTTAATTAAAGCAACAGCTGTGTTTGATGCAGAGACACCTGCCACGAGCTGCTGGGTCACGTTCCTCTGCTGGCTGAGCCCAGCTTCGCCCAGTTCTCTCATGAGATCGGCTTAGCATCGCTGGGAGCTTCAGATGATGCTGTGCAGAAACTGGCCACAGTGAGGACACACACACACACACACACACACACACACACACACACATTAAACTGAAGTTGACCGCACATTGTGAATCCGATTTGTCTCCACAAGTAAATATATTTAAACATACAATATGTAGTTTTTTGCCACTAGGTGTCTCACAATCTAAACAATGACAGCAGCTGCAGTCATGTGACGTGGCGCAGCAGCGTGGGATGCTGGGAGTTGTTGTCTTCCTGTCAGCTGGGATTCCTTCAGTGTTGATGGTTCAGGAGGTTTTTACTGGGAGCTGAATTCTCCACAGAGGTCTCCTCCTCTCCAAAACAAACAGAGCCGCTGATTCAAACCCAGAGAAACACTGAATAAAGCAGTTCCACCTTAAAAACCACTGTTTCTCCCACGCTGTCGGCCGCACACGGGACGTTCTGGAGGGGCGGCGAGCCGAGCTGCTGCTAACGTTTGCTCAGCTTGTTTCTCTGATAACTTCAGATCCAGACGTCCGACGACTGAAATCCTTCATCTGCTTCAGATACAGAGTTAAAAACAAGCAGCGGCTGAAAAGAGGAGCACAGAAATGTGTCTTACAGCTGATCCAGAGTCAGTTTATCAAGCTGCCGACGCACAAACACAACACTGACACATGCACAGAGAGGAGGAGAAGTGAAGCTGATAACAGAGCCTGATCTGGACTCACAGCACCGAGTGTCTGAGTTTAAAGTGCTGGAAACATTTAAAAGGATGTATGAACTGTGGTGTAGGAGGTGGCACACAACAAACTGTCCTTAAACACACACAATGTCTGTTTTCTGTCCTTCTAGTGTTATTTCTTCACTGTGGAGTTTGGTCTATGTAAGCAGGATGGGAGGCTCAGGGCCTACGGAGCTGGACTACTCTCCTCCGTCAGTGAACTCAAGGTGACATATGACCTGCTGAGTACCATCTACCCCGGTGTTCCTGAACGCAGCACAGCTCGGTGATGAACGTGCAGTTTGTTCAAATGGAAATCTGACCACAGCATGTCTCATTTCCTTTATTTAGCATGCTCTGTCCAGCAAAGCCCACATCCTCCCGTTTGACCCCATGGTGACCTGCAGTCAGGAGTGTTTCATAACTACGTTCCAAGAAGTTTACTTTGTTTCTGAGAGTTTTGAAGAAGCCAAGAACAAAATGAGGTCTGTGGTATAGATCACCTGATAAAAGAAGTTCTGTCTTAATTAGATTGTTGTGAAAAGGTGCCTGCTGCTCCTGAACGCACAGCACAGCAGCTGTCAGCAGTAACTTTTCTGAGTGATGATCCAGAGTAACATTGCACAATAACCAGAAAACCAGACGTACATGCTGTTATTGAATCACTTGCACTGTGATGCCATCGTGTTTTGTGCAAAACCTTCCTTTGTTGGGAATTTCCACTCTATTAACTAATATTGGAGTTTAATTTTGCTTTTTGAGATGATGCTTTGAAACAACGGTGTTGCTGTGTCTGCAGGGAGTTTAGCAAGACCATTCGGCGTCCGTTCACAGTACGCTACGACCCGTACACGCAGAGTGTGGACGTCCTGAAGGACACCGACAGCATCAACAGCATGGTGAAAGACATCCAACATGACCTGGACGTCGTAGAGGACGCCCTGCACCGTCTCGCTGCCTGAGGGGCCCCGGTGGTCTTTCCCAGTGCTACCATCCAACCCATGTGACGTAGATGCAGCGCAAGTACTTTGGTCACACCAGAAAGTGACATTCATGTAAAATTAATTTGCATGTTCGTGCAAAACTCAATAAAGACGGGGCTGCTTGCAGGTTGTGCAGCAGCTATGTTTGGTGGTGGCTAGCTTCATTTGCAGCAGAATTAACAAGAACAGCAACAATAACGCGAGAATCAAACGCTTGGAACTGTAAACTGTCTCCTGGAAACAATAATTAATTTATAATGTTAATGCTAATTCTGTGTTTGTCCTACATGATATAAAAATCTGGGAAATGTGGAATAATGATGTGTAGCTCAGTATTGGTGTAATTTATGTGACAGAATTTCAACAATAATAATGATAATAATAATAATGATAATGTGAAGGTCTAAAGCCACACTGTAATTATGGATCATTGCATTTAACCTAGAGGGAAGATGTGTGTGTTGCATATTAATAAAATTGCCGTTATTTTGACTGGAGTCTGGTGGGTTTGAGCAAAGCAACTGGCTGTCTCTGTTTGAACAACAACCTGAGCCTGTCAGTCTTGAAAACAAGCACTTTCAGTGGACGGACAGTGTGTAATTGTCATGAAGGATGAGAGTGCAGCCTGTTTTATAGGTACCAACTGCTCAACACTGGATCATTTTAAAGAGCTGTAGCTTATATCGGTCATTTAGATCCAAAAACATGGAAAAACAAGGTCCAGTCTGAAAAAATATCCATGTTCCCTTTTAAGAAAGAGGCAGCGTCTGATTCTCAACCTGGAAATAAGGTAATCATGCCGATGACAGTGATTTTGGCATATATCCGGTTGGTCTGTCTGGTGTGAAACCACTCAAATACCATAAAGTGATGCATCACAGGTTGAGGCTCTTTGTGGCATTAAAGTGCATTAACAATTGCCCTGGCTGGAGGCAGTTTTTGGCAGCCTCAGATGTCTGGCTCTGATGTTTTCCCCTTCTCTGTGAGGCTTGGTGGGTGTGTTTGTGCCGGGAAGTTTATCTCTACCTGGACCTCAGTGATCAAATCCTCACTCTGATGTTTGTCCACTTGTATGAACTGATGTGTTGCAATTAAAGCGCACGACACCAGATCAGGGTTATATCTCATTACCTTTATGACATCTTTATTTCCTTACAGTTGTCTGAAAAAGGCACCATGTTGTTATTTTGAGCAGTGTAATTAATCAAAATGAAGAACCTGGCAAACGCAGGTTTTCCAGATGCAAATGCATTAGCAGTGAGCCAGCTTTCTACTCAGCAAATTAAATAAGTTGATTGCAGAGACTGATAAAAAAAAAATGGCTGTTGGCATATCTGTAAAAACTACCCTGACGCTTCGTTTTGATCAAATGCAACACGCAAATGTAAGAATTTCTCAAAAACAGCACAGCTGTGTGGTAAAATCCAGAGTTGGCATTGAAATACGGCTGCTACGTGTTTGGTAAAATCCTTGTTTTCACAAAAACAAATGAAAGTGTACAAAAAGAGCAGCCTTCTAGATTACTGTGTGCTTTTATGAGTGTCAAGAAACCAATTTTAACCAGTTATATCATGACACACACCCATTGTTTAATCGTTAGCTTTTAGCAGCACAGACCTAAGAGTCATAGGTTAGCTAGCTAGCGGCACGTTAAGTCGGTGTGTCTCAGAGGATAATGTCCGACTCTGAGTCACTGTAACTCTCCATGTTGTTCTGACGTGTCATGTTCAGAGTCTTTAAACAACAAAGAGCAGAATCACTCGTTTTTACCCGGTTCTGTGTCTGGATTGTTGCATCATCTAATTAAATATATCACGTTTACGGAAAAACACGAAGCAAATTCCATTTAAAAAATTAATTTATCAAAGTTTGATTAATATTAAAATGGATGTAAAGGTTTTAAAGGTTGTTCAGCAAACAGCATGGAGAAAAACTCATTTTACATTTACAAACTGTATGTTTAAGTGAATATATACATAAATATATATTTTTTGGATTGTCAAGTATGATTTCCTAGTCCAGTTAAGCGTTAAGTTAAGAATAAATCATCTACAACCTTCTTGACTAAAACTCCTGAGACATAGTTCCCATAATTTCGCTTCTTCTTTGCAATGAAACAAGAACTTCTTGTTCCCCCGACAAAGAACATCAGCTGTGTAGTTTCTGCAGTATCAACTCTGTGATCTGACCTTAAGGAAACAACATTTCTGCATCTGTTGCATGTAGATAAATATGGTTGAAACTATTTTATCGTCAGGCCTTTTCTGTTTGTTCCTTTTATCTTTACACCAACAAAAACATCAACTCCTGACCATTAATTCTGCACATTATGGATGAATGGTGTACAAGAATGCAAATTGTTGGTGGTGTTTTATTGAACAATCAGTCCATATTAAGCAGTGTTTTCGGTGTGGTGTCGTTCTTTACCACGTACACCGTTCAGAAAGGTTTCCTGTAAGTTATAAATAGCTGATCTCAATATCTCTGTCACATTCTTTGCAGAAATGTCACACAATGTGAGAAAGTGAAGTGGGAGTTTCATTTTGGTAGAAATAAAAACTATTTTATGAATAAATCACAAATAGATTTGGGGAAAAAAAGCATCAGTCCAATCCTGGACAGCAGGTGTCTTCTGGGTCTGCAGATTCATAGTTAAGTTAACACATTCATGGCAGAGCTGAGCAGTTAATTCAAATAGTTTCAAAAGTGAAGCTGCAATATTAAAAATGAATTAATTAATTATGTAAATATGTGACAAAATACCATTATAGATTATTGTGCTGCACGATCATGGCAATATAAAAAATAAAATAAAAACTTTAGTTGCAAAATCATTTTGCTCTAAGATCGTGTCAAACAAATTTAAAGATACACACCAAATGAGCTGTGAGGTTCGTGTCTGTGTGCATCAGGATTTTGGGACCAGGAGCTGAGTAGACAACATGCTGCTAACCTACCAACCCCTGATAGTTAACGCAGCAAAGGATGCAAGCAGGGTCCATGTGGTGCACTGAGGCGGTCTGTATCCTGTGGCCTGCAAGCTTCTCTCACTGAACTGTCAGCTTCAGGCATGTCTTTTTTAATTTTAGTTGCCAGTACAATCGGACTTCCCCATTAACAACACATGGCACCTGTAATCTGGAAATAGATATCTCACAGGCAGTTATTTCACTAACAACCTGAAATAGTACTACAGAGACCTGATTCAACTGAGCAATAGAGCATCTGCTTCAGTTTGGCCACTGTATGTAAGGCTGATCCTTCCAGTAATTAGCCATAATGTATCTACGTGTCATGCTGCAATATCTGTTAAAACAGCTGCAATATGATTTTTTTTGTTTTTCATTTATTCCAGTGACTGGATGGATGCACAGTGACAAATGTAACTACGCACACTGAATGAGCATGTGCATTACACGCCCTAGCTGGTTCATGCCAGCAGTGTCGGCGTGGTGCCACACCCTCTCCTGGCGCAGTCTGAATCCTCTGGGCTCCAAGCTTCCCGTAACCTGGTGGGTTGAGGCAGGGCTTTTTAAAATGTTGCTTGCCAAATAGTCTAACTTTGTGTCTGAACAGGTGCTGTAGCTCTTTCAGACACTCCCATGAGGTTAGCAACGCATGGCAAAGGAAGACCTGGGTTGAGAAGATGTTACAGGGAATCTGAATCAATCTGAAACTGAACTAACACTGTGGAGACCTGATTTTGTCTTTCCTTAACAACCCATTTACATCTGCTATAAGGTTTGGGATGAAAACCGAAAGGCGACTCCTATTCAGAGACGACACTAAACTGGACAGCTTCTTAAGATCCAGTAAATGTAAGGTGACTCACAACATGCAGAATATGCAGTATGGAGCCTCTCTGACATGCTTTGTACCAGCAAGGGTCAAAAGCTGGTGTAACTGTGAATCACCGTGATTGAACTTCTACATATGCAGATGATAAATATGTATTTGAAGTCCTTTTCTATGCAAAAGCCTTGGTTGGCTGGTGACAATGTTGGCTGTTGAAAAATTATCACTACTAATAAAACATTTGTATGAAATTGCAGCGTTTTGTCCAATTAACGATCATTTTATTGGAATATTCTGAATTAATACCAATTATGAACCAGGATGCATGGTCACCCAGTGCATACACGTCAACTTTCTGCTGACATGCACCAATAACAGGTCGGGGTGTCCATGGATCCCACTGCTCTCTATGCTCTGGCCTGCAGGAGTCCACCATCTGAAAACATTTTAATCATGCCCTGTATATGAATGAAATAGAAGATGATTTAAAAAAAAAAAAAATAGTGTGGAGCATATTTGCAAGTTGCACTGCTGATCCCAGCTGTAAAATTGTAGTAGTTGTGCTGTCTCCAAAAATGTCTGCAAAATGTGACTAAATCAGGGCAATCTGCATCCTTTTAAAACATGGTTGATTGGAAATTAGCTCCATGCACACACTCCTACCATAATCAACACATAGAAAGATAGATACTTTATTTATCCCCAGGGAACTATAATGCACCAGTAGCCTTAATAACTGGGAGGACACGAATACACACAATATCCGATATAACAAATATAAAATATCATGTATAAGTTAAACATTGAAAATAAAATCAGAAAAAAACAAGTATGATATATCAAAATTGTAGCACAGGTGCAATAAAAAGTACAAAAAGGCAGCTGTTTGTGAGAAATGATATTGCAAATTGTGTGATTTCCTGAAGTCTTCCCACTGTAAACAGTCTTTAATGGTATAATCATTGCTGTGCTGCCTTCAAGTGCTAGAAAAACACAGTTTTGACTCGGGTTATTTTGGCGGCTGCAGGCTTCCATACCTGTGTCTGACTAATAAAACAAATATATATTTTTCATAAAAGTGGGAAATTTGTCATGTTTGTTTTGTGAGCAACATGTTTTTAATTTCCAGGAGCAGCGCCGCAGACCTGTCCACGCATGTCTGCAGGTGCGCGTTTTATTTTGAAACGGCGTGGACCGGAAATCTTTGGTGTTGCTGGGAGTGGGTCATGGGAGTGCTCAAACCGCGAGGGAGGGAGGAGGAGTTGGGTGTTGCCTCGGTCTCGGAGCCCCAGTCAGGATTTCCAGTCTGATTCACGCCGCGTTCACTGGCCTGCCTACCGCCGCCGTCCTCTGCACTCCGCCGCCAAACACGCCAATCTAACGGGTCACCATGGGAGTCGAAGGCTGCACCAAATGCATCAAGTACATGCTCTTCTTCTTCAACTTCATCTTCTGGGTGAGTAGCCTTGTTTTTCTCACACGTTGTGTGTTCACTTCACGCATGCGGCAGCGCCTCCTCCGCCTCTTTCTCTGGGCTTGGTGTGATCAGCCCGTTATGAATGGACGATGCGGGAGAAATTAGCGTTACACAGACTAAACGCGTTCATCGTCTCACTCTCTGAATAACAGTGCGACAGCTGTAGCACCATCACGCGCGATTATGGCGAATTTAACGCGACGCAGACCACCCAAACTGATAGGCAGACACGTGTGATTACCGTTATTTTCCCGGCATTACAGCACACACTGACGGGATTGTGATTAATCCCAGTTTAATGGAACAAAACACATTATGGATTAGAGTCTCCTCGGGTGTTGTGGCAGCATAAACGGGGGAGAACGGAGAACGGAGAAAACAGGCTCGTTAATCCGCCGGCGGCCTGACTTTTATTGTGTCATTAGAAATAAAAACAACAGCTTTAAATAAAGTGTGGTGTCGCTGACAGAAGCGCATACATGGAGACGACGGGTTAGAAGTTGGCACCATCTTTCTGACGCCCTGGTCGACTTGCTTGGGCTCGCTTTGTTTGGATTACATCCTCCACCCACCCTGTGTGTGTGTGTGTGTGTGTGTGTGTGTGTGAGAGAGAGTGAGTGAGTGAGTGAGTGGAGGGGGGACCCATGGTGGTTTCCATTTGGTGAGTCAAGGCCCTGTGTTGGGTGATGGATCATGGAAACGTTTAGTTGTTCCTCTTCTTGTGTAAGAGCATCTGCATGGTCCGTGCCTTCACTTCTGCGCTTTCCTTTTCTGTCTTTGCTTTTTGGAAAACACCAAAAATTCCCATATTTTGCAAAGATAAACAATATCAGCAGAGATGCGCATCCAGCTGGGTAAACAACCTGATTGGCTTCGTCCAGTTTTAGTTTGAATCTGATAAGAAAAGAAGATAAAACCAGGTTTTGGACTTCTAAAACAGGCCTGGATAGGGTTGGAGTGCTGACATTGAGAAATGAGGAAGTCCAGCTGGAGCAAGAGGCACCAAAAAGGCTGCACAGCGGTTTAAAACACTCTCACACAGGATCCCACGGCTCTGGGCAGCCAGTATTTTATTATAAACAATCGAAATTTACCCCACAATCATGTGGAAAAATGAGAACAGAAACTCTGAAAGTCTGCGGAAACCTTTCACACTGTGACGTAAAGAGGAAAGTAAATGTTTGGATGATTAAAAAAACTTTTATTAATTAGCATACAGGCAAATTTTTTGGTTAAGAATATGGTTGGAATATGGTTTAAGGTCGAGACTGTTTGTTACTGTCTATGTAAGGTGACCTAGGTTAGTTATAAAAGTTATTTATTAGTATAATTCCTGATAAGGGGGCTGGTAAAACATTGTTGGAGCAGCAACAAGTCCGGGACCAGCAACATGAATCTTAATGTAACTCGTCTCAAAGGCAGTTTTCAGTGTTGTTTCCGTGACTGAAAAGCTCATGAACACACCAAAGTTGATGAAGCGACTTCCCAACTCTGGAAATGGGAGTATCTGAGGAGCACCTGAATGCAACACTTCTTTTTGCTGGATGAAGATGTGTTGGACGTGTTTGAATAAATAAAAAGATCTGGTGTTTTTCGAGCGGAGCCTCTGCTGCTCTCAGAGCTCCCCAAGAGTCTGTTTACTCAACGCGTTTCAAAGGAAGTGCTCAGATTATGTTTGTCCTCCTTTTAGAAATCCACAGTTTGGGAGTTTTGTCTGTAAACTTCCTGTCTACACCGGAAGTGTTGTTTTTAGTCGTCCTGATCCGGCGTCTCCTGCTTGTGATCACCTGGATTTGAGCAAATATCAGACCAGTTTAATAATATAACACTATGAAAGAGCCGTGAAAAGATCAGAGACCTTCTCCAACATCAGCTGCTATTCATGTCGCATCACTAATTAGATCAGTTCTCCCACACAGTGCCGGACTCAGCTGGTCATGTGACTGTAACAGAGGTCATGTTGACTCCTCATGTTTTAGCATTTGTGTGTTCAGAAAGATATGATATTACAGAGCTAGTCTTTAAAAACAAAAACCACCCTTTGTTTGCAAACGAAGATGTTGCAACATATCGGGGAGGCCCAGTCGACCCCGTGCCCTGACGGAGAGCATCTGATTTGATTTCTCGGACCAAGAGCCTCAAGCCTTCAGTTCACTGGTTGGAGCCATCAGAAGGCAGCTGGACGACTTCCTGTTTAAGAGCTGTGCATCTTGGTCATAACTGCTACATCTGCTCTAAACGTAGAAGATGGCGCATCATCATCTGACTTTATGCTTCATTCTTCAAGCTCATTACAGTCTTTTACATTGATAAAAGACTCAGCTAGACTTCGACTTGGTATCTGTGACTTTAGACTTGATTTAGAAGGCTTAAGCTCATATTTAGGATGGAGTTAGTTTCTGGAAAGTGGGTGGGTGATTGTGGTGTGATGTGTGCAATCCTGGTGACCCACAAGGCTGCACCAAACCTGCCGAGGCCAACACAGGAAGCAGCCATCATGGTGAAGACGTGAACATCCGTAAGCAAGGTTTGCATCTCATAAATCACATCTAATGTCAAACACTAGCTACAAAGCTAATGAGAAGTGTGAGCTATGTTAGGCTTTGGTTTGGTAACCAAAGACTAGACTATGTGGCCAGTGGACACGCTAAACATGTGTTGGGTCATATCAGATGTCGCTATGTGCCGTTTTCCTGATTGTGTCGTGGTCAGAGTGCTCTCTTCAAACTGGTGTCCATGCTCACAAAATCACCTCAGTTTCAGCAGCGGCATTGTCTTATTAAACTTTCATTCTTCACATCAATAATTTAAGCTTGTAAACTTCAGTATTTGGATCCAGAAGCTTGTGAAAAATAAGATGTAGTAAGCCACATCTGTTTCTTCAATCTGTCAGATGCATTTAAATCAATATTTAGGCAAAGTAATCGCTTCATAATCGGGGCTGTTGGGTGTTAAACTTACAGCACCGTGTTTCTTGTAAATTGCTTTCTGGCTCCTTTTACATGTGCACATATATCTTGGAGGCTAAGTGTTGGTAATACCCCAGAGTTTAATGTGATTGTTCATCTCAGCATCCACCCCCCCCTTCCTCTGGCTCCTCCTATCTTTTTAACACTTATTCCACTTTAGTTCCATTTCAGTTTTATTGGCTGCTCTGAAGAGCTCTGTGAAAGGATCTATCACAGCGGACAAGCTCGGTGCGTCTGAAGAGACGTCTTTGACTGCAGTGTGTGGTCACGGAGCAGCCGGGCCGCCGAGCCTGGCCTCCTGTTTCCATAAATCACACCGGACACTGAGAGGGTTAAGAGGCTACAGGGTTGGGGGGGGGTGTCTGGTGCTGGTGCGCATTGGAGACTTATGGGAACTGCAGGCAACACCCCACCCCCTAGTTCCCCTCCCCCAACATGCCCGGCATTCTACAACCCCCTGCACTCGGGGTAACAGGCAGAAATAGACACTGGAGGCAAAGCTGGCAGGGAAACTCGGGCTGATCTAACGCTCAGTGATGTTTCAAGCAGTTTCATTAAAACACAAGTTTCTGCTTTGATGCGCCTGTAGGTACGCACGGTCTCTAAGGTGGCAGCAGGTTGTCGTAGAGTCGGTGGTGAAGGCCCACGCTGTTCGGACATTTTTCCTGGTGAGGAATGTGCGACAACAAATGCAGTGGCCCAATGAGCAACAGATGGTTAGATAATGTCTTTGGCATGAGGCCGAAAAGACGGGAAGACGAGTTCTGGTCTATTTTGTAAAAAGTTTATTTTTATTGGCATCGTGGGATAATGTTTGGTCGGTTCTTCGCTTTACTTTGAACCCGGCACCCTTCGGTTTGTTCTTGTCCTTTAGAACTTGGCTGTATATTGACTTTCAATGAGACAATGCCATTTTTAATGCCTCTACTTGGTTTCATATCACAACAAACCTACAGTTTCCCTCCCCCACTCGCTGTTTTACTCGCCGTTTTACCATATGAACTTTGGACGGTGTTTGCAGAGTCGAGTCCAGACACCGTTGCACATGTGGGACGCGACTGAAGACGTTACTCTGTTTAGTTTAGGTGATGGTGGGCGCCTAGTTCGAGCGTGCAGGAGGAGCAGTGATGACTGGTTTTGAGGTTAATATCGATGCTGAATGGATGTAGATGTATCTGTTGTATCAGTGAAAGTACAAAGGAAGGAAAGGAGTAAACCGTTTGAATCAGCAACATGTATTCAACACGTCCACTGTCTCGGTTAATTAGTTGCCAACTGAAGCACGAAGGTTAATTATTTTATATGCGTTTTCATTTTCCTGTTGATATATATTGAAGAAGTCTTTGTATTTCAACCAGAAACAACTTTTAGCCCATTTTCTATGAAAAGAATCTAGAGATATAATAGGTGAATCACTATTTAGCTGAGACTGAAATTGATTTCTGGTCCAGTTTGGACAGTCTGAGCCATAATGGGTCCTTTTGGTGTGATCCACCTCTGGTAGCTGCCTCAATGTCCTTTAATCTAAACTTAATTCAGTGAGGTGTCCCAGTGAAAAGACAGTTTTGTGGTTATTTAGACATCACAGCGTCCTGGCTCGTCATCTTCTTGAGCTTATTAACTGCTTTCGTCCTGAATGGTTCCCAGAAAGAAACTCCCAGACATGTCGGTCATGGTAAACGAAGCTGAACCCCACCCGGTTAAATTATTAGATAGTTATTAATAAAACAATGCTGGGTGATTTCCTAAAACAGCTGGGAGCTGTGGTTCAGTCGTTACCCGGACGGGCGGTGAATGGGGCACTTGTTGGTGACTATTTTCAGCTCTGGTGTTCACATTTGGTGCATGTCAAAATAAACTGCTGTGTGTGTGTGTGTGTGTGTGTGTGTGTGTGTGTGTGTGTGTGTGTGTGTGTGTGTGTGTGTGTGTTCATGATAATGATGTAATTTGTGACTCACTGATGTGTTTCTAACAGTTTTTGGGGGGTAAAAATGGCTCCATGCGTCCATTGTTGCTTCTGGTCTTTTTGTGGGATTTGTTGACAATGATGAACATAAAACACCTTCGGACTAGATGTTAAAAGGTAGATCGTATTGTAAAATAGACAATATTAAATGATTCTAATACTCTAATAGTTAATTAGCTGGTGTTTTATCAGTTGGGGCGTTTTCCTGAAAGTGGAACAGAAATGATTTGATGGTCAAAGAACAAACTGCGGCCGGTTGAAGAATAAACATCAGTAATAAAAGCAGCTCATTCCTGTTGGTGAATCCACCTGCACAGGTCTGATAGATTAGGCCTTTTCCAGGTTGAAGTTGGCCACCAAACTTCATCTGCTTGCAACGTCCATAAAGGTGTATGGTTTCCTGACGTCACAGGTGCAACAGAACTACCAGATAAACTTAGTCTGAACACCTAGAACATGTTTATTCAGGCAAAATAGGTTGAACGACTGTGTGTGTGTGTATGTGCAGCACATCGTCAGCGGAAAGCAGCACATGGTCAGCGTAGTTTCTGATGAATCAGTCAAAGTTCTTAAAGCCTTGTTAACATGTTTAAAATTGCTTGTTTCGTCTGAAAAACCCTTCAAAATATTTATCTAATTTGCTGTAACTGAGGAAAAAACACAAATATTCACATACGAGAAGCTGTAAACAGTGAATTTCTGGCGTTCTTGCAAAGAATCAAACGCTCTCTCAAATTAAAACTTCAACCTTTCCGGCTTGTTCTGTTGAAATACGAGTCTCACATTTCAGGGGTTCGTTGAAATTGGTTTGAAGCAGTTTACGATCTGTGGTTGCTCTTTTCCAAAAGCTGCCAGTCCCTCTGACTCAAACAACCCACATACCATAATTATGACTCAAACGCCGTCTTATGTATTTGTGATGACCAGATTTATTACTTTGTCATAGAAACAGTTGTTTGTGAGTCGCTCTGAGTGTCTCTGACAGAGGTTTGATGCTTAGATACCACGTGTTCAAATCAATACAAGCTCTGTTAATTATACATTTAATAGCATCTAAAGTACCAAAGCTATTAAAAACAGATTTCCAGTAATAAAAATACAGTGCAGTTATTCTGATGCGTGAAGCCTAAAGAGGCAGGAAACAACACAAAGGATAAGAGAAATGTGGAGGTCTGTAAACCTGACGACACACCTACGCACGACTGGTGACATTATTGAACATGTGTTGGGGTGTGTTCAGTGACTTTGCGTATCTGAACTGTTTTTAAAAGTAATTAAAAACAGAATTATATATACTGTAATTTGGTCGTGGCATTGAAAGAGGTGTTGAGTTTGGTTTTGTTGTTTATTTTCCTGACCTGGGACACAACGGTTCCTGAGCTCAGTTACTGGTGGTTGTAGCTGCTGCTCCACCATCAGTCACATCTCAAGCAAAATATAAAATACAGTAATATAATATAATATAAAATCATGGATTTTAACAGTTCCAACTCTTCCTATGCTTATTTAAATAAATGTTATTAATAGAAGATGAGATAAAATGAACAGTGAGCTTATCTCTTTTAGATCATATCTCAGTCATATTATGCCCCTGTTTAACAAAATATGTCAAAAAATACAAAAGAAAATCGATTATTTTCTATTTTTATATCAAAATCCACTCATGTTTTATCTCCTGTGAAATAAAACACAACGTTGGCGTACGTCAGTTTGAACCGACCAATAATATCATGACAATATCAGAGCTGCAGCTCCCTGAGCGTCCACCAGAGGCTCCAGCAGCGAGTCAGTCCCCATAGACCCCCATGTTAAAATGCAGCAGTAAACATGTTTACAGCCTGGTACAAACAACGGTTTGGTCTCTGCAGCTAGTTTCCCCGTTCATGACGACTGTACGGGCTGAATTTATATAGAACTCACTCCTTTAAATCAGATTAACACCTGAAGTTATGCAGAATGAAGGGGCGGGGCTTCTTTGACTGACAGCTATCTGCAGCTGTCTGCTGTGTTTCAGCAACCATGCATCATTCGGCCCCGCCTCAGCGCCGCCCGTGTGACACCTCTTTGACCATTTTTGGAACTAGCTGGGAGTTAGGCCACATCACGCATTGCCAAAATGGCCGACGTCCAGATCCACCACAGGCCGAGCTTCACAGTCGCTCTTCAGGAACTTCTAGTTGAAGTCACAGTGGCTTCCCCATGTCTTTACACACTTATGCTTCTTTTCTGCTTTCTCAACATTTCGCCCCACCTCACGTCCCTGTTTCACTCTTAAATGCGTCACCGTACGGAAGCAACATGTTGCTCAAACGTCGTCTGCGTCTGGACTTTTAAAACCTCCCAGAAATCTGTTTCTAATCTGGGTCGAGCCTCGTGCATTTCAGTGACTCGTCTCAGCGGTAATTCACGTGGTGAGGAGGTGGGGAGTTCACTTATAGTTAGCAAGTCATTCTGTGGTGCTGCTGTAGCTCTGTGTGTGTGTGTGTGTGTGTGTGTGTGTGTGTGTGTGTGTTGAATTTCGGCACTCTTGCCAGTTGTGGTGTTGATCTGGTTGCTAGGCAGCAGTTGGCCTCAGCTCAGGAATGGACCTCACTAAAGGAGCAGGAGGAGGAGGAGGAGGTGGAGGAGGATAAGGAGGGAGCAGCGGGGCCTGTTGCTTAAACTCTTTTCCCTTAAACTGACGTAGCTTCATTCAAACATTGCATGTCTCCATTTTGCAATGATTAAAGTCTGAGATTTGATAATCCTGTGTCCCTGCTGAGTTTGCAAACCCTGGTTATATATTTAGGGTTTTACTTTGTCCGCGGCAGAACAAACAAAGCTCAGGAAGGCTCCTGTTCGTCGATGTAAAGCACCTTAAAGAACAATACGTTTCTCTAACAAAGTTAATCGCTCCAGTATGTGCCGGGTTTCCCTGGAGGGGGGGGCAGGAAGAGAAGCTGGTCAAAGTTCCTCGCAGACGATGGCTGCGGCACCCTTTGTCCTCAAATATCAGAACATCCCCACCGACAGGAACAGTCTGACAGATCAGCGTTAGATGGCGTTTGTTGTCTTTGAGATTCGTATGAAGCCACCACCAGCCGCAGGCTAACTTAGCTTAGCACAAACACTGGAAACGGAAGGAAACAGCTAGCCTAGCTCAACCCTAAGGCAATAAAATACAAAATCTCCCCTAAAGCACATAAATCTCCCTTTTTCATGGTTTCAGTTTCTCTGTGAAAACACTCTTCTATGTTTTCTCTCATTGAAACACGACTTTCATCTGAAATTGAAACAGAAACCGTTTGAGATCCTCGGTCCAGTCCCTGTGACTCAGACAGCTCACATACCATATTTATGACTCAGAGGCCTTTTATGGATGATACTCTCATATGAACATCACGTCTTCAAAACAAGACAACCTCCATTAATTAAACAACAAATTAAGCTTAAATAGATCTGAAAGCGCTGTAACATCATGGCAGACGTGTTGGGGCGTGTCCTCCGGCTTTTAATCATTAACAAACAGTCTTAATTTGTGAGCCCAGATCATAAATCTACTGTTTTTACTCAAGTCTCCCTAAAACATCGTATCGTTACGTCACTGTTTGTCAGTTTCATCTCAGTTTTACTGTCTTTCACCTCCTTTAACTCCTGGAAATGAATGCACTTGACAAGAAGCCTCCTCGAAACGTCCACGTTCAGCAGAACGACCGTTTGCTTTTCTGTTTTCCTTTTCATATTTCATTATTTATCATGACAAGTTAGCATTAGCACATTTGATACTTCCTGACAGCTTCTAATCTTTAAAACTCAGCTGAACAATAACTTTAGTTATTAAACATGTGGCATTTACTGCGTGAAATACCTCCAAACTGCTGCTTTTACCCCAAAATGTCATGTTTCAGAAAAAGTGGCAGCTAACGTAGCTTAGCACAAAGACTTGGTTCAGGCTCTTTAAACGGACCACACGAACATGCTGAACCTGCAGACGTTCTGCTGGGCAGATCCAGGATCAGCGCTGCCGTTTGCCCATTTTCCAGTCTGTGTCCTCAGCTGAGTTAGCCGGCTGCTGGCGGCACAAATGAGCGCATTCTCCAAACTGTGGAAACTGTTGAACTGTGTGTTACGTAACCAGCACAGTGCGCTGCAGACACAAAACGTGAAGGGACTAACAGTGTTGGGGTGTTTTTTGGCTTTTTTCTGTGTGTTGCAGCTCGCAGGAGGCGTTATCCTGGGTGTGGCCCTGTGGTTGAGACATGACCCCAAGACCAGCAACCTGCTGGAGCTGGAGTTCGATGGAGCCCACGCCCCCAGCACCTTCTACATCAGTATGTATTTCAACCCTTTAACTCACTATAACTAAGTTTTCAATTCACCATTTGCTTATTTTTTTAGTTTATTGGTGCATTTTGGTACAAATACAAAGATGAATTCATGTATAAACAGGTCAACCTTTCTTCATCCACCAAGCTGCCCTGAAGGATCTTAAAGGAGACGTCCGGTCCACACTCATCTTGAAGCATGTATTGACATTTCACTTGCTTTAATGTTATTGCACTGTGACAGGGGTGTGATGTATGCTGACCGGCCCTCATTAACTATTAATGGCTGCAGAAAGTGAGGCTGTCCTTCAGTCTGTGAGGCGCTATTGATTAAGATGAATGTGATGTTTATTATTAATGAGATAAGAGGTAAGAGGTGAGTTAAGTCCTAATGAATGGTCATGAGTTTGTTCCGGTGTTTGTTTTTCTGATCAGTTTGTTATTGGATGCTATGAAAAGCGGGGCTGTCATGTCATGATTGACAGTTAAAGGTGGGCGGG
Source organism: Datnioides undecimradiatus (assembly GCA_008933995.1). Taxonomy (NCBI): domain Eukaryota; kingdom Metazoa; phylum Chordata; class Actinopteri; order Lobotiformes; family Datnioididae; genus Datnioides; species Datnioides undecimradiatus. The sequence continues at coordinate 8,029,321 of WARS01000060.1, forward strand.
GCCTCGATACAGCAGCTTCACGCTCCCGGTCACCACTGCACAGGCTCCCGACGCCGTCACCAGAGCAAGATGTCTCTGTAGCAGTGTCTGTATCGTTGTTGCTCAGTGGGAGGAAGTGGAGGCGTGTCGGCCATCTTTGTCTCGCACATACAGGTTGGAGAACAGATCAGAAAGTGACTTTTAACGCTGACCCGAGCTCTTAATCTGTGTTTGTTGGCTCGGGATTGAACGGTTGAAACAGTTCAACAGTTAAATCCTTTAAAAGTCGCGTTTCTTCCAGATCTGTGTGGAAAAGCATGCGATGTTCAGCCCAGACCTCAACTGGATGCAAATATAGTTAGTGGCCATGGAAACAGCAAAGCCTTGTGGTGGTATAGGTTGCCACGGCAACGCAAAACACAGCACATCAAAGCGTTCTATTGCATTTGATGGCAATGGCAAGACTTTAACACACATTAAGCTCCTGATTATGACTCTGAGGGTTTATCTTTGAGTCAGGTGTGATAGAAACTGAACAAACTGCTTTTAGTTTGATTTTTATGATTTAAAAACTTTTTTTTTTTTGATTTTATTATAAAGATAAATCCATCTAATCTGAACAATAATGGTGGGATTAACTTTTTTTTTGGTTGAACTTGCCAAATTATCTCTAATCTGTTCTGCTCAACATGTCCGGAAATGTCTGTCACTGGTTTCTGCAGCCAATGGCTCAAACCCACAGATAAAGTTCCCATGGCATACAGACAGCCTGACCAACGGTTTATTATTCATCGTCAGTACGGTTGAAACTGACCTTTTTATATTGGCCAATATGTGATTCAGGCTTCAGTGTAAAACAGTGAAAAGCAGAAGTTCAGAAGTTTCCTGTTGATCAGCTCATCCATTCATCGACTAATCGCCTGTTCAGACTGTCGTCACAGCACAGAACGCGGCGTACGGAGCCGAGCTGCGTGCGAGAACATCAAACTGGTGTGAAATGCGTTGCCAAGACGAAGTGGGCCGGCCTCGCCCCGGCCTCCCATCGCCGGGACTAACGGATGATGCGCGGCTCATCATGTGCAGACCTGAGTCATCTGAGTTACAGCAGAGACGTGAACAGGAGAATGGAGCGAGAAGCTTGGGGGGGGCGGGCAGGCGGGCGTGTTTGGATCATTGTTTTCGGCGTCCTCGGAGGAAACATCGCTGCGGCTGGAGACGAGCTGCTGCGGGGCTTTCTCCCAAACTGCCTCAGTGATTGCATCCTACCCATTACATAAAGCCTCCCTCTCATTCCCGAGGACGGGAGAAAGAAAAAGCCCAGTCGGTGTAGGAAAAAATTCCTCACTGCCCCTCCCTCCCCCCTCCGCCTCCCCCTCCTCCCGCTCGCTGACCCCACCCCTCGTCCTCCCTCCTCTGTGAAAGTTTCCTCCTTCACTCTTCTCGGTTTCTTTCCACTGTCGCTCCCCCTCACTTCCCCATCTGGTTGTGGTTAGTGTTCGCTGTCTCACTTATTTTTCCCTTCCCTCTCTCCCTCCTCCCCCTCCTCTCCCTCCCTCCTCCCTCTCTCCCTCCCTCCCTCCATCCTGCTCCCCCTCTCTCTTCTATCTCTGTCTGCCCTTTTTCTCCCCCCTCCCCTCTCCTTCTGTCTTCATTCCCTGCTGCCAGGAACTTTTCAATATGGACTCCTGCATCTGCTTTCTCTCCTTTCGCTCGCCCTGGCGGCTTCAGGGACACAGTCACCCGTAGGCGTCCGGCCTCTCTCGCCTCTCTGGCTGCAGAATTACACTCGCGGCGAGCTCCCCGGGTTAATAGATCACACTTTTCAACTGCCCCTGGGTCTCTGAACTGCCCCGCCTTCAAACACAGTGACCCAGCTGCATCTCAAAGGTTCTTGCCATAGTTGTGCCAGTTTGCTGCGGTATCACCGGGTCATTCGCTCGACAAATCGACTAATTTGATTTCTTCATTTGAACGAGTCACAGGACTGCAGCTCGTGATCGCGGATCCTAAAAACGGTCCTGACGATGAGTTTAAAGACGATTTGAATTAAAAGTGCAGAGAGCTTCAGCGTCGCAGGGTCCAAAGGCTGCGACAGGCGCTGAGGCTGATGTGAAGAGGCTCCTGTTTGGGCAGAGTGCTTCAGGAAGTCATCACTTGAACCCTTTGGCACCCTGGCTTACTCATTCATTTCCTAAGACGGTTTCGTCCTCGTGACACTGAAACCGGTGAAACCCAGTTAACGGTTGACAGTAACGTCTCACAAAAATAGAGTCAGAGTCAGGCGGATATCCCCTCAGAGTTCCCCTTCTCACGAAGACGTTGGTGGTTGATTCACCGGAGGTGACAGTAAAAATCATATTTTCGTCACGCTTCTGTGGCCTGGTTTTAAAGTCTCTGTGGGGGAAAAAGAGGAAGTCTTGTTATGATGCGCTGATGGATTTAAAGTCAGGCGGCTGCTGGCTCATGCTGGAGAGACAGCAGAGAAGCTCCACTAATTAGAAAAACATGAATTAATGATCAGGTTTATCATATTGTGCATAAATAACTTAAATAACTAGCTAATAAATTGTCATTAAATTGTATTTTTATGAAAAGTATTTTAAAAAAATGAGTGGTTTAAAGGTTTAACGGGCTGTTGAACATTCACTCTGTGTGGTTATGAACACAGACTTTACAGCAAACTAAAAACTGACACTTTAATTAGATGAAAATAGCACAAAAAACAGTTTAATCATCTTTAATTAAAAATAAATGACTGATGAACCAAAGTAGGAACAGAAATGGTGGTGGTGATGAAGGTAAACCTGCCTCATAAAAAGGCCTGAGAAGCTGTGACAGAAACATCATTTTAATATTATATTAAATGGAAAACAGCAGAAAGCATCGTCACCTTGCAGAGTGTGAACAGTGTGAAAGTGTTGCTTGTTTAAGGAAACGTGCAGCAACATTGTTGTTAAGTTAAGCCCAGCTATTACATTATTTGCAATATGTTAAGCTAGAAGTTAGCTTTAGTCGCTAACTAGCTGTTCGGTGGCTAGCTTTAGCACCAGCTTTAGCACCAGGGAGAAGCTGTAAGTCTGACTCACTCTTTGCATCCTCGGGAGTTTTCCATGAAACTCCACTGCATCCTGTCCTGAGGTGGGAGCTCCTGATGTCCTCACATGGCTGGATGGCAGTTTATTATAAATATATAGCTAAATACACCCGGGAACAGGAAGCAGCAGAGAGGAAGGCTTTCATTGTATGATAAACAATAGTGTGGTGACTTCATCGAATCGACCGAACACATCTGGATAAAATATCTGGAGGTGCGTTGTGACATTAGCGTCATACCTGTGCTGTTGTTTACAGCTGCACGTGTGAACGAACACAATGGGCCGAATTTCAGGAAGTTTTACATTAGAGTCCAATAAAATATCTATTTTTAGCTTTATACGTGAACGCTTGTTGAAAACCTGCCGTATCTATGACAACTGAGCAGTCGTATCCATAGCAACTTGACAACAGTGGTTGGAAAACTCCAGGAGGCAGCGCAGTTAAGTTTCGGCTCATCACCTGTGGCACGTTACAAAACACGCACAGGTGGTGTTCAGGTGGAGTTGTTGGTGGGACAGAGGACTGGATCTCACACCTGTACCTCACCGAAACGGCATCACATGGTGCAGCACACCTGACTTTTACAAGGAGATGACGCCCTGATTGGTTTAATTCATGTTTCATACCACAGATACAGCCACTCTGCACCTCGTCCTTTACTTTGCATCCAGGCTATAACCTGTAGTGGAGTCAGACACGCCCAGATGCATTTGCACCACTCGCTTCCATTCACCGCGCGCTGTAGATCATTTTAAACCGCTGTGTTTAGCACCATGAATAAACGTTAGCCTGCTAATGCACAAGCTCTCCTCTCAGGCTGTTGATGCTGTTCAGCCGTATGAATGAAAATTAATAACCCCACCCGTTCTCTCACATCTGCCCAGCCAATCACTGCACAAAGTGCCTCTGATTGTTGGGCTGTTTGTTTCAGGAAGGCGGGGGGAGGGGCTTCAGACGGCAGTCGACCCTTCGGCGAGCATTTTAGTTGCAGCCTGCATACCGACGCCTCAAACAGCAGGAAAAAATCAAATGCAGTGCCGGATTTTAGGCATTTAAAGACAAAATCACCTATTTAAAAGTGTTAAATGTGTGTTTTTCTGTCTGTAGCCGTTAAATTGGGGATGATCTTGACACATCTCGTGGCAACGCCGCAACCTCGAGTCACAAAAATTCATCAGCTCCTCTCTGAAGTCCACGAGGGAGAGCTGCAGCAGCAGACGCAGAGCTCAGTGGAAGAGGATGAGCAGATTAAATCAAGACGGACAGGAAAAGACATTTAAGTAAATGGAATTATTGAGAGCATCATTTCGAATGAGCAAACGCATTAAATAGAGAGGACAGCTGGGCGGTGGCGAGAGCTCGAGCGGCAGCGGGGAGGGGCGCGGTGTAAGAGATGGAGGGAGCACTTGGTCAGTCTCCAAGATATCGATTTATAAATTAGCCCGAGTGTGTGTGCGAGTGTGTGTGCGAGTGTGTGTGCGAGTGTGTGTGCGAGTGTGTGTGTGTGCGTGTGTGTGTGCGTGTGTGCGTGTGTGCGTGTGTGCGTGTGTGCGTGTGTGTGTGTGTGTGAGTGGCTCAGTGGGTAGAGAGGAGGTGGGGGATGGCGTGTGCGAGCGACGGGACCAGAATCGTTAGTGGTCCACAATCGAATTATGTCTGAGCTGACGGGCAGGAGTAATGATGGTGAGGCTGCGACGAGCAGAGAGCTGCACTCCCGGCCCGCCGCCGGCCACTCACATCAGCATCTGCCCTGCGGCCCCCGTGCACAGAAACGACCCCGGACGACCGCAAACATGGCGCCTCGCAGTCTGAAACACGAGTTAAACTAAAGGGAAATCAATAAACATCTGGTGAATTTGTCCTGAAACTGAAATCAGTCTTTAAATTAACTGCAGAGTTTTTTGTTTTTGTTTTAAAAGTACGAGTTTTGTTTAATTCCTGCTTTTTGATTGGACGCCAGTTTTCCTAATAATGACAGAGGAGTCGCCAAACGTTTCAGCCAATGACGTGTCTCCAGACAGTTGACTGGGTTTCTCCTTCGACCCAGAGGAAAGTCTTTGTTTTATCCACGGTATCGATTGTTAAAATCATAAAAATCAAGGATTTGGGGACAGGGTTATCAATACTGTGGTCGATTATTGTAATGAACATGTTCTCAATAGGAAAATATCAGCCAATGATATCGTCCGACAGCTCTGTCACGATCATTTAAAGTGGCTTTTTAAGTTAATTCAAGCATAATGCAAACAATAAGATGATCAATCACCAACTTTTTAATTGATGAGTATGAAAACATAGTGAAATTAAACAGTTAACATGAAAATAAGTCACATTTTAATAGTTTTTAAATTATTTCTAACTTTTTAACTTTAGTTCTTTATTCACTTTTAAACACTTCACTGCTTTTTCCCGATACAGTAGTGCTCAAATCTGAAATAAGAGTTTGCGTCTGTTTCTGTTTTTTCTGTTTGTTAGTGTTTTTACTTGTCTCGCATTTCTGAGCCTTTTCCATGCGCCTGAACGCACCGCAGACTCCCCATTCAGCAGCATTACGGCGCAGTGAAAACCAGATGTAATCACCGAAACGTGTGACCTCAGTCAAATCACGTTTGCTGCGGTGGGCGGAAACTAAACGCTGGATGGAAAAATGCGTTTAACAGTCCGGAGCTATTAGTGTTTGAAGGGAGAAACAACAAAGAGGTGATTTTCTCAGGATTAAATAAATGTTTTTCTCCAGATAAGATGAATATTGAACAAATCCAGAGTCGTGCTCCTCCATCGCTGCCCGGTCTTTAACCTGCGTCCTCACCCTGCCTCTGACCTCTGACCTCCACCTTTATTGGCCTATTTTTCACTTCCTTTACTCAGCTGTTGTGCTAAAAAGGCCCCAGCTGGGGTTTACAGCCGTGCACCTCCTGCCCATCCATGCAGGTATGCAGGGAATCATCTGTTCCTGAAAGGATGGTTCAGCTCATTCACGCAGCAGAACACAAGAACCAGGTGGAGGTTTCTGCAGGAACCAGGTGGAGGTTTCTGCAGGAACCAGGTGGAGGTTTCTGTGGAAACCAGGTGGAGGTTTCTGTGGAAACTGTGGGACCCGTGTGTTTAGACTGCAGCGTGACTGCCTTCACTCAGCCGGAGTGAAGGCAGGACTGTGCCTTCTGCTGTCCGTCAGGTGTAACTGCATGCGTGCAGGTATTAAAACAGGGTGGAGGCCACTTCCAGACTCCCAGCCCACAGCGCTTTAAAGCTTCTGTGGTTTCCATCGTTGTGTAATTCATGTGAAAGTCTTCATTAACTTGCCTCTTAGTGTATGATGTGTGTTGCCGTGGATATGAATCCGTCGATCTGAACTCTCTCTCTCTCTGTTCGCCCTCCAGGTGTCCACATCCTGATCGCCGTCGGTGCAGTCATGATGGTGGTCGGCTTCCTCGGATGCTACGGCGCCATCCAGGAGTCCCAGTGTCTATTGGGAACCGTGAGTCACAGTCGCATCTAACACTTCCCTGTGGAGTTTCTGACCTCTCGTAGCGCCTCCGCGATGTGGGCGGGGCCTCGTTTTGCACACGCAGGTGATAGGATAACACTGTCCCACCAGCGGGGTCACACTCAGATCAGAAGGCGTGTGACACCGAGGACGGGGAAAGCTGGATCGTGATCACGCTTCAGTGATGCACGCTTACCAGAAAACTCCACAGGGAAACGTTCAAAGTAGACTTTCTCAGCTTTGCGAAACGTTTGGATGCTTGACCTCAGCCGATGTGTCTGCTCTGTCCCGCAGTTCTTCGCCTGCCTCGTCATCTTGTTCGCCTGCGAGGTCGCGGCCGGAATCTGGGGCTTCATGCACAAAGACACTGTGAGGCTGCAGACACGCTCACGAGTTTGAAATAGCTGCACAACATCAAGTCTTAAATGCACAAGAGAGAAACACAGAAACGTTCTCAGATTTCCTGGTTGATCATGTTTTTTTATTTATTTTTAGTGAGGGCCTTTTATCTGAAGGCAAATGAGGTGTGACGCGCAAGAGCTGCTATTAAAGTTTGTCATTAGAATATAAAAACGTCTGAAAGAGCTGGATCAACCTGCAAAACACGTCATTTAGCACTTTATTCAAGATTCATGCTGAGTTTCAGTTGAGTTTTTGTGTTTCATGTGCAGCCGTCACAGTTTCAGCAACACTCAGCTGAAAAAACCTCTTTACTAAGTCGCTTTTATCTCATTTTCTGCACAATAAAAGTAAAAAATAGCATATTTGACCTCAGGTCTTCACATTGTGAGTGTATTTGTTAAAAACAAACATGCACTCGGTTTAAATGACCTGAAATAAGATTTAAAAGTCTTATTTAGTTACGTGCTTTTATATTTTCAGACAAAACGAAGAGTTAATGTATTTTTTGCGTCGTCTAAAGAGGAAGAGAAACAGTTCAGAGGTTAAAAATGGATATTTCTGCAGCGTGGACGATTCAGCAGAGCGTCCCTCAGCTGCAGCGCTCTGACTCACCTCACCTCACTACGCTGTTGTTTTAGCAGCTGACTCACGCAGATGTTCATCATCTGCCACATCATATCATCTGGTTTTGCCGCTTTCTGTTTATTTTGTCTCTCTTCAGAGATTAAAACTCATTTTTCTGTTGAATCTCTCCTGGTTTTAAGGTGTCGAAGGAGATGATCAACTACTACGACTCTGTGTACGACAAGGCCATTACGCAAAGCATCACCGAGCAGGAGAAGACGCAGGCTGCCGCCTCTGTTCTCAAGGTCTTCCATGAGACGGTACGGACACACACACGTCCCTCACACTGAGAAACGTGTAATTTAAGTTGAAAATGTCTAAAATAAACTGATTTCAGTGTCTTTAAACGACATCTTTCACCTGAATCCAGCCTCTTACTGAAGCTGGAGGTGACCCAGATGCTCACTGTGTGTGTGTGTGTGTGTGTGTTTGTGTGTGTGTGTTCTCGTGTTTCAGCTGAACTGCTGCGGTAAAGGCACGGGGACGAGTTTCCTGACCCAGTTCACGGACAAGCTGGGCCTGACCGACCTCTGCCCCAGCTCTGGGACCACAACCGTAAGTCTGCACCATCTGCCTGCAGCGTGCACACGCAGCCCCGAAAAACAAGAAAACAACACTTTGTTTGTTGTTGTTTTGACGAGAACCAGACTTACAAGGGACGTTAGAGGCAGGGGCAGATTTACAGGGTTAGCTGTTGATGATTTTACCAGATACAGTGTTTAAAACGTCTTTGATTTTCCCCCAAAGCACCACATTTACTCAGCGATCACCAGACATTGCTTCCTAATTATAATCTGTCAGTGAACAGTCGTTAACTTTAAAACACGTTTCCAGGAACAGCAGCTGACAGAGACTGTGAGGGGGTTACTTTCTGTTTGCAGATCAGCTGATTTGTCATGTTTTCACTGAAGACTCAGATGTTTTGCAGAAACGTATGAATGAAACGACGTCTGCTCATCAACAGCTTGTCTGAAAATAGCAGAACATAATCACTGAGTCGTGTTTCCATCATTTTTGAAGTGAGTGTTTTGGTGCTTCGGGGGTAATTTACCTGTTGAACAAGGAATTGGCCGGCCTGTGTCTGTCTCTCTGAGCTGCAGTGGAAACAGCTTTTCTCTGTGGCCTGTGCAGCGATTAACCTGCAGATGTTTGGCGCCTACGGCTGTGACAGAAGTACACAACGTATCTGCTCACAGCCACCAACATTTGCATCGCTGCAGTGATTCGATACAGGAAATGCATCGAATGCAACTCGATCTGAACGTATGAGGTTGCATTTTCATGTATCGGGGCTCTCCGGCTGCTTTCGTGTGTTTCGTGTGTGTAAACGACACAGACACACACTCTGGAGGCTGTGAAGCTCTGTGTTGTTTAAGTTCATCACTCAGAAACATACGAGGCTGATTTAAAGTCTGTGTTTTGCTTGTTTCCCTCTGCAGAGCTGCCACAGCAGGATCCATGAGCTGTTCTCAGATAAGATTTACCTGATCGGTATCGCCGCCCTGGTGGTTGCAGTCATTATGGTGAGAACATGAAGCTCCAACATCAAACATCTTAATGTGCTGTTCTGCTGTGGTTGAATCCAAAACCATGCAGCAGGTCAATGTCGTGGCACGAGGATGCTGCGCAGAGACGGACAGCTGTCGCCATGACGACAGTAACAGCTCAGACCATTTCATATTAGCCTCCAGCACATGATGCTGTAGTCGTGAAATAAATAAATAATTAAATGTGTATGAATTAAAAACTGATCAGCAACATCACTGTCTTACAGCTGATCCAGAGTCAGTTTATCAAGCTGCTGACACACAGAAATGTGTCTTACAGCTGATCCAGAGTCAGTTTATCAAGCTGCTGACACAGAAATGTGTCTTACAGCTGATCCAGAGTCAGTTTGTGAAGCTGCTGACACACAGACACAACACTGACCCATGCACAGACAGGAGGCGGTGACGCCACAGACAGGAAGTGAAGCCGATCACAGAGCTGATCTGGATTTAAGCAGAGTTGCATGAACACAAGTCAACAACAGTTATTTTTGGACATTTTAATGCAGAAATGTCACAGACTGTATTTTCATGTAGTTTTCAAAGCTGCAGGCTCCGAACTGTTTCAGAGTGAGAAAATATCACATTAGTCATCGAAAGGCTTTAAAAAGTGTGTAGTTTAGTTAAAAAGATCCGGTCGTTCGGGAGGAACTTTACTTTTTTCTGAACTTTCCCAGATTCAGGAACGAATAAAGACCCTTTTCACGTGTTTGTTGAACTTTAAAGCAGGTCAGACGACAACATGAAGGTACTTTTGCTCAGTTTTTAAGTGTCTGTTGGGTCAAAAACATATAATTGATCCCAGAAACATCAAAGAAATCAGCGAAACTAAAAAGATTTTCAATCCTAAATCTTATGTGTTTTCAGTAAATCCCATAAAAGGCTCCAAACTGAGTGCGTCAGTCTGTCCGTGCATGTTGATCCAGTTGTTTCTCACTGAAATCAAACTGCGGCTTCTTCACGCAGCCTTTAACCCAACGCTTGTGTGTGTCCCTCAGATCTTCGAGATGATCTTCAGCATGGTGCTGTGCTGCGGGATCCGCAACAGCCCGGTGTACTAAAGCGACACGCTCGCCACGAAGGAAGGACGACGTCGCCGTCTCCACCTCAGCCCCGCCCCCGCCCCGCCCTCTTCTTCTTCTTTTTCCTTTTTTATAAGCAGGAAACGGCCCATATATATATCGCTTGCTGGATTTAGTCGGCTCTTTGAGAACAACACGTAAAACCCGTCCGAGCATTTCAGCCACACTGTCGATGAAGAATTGTTATTATTTTTGTTTTTTGGTTAGTCACAGATGCTGTCATGCATATTTAACCAGTGCTATCTTAACCCGACGTGTAGATATTAAATCACTGTCACACGAGAGTCACAGCCGCCAGTCCTGGTGCTTTAATCCTGCAGTGAGTCATTAGTTTACTGCCCCCTCGCCTTCAACATGCTCCCTTTGTTTCACGGATGTTTTTTTCACTGTTTTATGTATAAACTGTATATAAATATATATATTAACAGTGCTTTATGACTGCCTGAGCATGGATATTGTATTACAGTAGATCCTTCTCCTGTATCCCTGCTGCCCGTCGTTTGTCTTGTCCGCTTAGACTGAACCAGATGACGGACGGTGGCGTGCATGACCCGCGGAGGTTAATGCGTGCAAACGCTTCCTCCCCAGCCCTGTCCTCACATCCTCACCGCGCCGTCACATCAGCAGGAAATGTGTCAAAAGAATGAATCTCAGTCAATCTGTAAAGCTGGAACCAAAGTCGGACTCACCTGACGTCCGGATGAGGTTATTGTGTTGATTCACGTGTGTTCACCGTTTATTTCAGTGTTTTCCTGCATTTAAAGCCAGTTTAGGGTTTAGAGTTCAGTTGACTTAAGTGTACTTATGAATCCTACTCGTGCATGTTCATTAAAAAAAGGCAGATTTCTCCTTTTTGGCTTCTGAATCAACACACAGGTCTGAAATTTGATCAAAAACCTTCAAAAAACAAACATTGATGTGATTTTTCTGACTGAAAATCAAAGATTTTGTTAAATTTAATGGAGAAAAACTTTAAAAAGGTGCAGGAAACTGCATTTAATTAGATTCCCCAACCTGAGGAGTTAAATTCCAGTCGGTGCAGCCTGCAGTCGGTGCAGCCCGCAGTCGGTGCAGCCCGCAGTCGGTGCAGCTGCAGCAGTAAGAGCTCCGGTGTGGTTTGCTGCAGAGAATCAGGGGAGCCTCATCTGGTTTGGTCTAGTCCTGATCCATCTGACCCGTTTGTGTCCTCACAGCGTACTAACCCTCCTCATGGTCACCACTCATGTAACAACTGCTCCCGGTGCAGGACAGAAGCAGCTTCACCCGCTGGTTTGCATGAGCCTGAGCAGTTGGTTCGGCCCCGGTTTGAGCTTTGTTCGTTCGCGTTTCCGGTGGACGACACAATATCATGATCACCGAAGCGGTCGAGTCTTTAAGCTCCGCCTTAAAACCACAATCGGAGTCATATCTCCTAATTAAACGCCAGTCGTGTCATACGTATTCATCAGTTTTTGCAGATTAAAGATGTTTTATACCGTTTGATTTTAAGTGTTTGTGATTTTGGTTCTCTTAGATTAACAATTGGTTTTACCTGCCTGCTGAGGAGCCAATCAGAAAGCTCCACCTGGCACTCCGCCTGCGGTCGGTTTAAATGAGACCTGAGGTGCCAAAACAAACTCATTTTACCTTTTACTTTGTTTTGTTGAGATGCAAATTGACACTGTGGTCACAAATTTCCTTAATTCGACTGACTTCCTGTGCAAATTCTGCTCAGATTGGGAAAAATATTGAAAAGTTCTGGATCCAAACGTGATTTTCACCTCGTGAAAATGAAACAGTGTTATTATCCTGCGTAGAAACATCCGGCGGGTCAAATCGAACCTCGCGGCGAGGCGACTTTGTCCCTGCGCTCCAGCTGCGGCCGACACTAACACATAACTGCACAGCACTGCAGCGCTGCATCACACACACACACACACACACACACACACACAGAGTCATATCATCTTGTGTAACCCTACATTTTATCACAGCTTCCTGCCATTGAACTAAACCTTGTCTTGTAACATCTCATACTTAAACTGAGAAACAGTAAAAGTGTCTTGTAACATTTACAGCTCTGACGTATTGTACTAATGAAATCATGAAGGCTGTAGAAAGACGATGTATGCCTTGTTTTTGTTTTTGTTTGTTTTTGTTTTTCTTCTTGTATTGTGATATTTTTTTTTGTCTGGTACGTCGTTAAAGGAGCCAGAGAGGAGGTGGAGGATTTCACTGGCGGTGTTGACTGAGAGGAAGTCGAACCCGTAACGCTTCAGTGCGACGGCGCTCGGCAGCGACGACACTGACGCTCAGGAGCCACTGCCGCTGAAATCCCAGCCCCTCTCTGCTCCTGTAGACTTTGGTTTGCCCAAATATAAAGGGATTAAATGTATTTTACAAATAACACCGCGTCTCTCATTTCAAGGTGTGTGTGTGTGTGTGTGTGTGTGTGTGTGAGAGAGAGAGAGAGAGAAACAACAAATAAACGCAGCACAGTCGGAAACGAGCAAACATAAATAACCAGGTGCCAGTTAATCACGAGTTAACGAGTGACTCCTCATCATGTTTTACATGTTAGTTAAGTAACGGGTGAGGAGCCAATCAGGAGCGGCCTGTTAACTGATGGCTCGTCAAGCACTTTAGCACATTTTCTAATGGATCAGTGAGTTTGGGATGACTAGTCGACAGGTAATGATGAGGGATTACTCAGTATCATGAGTCATTACTTTACAGATAATTAATTAATTGCTGCCTAATGATTAATTAGGTTCGTCTGTTTTCTCATTAACATCTGTTAATACTTGTAATACGTGCAGCGACACACTGAAACCTGCCGTCTTCACTCAGAGACTTTATTTCTCAGGCATCAGCAGAACCATCGAGCTGCAGCTGGATGACGGTTCAAACATGGCCGCCGCCGCCGCCGCAGACTCTGGAACATGGATCCTTACAATCATCAGTGTCACCACATCAAACATGAAATCTGGTGCCAGTCTGCTCTCCTGCTGCTGAATAATGACGCAGCATTTATTTATGAACCCTCAGGTAAAGTCCACGTTGACCTTTGACCTCCACAATCCAGTCAGTTCGTTTATTATAACGGGACCCATTCACGTACGGGAAATCCTAAAAACAGGAGGCCGCTGCCGGAGCGGAGACATAAAAACAGCTCTGAGTCGGAGGCTTTCGCTCCGAGCGACTCTCACAGCTGCTTTGTTGCAGAGTCTCAATGGGCGACTGTGTCCGGCGTGCGGCAGACGACTGAGGTCAATCACGCCGCTGCATGAAAAGACACTGAAGGGCCGTTTTGTCTTTAATGGTCCTTCGTGTTTCCGTGCTTATGAAGCCACGTTTTACATTTCGCACGAGTACTTTTTAATAAAATAACAAATGCACGTATAAAAACAATATTATTATCATTTTTGTGCAGGTTTCCTTCCAGGATGTTAGCACGCCACCACAGAAGAAGAAGAAACCTCAGTCACGTCTCGCTCAGTAGTTTCTAATGTGTGAATCAGGAAATCAGTGAAGTTTGAAACAGAAGAGAAAGATTTAGTGTTTAAAGCAGGCAAATTAATAAATGTTATCCAGAATGTTTTATCCAGAAATACAGATTCAGCAGTTCACAAACATATTTTAAATATTTAATAATTAATATTTTAATTTATTATTTACAAATAAACATTTATTTACATATATTTCAGTATTTGATGTGTGAAGTATTAATGTGTATAAAGATAAAAAATACATATAATTTGATTTAAGTATTGGTGCAAAATGCAAACTTGCATTCATAAATATGAATTTCTTTGTACAAATCAATGCATACCCATTTAAATGTTAATTAATAAGACATAAATTAATTAGTGTAACACTTAGGAGACCACTCTGACTCCATGTTTGATGCAGACGGCGGAGGATTTTAGTGAACTAAGCAGATTCAATTGCTTCTCAGTGATTAAACCTTTAAAAGGAGCAGGATCAGGTGTGAACATGCAGGAGGAGCTTGTAACTCGTCTGTGTGAATCCCAGAGAGCAGAGCGTCTCCGTTTCAGTCCGACCTGGAAGTGAAGGTTGTCCCACGAGACCCCCGCCTTCAAAATACGACTCGTACACTCAAAAGAGCCGAGACGGCGGCGTCTGACGACCACCAGGTGGAGACAAAGACAAAGTATTTGTTGTCTAAACTCTGAGTGTTTCAGGTCCAGGGTCAGAATAAAGATCATTACTGAGAACCACATGAAGCACATTAATAACACTGAGAACCACATGAAGGGTTTCCTTTAGATTTAGCTCCATAAACAGAAACAATCAGTATTAATGAAACTAATACAGATATCAACATCTGTGTCGTCATCAGTGTGTGTGTGTGTGTGTGTGTGTGTGTGTGTGTGTTACGTAGAAGGGACAGAAGTCTGTTTACACAGCTGGATTATGGGGACTCACCTTCCTTTTGAGGACAAAATACACTTTTCATTTATGTGAATCATTGTCATCATCTTAAACCTAGTTTAAGTTTAGACAGAGTCTCCAGGAAATGAATGTAAGTCAATGTAATGTCATCTGAAATGATATAAACACATAATTAAACAACAAAAAAACGTATTTTTATAATAATATATTGTCAATTATTAATATTTCCTTCATAAAGTCTTTAATCTGCATGTTTTCCCTGTTTGTTCAACTCAAATTAAGCAGTTCTTCTTTGCTCCTGCAGAGGGCGACACAGCTCCTTCCATGATGAGTGTCCTGCGTTAACGACACACTGAGCCTCAGCAACATGTTTACGTAAATGCACACATATGCAGGCTGCTCTATCTACACGCCCGACCTTCAGAGGAGGTTTTGCTGTTAGATATTTAATTTATTATTACAAAAAGTGTAATCAAAGAATACGTTGATTAACATGACAGATGATGAGCAGTTGGCTCACAGTCTCTGGAAAACACTTGCACACTCGGGGCAAACGGGGACTTGTTGCCCCGCAGGTACGGGCTGTTAGATATTTAATTTATTATTACAAAAAGTGGCAAATCTTTCAAATGTTTTAATCTAGTTTTAATCTAAATAAACGATTACCGGTTGCTGTCGGTCGTCTGCAGAGCTGGGAGAAGCCCTCAGATCATGCATTTAAATCAAAGTAGCGATAAAACTGCAGAAATACCATGTTACAGGTAAAAAACCTGCTTTTAAACTCAAACTTTTGGCATTAATACACAGTATAGTTAATGTAAAAGTGCTGATTTTGCAAAGAGTTTTGCTACAATACTGATTTATTTTATATACTGTGGGTTAGTTTGTCACTTTCTCCCTGCAGATCAATAAAATCTCACTTATATAATAATAATTAACAATAGTTTGCCTTTTATTTATCTTTATCTGGACAACAACTATAACTAAAGTTATTAATTATTGCAGTGGAGTATAAACGTGCAGTATTCCCTTCTTAACTGCAGTGGAGTAGGAGTACAAGTACCTCAAAACTGTGTTTAAGTGTGAGTTTAAGGCGGCAGTGTGAGGAGAGCAGAGAGTTTGAATTAAACGATAAATGTTGAATAACAGTGATAAAACGGGTTAAGAGCGATACAACGTCTGTTTCTGATCGAACAAAAACTTTCCTCTGTGACATAAAGGCCTGGGATCCTCTAAATAACGCTGTCAGACCCTCAGAATAACAACCTGAGCCTGTCGGGGAGAACGCAAACAGCTGACGTACGGGGCTGATACGCGATTGTCCAATAGGATTACAGCGCAGCTCGTTCTGGTTCGCCGGCTGCTGCACTCCCACTCAACACGGGACTAATTTAAATAACTGTTGACCCCGATTCCACATTGGAAAATAACAAACAAATAACAAAGTTCGGCTTTGATATGAAGCGATCTGATTGGCTGAATGGAAACTAATTCTCCGTTTGCACCAACATACGTCTTTTCATTTCAGTGTTTGAATATTCGAAGCTCCGTCTGCTGCTTTTAAAAGGTCCAAGAAGACAATAATTAGACTTTATTAAAGCTGGTGTTGAGGCATAGCTTCAGATCTCACCAGCAGGCGCCATCGAGGTTTGAGCTGATGTTGTGTCTCAGTTTCCTGTTTGTGTGTTAAAACAAACAGTTATCTTCTGTGATGCTTCACCGTGACCTCACCTGAGCTTGGACACACAACTGGCGTGCATGAACAGTCATAATCGAGGTTGCACAATGTTTCTCAGGTGGTGTTACGTGGACTGTGCAGGCAGTGAGGCCGCAGCATGAACTCAGCTGTGAACTCCTCGCCTCTCACGGAGCATCAGCTTGTTTACACTGGCTGTCAGGTCCAGCTGCAGTCATGCAGCGGTGTGCGTTGAGCAGCTAAGTGATCAACATGCGTAGGTTGAAGGTTACATCACACCCACCTCATAATTCAGGTCGTCAGGTGTAATCCAATCTAAACCTGCACCACCACCCTCCAAATATACCGCTGTTGCTGCCCTGGGTCGACCCTGCAGTGTCGGTCAGTCCGTCATGGTGTCGGCGGTGCTGCGCCCTGACGACTCGATGATCTGCAACAGAAAGTTTAAAAAACAAGACTGAATAATAATAATAAATGTAGTTTTCGTTTGTCCATCGTTGTTGACACAGAGTGTGCCAGACTATTCTAATCTACGGGCTGATCTAATTAATTGTAATCTAAGCTAATGAGATGTTATCTGATCTAATATGTGCTTAGGACAATGCAATCAGAAGGTCCATCAGATCAGCTGGCTGCTGCTGTTTCACAGACTTCTGTAAATTGCTTCACACTCAAAAATAAAGAATTTCTAATCTCAGTGAGACTTTATGAAGCGACTGAGAGCAACTTGTTGGTGTTTTTTAGCTTTTTTAACGTCTGATCGTCTGTGTTATTAATCATGTTATCGTTTAATCCATTTGGCTGCTGCACACTTCCAATCCACACATCCAATCAATGCCCTGTGCACAGTTTCTCAGTTGCTCAGCTCCTCTCTGTAATCAAAGAATACGTTGATTAACATGACGGATGATGAGCAGTTGGCTCACAGTCTCTGGAAAACACTCGCACACTCGGGGCAAACGGGGACTTGTTGCCCCGCAGGTACGGGCTGTTCTCACGATCTCGAGATTATCCATCTCAACTCCATTAGCGGCTTTGTCTGCCAGCGGGGCAGGTATATAAACTGAGCAGGGACCGTGGGAGAGCTCAGGACAGAGAGACTGCAAAAAGAAAGAGAAGCCTCTCTTTGTTTTGCAGATCCTGCTTTGCTCAGCACTTCCAGCCTTCGTCGCTTCACGGAGACCAAGCTCCCACCAAACCCAGTCGCAGGTGAGACTCACACCACACGGCATCGCACACCTGCAGCCTGCACTGAGATTCAATGTGTGTAGTTAATTTGGGGCCATTTCAGAAGAACAAACAGATTCTTAGAAGTCGTTTTATGCATTTCCTGAAAGCTCACCTCATAAAACAGAAGCTAATGCTACGTGCTGCTGCAACATTAGACAAATTGTCCAGTTTGAAGCAATAAAGTTTTGTTTGTTTGGAGACAAACTGCATCAGCAGCAGCAAAACAAACTACATTTCAATATGAATACGTTTTGTAAATTAAATGCATGAAGTTTAAATTTAAAAAAAGGAAAAATACATCTGAAATGTTGATTATTGAGTTAAGTTTTGTTTTTTAGGCTTCTTAAGTTGATGTTTTTCCATTTTTTGTTATAATATTTTGATTTTTCTGTCTAATCAGGCTTTATGGTTATATAACTCATTATTGTTTAGTGATTCATTTGTATTGTCAGAGCTGTTTGAGATGATTAAGTTATTTGTAAATCACACATTTCGTGTTGCTTTAACAAAAAGGTTCAAAAACACATTTTAGTGTTTCTTTCTTTGCATTTTAAAGATAAAAACTATAGTTGGACATGTGAGGAAACACATTTATGTGCTTACAGTTTGATCAGAAGATCGATACCACAATGATTTCTGTGTGGAGTTAGAGCCGCTGATTAGCTTAGCATAAAGGTTGAAACAGCTAGCATGGTTTGGTCCAAAGTTTCAACTCACCACAGCTCTGTAGCTCATCAGTTAACGTGTTGCATCCCACGCGTTTACTCTGTTCACAAACAAAAATGACCCATCTGGGGGTTTTAAGACTTAAGTGACGCAAATGTTTCTGCTTTACTGACGTAAGTGGCAGCTTAAAATTAGCCAGCAGCACCTAATGTGGTGTGAGTTAAGACACTTTAAGGTTATCTTAGGGGATTAGTTGAGGAGGGGCTGCAGCCTGAAATAGGTCGACTAGGGTCATCATGAGGACGACAAACAGTCATATTTAAACAAACCGTCTTGTTCTTCTTTGCTGAATATGTGAATCTTTGCTGTTTTTACAGAGATGAACGCCGCAGCAGCAGCAGCACCCGGAGGCTCCAAGGCCGCTCCTCCCAAGTTCAAGCAGAAGGAGACCAGGCAGTTCAAGAGCAAGGCTCCCAAAGCCGGACAGAAGGGGTGAGTCTCTTTAAAGGACAAGAAAACACTAAAACCTTTAGAAAACCAAACTCTAAACGTCACTTTTTCTCATTTTTTCCAGATTCGATGATGTTCCAGGGATGGACGGCCTTGGAGGTAACTATGACTGATAAGCACCAAGTTTGTTTTAAAGTTGTCAACGCAGGCGACATCCATTAACGAAGGGTTCCTCTCCTGCAGATGCGGAGGTCGTCTGCCCCTGGGAGGCGTTTGGCGACATGGAGCTGAGCGATCTGGCCCAGTTCGGCATCGTCTAGACCTCGTGCCGAAAGGAAACAGCTTATTCCTGGTGGCTGCAATCCAGCTGCTTTTTTATTTAATCTTTGCTCTCCTCACGAGTCCTCCCCCTCTTTGGGTGTGGAGATGAGTCTGAATGGGTACCATTTACGGACGACTGAAGGATGGAGAGGGATTTGTTCCTCTCCCCTCTGACAAGTGGAGGAAGAAGCTCTTGGACAGCAGCCCCCAAGAATGGCTCTTCATCCGTCCTGGGCCGTTGACACCTCACCACCTGGAAGTTGTAGCATCACACTGAGCTTTATGTTATCTTTGAAAACATCCAAATGAGATATCAAGTCTCAGAAGTCTCTGTTGCGGTCTTGTTGTCCTGTGTAGCCCAGCAGCTGTGTAAAAGTGTAGCTCACTGTACCGCTGCATGGGGTTAACTGACAGGATGATTGGGAAACAACATATCTTTAAATTAAAGTGGCTAGAACCAGAACCACAAGACCATCTATCTGTCTATCTATCTATCTATCTAATCACATCAAGTAGAGTTGTGTGCTGTGTGGATAAAGCTGTTTATTCTTATAATAAAGTATATTTTCATCACATTACTGTGGTCCGAGCATCATTCCCTCAAACTGTTTCATGCACAGTCAACCAATCCTTATTTCTGCAGTGTAAGTTGCTGAAATGTGATGTATTTGGGGGGCAGTGCCTATTTGAGGTGTTTGCAATCAGAAAGGACATTATCTCCACTTACCAAAGTAAAAAATAAAGTTTTTCATGAGCCCATCTGGCTTCTATGGCAACACCTATAAGGTTCCTACATAAAGTAAATGTTCATTGCCACTGTTATGCAAGCGAGATTCAAAGTCGATAACATTGTGTTCGGTTGACAGACAGTTGCTGTTGTTGAGCTGCGATACAGTTTAAAGTGGATCACACCATCTCTGGCTGTCTATCATTGCTTACACCCTCAATAAGGTTAATGCTTTGAGCATTGCTCGAGCCAACTGACATGCTTTTGGTTAATGTGTAGCTAGTTATCCAGCTAATGAAGCACCGCTTGCATTAGATTGGGTCAATTGTCTGCAGATGGATGCTAACGTTAGCTAGTTTCTAACTTATAAAAGCTATAATTCATACTTTGGTGACGCAACCTTAAGCTAAACAAAGTTCTGTTAGCCTGCCATCAGGTTTGAGTTTGGAAAAGAGTAAAACCAAAGACAGCAAACAAGGAGAAGCTGGTTTTGGTGTCCATGTCTGCAGGTTCTCCAGGAGTTATCAGGTCACTGGAGGTGATTCAAGGACAGGTGTACCGACAGTGAACAGCACATGTCCGTGATATTCACCCTAAACATTCACTGCGTCTGTCATGATGCTCCTGAGGAGATCATGCTGTCTGCTCTCCAAATCAGCTGTACTGTCATGGTTTTGATTGTCTGTTTGGTTACTTCCTGGTTGCTTGTTACCTGTTCTCACCTGTATTCTTAATTGGCTAATTGGTTTCACCTGTTTGCCGACATATGCTGTGTCTCCCTCTTTGTTCCTGTTGGATCATCTCCATCAATGTGTCTTCATTCCAGACTATTTCCTCAAGTTCCTTGTGTTTTGGATGCAGGGACTTTGGTTCTGCTTGATCCTCATTGGACTTGTTTGCTCTTTTGGACTGATTGACAGGTTTTGACCCCGCCTGTCTCGACCAGCGGTAACCCTTTTTGAACAATTGGCACATATTTGCCGCAGTAACAACACTTGGTTGTTGGAGTTTTGCAGAACTGAGAGAAAATGAGCACTAAATTAAAACAGCTTGCATCAAAAAATAGTTTTTTTTATTTTAGGAAAATAAAATTTCAGTTAGTGGCAGACGACTGGGCGTTAATAACAGTAACATCCAGCCGTCTGTTATTCTACAAACAAACAGTCGGAGGAAATTTATACAAATGGCATTGTCATAAACATTAATACTTTCATTAATAACCCTCATTTTATAAACCATCATACAGTCTTTCAAACTTTCAGACACTTCTGTCCACTGTAAACAAGCCATTTGTCCTAAGAAGACATTTAGATACAACTGTACGATACTATAACCCATAAACTATACATTAATATACAAGAATGCATGTCTGCCTATAGACAAACTGGCATCTTGAAAACATAAGATTTCTAAGTCACACAGTTATGTTAACATGTCCTGCCAGGATGATATATACACGTGTCCTAGTGGTTTCTAACAGGTCTAAACGATGCCGAACTGAGCCAGGTCACTGAGCTCCATGTCCCCGAACGCCTCCCAGGGGCAGACCACCGCAGAGTCTGCAGGACAGGAAGACACGAGCAATTTAAAGAGAGTATCGTAGTAACGCAGGTCACAGAAAAAGGTTTTTAAAACTCAAATATGGCTGCAATGGGAATCAGGACATACCTCCGAGACCCTCCATGCCTGGTACATCATTGTCAAACCTGTGAAATTAGTAAATGTAAGTGTTGCTGCACAGGGTAACACATGTTGTTATTTATCTTATTATTCCTGTATTGTTTCCAGATGGGTGAGTGTGTCTCACCCCTTCTGTCCGGCTTTGGGAGCCTTGCTCTTGAACTGCCTGGCCTCCTTTTGCTTGAACTTGGGAGGAGCGGCCTTGCCACCTTCTGCTGCAGCGTTCATTTCTAAAGGGTAAGAAATTTTAAAAAAGGGTTAAATATCTGTCACCTCCTATGGTCCAGATTTAAAAAAAGTAGATATTTATGAATTATCTACATTTTGAAGGCCTCAGCATGCTAACATGTGTTTCTAGGGGTCCAAATTGCTCTTGCAGAACTGTCTTTTTGGATGTTTTCATTGTCAAAATGTAATTTAGCGTCCAAATCTCAGATTATCTGATCTGGATGCAGCAGAAAAAGGGGATTTCAGACATTGTAAGATGATCCAGCAGTCACTTTGTTTGAAGCATGTTGAGGCTTAGTAAAGAAGCGATTATCAAAAACTACACAGCCGACTCTAAACACAACACGACACAAAGGCAACAGACACAAGGACGAAGTCTTTTCCCTCAAAGCTCGTCTTTGTCTTTGTGTCTCGCGCCGAGGCACATGCGGCGCAGCAAACCAAGCACATCCAACTCTTTATTCAAAAGAAGACACAAATTAGTCATCGAAACGTCTCGACCCATTTGTCAAATTTGCACTTTGTCGGATTCTCAAAATTGGTTTAACTATCGGTGGGTCTAACGCTGCATATCGCCCTCTTTCTTTAGCCCTGATTCTACTTTGCTTCTACTTTTTAAAGAATTTAGCTGCTTACCCAAAGGTGAAGCCCACTGCACGTGCCTACCAGCCATTAACTGACTGCAAATCAAAACGAATTCATAAGAACAGACGTCAGTCTCTCATTTTGCAGACGATGTGATGTTTTATCTTTTACGAGCAGCCTGCTCGTGGCTGGTTTTATTAGCAAAATGATCAAAGTTATTAAGATTTTCATTCATAAATAATAAATAACAAGACCATGTTTAATTGTTCTAACACAAAAACAGTCAGCAGGGTTAAAAATGAAGTCTTACCGTAACTTTCGAGGTTGTCGACTCGTCCAGAGAAGAGTTTGAGAGTTCACCGTCCTCACTGCCACCATTTATATGCCACTAAGTCTCATATATAATCCAGTCTTTCATGATGCCTGTCCTGAGGGTGGGTGTATTTTGAGACAGCCTTATGGTAAGCCTGCTCAGGTGAGCGCAGACGTGTTTGTTGTCACAGTTTTTTGCATTGTGTAATGTTTGTGCCTTATATAAGTTTTGGCACAAATATGGAAGAATATGAACATGTCTGCCATGACGTGGTTAGTGAGACATTATAATGGGACGACATGGGGTCTTTATTCAATGTTCACTGACTCACCATTCATTATATCACAATAAAACCATCAGAAAATAGTCTCAGGTTGCTGAAAAATACAAAATGAATAACATTAGGTTAACACCATTAGTCGTTTAAAGTCTTTTTTTGTCTTTGTGTAATGGGCAACTTGTAGTTAGGTCTTTCTTTTGACCATTAATCACAAACCACTTCTTTAATTCTCTGTCTAATACACTTTTTACACCAAAATGACCACATAGATGCATTTTAAACATATACACCTGTTAAAAATAGACAGTTAACTCATTTCATTAACTCTTTTCATATTGAAAGTGGAAACATTTTCTGTTTTATTTATCAAACTGAAACATGTCTGATGACAGTTTATATTCATTTGATAATCATTCATTTAATTTGTTTACCACTTGTTTCAGGCAGTCCCTCTTTCACTCAGAGCTGTCTGTATGCTGTTGGACATCACACTGTCTCACACAGTCCCAGACGACTGTCTCATTTCCTCTTCCCATCGAATCAGCAGGAGCTCTCCCACCTCGCCGTCTCGCCAGTGTGGCATCTTACGCGATGCAAAGCATGAAATGAAATGTTATTTCTGTGCTGTGGCTTTGGATTTCATCTGTTTTTACACGACAATATTAAAAAAATGCAGTTAACAAAAGAAATGATGACGTCATTTTGCCGTATGTTTCGCACGCTAATCTAAAGCATTCATAATAAAATGTTTTGTGCAGCTTTTAGGGACACATCCTCATGCTTTCTTTGCAGTTCTTGACTGAGGCTACATCTGCTATTCATTAAATAATAATAATAGTGACAATATTAGTCATAATAATAATAAATAAATAAATAAATAAATAGCCAGAAAAAGTTAAAACATAAAGACACAAAAAGTCACTATGAGTATATACAAATAATAAAAAACCATAAAAAGAAAAAAGTTTCCATCTCATAAAAAAATAAATGCAATAGAAAGTATAAAAGGAACAAAATGACGACATCAAAAACAAGATAAATGTGTTGTGTGTCACCTTTAAAGCTTCTCCCAGAGACGTTTTTCTATTTTATTACACAGATCTTTGTTTAAATGTAAAATAAAGTTCTGCAGGTTTGAACATTTTAATTACAGAGTGTGAGTTTGCACTGACTGAGGCGCAGACGATGCCGAAAGCAAAGAGCGCGACAACACACACGGTGACATAAACAGTATACAGAGGAACAACAAACTGAACACTGCAAACTGCCAAAAATGCATTCATGCAACATGTCAGCATATCATTTTTATTATTAATTATAATTTAGTTATGGATTTGTTTTCTTGTGCGTAGTCACAAACGTATAAACTCTGTATTAAAATATATATATTTACACATGCAATTATACATATTTCATTATCGCTTAATGATTATGCAATTAAGAAATCCATAAATATCCAAAATTTAAAGACTTTATTTATTTACATAATTCATAATTCACATTTTAGCCGATTTACATTTACAAAACTTGGTAATTACGAGTTTGCACGGTGCGTTGTTGTTGTTGTTGTTGTTGTCGTCATTTTTCTGTTATCCTGGCCCAGTTTTTATTGACGCGGCTCCTGAAGACCTTAAAGGTGGAGTAATTGGATCATAGAGTCTCTGATGCTGTTAATGGGATCCTGCAAAGCCGAACACACTTCACACAGTTTAGTGCACGTTCTCGTTATGCAAAGGTCTCATGATCATCCCCCTGACTTCACACTGTGTGACAGAGATTATTACCCATAAGCCTTTATTTTCTCACCTTGCAGTCCCTGCGTAACCTGCAGCAGATCAATAAGCACATCTGATATTAGAGCTTTGATTTAGTGTCATTGCTTTTGTCATTTCATCACCAGTGACGGGATTTTCATTAACGAGACCATGAACTGTTCATAATTTACCATTTAGTCTGTTTTTCCTTTAACGTGAGCTGAGAAGTGTTGTTGTTTTTGGAAATCGTGACTTGTTTTATGGAAAATAACGAGAAAACAAAAGACAGCTGGACGCTTTAATCTCAATATGTTGAATGTATGAATAGTAATTTTCATAACTCTGACTGTTTTAATGGCTCTGTGATTACCTCTGACCCAGCAGGCTTAATTATAATCCCAAACTGAAAATACACCGTTCTCCGACCACCATGTTTCAACCGTGGCGACATGAGGGAGGCGTTTAAGCCGAGGCTATAAAGACAAGGTGACATCTCCACGACGAGACAGAACAGAGAGACTGCAAGAAGAAAGACTTCATCTTTGTCTTGCAGCTGCTTAGTTTCACTTCTTCTCTGCAAAGAGAAACTTCCCTGAGCCGTCCGGTCCTCCACCAAGACAAGTAAGTCCCTGTCCTCTGAGCGATGCAGCGAGGCTCATGTTTTGCTTTTATCTTTACATTTACTGACGATTTTAAATACTGTCAGTGGTTTTTACAGATGCATGTATGTGTAGTTTAAACCTCTAATGTGCAATAACAGCTAAAAATGGCTTCACCGATTGAAAACGTGAAGTTTAAATCTGTTTTATTCCTTTTTCTGAATAAAAACACTGAGTTTTACAGTTCAGCATAATTAACAGCAGCTGTTTAAACACTTTAAAGGGACAGTTCGTGTGTTTTGAAGCGTGGTTGTATTGGTTA
Organism: Datnioides undecimradiatus; assembly: GCA_008933995.1. Classification (NCBI taxonomy): domain Eukaryota; kingdom Metazoa; phylum Chordata; class Actinopteri; order Lobotiformes; family Datnioididae; genus Datnioides; species Datnioides undecimradiatus. The sequence goes on from WARS01000060.1 coordinate 8,054,784, forward strand.
CTTCTCCATAGTCAGTGTGTTACCTAGGGTAGATGGAGGTCGACACACCAACAGTTGTTGAAGCAGCAGGAGTAACTGGTGTAGGAAGCTCAGCAACGTCCTGCTGTGGATGAACTCAGCAGCAAAACCTCTAAAATTAAATTATAAATAAATTCATTTTTAAGAAAATGTATTATTCTAAACTATGTTTAGATTATTTTCAACACTTTACCCTGCTTTTAGACTTCTGAAGCCTTTATTCATCTATTTTCTCTCCAAATCCACCAGACTTTCTTGACAAAAACAGTCATTTTAGCTCACGGAAAACAGGAGCTGTCATGCTGTTACTGCTTTATTGGTTAGTTTGTGTAATTGAGTTTGTTGTTTTAAGGTTTGCCAGAGTCTCACAACAACACAAACAAATTAACCAATCGAGGCGGCGGAAGACCGGCAACTCCTGTTTTCTGCAACGTGCAAATGACCGTTTTCATTAAGGGAGTCTGGTGGATCTGAGAGGAAACATGCTCTTTGCTTTTCAAACACTTTTCTATTAATGTATGTATAATGTTGATTATATTCAGCTCTAATGCTAAATCCAAATAATCTGAAGTAATAAAGTTACAATAAGTACAGAAATACTTCATTAATAATACATTTTACATTAATTTCCCTCTTTTTGTGCTGTTAAAATGTTATTTATGACTGTTTTGTCTATGTTTATCAATATTTTTTAGATTCTATCAGGCGTTTAGTGCACCTGTGTGAAACTGTAGAAGTGCCAGAGTCATAATTGAATATTGGCGCAGTCTAAATGCAGACCGCCAGTGGGTGAGCAGGTTTAGAGATGCTCAGCTGCTAAATTTGCAAAATATTATCTTCAAAGAAAATAGATTATAATCCCTGCCGTAATCCGCCCTCGTCCCAGAATATGAGATGGATCAATGAGATCTTGTGTGATCCTCATCCTCCACCTTTACAAACATGTGATGACCCCAGCAACAGCTCACCTGTGGCTTTAGGACCGGCACAAATAGGATTATCCTCGTCAAATATGGAGAGTGTTTATGACAAGTAAGCAGATCAGAAGAGCGTTAAGATCACGGCGGGTTATGAATAGACAGACATACAGGGAGAAGTTTGAAAGAGGATAACGTGTGAGTGACAGGAGCGCATCCGTCTCCTCCGGTAAAACATTTGTCCTTTCAGGAGTCGACAAGATGAACGCAGCAGCAAGCGAGGGCGCCAAGGCCGCTCTCCCCAAGTTCAAGCAGAAGGAGACCAGGCAGTTCAAGAGCAAGGCTCCCAAAGCCGGACAGAAGGGGTGAGACGAGTCCTCCTCCACGCTCCTGCATCACCTTTTTCAATCTGCTACTGCAGCAGCTCGGTGCAGCTGCACTTACACTCTTTGTGCACGTCCAGCATTTCTTTAATTTCTCTGCTTGTTGCACACTTGCAGGCAAAATGCATGATGCATGTATCGTTTCAGAGGCAGCTAAAAGCTCATTTTCACCAAAAACTTAAACAAACAACTGAAAAACAACACTTAACTGCCACTGTTACACCATTTAAACAGACATCCAAACACCAAAATACAAAATCTTTAAAGGACAACAGATATTTGTCGACACCTTGTGATCCAGCCGTGCATAATGCATCATGTTGTTTTTCTAACTTCTGTTTATCTGCCTTTTATCTTACAGCACCTTGTAAACGTGTTAAGAGCTTTATGAATAAATGTTATTTTCACGTTGACATCATATAATTCATGCAACATGTTGAATATTTGCAGAATATTTGACATTTCTGTTTTTTCCCCCCATACAGGTTCGATAACGACGTCCCAGGGATGGAGGGTCTTGGAGGTGAAGCTGAACTTTGTTTACTTTTCGTTTATGTTTTTATGTTTATAGTGTTTTCATTAATGAATGTTCTTCCCTCCCGTCCTTCAGACTCTGCAGTGGTCTGCCCCTGGGAGGCGTTCGGTGACATGGAGCTGAGTGACCTGGCTCAGTTTGGCATCGTTTAGACGCGTTTTGAGTGCAGCTCCCACTCTGAAGGCTGCAGGGCAGATGTGATGTCACAGCGTTTCCAAGCTGAGGAGGAGGAGGAGCAGGAGGAGGAGGAGCGTGCTCGGAGGAGTGATGTCACCAGGCGTCGGTGCAGCTGCCACTGTGAGCTCCATCTCTCTGCAGCCTCAGAGTCACAGCTGGAGTCTTGTAACTAGACCTATTAAAGATATATGGTATTTATTTTTTCTAGATTAAACATCATAATCTGTTATTTTTGCTATATAAACAAATCTACCTCATAATAAATAGATGACCTGTAAAACTCACAGTGCTGGTACAATAAACATATTAATATATTTATATTGATTGATTTAATTTCTTTTTTTTTCTTTTTAAACTTCGTTAAATTACAATATATAATATATGTTTGTGATTATTTAGAAACAGTTTCTTGAAAATAAAATAGTTCAAATGTCGTTCTCGTTGCAAACTGGTCTCACTTCTTTAATAAACAAACAACAAATCCTCATGTTTACCTTTATTTTCTGTTGTGTTCATGTTTCTTCCATCATCGACTGTTCAGGAAACTGTGTGTGATGCATCGTGGACAGGAAGGTTAGCATGTTGTGATGATCTAACCACTACGCCGACATCGTCAGCAACAACAGTCAGCACAATCATTTAAGGATGTTCAGGTTACAGCGTGGGCAGAAACAGATTAACCCGTTTGTGCCCAGATTTTTTTCAGAGTTGTAAGGCATATCATTTTATCAGTTGAGTCCCTCTGAATCATGTTATGTATTTATTTTTTCCATTTTGTACTTGTTTTGAAGAAAATAGCATTTTTATGACTGGCAACAATTGTTGCCAGTAGTCACAGCTTGTCACTAGGTCAAATGTCACCTAATAATAATAATAGAGAAATGATAATAATAATATAATAATAACAAAATGACAATATAGTCATAATAAATAATAACAAAAAGGTGGAGCCTCAGGTTCCCCCTGTACCTTTGTCTAAGTTGTCTACTAGCATATAAGTGGAAAAGTTGCATTAGTACCTTTGAGATTTTTTATTGTGAGTCAAAAATGACAGTGATACACTTTGCCAGTGGGGCAAAATGGGTTAAGATGTTAACATTTAATGTAAAGGTAATAAGAAATAAACATGTAAATGCAAAAGTTCAGTAAAGATGAGTTGTTTGTGCTGCTGTGATGATAAAGGTGAAGCTAGCATTGGCTGCAGAGATGATCCTGAGTGACAGCTAGCATATGGGGCTAACAACAAGCTAGCAGTTAGTAAAGAACAACAGGAAACTGGTGAAATGCACAGACTGGTCACTTGCAGAATGAATCTCCTTGTGGAAACAACAACCAACTGCAGCTTAAACTGCAAACATGAAAGATTACTATTGAGATGTAGCTGGGGTTGCATTTGTGCATGTCTCCGTGCACAGGGGCACGGCCCTTTTTACAATTCAACAAACCGTAATATTCATATTAACATGACAAGAGTTAGCATAACAGAAATAAGAGTGAGAGGTCCCAGTGACAGGGTTTTGAAACAAGCAGTTTCACACTGTTGTTAAGCTATTTTTGTCAGGCTGTTACATGAGAAAATGAATTAATTTTAATTTCTCATTAAAACTATTGCACCTTAGTTATTTGTTGGTAACCTGGTGCAGCTCTGGACCAAAGCTGGGAGTGCCATGTTCACAGGAAGTCACTTGTTTTGATTGTTTTGTTTGTGTGTTTGCTGCTTTAACGCTCAATGGCCTTTTGGACCTTTTATTGTTAAATGTGTAAAGGTCAAAACAGACCAAACAACCTCTGAACTGGAGGTTTGAGGTTTTCCCAAATGATCTGATTGATTAATGAATTAATTAATTATTTAATGAACATATAATAATAATGAAGTGTAAAAAGAAATGAACATAAATAAATCTCCTGAATCATCACAGCTGAATCCCCTTACCTTAAACCCACGTCTTAAGGGGATAATTAAGGTTTTTTTAAAGTGGGGTATTGAGGTTATGTCACAAAATACTTAAAACCCCCTGAACTATCCCCTTAATTCTCAAACATCCATTTAAACTTATTGGGTCCAGTGTTTTTGTCCCCACATAGCTGTTGGACCCTATGTATAAGGTAAAACACACACACAGACACACACACACACACACACACAATCTGGACCAATCCCTGCCTTGGATTGGACACACGGACACGCCCACCTCAATATTACACAGTCTTTATGAAAACTTTAAATAAAATATATAAATTATTTCAGTTTAGATCAAAAGTAAAATTTTGATTTAATGGTGTCTCTCTGAATCTCTTGCCCTCAGTTTGTCTTGTTGCCCCACAGAGGGGTAACAAGTTGAAGAAGACACAGTTGGACGGCTGATAATCAAATCCATTCGCTTTAATCGACTCAACCGATTCTTTAATCAACCAGACACCACATTAAACGCCGCGTTTGGCGCTCGGTGACAACAGTTTTGCCAGATTCTGGGACCCACTTTGGAGAAGGACTCGTCAGCTCAGGATCAAGCGATTACCGCGTTAATCTCGTTGACCTATTACTGTCCCTGCATCCCTGCGCCAGCTCAGAGTGGCTCGGACGCTGCAGCACAGCTCTTCACTCGGCTCTGAGTCCGACTTTTCCCTCCCAGGAACGCCGCAAATCGACCATGGGCCAGGAGGAGAGCCACACCGAGGAGGTGGACCTGGCTCAGATTCAGGAGCTGTGCATCGTCTTCATGAAGGAGTGTCCGAGCGGCGCCCTGCACCTGCACGAGTTCAAGAGGATCTTCGGGGTGCCGAGCAGCTCCGCGGAGGAGTCCCTCTACATGGAGACGATATTCCGCTCCTTTGACACCAACCAGGTAAAAACACGCAGCCATTCCTCGACGCAGGACTGCATTTTGTTTTTGTGGTTTCAGTGCAGCTGTTGTTCCCCTGCAGGACAACACGCTGGATTTCCTGGAGTATGTGGCGGCGCTTCACTTGATCCTAAGGGGGAATCTCGAGGACAGACTCAAGTGGTCCTTCAAGATGTACGACAAGGACGGGAACGGCAAGCTGGACCGGCAGGAGGTGAAACGGATCATAAGGGTAAGAGAGAGAAATTGGTTCATTGCGAGATGTTTCTGCAGTTTATTGAGCCAGGAAGGGTCAGTTTGGGCCGAGGGCCGTGGGATATTTTCAGAAACTCAGCCTGGTTTCATAACACAAATCCCCTAAATCCCCTGGGCTTAGGGTCGGGGGTCACGTCACCGTCGGTTCACGGGGCATTAGGTGAGGAGGGGATGGTCTCTGGGAGGGCTATTCTGGAAATGAACATCTCTGGTGTGCTTTAGAGTAAGCCTCTAAATGCAGAGATGTAAAATTAGCTGCACACGTGGTCTGAGGAGCTGTCACAATCATCCATGAATTCACATCATGTTGTGCACAAGTCAAAGGTTTCAGCAGATAAAGCTCAGATAAACCGACTCCATCACGTACGCCACGCAGATCATCTACAAAATCAAGCTGCAGACCAGTGACGTCAGCATGACGCCGTCTGAAATCTGCGACCGGATCTTCGAGCTGGTTGACCAAAACAACGACGGTGAGTCCGTAAAATATGGAAAATAAGCTTCGCATTATAATGAAAATGTAAAGTAACGTGTTTTTATGCAATATATTTCTGTTTTTAGTTTAGATTTAATTATGTTTATAAATAATGAGACTTTCCAAACATCAATAATTACTATAATATTTTAGTTATGGGCCAGAACTCAGTTAAAAACAATTAAAAGAAGAATATAAAATGAATTTTAAATAAAAAAAATATGAATTGTGATAAGAAATAAATATTAAACACACTCATTAATCATAAAAAGACAATATTATATTCATTACTGTAATTATAATAACTTTAATAATTATAATAACTGATGACCAGAGTGGTAACTAATTATTTATAATGCAGGAACTGTAGCTGTATATTTATCTAACACATTAATTTATATTAAAAATTAAAGATTCTGAATAAAAAATATAAATATTAAATTGTTTTGTTTTTCATTTTTATGGCAAAAATGTGATTTAAACCTAAAACCCCTGCGGTTAAACGCATCAGTTTCAGTTGCTACAGCAAGTACTGCAGATATTAATGCAACAATCATTATAATGCCATGATATATTATTGCATTATTGTAAAACGGGACATTATGAATAATAGAAACTTCTGGTTTTTGTGCTTTAAGTCTATTTTATGCAAATTCTTTTGAAATATTAGTTTTATTTCACATAAATCAACCATTTTAAATTTGGCCATCCACCCACTTTATTATGATAATTCTGTATTATTGTTATTATTTTAACATTATTTAGACCTTTTGTTGACTGTGAAGTCCTGTTTTTGCCCCACAGGTCAGATAACGCTGTCTGAGTTCATGGAGGGAGCTCAGAAGGACGAGTGGGTCATGAACCTGCTCAAGCTGGACGTCAACGCCACCGGCTGGGTCATCCAGAACTGCGGGAAGTTACCGTGACGTCTCATCGGGTGGGCCTGGCGCCCACAGGGGATGTGTTTTTGTTTGCTTTGAGGCGGACGCTGAGGCATTTTGCTCTGCGTCTCCACGCTGAGCTCCTGCGACTCGGAGCTGGAGCTCAGGCCCGCTGGGATTTTGCCTGCTGCTCCGAAGCTCTGTGGTAATGTGGTGTGAATCTGAGGAAACCCATTAATCAAACAGAACATGCAGCCAGTTGATGTGTATCTACAGCCGTTGTCACTAGTAATATTATTAACATGTGTATTTTTAGAGTTTTTAGCTGCAGTCGAGTTTGTAAAAAACAAAAAAACCCAACTTTTTCAACAAAAATCAAATCCTTAGGTAAATTATCATTAAATATGTTTTTATTGTACCCACAGTATCATTAAAACTGTATATAAATGTATTAACCTGTTAGTTTGTTTAAAGGAGGAGGGGTCAGACCTGTTTCCTGTGAGTTACAGTAAAAGCAGAGAAGAAGAAGAAGAGTGCAAGCGTGTAAACAAGTAAACAAGGTCGGATTTAAAACACATTTAAAAACTGAGTTTGCATAAGTTTTAATGTTAAAATCAAAAACTTTCAAGGAGACACAGTGGACCTCATTTATCAAACCAACTTTGTCAGAAAAGTGGCGCCAAATAATAAAAAAACAACGTGTAAACACATCGACAAACAAAATACCTCAATAATAATAATAATAATAATTATTATTATTATTATTATTATTTATAGAGCACCTTTCAAATTTAAGTTACAAAGTGTTTTTACCTTTATATCTTTTATATTGATACAATTACAGCCAATACAATTACAATAGTAATATAATACTGGTCAGCATGTTTTGCCTCAGGCTGCAGTTGTTTGTATTTAAGTGATGAATATGCAGCAGCGTGTGTAATAATAAACTTTATCTTGCTCCTTTAATACCAGGAATACAGCTCAAAGTACTTTACACTGTAGAAATAGATTAATGTGGTGTGAACTGGGAAATAAAACCCATTTCATACCATAAATGAATAAACAGAAAATGTTAAATGCATAGTAATAATGGATGGAAGACAGAATGCCTGGTTGTCTGTCGCACGTTTGTTCGTTTGGTAAATGAGGGTCAGTGTGTTTCAGAGACGCTTTAACAAGGAGAACACATCATAACATAGGAACTGAAGTAGTGCACCATGTCCTGTAGATGGCACCTTTATAAAGAGTTTATGTGAAGACTGCATTAGGAAAACAGCAAACACAGCTCAGTTAGCATCAGTACAGACAAACTCTACTGGCTCCTGTCTGTGGCGTCATCGTCTCCTCTCTGTACATGTGTCAGTGTTGTGTTTGTGCATCAGCAGCTTGATAAACTGACTCTGGATCAGCTGTAAGACACATTTCTGTGTGTCAGCAGCTTGATAAACTGACTCTGGATCAGCTGTAAGACACATTTCTGTGCTCCTCTTTTCAGCCGCTGCTTGTTTTTAACTCTGTATCTGAAGCAGATGAAGGATTTCAGTCGTCGGACGTCTGGATCTGAAGTTATCAGAGAAACAAGCTGAGCAAACGTTAGCAGCAGCTCGGCTCGCCGCCCCTCCAGAACGTCCCGTGTGCGGCCGACAGCGTGGGAGAAACAGTGGTTTTTAAGGTGGAACTGCTTTATTCAGTGTTTCTCTGGGTTTGAATCAGCGGCTCTGTTTGTTTTGGAGAGGAGGAGACCTCTGTGGAGAATTCAGCTCCCAGTAAAAACCTCCTGAACCATCAACACTGAAGGAATCCCAGCTGACAGGAAGACAACAACTCCCAGCATCCCACGCTGCTGCAGGAGGTCACATGACTGCTGCTTTTGTTATTGTTTTGACTGAGAGATTAAAAACCCATAAACATTTCATCTGTTCAACTGTCTGAAAATAAGCTCTGTCACATTTACATTAATGTTAAATCAACACAAATGTTTCTGCAAAGATATATTTTTGAATATTTATGCAACCAAAACCTGAATATTACAGAATATCATGCAGTTCTACTTTTATTTGAACAAGTCTGAAGAAAATGTTTGATGTGAAAGTGTAAGTTCACATTATATCTGTTACAGATGTGCATTTATTTTCTTATTAAAAACATTTTTATATCACTGCTTCACTCACACACTCACTGATGAGATCCCAGCCCGGGCTCTAATGCAAATGAACAGAGGAGGTGCAGGATGCATGAGGTGCATGGGGTTAGGTTGGTCAGGGAGAGATGTGACGGTGAACAGGACGGAGGAGAAAAGGGAGAAGTGAGGAAATGTGTGCACATGATTGAGAAAGGAAAGGAAACATCCAAGGCTGTATTAACTACATGTCTTTATCTAATTAAATGGCCTCTGTAGGTCGGCAATGGAGAAAGTATTTATTAAATAAGCTTATTTAAACAAACAGTTACTTCAAATTATTAATTACTTAACATTAATTAAAAAACATACTTTAGTAGTGGTACCCTCTATATTTTAAGCAAAAATGCAGTTAATGTTAAAGTACTTGTGCAGAAAATGGGATGTTATGTTGTTGTTGATGCATCTACACACGAGTAACAGCTCAGAGTTGTTGTTGGCTACTTTAAACCTCTATTATATAATTTATGACAAATATCTTCAAGGTTTTCTATTAAAAATCATAACCTGTAAAGTTACTGCCAGCCGAATAATGTAGTGAAGTAGAAGAAGGAAAAAGTAGCATAACATTTCATTTTCATAAATATACCTGAATATGTGCAGTACTCGAGTAAATATGCAGCTTTCCATTACTGTGGACAATAAATGTGCAGTGCATCACATGTTCACTTTAAAGATAATGAATGACTTAAAGGGAAAGTTTGTGTTTTTGAGGTGTGGTTGTATGGGGCACTTCTCCACAGTGTGTTACCTACAGTAGGTGGCAGTATGGAGAAGCAGCAGGAGCAATGCTGCAGGAAGTTCAGCGATGCGCTGCTGTGTGCTGTTTCAACCATATACTCTTTAAATCCACCAGACTCCATTGACAAAAACAGTGATTTTAGCTCACAGAACACAGGAGTTTCTGGTTTACTGCCACCTTTATCAGTTAGTTTGTTTGTTATTGTGTGACTTTAATAAATCTAAATTAAACCATTTATATGCAGAAGTCACACAATAACACAAACAAACTGAACAGATGGAGGCAGCTGTAGACCAGCAACTTCCTGTGCTCTGTGAGCTAAAATCACTGTTTTCATCAATGGAGTCTGGCAGATTTAAAGAGTACACATAATGAGGCAACACTTTCAATTTCCTGACAGGAAAGAGTGTCTGAGAGCAAGTTAAAGCAGTGAAACTATAACATTTACACTATAAAACAAAGACGATTCTTTAAAAACAAGACTCTCCACATGTTTTTCCAAACCTCAACACAAAGGTTAATAACATCATTGATTATAACGACTATGTTTTAATATTCTCAGTGTTTCTCAGTGTTTTCTGGGACGGTTAAAGAGGAAAATCCAAACTCTTCAGTTACACTTGAATAATTCATGTTTTCAGTCACAAGAGGCACAGTTTGGGAGATATTAGTGTGTTTTTAGAGTGTTATCGATTCACCGGTCAGCTCAGGTTGGACACCAGCTGTGACTCAGACAGACCTCAGTGGATCAACAGTTTCACCCCTGCGACCACGCTCAGGCTTTGACGTCACAAGTCCTTTAATCTCGCCGAGATCTCCACGGTGGCCTTTCGTCTCCTGGAAGGTGGTGGGGGGTCCAAAGAGCCAAAGGTGCCGTCGCTTTTGAGAGAAAAAGACAGTATTAACCCTCAGCAGGGAGTGAATCAGCATCGTCTTCAGAGAGATGCGGAGCGGCTTTGTCACAAAAACAAACACTGAAGGGGAAGAAAAAGGGGAATTCTCAGCAGGGATTTGGAGAAGATCACTGAAGTCAATTGGATTTGAGCAGCCTTGAAATAGCCCACGCTTGGTCGACTGCCGTAGGGGCACAAGCCATGGATTCATGGCCGGTGCACTGTGATGAATGTGTTTAACAGCTTCTCTGTTGGTTCTTTCGTTGTTTTAGCTGCTTAATTTTGTAATTTTAAAAAACCATGGGTCAGTCTCAGAGCGGCGCAGAAGAGAAGGAAGTGACTCTGCAAAACATCCAGGAACTCTACCGCAGGTTTGCCAGCGAGTGCCCGAGCGGAAACCTGCACCTGCACGAGTTCAAGAGGATCTTTGGAATCAACAGCAACTCCATGGAGGAAGAAGCTGCGTACATGGAAAACGTCTTTCGATCATTTGACACAAATAAGGTAACGTTAAAGTCTTTTACATGTGATATTTCATAGATTTGGCTGTGACTAGATGGAGTTTGGTCTGACACACCGCAGGATGTCAGTTTGTCTGTTTGTCTATTCGTCCGTCCACCGTCCCGTTTGCTTCTCAGGACGGTAAAATAGACTTCATGGAATACGTGGCCGCTGTGCACCTGGTTCTTCGCGGGAAACTCGAGGACAAACTGAAATGGTCCTTCAAAGTTTACGACAAGGATGGAAATGGCTGTCTGGACAGACAGGAAGTGAGACACATAGTCAAAGTAAGTTTTACTCATCTTATTTTATTATTTGTGCTTTTATTTTTAGATTTTAGGACACTCTGGAGGAAAAACACAGTCCCAAGTCATGTTTTTACTTCCACTCATGATGAAATCACATCTAGACTCAAACACCACTGCCACCACCACACTGAACCACAGGTGCAACAACAATTTGCTAACATTAAGATATTAAGGCAGTTAAAAAAAAACTAAAATCATGCTACAAATAAAAGAAAAGTAGTTTAAAGAAAAGTGAAATCACTTCAGAGCAGGAGGAGAACTGCAGTAAAATGCTAATTTACCAAATTGGGCTGTTGTGTTAGCATCCTGCTGCACAAAGCTACAAGTGGAAGGGGCTCATACTCTAATATTTTGATATTAAAACATAAATTAAGATATAAACTCCTTTGCTTTGACAGGCAACCGTGCACCACCTTGTAGCACATGTAATAATAACTATAATTAAATGTAACAAACTGCCTTTTTTTTTATGTTTTCCACTCGTTGGTTTTCCATTAATGTTTGCATCAGTTGTTGATGAGACACAAACCAGTTAAACACTTGAACTCATTCAAGACATGAAAAGGTGACACCAACACGTCTTCCTGTGCTTGGACTGTGGAGTTAAAGTTATATTTTACTATATAGTTATATTTTACTGACACATTGCACAGAGTTGGAAGAAAGAAATGCTTTTGTTTAAAAGTTAGCTACAAGTTAGCAACCAACAATGCTGCTAACAGGCAGATTTAGCTAATGTTAATGACTTTATTACAATATAACTGTCGGACAAGTTAAGCCTGGATTAAGAGTCAGTAGTTCATGTTTCACCGCATGTAATATGTAATCGATTACAGCTGTTACACTTTTCATATCAACACAAAGCTAACTCACCCTGCAAATGCTCACTTCCTACCTTTAGATTGGACATAGTGAATCAGAAAACTTGTGTCAGCATTTTCATGCACACCAAGACCTCGTTTTGGTGAAAAACAAAATAAAAATCAATTCAATCAACATGATCAATATCGGGAGGTAGCTTCAAAAATCAAAGAGCGCGATAGAAATAATGACAGTTATATGTTAGAAATACACAAAAATGAACTCAGAAACAAGCCTTTTGAGGTGTCGCCAATGTAAATAACGTGTTTTCCATCTGCTCAGATCATCAACAAGATCAAGAGGCACAATGATCCGAGTGTCACGGGAAGCATCGAGGACATCTGTGACAGGATATTTGAGCTGGTGGACAAAAATAATGACAGTAAGTTACAGGTTGATGATGATAATGAAACGCGTTGATATGATGCAGGTGCTTTTCTTGTTTTCTTGTGCCGTCACACGTGTCTTTGACTCTCCAGGTCAGATTTCTCTGGATGAGTTCATTGAGGGCGCAGAAAAGGACCCATGGGTGATGGATCAGCTCAAACTGGACATCGGACCCTGCGACTGGTTCATGGAGCGGCAGGAGAAGAAACTCTGACTTTAATCATGTTGTATTGACCGGACACTGGAGTGGCAGCAGTGATCTGTCTGCGGTGTTCACTCCTTTTATTGTTTACACTCAGACGCATCAGTTTGGGGCTTTTTATTTGATATTATCCGAAAACGAACAACGACATCAGTCATTATTTCCTCAGTTGTGGGACATGACAACGACATGCTCCAGCTAAATCTTCAGTTTCAGCCATGAGAAGTGTGCATCTGCAGCCAAGCATCATGGCTGTATTGCATTGGCACAGGGAGTTGATGCTAAGTGGCTGTTTGATTCAATTATCTGCCATCTTCTTAAAGGAATACATGCACAGTTTGGGATTTTCTCTGTCTTCCTTGCAGTTGAATAAGAAGATAAACAGCACTCTCATGTCAGTATGCATGATGTGCATCCTGGAGACAGTTAGCGTAGCTTAGCTTAAAGACTGGGAACAGGAGGAAATATAGTTCTGTATAAAGTTTATTTGTATCTTGCTTTGTATGAACAAAAGCACAAAAAGGATTTGTTGTGGTTTAACAGAGGGGTTCGTGTGACTTCTGAATTTCAGACAGACCCAGGCTAGCTGTTCCAGCCTTAAAGCTAAGCTAAGCTAAGCTAGCAGTCGCCTGGTTGTACCTTTATATTTCACAGACAGATGCAAAAGTGGTATTGATCTTAACTGATCGTAACTGTCTGCAAGAAAGAATATATGCATTGTATACATATGCATATTGCATACATTTGTCAGTGTTGTGATGTATTCTTGCATTATTAACGCAATTGGACCAAATGCTAACACTCCAAAATGTATTTACGACATTTAGCTGTTTCATATGTTTTAAAAGCCAACGTTTTGTCAACTTGCATGTCTCCAGATATGAAATGAAAATACCAAACACTGAATCTCATGCAAAACCTCTTAATGGTGCATTGACTAACTCAAACTCACCATGAAACACATGAATTCATCTACGTCTCAATCTTTGAATTAAGGGTTTATTTCAACCAAACAAAAATTGGAGAATGCTGGAAAAGATGAAGCAAAGTTGGTTTTGATGAGTTTTAGGTTGTTTCATGAGTTTGACTGAAGTGTGTTTTATTATAAGCTCAGAGCTAAAACGGCCCTTTATGTCAATGGAGTCTGGTTGGTTTGAACAGTGACATAACTGCTGTTTCTGGTTAAACAAGGAGGATCTTCCTCTTCAACGTAAGAGTCTGTTTCTGTGGGGATCATCTTTATAATGTTGTCAGACACTTTGAGTAACAATCTGAGCCTTTCAGTGAGAAAACAAGTACTTTTAGTAGACGTACTTGCACAAACACAGTTGCACAAATAGGGTTTTACAGCTGCAGCTCATCAAATCGTTTTCTTTATCAAGCACACACACAAAAATACATGAAAATATGATCCATAACATAAAACTAAGCTCCTCCTTTAACCTTCGTTTATCACTGTGTGCCTGGTTTAAACCCAGATTACATGTTTTTTTAAAATCTGAGCTAGTGTTATGAGAGGTCACCTGAATGTGAGCGATAAAGAATAACTGCAGTAATAAAGAAACATGGGTACAGGAGTGTGCGAGGTGGATCAGTGTGACTATGGAAACTGGAGGGACTCGATCATGAGAATTAGTAGTTGTCACTAACTTTGTATGTCTGTTATCAATAAACCAAATCAACAAAAGGCCATGCCAGTGTGTGCACATGTTTCAGTATATATTCTGCTTCTTTATTCCAGGACTTGTTTTGTTGCTAAAGAGCTAATTCAAGTCGTACGTTAGCTTAACTCTCAGATTTATCATAAACAGTCAAACACGTTCTGTCAGCGCAGCTCTGCGTCTCCTCATGGAGACCTCATGGGAGCTTTTACTGTATGGATTTAGCCTGACTTACTATTCTTAGTCTTTAAGGCTCTTTGCCTTACAGTATGATATCCTTTAGCTTCACAGAGGCACTAAAGAGAGCCACACAGACACACATATTTCACAGAAACATTGTCTTTTCCTTCCTGGCTGCCATTTGTTTTCCTTAAATTCAAAGATTTTTAAATAACATATCATGTCTGCTTTTATTTCTGTCTAACTTGAGCTGTTGTACATACATTTGAAAAGTCTGCAGCGTGGGTGGAGGGTGGGGTTAGGGCAGGTGTTTGTAGAGCTGGTGGATATCACTTTGTTAGGCAAAGAGCCTTAAAGGCTAAGATTAGTCAAACGTGCTCAGTCCTCACAGTAAAAGGTCCCATTGGGTCTCCACAAAATGCCTGGGGAGTTAAGGTCACAGCGTCTGTGCACATGTGCAGTCCAAGCTTCATTCAGAGACGGCTGGAATGATATTTCAAATGATCTTGAAATAACTACGAGTAGATAAAACATTTGCTTTTAGCCAAACAATTAAAATCTAGAATAACATAATTAAAAAAACTATTTTACACAACACACTGTTGTTCCTGCTGCTCATTCCCACTAAGGTTAACCAGGACTGCACGCAGAGAGACACCATTAATAGGTGCATTGTCTGCACCACTGCAGGATTACCTGAGGTCGACTTCCCTGTGACCTTAAGGGGCCCCAAAGTGTGTGTGTGTGTGTGTGTGTGTGTGTGTGTGTGTGTGTGTGTTTGTTGTCACATATTTTTATTTGGTATTTTGCAAATTTTAATTGCAGTGTCAACAGAAATGACAAGTGGCTTCAGGTGGTAATTATAACCTCATCTTTAGGTAAAAAGTAAAAAGTAATTTAAAAATTAGCAAATAGGATCCAAAACAAACAAAAAACAAACAAACAAAAAGTCTAGATAAGATAAATAACTTTAATAATACAACAGTTAATTCAGCCATTCGTTACTGCAGCCCACGACTGTTATGCAGGTGTTGTTAAGATAATTAAGATTAAGATAATTATATGTTAATTATAATCAAAGCACAGGTGCAAAAAATAGACCTAAGTAATGTTGCTGTCTGCTGATTGTGTGAATTAGAAATTGTTTCCCAACATTTTATTTAATTTCACATACAAGAGGATATTATATGTATGTTTGCTTGTTGCAGCTTGTTGTGCTGCTTTCTAATCAGTTAATGTAGATTTAATGCAGATATGCAGAATCTGAGAATTTCTGACTCAAGTGTCCAGGAACAAATGAAAAAAACAAAACAAAACGGAAAATTAAATATTGTTTTTGCAGTTTACAATTGCTTTCTCTGATTATTAAAAGTCAAGACTTAAAGTTCTTTGTGTATATAGTTGAGTCTTACAATACGATGGAAATTGTTTTTAAAGAAAAAATATATGTATAAATTCATTGTTTTGTCTATATTAAATCTAAAATGTGATTTTTGGTCTTCATATCGCAATCAAAGTGATCTGTACGCTGCTGTTGCGAAAACGGAATTGATTGGAGGGCGTCATCTTGGCCTTTGTTTTCTCTTTGATGGCGCAACACGGGCCTCTTCCGGAGAAATAAACATATAGCGAGTTAACTGAGGGCTGCCGTTTGACAAAGCTGTAACATATCTCTCTAAACAAACAATCATCATGCACATTATCATCTTTTTACAGCTGTCAATAATTGTAAAAATCCATGGATGCGTTTCCGCTGGGACCTGTCACCGTGACAGTACTGCGCATGCGTATGTCCCTCCCAGTTGTCTGTTGACAAACGTGACCAATGCATACCTCTGTCCCGTTTGCAATTCCGTCGCCAAGTGGGATAAAATGTAATTTCGCAGGATTGTATCGACGCTGCGAGCTCTCGGGTGGATTCTTCATGAAGTTGTGAATCCGGTAATTACTTATTAAAAGTAATAATGTGCTCGTACGAGTTAGCTTTACCGAGCTAATTCATCAAGTGGACTGTCAAGATGCAGTTCAATGCTAGCTGCGTTAGCATGTAGCTACATAGCTGGTGCGATAAAGTTAGCTAGCCGGATAAATGTTAGCTATAACTGGTGTTTGATTAGATAACTGGCCGACTTCCTGACGCCCACACCAGCACCAGGGGCCTTCTGCTGGTACAAATTTAAAGCCTTTGTGGTTCCAACGAGCCACCGTACGTGTTTTAGTCAGTTAATGTAACATTTGGAGGTGGAGGCTAGTAATTTAGCTAGCATGATGTGAAAACCTTCGGCTACATATGGACAACTTTTACTGACGCCAGACTGAAATGACTGCAATATTGTGTTTAAAATTGAACTTTTCTGCAGCTTAGTCAGCAAAACGTTGTTTAATTAGGTCATGTGCATTTTAATTTGGTGATAACCATTGACCTGGTTGTATCTGTATACATCGGGAAAGATAGCCACGGTATGATCTCCTGCCGTGGTTATGCTTGAGAGAACCGGTCTGACCTGATTTTCCCCTGCGTCACATGGGGTTGGACTGCTCAGCCGGCTGAATGAAGCTGGCTGGTCATGCAGCCTGTCAGTGTGTATTCACCAGGCCCTCAAGTCGTGGCTGGTTTAGTCTCCTGGCAGTTTGGACACCAGCGCCACACCTGTCAGTGTGCTTTTAAACAGGGTTGTGAGTTTCTGATGCTGCAACCAGCTGCAAAGTGAAAATGAATATGTTTGATACTGTGTTTGACCTACAACTGTCAGCGCACTGAGCCTCTTTCCTGCAGATTGATTTCTTTTATTTTCATGTCACGCACACAGATTGCTCAACCCTCAATGGTTTACACAGTTTGAGCTGAATATTCTCTCTTCTCTCTGAAAGTTAACAAATAAACAAATCACCCAGTCAAAAGAAATCCTCATAAATGCAGGAAGTGGTCCTAAAAGTACATTCCTCATCCGGAAAAACTAGAACAACTGTTTGCCTCCGCCAGCCAGTCAAGTTGCAGGTTACATCCATGTCTGTCCAGACTCCAATAATACATTAAAATGTTGTTATTTCCTCATTTTATCCTCGACCTTTCCATTAAATCTTGGTATAATTAGGGCAAAAACATGTTTGTGAAGCCGACGTCTAAACCCAGTGAGCTCATTCTTCGGTTCAACTCGATTGGAAAGGATCCCCCCTTGAGATGCTCCTGGGTTATTGTTGATTGAGGAAAAACAAGTGTTTTGTGAGTCACAGTGACGTTTGAGTGTCGTCAGTTCATCCTAGTGATGGAAAGACAACCTGAAAACATAATGTCTCAGCGGAGACTCCTCCTCTGCAGAGGCTATAAAGCTGCTGGTCTCTGTGGTGTTCCTCAGTCTGTGCACATTTGGATCCTTGAGACAATAAGTTTGCAGTTTTTGTTTATAGCACATGTTAACAGATCATTTTGTGCTGGATATGACACAAATCGATCAAGTGAAATAAGAATTTCATGTCATTAGCCTGGAGGTGCTCTCTGAGTGATCGCTGATCAGACGCCTCCACAGGAGTCCTGATGAACTGACCTGAAAGTCTGTCGCCTGCTGCTGCATAATTTAAGGAAGTCTCATGTCTTGTATTGCCTGCAACTGTATAAGAGCTGAACTGCTCATTCATCTAAATGAAGGGTCAGTCCACCTCTGTGCAGAACCTCAGTGTAACACATAATCATGCTTCAGGTTGTTTTTGTCTGGTCTGACTCATGTTTTCAGTGTTTGTTGCTGATTTCATACAATAGTTAATATGTAAGAGCCTCAAAGCTGCAAGAAAAAGCCACGTGAAACAGTTTTAAGTTGCAGTAAAAAAGGATTTTGACTCTGTCTTCCTCTGTAAATGTTATTTAATCTAACTGCTATTTATAATATTACGCTTGGCACCCAGTAATATATCAGCTATTCTCAGATATTTACTCTCATATTGACATAAAACTGATATATTTCCCAGCCCTAATAAATGCCAATTATTAGAAAACCGTGACTAAATATGAGTGAACCTAAAACTGGCACAGCAGCAGCTGAACAGACTCTTCTCAGCTGCTTTCTGAATAATTCATCTGTGTTTCTGTGTGTTTCAGGTCTGAAGTGGAACCATGCTGAAGTGGTTTTCTGGTGAGGAGGGGGAGCCTGGCTCTGCAGTGAGTGAACCCGTGCTTGTTCTCCCCAGATGAATGTTCACGTTGTAATCTGTGTCTGGTGACTGGTGCCAGCAGGAGCTTAATCCACCGACTGCACGTCCACATGCACAGCCGTTATATGTATTTTTATATATGTGAGTAACAGGTAAACGTGAAATACTGAGGGACGATCACAGTAACTGGCTCGGAGGAAACCCGGCGGCGTGTCTCATGTGCAGATAGGCTGGAATTAGCTGGACTGCTGATCACAGGGCTTTGACTCAGACAGTTAGAGCTCATGCTTCCTGTGAGGCTGGGCCGGGGGGGGGGCTCCATCGCTCCAGCGTAAATGCCCCTGCAGCCCTGTCCTACTTACCCCACAGCCTATATGTTTTTATTAGGAATGCATCGAAGCGTAAATTCATGTTTTTCCTAATATCTACATTGTCCTGCCCTCGTGGTGACCGTCTGACCTTTACTAGATGGGTCAGGTGTGACTGATCCACACTAAACACACATTTTATTGTCACATCAGTCTTTACATTTCCAGCAGCACAGTCTTTGACGCTCCAGGCCATCGTGTCATGAATATTTCCACCTATAAAGACTTTTGTGTGTGTGAATATCTGGTTTTTATTTGGATTTACAGCCTCACACACTTCAGCCTGAAACATAACCTAAATAACATGTTTTATATCAGCGTTTGTTAATAGAAATGAGTATTTATGCAGGCTCTGTTCTGTTGTTTCCCATGAACATTGGCTGCAGACTGTATTTCCAGCCTTTTACCTCCCTATGAACACTTGAGCACAGAGACTCTGCAGCGGCTTTTTTATTTTTAATTTCAGATTCTTTTTATTTTAAACATTCATTTACTGTTTAATTAGAATTATATTAATAAACTGCCCCTGAGATGCAGAATCAGTTTATCGCCCCGGTCTGTGCTTTGTACACATGTAGCGCCCCCTCACACTCACACACCCCTGATATACACACACTGACAGATCAGCTGCAGGTGAAATAACTCTGGGCACATTCTCAGGCGGCTGCAAACACCAGTAAACAAACAGCAGGTGTGTTGTTTTGCTGTCTGGTCAGGATGTGCAGTCAGTGCCAGGTTTTGCTTCTCCAGCCAATCGTCTTCCTTGTCTCCCCCCCCCCCCTTACACCTCCTGCAGGGTCCAGGCTCTCTCCGCGGTGCAGCCGCTGGCGGCGGGGAGGTCGCCGTGGAGGAAATGGCGGAGCGTCTGGCTCAGACCGAGCAGCTCGTCGCTCAGCTGAAGGACATGATCCGGGAGAAGGACGCAGCACTTCACGCCAAGGACGACCAACTGAAGGTGAGGATTCACGAGTCGATCCCCGCTGACAGGACACGCCCACGCTGGGTGAAGAGGTCAAGGTCATTTTAATCACGTGATGAGTGTCTGTGGGCTCCAAGTCATTATTTATTACAGCCACACTGTATATTGATCCATCATATGGATATATGTTTAACCAAACCACGACACAGAACGCTCCTGCGCTTGTTTTCAGTGTGGCTCTTCACGCTTTAGGACCTTTATTCTCAAAATGTTAATGTTAAACAGTAACACACAGTTGTTTATTTCTCATTTCACTGTTTTAATTGCTCTTAATTTTATTCTTAACCCACAAACACACACGGCTACACCTGTTTGTTGTGACAGGACTTCTCCAGGTTTGGTATCACAGAATTAAATCCTAAATAACTTTAGGAATCCCACCTTATCTTAGTCCATCTCTCAACATCTCTTGTCAGTCTTTTATGCCCGTTACCTAGCAACCGAAACTGCTTTTCTCATCTCGCGGAGATAAAAAGCTTTGTGCCCGTTGTTGTTTTTCTCCTTTAAACATGAAGCAGACGCTGAAGCACGGCAAAAACGTGAAGCGCAAACAATGAAATCTGCTCGATTTGAGTGTGATTTGAGTGTCTTATTAGACTGTTTTATTGATTATCCTCTCACGATCAGTTATATATCCATAATATTAATGATTATACATCACAAATCTATTTGTGAAAGCGTGAGTCATGTTGATATCGAGGTATTTGTCCAGCTCTGTTGATATGACACGGGTATGTTTAAGTCATTTTCTTAATATTAAATGTGATTAAACCTCCTCTGACAGCCGGTTTGTATCTGACTGACTGATCCAGGCGCAGTTGGTCACATGATTATTCTGAAGTAGTTCACGCTGCTCCTGTGAGTCACCGACTGCCCATCGTTGAATGAAAACCCGGATCTGGTTAACCATTAAGCTCCCGAGTCAAAGTCTGCGACGCAGTGATAAAGACAGGAATGTGAGGTTAGAGTTCAGGCAACAGGGACGCTGTAAATGTTTGGCTGAGCGACCACATCGCATGAGAGGAACATCCAATTAAATGATTAAAAAGGCTCGTTATGATTTCCAAAAACCAAAAGTTGTGTCCAAAACTGAACTGAAACTGAAAAAACTCGTCATTTTGATCCTAAATGAAAAATAAAAGCTGCAAATTTTTACTTTTAATCAGCTCAAACCAGCCGAAAATGCTTTGGACCGATTAATTAACCAATCTGTAATTAACCAAGGCCGTCTCATCTGTGACTCAGGTGGAGAAGGAGACGTGTGAGGCCAAACTGTCGAAGCTGCGTCTGCAGAACAAGGCGAAGGTGACGTCGCTCACCACGCAGCTGGAGGAGCTGAAGAAACAGCAGGGAGGTCCGGGCACGCCAACACACAGCAAAAAGGTAAGGACGCGCACACACACACACACACACACACACACACACACACACACACACATCCATGCACCTCAACACATTGATTTGAATCCTGACTCAGATAGAAGCAGGAAGTGATTTTGACCACTTGGCGAACGCTCATCGTGAGCATCTCATTAGACTTTCTGGCCTTCATGTCGTCCAACGTGCGCGTCACACCGTGTGTTTACCTGCAGGGCTCATCGGACGGAGGAGGAGAACAGGCCAGCCGGGGAAAGATTGTGCTGCTGAAGAAGAAGGTTGAGGAACTGGAACAGCAGCTCACGCAAAGAGTGGAGGAACTGGAAAACAAGGTGGAGCACCAGCATCTTCATCGACACATGAGTAGATGGATTCATCCTCCTCATATGAGCTCATGACTGTAGGCAGAGGAGCCGCTGTGACACCACCAGCACGGTGGCCAGTCACCATGTTGGCTGTAAATGATCACATGCATGCTGAAACACCAAGCTAAACGCTACCAAGCTAGCCAAGGCTAAGAAGCTAGGCTGTGTGCTACTCAGAGTTGCTAACCAGCTAACCCTGTGCTCCCAGTTTGGACCCAGTTGTCCCAGTTTACCTGAGCTCAGGTATCGTGAAACTAAGACAGACTGTTGGCACAAACAGATTTTCCATTAAAAAGGCACCAAACAGCACAAAAACAGAGTGAGTTCTATATAAATTCAGCCCGTACAGTCGTCATGAACGGGGAAACTAGCTGCAGAGACCAAACCGTTGTTTGTACCAGGCTGTAAACATGTTTACTGCTGCATTTTAACATGGGGGTCTATGGGGACTGACTCGCTGCTGGAGCCTCTGGTGGACGCTCAGGGAGCTGCAGCTCTGACGCTTTGGCTTTTGCTTCATTTGCTCAGCTGCTTGTGTTTAAAACCACATGATTAATGACAGGCTATTAGCACCAAACATCAGAGCAGGCCCTGCTCTCCTGGTTTGTTGACGAGGTTGTTCTTGTGTCTGTGACTCGTCCCTGTTGATGTATCACAGCACTGTGCTTACATTAGCGTGTGTGTGTTTACATTTCTGGTCTGCTGCCCTGTAATGAATCATCCAGACCAATCAGATGCTCCTGGTTCAGGTCTGTTCACTGTCACAGGAGTCAGAGCTAAACACTGAGGAGCAGCCGTCTGTGTTTATTCTCCACAAATCAGGAACGAACTCTCAAACCTGCTCCGACTATCAGAGTTTACCTTTCTGCTTAAACAGTTCAATCATTAATATCTTGCACTTGTTGTTCAGTTCATGTCTTATTTCATTGTGTTTTACTTGTCTTTCTGTATATCCTCTCTTTTATGAAACCGTGTTGCTGCTGAACAGTTATAATTAATTACCTGTGGCGGGCCGGTTCATGTTTACAGAGCGCGGTTTCACTCCACAGAAATGAAAGAGTCACGCGTTGTTTTCAGTACAGGCTTCGGTGATGTGTTTTCGGTCGTCTCCATGGTAACCAGAGTCTGTTTCTGTCGAGAATAAAGCGAAATCAGCACAGACGAGCTGTTTTAATCACACAGATATGCTGCTCTGTATGCGTTTGATCCGTATCTCCATAGATTGAACATCTCCCGGTCTGTCTGTGGGCTCACCTGTTACACTGCAGGTGGACTCCCCTCACTCGCTACAGGCGGGCGAGGAAATAAATCAATGAATCGACAAAAACACGTGTGATGTGTTCCCGTGGTGACGACATGAAAATTGAAATTTACGCTATTGGTTGATCTGGTGAGGGCAGTTTGATGACAGACGGGGGTCTGGAAACTGCAATCACCACGGCAACGCTATAAAATAGCAATGTTATTCTATTAATGGGACTTTTTAAATGTATAATTTAATAAATAAACACAAGTTGCAGGCTTTTCAATGAAATTCTGCACACTGTAATGATTTTATTCTTTATAAATTCCACTCAAAGCACAACGTTTCCTTGGTCTGCATCACTGAAAACAGAGTGAGAAGCAGTCATGCTTTGAAATCTGTTTTCATTTCTCTTGATGCTAAATCGTCTTTGATGTCTTCCAGAGGAGGGAGGTGGAGTCCCAGCGGCAGCGAGGCGAGGAAATGGACGCTATGCTGACAGAGAGAGACAGGAAGTTGGCGGAAAAGGAGGCCTATATCGTCCACCTGCAGACTGCGCTGGCAGGAGATCAGCCCCTCGCCCCGGCACCACAAGAAAAGGTCGTGCACCTCATGTTCATGTCACTGCAAACATGTTCATGTCTTGAGTCTGCAGATTAGTTGCCTCGCTCTCTCTGCGTGACACTGACGATCCTCTCATCTGTGCTGCACCTCCTCAGGTGACGGAGGACAGCGGAGCGATGAAGGAGCTGCAGCTGCTGGTGCAGAGTCTGACCAAGAAGGTGGGAGAATCAGAGGAGCGCTACAGTTTGCTGCAGGAGCAGGCAGACAGCCTCAAAGAGCTGCTGGTCACCGAGAAGGAGCAGTACAGCCAGAAGGAGAGCATGTTCAAACAGAACGTACGTTTTCTGAGAGCTCGTGACGGAGCTGCACCGTTTCCAAACTTTGCAGAATCTGAATCTGTGTGTTTGTTTTTATTTAGATCCAGACTTTCAAAGACATCATCATTCAGAAAGACAACCAGCTGACAGAGATCAACCAGATGCACGAACAGGAGCTCTTCAAGTTGGCAGCAAAGTCAGACGCCAGTGCAGACCTGGAGCAGGTAGTGAAAACACCCGAGGAGCCGTATGATCCTGCTGCAGCAGAATGATTCTGTGCAGTTTCCTGTTGGATTCAGTTTTGATAAATGTGTGAGAGAAAGTTAGAAAGGTTACCGTCCTGGTTAATGTTCAACACGTCTTTTATGTCTCGCCCTTTAGCTCCTGAAGGCTCTGAAGCAGAAGCTCCATGAGAAGGAGGAGGTGCTGCTGGGTAAAACGCAGGTCATTGATGTTCTCCAGGGCGAGGTGGATGGCAGGGACCAGCAGATAAAGGTCAGGAGCATCATCTCCTCAGACATTACCTGTCACACTTCATTCTGTTTGTGTTACACTCTCTCCTGACCCGCCTCTGCATCGTCTCTGTCTCCACGCAGGAGCTCACGGAGCGACTGCGTCGCCTCCAAGTGGAACGGGAGAGCCTGGAATCCAAGATGGAGGCAGAGAAGCACGTGATGCGAGCGCAACTTCGCGACCTGATGGAAAAGCAGCGGGCAGAGGTGCAGCGAATGACTGAGCAGCATCAGGCACAGATGGCCCAGACGCAGCAGGATCTCCTGGGGCAGCTGGAGGAGCTGAGGAGGGCCTCGGTACCAGCACCGCCTGCCACTCAGGAGTCCTCAGGAGGTGGAAGCGTGCCCGTGGATTCAGCCTCTGTGCAGAGGATAGCTGAGCTGGAAGGTTGGTTGGTCTCGATTTTGATTATTCAGTCTGGCAGTTCCAGGAGAAATACAGGAGGAAATGGAGTTTGGTATGATTTCATAAAAATATTCCAGCACTGCAGCGGCTGATGTCTGCGAAACATCCACCGAGTGTTTGTTGTTGGCGCTGACAGGCTCAGATTCTTATTTAAACTGTTCCAGACGCCAGTCAAAATAAGTCATTTTACCCTCGTATGACACACTTCAATAAAACTTTAACCAGAACTATCATGACTCATCTTTCCACTGTTACAACAATCACATACTGTGGTTTAAGCCTCAGTTCATGAAGGTGCAGATATCAGGAGCAGAGCGGAGCTGGAAGGAGCTCGACTATCGGAGAGGCAGAATATTTTGATATGTTTGTATCTAAATCAATGAATTTCAGGTTTATTTCGACCAAAGCAGTTTGTTTCCGTTGGAAAAATGTAAAGACAAGCAGTTTTAATACAGTTTAGTTTGTTTCTGGTGTTTTTACAGTGAACTTAGAGCCAAAATGACTTTTTATGTCAGTGGAGTTTGGTGCAAAATAACCTTTGTTTCTTTGCAAAACATGAAGGATCTTACACCTTAATGCAAACATCAATCTCTGAGTCAGTTCCTTGATGTTGTCAGAATCACAGTCTGAGCCTGTCAGTGACTAAGACCGTGCACTTTGACACCGCAGCCCATTTTCAGCAGCTGGCTGCAGCACCTTCACTAAAAACAAATAAATGACAATTAATGCATAAAAAGAAATGCTGTGTTGCAAAGTGCACCTTTAACAGTTAATTAAATACAGTTAAAGTGGTAAAAATAAGGTAAAATGAGATAATGAGCCCTATTAATTGTCATGCAACGTGTGTTTGTCCGTTTGCAGCTTCAACTCTCAGTGATTTCAGCGTTTTTATTAGACTTTCCCTCTCCTCATTCTTTTGCAGCCCAAGCCAAGCAGAAAACAGATGAAGCCAGCAGATCAGAGGCCAAGTTCCTGAAAATGAAGGCCTGGTCTAAGTCCCGGATCAGACAGTTGGAGGAGGAGTTGAAGAAAAGCCAGGTGATCTGCCAAATGTCAGAGGTTTCCTGTTCTTTTCCTTCCTGTTAAACTCAAATCGTTGGTTCCAGTCAGATGAAAAACAGATGCCGCTGTCCAAATCGATCCACGAGGATCATTTGAGCATCGTGATGCATCACAGGAAGTTTTCAGAGCAAAGCCGCAGATTAAACAAAATGTGACGCGTTTGAAAGATGTTTGCTTTGCTTCTCTTCAGGCTGGAGGTGCACCTCCGGACCTGACCGACCTGCGGGGTCGGGTCACAGCGCTGGAGGAGGAGAGGGAGGAAAACCTGTGGAAGGTGGAGCAATACGAGGAGCTCAAAGCAAAGAACGGTAAAGAGCAAAACAGCTGATCTGACTCTTTCTTTGCCTTTAATTTAGAGTTAAAGTGTGGCGTGTTGCTCGAAGCTGACGCCAAATGAATGTTTGTGTTTGGTGTTTTTACAGAAATGCTGGAGGCAAAGCTGGTGGTCTACGAGGAGCAGCAGAGGACGCTGCAGGCCGACCTGGAGCAGTTCACCAAGCGGGCCGCCTCTCAGGTCAGAGATCCAGGTTTTGTTGTAAACGCTCCCGCCTTTGCCGCGCGGTCGATGAGACCTCGCTCAGTGTCGGCCGCCTGTAACTCCCCCACCGCCTTCTGCTCACAGGCGAGTGAGTCTGGCAGCGCTGACGACACTCAGAGCCAGGTGCTGGAGTGGCAGGAGATGGTCGCCGAGGCGGTCAGCGCCCGGGACCGAGCCAGGGAGGAGAAGGCTGCCATGGCCCTCCGCATGAGCCACATGGAGGAGGAAAGAGAGGGTAAGGCTGTCACAGGAGGCTGACACGAGCTGCTGAGAATGTGAATGAAGGTGGAGTCAGAGAAAGTGAGGCAGCACATGCTACAAACCACAGGAAGAACAGAAAACAGGCAAACATCCCAGGGTTTCCTCTGACGGTAGGGGCTGTTAAACCGCGACACAGAAATCAAAATCTTCATGTGAATATGGAAACCAGGGTTCACCTGCCGGCCGCGGGGTGTCTTCAGCCTTGGTCAGATACTGTCGGACGTCAGTCAGGAGCGGGATCTTCACGAGCATTTTGCATCTTAGTCGGCGCAGGTCGCCAACAGCACTCTGCACCGGTGCACGGATGAAAGCGTTTCCAGCTGCAGGCGGCACACGTTAACACACACGTTCTCCAGTTTGCGCAGACCGGATACAGCAGCCCTGTGCTTGATCCCATCCTTCATGACGGGTACAATGTTGAGGTTTCGATGCTTTAGATGGTCGTTGAGTTGCACTTTACGTTGGTTTGCTCTGAGCACATCTCTCAGTCGCTCTCTGTTGCTCCTCCTGACGTTTCTCCCATTTTCCTGCCTGTTAAACAGTTTTTAGGGATTCAGTCTTGTGTTATAAACACTTCAAACCTCAGATTATATTGAAGTTTATTGTGCCCCGGCATCGTCACGGTGTTTGGAGTGTGTGTGTCGCCTGTTGACCACGTGTCCTCTTGTTGTCTGACTGAACATCATTTTTCTTTTTCTTATATTTTTATTTATTTTGTTTCCCTCCTGTCCTCACCGTTGTTTCATGGGGAGCGTTTGGTTTACCCCGTGCTGCCTCCCATCTCGTGGACCTCCTCCTCCCGTCCCCTTCCTAAACTCCCCCCACTCTCCCCCCTCCGGCCCCTGCTCCAGGGATGGGAGCAGCCACTCAGAACGGTTTCCCATCAGTTTTGTGCATGCAGGCTCCTCCGAACCCCTCCGGTGTCAGCTCCCGCCCGCTGTACCGCCTGCAGCTCGCCACCGATTTCACCTTTGCAGGGCGGAGCTTCCGGCAGCACAGCGGCGGGCTGCACTTTAGAGTCTGCCATTTTGTTTCCCCCCTTTCCCTCCCTTCCTCCTCTCTGTGTTGTTCCTCTTTTCCATCCCTTCACCCCTTTTCTGTTCTTCTGTCCTTCTGATTCTTCTTCCCGTGTCCACACTGACGAATAACACTCAGGTGTCACATACAATCAAACAGCTTTCTCATTCTTCTTCTGTGGCGGGACGGCTCGATTCGCACCAGCAGAACTGATTCCTGCAGTCAGACCGACAAAGAGCCTCATGTGCAGGGCTGCCCAAACTGGGGCCCGTGGGCCAAACGTGGCCCCCAGTAAGTGTGATTTGGCCCGTCAGCTGTTTTCTAGCAAGAAACAATTAAAATAAACATAAAAATGTGGTGATTTATATGTCAGATCCATAATTCAACTTGTTTTTCATGATCCGATCACAGTAGGCAGGGTGACACTTGATATCAAATCATAATTATTCCTTCAGCAGGAGGTGTTTGCTCTTTGCCGACCCTCCAAGGGAAAGAGTTTGACCATCTCCTGCTGATGTGGCATCAAATGCTGCACACATGGAGTTAAATACAGAGTGTCTGTCATATAAAAGTGCAGAAATGAGAGATTTTAGTCATTTTAAATGTTGCAAATTAATTATTTTAGTCATTGCTGGTAAAGCTCACAGAACCCAGAGCTTTTTTAATGTTGTATCCTGGTCTGTGACTTAGTTTCGGCTCAGGTGTGAGACGTTAATGACTCTGCAGTTCACGTCGTCGAGCCGTGCGTCTCACTGCTCCACTGTTTTCTTCTCATGCTGACAGAACACCTCGTCTTGCTTTCAGCGAGCTGTAGGACACAGATCTTTTATAATCTTTGCATCTAATCCGATCATTTCTGATGTTTTAATTCAGGCGCAGCGACCACGTGAAGCATAAACTGGCTTAATGTTGTTGGTGCTGCCTTCAGGTGCTGCTGGGAATACTGTAATAAGGAGTTTATTGCTGTTGTGGAGGCTGTGAGTGGTGTGTGATGCACGAGCTGCTCAGATGTGGCTTTAGAGCCGACAACAGGTCCAGTAACTGAACTCAGGTCTACATCAGATCTTATCAGTCACTACATGACGTCTGCTGTGCTCCTGCTCCTCTGATTGGCTGCTGCAGCCGCGACAAGCAGCACCAACTCTTTGTTACAGTGTCAAGTATCTTATTTATAAAGACTTCAGTCACAGGCTCAGTTTATTTTACATTTCTAATCGTTTTTATTGCAAAACAAATCAATTAATCGGCCTCCATGATGAAAATTTAAAGAGTTGCAGCCTATAAACACTTTCCTTCATTCATCATTCAGTCTATTGATCATAATTAATGACTGATTATCTATTAATATATGTAAAAAAAACATAAACATTATGCTTAAATAAACAAAACCAAATGTGTTTTTTCCTTAATTAAAGCTGCATTTTCACGGCAGCGCAGCGTCCGTTCTCCACCAGCGCTGCAGAGTCTGTAAAACATATAAAAATGTAATTTCTGGGCACATTAAACTCACTAAATTTAACTAAATATCAGATTAAAAGCAGAACACGGCCATACCAAATTAAAGTTGTATTAGAAAATAAGTAAATGTAACAGGAAACTTTCAGGTTTGTGTTTGATTCCAGATTAACACACACATGCATCATCAGATACTTAATCAAACACTGATTAAATGATATCATCCCTTCTTAAAATCATGGTGATGCAAATCGACGCCACATTAACAGCTGATTCCAGCTTCACATCCCCTGTAAGATGAGATGCTAATAGAGAAAATGCTGTTTTTACACATAAAGGTCACGTCCAGGGTGATACTGTGCACCTGTTCAACAACATAAATACATAAAAATCTAATCTGTCCTGATTTACTCCTTTTACACTGAATATGTGTTTACGTCAGCTTGAAGCTCTTTAACCGTTAGCAGCACAGCGCTAATTCATTCGTTAGCTCGCTAGCAGCATCTCAGCTCATGTTTCCTGTTTCAGATGAAACCCAGTTTGTGCATTGTGAAGCCTGCAGGATTGATCTCTTTACAGTGTCAAAGCAGAGCTGACTGTTTCTGACTGGCAGCAGCGTTTCTCCCGTTCCTACGTCCTCCATGTTTAACCCCCGCAGCTGTGGTCGGTGTAGGTTTAGAGGCCCAGACATGTTTTAATCTGCATGATCCGCGTCGACGACGTCATGATGCATGCACTTTGCTTAACCCTGCTTCTGCTCTGCACCCACTAAAACTCCTTTTTCTTTTCCTGCCCCACCCTTTGGCTTTGAGCTGCCACCCCACCCTCCTTTGCCCCCACACCCTACGCACTGAAATCAGCCTGTTGTCACAAAACAGATGGGAACATGTTTTTTGTTCAGTCTAATAAGATTTGACATCACCCTGCTTGCATCCCATGCTGCAAAATAAATAAATCCAAATAAGAATATAAAATAGCCCCTGACACCCCCCACCCCCCTCAGATCTGCCCCTGCACCGTGTTCCTCTGAATAACAACCGTCTGGTCTCCCTGTCGAAGAAACATCGGCTCTGACTCGTGAAAACAGGGCGCTCTCCTTCATCCCACAGCCACTTTCACTCTCCCACAGTTTGTTTGAATGCTGTTTTTACCTTTGCTATGCAAATCAGGTGTGCACAGCTCTGACCACAGTGCTGCTTTTGAAGTGTTTCTCAGGTTCCACACGCTTTATGCAGATTAGGGAAGTGCAAACACGCCTGGAGTTTAACTTCCTGTCTGTCCGTCCTTTATCCTGTCAGTGTCTCTCTTACAGTCTGTCTCTGCCGTTGCTTTCGCTCTTGAATGAAACTGTTTTCTGTGTCAAAAGTTCAAAGTGCCTCATCTCCTTCTTCATCGACACCACCGACACCACCTGTGCATACACGCTTCTCTGCTCTCCACCTCTGTCACTCCTCCGCTCCCTCTTCCACTTCTCCATTTTCACCTCCCATCCATAAATACATCCTCAATCCAACCGACACTCCCCCCTTTTCCCCTGTGGCACAAAACTGATTGAGGATGACTGGTTCTTTCCTGGCTGCTCCGATCCAGCGCTGGCCACTCGGCAGCAGGAGTTGGAGGAGGAGCTGGCTCAAGCTCGGGGGCTCGGCCAACACAGGGCCAAGAAGCTGGCGGCTCCGGCCCAAAGGAGCCTGCAGGTAGGTGGACGGACAGGCTGGGACGATACCGGCACACTGTTCAGACTATTACCAAACCCTCACATGTACTGTGATGTTTCCAGACTGAGAACAAATTAAAACAAAGATTTGTTCTTTGAAAAAGAATTAAAATAATCAAATTCAGTGAAAAACACAAGTCAGATTATGTTAAAATGTTGAATATACATTAATGCCAGAGGTGAGAGCTTCACAGCTGCACTTCCTGGGCTGTGTTAATCTCTACCTGACGGTTTAATCATTTTGTTTATCTTTTATGAAGTTAAAACAGTCATTTCTGTGCAGGAAGTAGGAATTTTGACATTTTTCACCCTTTAAATGCATTTTTTTAAACAAAGGTAGAAATTAAAATGCAGTTCTTCAGAAGAGATGAACAAAATTGACAGTTTTCACTGAAAAACAGGTCAAATTAAAAGAAAATGTTGAATAAACTAATTAATGTCTGAGGTGTGAGCTTCACAGCTGCACTTCCTGGGCTGTGTTTCATAATCAACAAGCTCCAACACTCCCTTTTTAAAAGTTTTATTACTCTCTAACCTGAATTTTACAGTCATTTCTGTGCAGACACCACTTAAAGTTCATTTCTACTCTTAAAGAAAGGAGAAATTGTGACCTTTGTTTTAGTAAAGAAAGCAAATCTAAATGCAGTTTTTCAGAAGAGATGAAGCAAAATACCAGTTTTTAGTCACAACAACGGCACCAACACTCTACACTGACTGGAAACCAAAACTCTTATCAAAGGACCAGTTTATTTTCTGCTTCATGCACCCGTTTGTCCCCGCCTGCAGGACGACTTTGAGTTTGACGGGCAGGCGTCGTTCCAGGACCCGCGGAGCACGTCCGAGAGCACGACCCCGATGGAGGGAGAGAACATGGGAGGTTGGTGGCCCGAGTACAGTACCCCTGACACAGGTGTGAGACCCGCTAGACAGTTTCCCGCTGGCATGCACACGGTCATCTGCACATTCCTTCGGGACACCTCAGTTGCCTTTTGGGTTGATATTGTCGTTTTCACCGTAACACCACAAACTTATTTTACTGAGTGTTGGATTGTGGCTGTCTCCATCTAACCTGGCGATATTGTGAGTTTAAGGCCTGGGTTAGCTACGTTGGGTCTTTGTGTGGATCGGCTTGCCTTCGTTTCCACCTGCAGGGTCACACTGAAGCTGAATTCAAGCTCAGTCTCACATTTATTAAAGATAACTGTGGGATATGATGCAAACCCAACAGTCACACACTCATTCATTGGTTTCCATCAGTTTGCAGCATTTTCTGTGGACACGTGCATGCTGGTTGAGCTGGCTAGTGTTTGTTGAATGCACTGAATTCTTGTCAGATCGTATGAATGTAGGTGGCCAGGTCCCTTCTGTGGTAAGTTTCCTGTTTTATTCGCACTGTTTGCACGTTCTGCTCCTTTTTTCTTCATTTTCTCTCATCCCACCTTTTTGTCTTTTAAGCTGCTGCAGTTAAACCAAACAGTGCATCAACATTTATTTCAAAATATCATAAAAATAAAAAAAAAAGGAAAAAGTTCTTTTAACTGGGAAACTGACTGATGTGCTTGTTGGTTGTTGCAGCTCTACACTTTGTCTGCCTGTGCTCATTAGAGACTTTACTTCTTGTTCCTACTGAATCACCTTTCCTGAAGTTTCTTACCTACTTTTCTCCCAGTTGCACCAAAACTGCAGAGCTGTCACATTTTTCAAAATCAAATCAATTAATGACTTTTACCTTTTGTGGCTTTGAATCCAAAAAGCTTCCTCACGTTACTTCTCAGGTGTCCTGATTACCAAATTAGCATAACTGGCTAGCTAGTCAGAGCTTCATAGCTACCGACAACACAGGGCACAGAGTATTTGTCTCCAGAGTCCTTGCTGCTTTACAGGATGCTAGTTGTAGCTATGTTGCTAATGCTACAGCTAGCAGCCCCGCTACTGTCCTGTTTTAGTCCCACAATGCATTTCCTGTGTGCTGTAAATCAAGTCTTCGTTCTCCCAGGAGGTTTTCCAGTGCTGCAGTGTAAGTGAAGGTCGTTGCTGCAGCAATTACATTTGAAATCAAGACTTTGTTTAAAGCAAAACGCTTTTCTATGGACAAAAACAGACGGTTTAACAGAGGAAACAGCTGTCGCCTTGTTGACTGAGAAACAGACAGCATTTTTAAAACCCCATCACTCACAAACCAAAGCCAGTATTGCTCATTAATATTAATATTAATATTAATTAATATTTAATATTTGAGTCTGGCTTTTGAATGAAAGGTGACAGCCCTGCAGTCCAGCAAAGTCTCCGATAGCTGCAGCAGAGATACACGGGGCACGGACGCAACACATCATGTATGAAGCTGCTGCACCAAATCCAGTCATGTATCGTGTGTGTTTGTTTAATCCATCAGAAGATGAATTAAAGTGTTTATGCAGGGTTAGACACTGGTGCTGCGTTAATTAAAGTGTCAGTGGTGGACTGATAAAAACATGCACACACAGATTTAGAAATCAGTGTAGCAGCTTCAGTCGACTCTGTTGCGTGTGTTTCTCCTCTAGAGTCACTGTAAGGCTTTTAATTTGAAAGATCTGTGCAGGAAGTGTTTCAGTGTATCACGAGTCACTGATAAAACAGTGCAGTTGAAATGTACATGTGTTTACATCCTGTTAAATGAGCCTTTGATTCGTTCATGTTCCACCTCTCACACCGGTTCTCGTCCCTGATGAGCGCAGATGGTTTGCGGTCTGTCGTGGAAGAGTTGGAGCTGGAGAGGAACCAGCTGCAGGAGCAGATACTGAGTCTGGAGGAGCGCTGTCAAGACCTGGAGGACCGGCTGCAGCTGCAGGCTCGCATCGAAGCGTTACAGGTGACCTCGCTGCTCCCAACATCTCACACTATCTCTCAGGGCTCAGCTAATCTTTGTCTTTGCATACTGTGGAAATGTGCTTACCTACTGAGTAAACCATGAGTGAACTGCATGTCTCCCCTCCCGAGGACTAGGATTGTGTAACAAACCCTTCTAACACAGGTGACGTTTGATGTAGATGAAGATGAGCAGCCATTTTGGGTCTCTCAGGTGTGTTGGGTCTCTCATGTTCGTGTGCGCTGGAGAGCACCTCTGGCGGTGACGGCTAACGGTGTGGTGTGCTTGTTTAATCTCAAATCATGAGTGTACAGTCTGTCGCAGGCTCACTGGGTGTCACTGCCTCACTGGTGCATCAAAGTTTAATATTACCACGTGAACGGGAAAGTAAATGTTTGTCTATACAAACGATTCTGATGGAGACCGGCGCTGTTCTCCGGCGCGTCTGCTGTCGTCCTCGCCTGTGTGCAGTGAGTGTTCTTAATCCAACGCCGTGAGGACTTAATCTTTGCGTATTGATCTTTGTTTTTCTGCCACCGCAGAACGAGTCAGAGAAACTGCAGAGTCAGCTCGCCAGCGTACGAAGTCAACAGAGCAGAGATGCAGAGAAGCATCAGATGCTCGTCAGCAGCCTCAACGAACAGCTCAAAGGGTAAAACTGCTCATTCGGCTGGAGAACAGCTTCTTCTGATCATGTTCATGTTCAAATCCAACAGTCATGGAAAACCTGGAGCAATTCTTTTTGTAGGTCCTGAACAGACACTGAATGTGTAAAAACCTTTAAAGTTTTGGAAAAGTATTTTTGCCCTGGAAATGTCATTAAATTTGTAATTTTCTTCAAAATGTTTGAAAAGTCATGAAAAATCCTCTTTTTCCAGGCCTGGAAAAGTTTTTGGTATTAGTGACATCCTTCAAAGTTTTGGAAGGGTCACAAAAATTCTTGTTTTCCAGGACTGGAAAATCATGGCATTCATGAAATCTTTGATAGTCATGAAAAATATGTCTTGAAAAGATTTAGTTTGGTAAAATTCTACAAAGTTTTGAAAAAATCTGGAAAAAATCTTGTTTTCCAGGCCTGGAAAAGTCATGAAATTAGTCAAATTCTCTGACGTTTTGGAAAGGTCATGATAAATCCTTGATTTCCTGACCTGGACAGTAGTGGAATAAGTCATGTCCTTTAAAATTTTTGGAAAAGTGATTAAAAGTTCTTGTTTTCCAGGCCTTGAAAAGTCATGGATTTCATTAAATAGTGTAAATTTGTTTTGTGTAATGACATTTTTACTGTACATGCTAGACATGTTAAATATGTGATATTGTGTGTTTACAGGCTGAGTAACACTCAGGAGTGCCTGGAGAGCTCGCTCATCGAGAAGGAGAACACGTTGGCCAAGACGTCTGAGAAGCTCGAGCTCATCAGCAGCCTCCGAGAATCTCTGAGTGAGAAAGAAGCTCAGTACAAAGAGGCGTCCGACAAGCTCCTCCAGACTGAGCACACTGTAAGAGTCGCTGTACAGTTTGTTTATTTATTTATCATTTGTCACAGTTCAATAAATAATGTCGTCTGGTTTTCCGTCTGCAGCTTGAGAATGTTTCCAGGAAGTGCAGCAGCTCGGAGAAACAGTGCTCCGAGCTGAAAACAGAAGTCGTCGACCTCACGCAGAAGCTGAGCCTGCTGAAGGAGAAGGTGTGCAACATCACTCTTAATATCCAGAAATGCTTCATGCATTGTCCAGATCCTTTTTATTCATAACTTACGCTGCACACATGGATTTGGCTTTGCACTGGTGATTAAACTGTTTTTCTCCTAATTTCCAGACACAAAAGCAGGAAGCCACCATAGAAACTCTGCAAACCGAGCTCGATCAGACGAACGAGGAGCTGGACAAACTGAACACCGCCTACTTGGAAGAACGAGCCCAACTCATTCACGACCTCCAGAGCTGTGAGCGGGAAATTGATAGTCTCAGAGATGTCCTGCTGGAAAAGGACAAGGAGATATCGACCCTCTCTGGCAACATGGCGGAATACGCAGAGCAGGTCTCGGTGCTGAAGCAGGAGCTCAAACTCAAAGAGGAGAACCTGGTTCAGGTGGAAAGTGCGCTGAGTAAAGCAGAGCGGGAGGCCATGATTATCAGAGAGTCAAAGAGTTCAGATCAGCAAGCACTGGACAGCAAGATCACGGAGCTGGTCGGGAACCTCAAGGATACCGAGATGGAGCTGGTCAAGACCAAAGAGGAGAGAGAGTCCACAGTGGCCGAGGTGGAAGTTCTGATTAAACAGACTGAAGAGGACAAGAAGACCATTCAGGACCTTCGAGGGGAGGTCCAGAAGCAGCTGGTGAGCCATCGCAATCATCTCTCTGAATGTGAATCACACATCTCGTCCCTGAAGGAGCAGCTGTCTTTATCCACCTCAAAGCTCCAGGAGTCAGAGGAACTCGTTCTGCAGCTCAAGGACAAGAACACAAACAATGAGCAGCTACAGCAGCAGCTCAGTGACAAAGAACAGACGTATGAAAAAGAACTCAAATCTCTGAAGGACGAACAGAACAAACTCCTGGCACAGGTGGAAAAATCCAATAATGAAATGCAGATATTGTCCAGACAATTAGAGGAGCAGGCGCAGAGCGAGGAGCACGTCAGGCAGGAGATGCAGCAGAAACTGGAAACCATAGCATCACTGGAAAACCAGCTGAAGGCAACTGATAAACAGGCCGAGGACGAGAGGCAGAAATTCAGCACTGAGCTGAAAGTCAGAGATTCGGAGAATGAGAAATTGAGCAGTGAGCTTCAAAGCAAATCTGAAAACATCTCCAAACTCAAGGGCCTGTTAAAAACAATGAAGACTGAGAAAAACCAGCTGCAACAAAAACTCAAAGGGCTGAATGAGGAGCTTGAGCTGCAGCAGAAGAATGTAAGTCAGCTCAGCGAGAAGGTTGCGACAGCTCAAGAACTGAACAGCAGCCTTGAGGATGAAGTACATCGCCTTACAAAAGAGAAAGAGAGACTTGAGCTGGAGCTAACCGAGAGTGTGAAAACAGTCTCGGAGGTTACAGTTGAAAAGGAATCGCTGCAAGTTAAAGTATCCGTCTTCGAAACTCAGTTATCGCAAAACAGCACAATAATTGAAGGGCTACAAAAAGACAAAGAGGAGCTGACGGTTCGGACTCACGAGCTGAACAGAGTTCTTGAGCAAAGCACACACTCGCAGTCAGAGATGCTGCTGGAAAAAACCAATGAATGTAGTAATCTCCACAAGGTACTCAGGGAGAGGGAGGAGAAGGTGACGCAACTGCAGGAGCAGGTGCAAAGCTTGACTTCTCAGGTGCATCAGCTGCAGCACGACGTGGCAGAGAAAGAGCAGACCGTCAGAGATCTTCAGGCGCAGACGGAGGCGCAGCAACACCAGCAAACACAACTTCAGGAAACACTGTTGGTGCTGCAGGAACAGGAGTGCGCTCTGAAGTCTGGGTTAGTGGAGAAGGATGCAGTGATGACACAGAACCAGAGTTTGCAGGAAGAAGTTACACTGCAGAGACATATCGTATCCAAGCTACAAGCAGAAGCTGAGTCTCTTAATGAGCAGCGCTCACACCTTCGCCAGCAAATTGAGGACAAAGAAGAAATGCTGAAGGACATCAAACAGCATTGTGTGAAACACAAAGACGAGCTGAACCAGGCAAATAAGACTGTAAAGTCTCTGAGTGATCAAATCAGTGTCATGGAAGAAAAGGCCAGACAGCTTGAGTCTGAAGCCGAGCTGAGGCAAAAAGAGTTGGGTAACGTAAACAGCAGCATTCAGGCGTTGACCCAGGAAAACCACCAACTTCGTGCAGCATGTGAGTCCAAAGAGCAGGAGCTCGCTCAGCAAACGCAGGTTCTGTCCGAGTTAGACGGACGTCTCAAAGCTACTCTTGAGCAAAACTCCAGTCTTAGCCTGGAGATTAGCAGCCTAGCAGAAAATAATCAGAGACTGCAGGACGAGTTAGCGCAGAACGTCAAATCAGTTTCAGAGCTAACACGTGAGAAAAGTTTACTCCAAGAACAAAAGTCTGGGCTTGAAACTCAAATCTCAGAGAATCAGAGCATAATTGGCAGCCTGTTGAAGGAAAAGGAAACACTTACTGTCACATCAGATGAACTAAAAAAGATCCTGAAGGAAAGCGAGCTGTCGAACTCTGCAGGTTTGCTTGAGAAAACAAATGAATGCGCAAACCTGGCACAAACGTTAGCGGAGAGAGAGGAGCAGCTCCAGAGTCTGCGGGAGCAAGTTGACGGGTTACAAAAGCAAATCGGTCAGCTCAGCGTGTCCCTGAATGAGAAAGAACAAACTGTGTCACAACAGAGTTCACAGCTGGAAGCTCAGCAGAACCAACTGCTTCAACTTCAGGATACTGTATCCATGCTGCAGGAACAAGGATCTGTCCTCAAGTCGGCGTTGATGGAGAAGGAAGCAATGGTTCAGCAGAAAGCAGAGGAGTGTAGCGTCCATCAGAATGAAGTCATGGTACAGAAGAGCCTCATGACACAGATGCAGGGTGAGGTAGAGGCACTCAGGCAAGAGTGTTTGGAGGCGAAACAGCAGATGGAGCAAAGAGAAAAGACTCTAAAGGACATGGCAGATCAGTTTCAGAGCCACAAAGACGAGCTGGATAAACGCAGTGAATCTGTGATCTCGCTCAGCAGTCAGCTCGGTGCCATGAATGAGGCTGCCGCAGAGATGGAGGCTGAAATAGGCAACCTGAAGGCTGCTGTGCAGAAACTCACAGTGGAAAACAGTCAGTTGACACAGGAGGAGGACCAGAGGAAGGCTGAGATCGTCGATTTTAAGGATAATATTCAGGCGCTCAATGAGCAGAATATGAGACTGAAGTCTGAATTCCAGAAGACAGTGACCGAGCTGACCAAAGCGCATGAAGAGGTTGCACATCTCAAAACGGCGTGTGCAGAAACGGAGAGGCTTCAGGCGACCGTGCGAGAAAAAGACGACTCCCTGAAGCAGCATGAGACGTTGATCCAGCAGCTCAACAACAGGATCGCCGAGCAGGAGGAGCAGCTGAAGCAAAAAGCAGATGACAATGTCGGTTTAAGTGCAAAAGTCTCAGAGCTTGAAGATTCAGTCTGTAAACTCAGAGGTCAAGTTGACAATCTCAGCTCAGAGTCCTCCGTGCTGAAGGATACCTTGGAGAAAAAAGAACAGTCCAGCCTTGAATATCAAAGTCATTCTTCAGCCACTGTTGAAAACCTCAGTTCAAACCTGCGAGCCAAGGACGCCGAGTGCGAGAGCTTGAAAGAGCAGATTTCACACCTTGAGGAATCAGTCGCCAAGCTCAACAGCACCCTCCAAGTGCAGATATCTGAAGTGGAAAGTCTGAGAAAGGCCGCAGAAGGAAAAGACGCAGCTCTGTCGGACCAATCAAAGCATCTCCAGGATATTCAGAGGAGGGCAGATGAGGCTTCGCTCTTCAAAACTCAGTTCATGGAAAGCACAGAGTTGGTGTCACAGCTGCAAAATCAAATTCAGTTACTTTCCACTGAGTCCGAACACCTCAAAAAGTCTGCAGAAGAGACTCAAAGTGCCTTTAGCAACCTACAAGAGAAGTATGCAGCAAACTTAGAGGAGCTGCAAGATATGAGAAAGCAACTGTCTGAACGGACTGATGAGGTGTCCAACCTTCAGAAGTTACTGAATGATGCCAATAACGAACATCAGGCAGCAAAGACCACAATAGAAACACTGAAAAGCGAGTTTTCTGCGATTCATCGCAAACTGGAGGAGACTGAAGTCTTGAACTCGAGTCTTTCAAAGGAAAAGGATGAAGCTTTTGCCTCCCATCAGTCGAGCGTGTCACTGCTGACTGTTGAGATCGAAAGACTCAAATCACAACATCTTCAAGTTGTGGCACAAATGAACGCGCTGACAGAGAACCTCGAGCAGAGAGAAATGGCTCTGCATGCAATCAACAGTCAGTACACATCTCAGGTCAAACACACCTCTCAGCTGGTTTCAGAAATGCAGAAACTTGAAGAGCAAAACAAGCGACTGAGTGAGGAGATAAGTCGGTCAAAGGAGGAGCACCAGAAGCTTCTCAGTACCGTCAGTAACGAAAACACACATTTGCAGGAGGAAGTTAGAAACGTTCTTGCAGAGAAGGAGGAGCTGGAAAGGAGGCATCACCAAATCTGGGCATCGCAGGTTCAAATGGAGCAGCAGTCCAGCAGCATGAACCAAACAATGGAGAAAATGCTGTCGGAGAAGGAGAGCCTGCAAGCAAAGGTTAGTGCCAAAGACGAAGAGCTTTCTCGTTTAAAAGAAAACGTTCAAAAGATAGAGCAAATTCTGCAGGACTCTGAGAAAGAGTGGCTGTTAGTTCTGGATAGAGAAAAGCAGGATAAGAATCTGCTCGTAGAACAGTTGAAAAGTGTGGAAACTGAGATGCAATCTAAAGATGTTAAAGTTAATGCTTTGAAGCAAGACTTGGACAGTTTGCAGGAGAAACTAGCCGAGGCCTCGGCTGCAATTAGACAGGGCTCTGATCAACTGAGTGCAAAAGAGTTGGAGGCGTCAGCATCCAGGATACAACTGGAGAAGGTGTTAGCATCTGTCCAGGAAAAGGATCAAGACAACAATAACTTGAGACAGGCTCTAGAAGCTGCTCAACTTGAGTTGCACAGTCTTTTAGTCTGGAAAAACGTTTGTGATACAGATTCATCTGCCTCGCCACCAAATGCATCTGACAGGTCAGCTGGTGTAAGCAAAGAGAAGTCCTCTTTACAGGACGTGATAAAACAAGTACAAGAAAGCCATCAGTCTGAGGTAGATGCACTGAAAAATGAGCTGAATAAAACTGTCGCAGAGCTGCAGAGAACACAGAAAACACTTACTGAGGGAGAGCAGAGCAATGATGAGAAGGGTCAACAAGTTGCTCATTTGCAAGAGATGGTGGAGCGTCTGGGCACTCAGCTCAATGCTGAGGTAGAGAAGGTGAAAGAAGCTGCTGTCAAACACTCTTCTTTACACCGTGAATCACAAGGGAAAGATGAGCAAATCAACTGTATGAGCATTCAGATAAGTCAGCAGAAGGAATTACTCGCTGGACTCAGTCAGCAGTTGAGGGATAAAGATGCGTCCATCGCCCAAGTCATGGAATCAGTCTCAAATGAAAGAATGAAACTCACTGAGGAAAAAACATCTCTAATGGCGCAGTTAGAAACCACCCAGCAGGAGCACAAAACCTCCCTGAAGAGGCTCGAAGAGCTTTCTCAGCAGTTAGAGGAGCATGTTTCTAGCTCGCGAAGTGAAATTGAGGCAAAGAATCTAGAGAAACTTGAGCTACTGAAAGAAAACGATTCTGTAAAGAGCGAACTAGCCAAAGTGTCCAAAGAAAAGGAGGCGACAAAGAAGAAGCTCCAAGCTGCTCTCATTCTAAGAAAGGAGCTGATGAAGAAAATTGAGCAGTATGAAAACCAAAAAGAAGAGAGTGTAAGCAATAAAACTGAGGTTTCACTTCTGCAGGATCAGTTACAAGAAGCAACAAATCAAGCTCAAGCTGCTGCAAAACTGCATGAAGAGAACGTTTCTCTCCTCGAAAAGAAAATTCTTGAGAAAGAAAATGAGATTCTTGAACAGAAAACACAAACTGAAAGACTTGTGGAAGAGATACATTCAGAAAAACAATGTTTGAAAGACTTGTTAAATGAGAAGGAGGCGTGTTTGTCAGAAACTCTGCAAACACTGGTGGAGAAAAACTCGCTTATCGAGCAGCTGCAGGCCAGCGCTGCCGAGAAAGAAGACGCATTTGAACGGGACAAAAACATCTGGATGCAGAAAGCAGACGAGCTCCGAAATGAAATCAAGACATGTAAAGACGAGCTGAAGGACAAATCTGCCTCCACTGCTACTGCTGTCGATTTAGAAAACGAGCTTGCGCAGATGAAGCTTGAAAAGGCGATGCTGCAGAAGAAGGCCCAGGCTGCATTGCTGGCACGCAAGGAGACGATGAAGAAAGCTCAGGAAAATGAAAATAAGCTAAATCAGGAACTCGCTGAACTGAAAGACGACTACAAGGCTCTCCTGGAGACCCGCTGTCAACAGACCAACGAGCTAAACGCTGTTCAGTTAAGCTTTGACGAGAAGGTGAGGGAACTGGAGGAGCTCCGCAGAACCTCTTTGTCTTATCTCGCTGAACTGGACACTTTACGGCAGCTCGTCGAGGAAAGGGACAAAACTCTACAAGACCTGAAGATGTCTCTGGCTGAGAAGGAGAGTCAGTGCCATACTCTATCAAACTTGCAAACAGAGCTGGAAAACGTTAAATCCAAATTTGAGAGCGCGTCTCTGGAGGTGGCGAGTAAAGACGAGGCCCTCGTCGTCATGAAGCAAGGAGCAGAAGCTTTGAAATCAGAGCTTCACATGATGGAGAAAGACCTGAAGAAAGCTCAAGCAGACGTAAAAGAGAAAACAGAGGAAGTCGAGAAATATCAGGAAACAATGAAAGTGGCTCAGCTGAAGACCCAAGAGGAGAAACAGGCGTTAATTGATGAAAACATGGCTTTGGAGGCTCAACTAAACATCTCCAAGTCTGCACTGGAGGGTCGCACGGCATCAAATGAAGAAAAATACCGTCTTTTGATGGAAGAAAACAAGTCTCTTCTGGAGCAAATTAATCAGATGAAAGTGGAACTTGAGACAACAGTTGGTTTAGTTTCACAGAAATCTTTGGATGTTTTAAACGTCCAGAAGACATTAACAGAGACAGAGCAGCAGCTCAGCGGGGACAAACGTGTTTGGACTGAGGAGCTTGAGAAGGCACGACTGGACTGTGCTACAAAACAACAGAACTTGGATTTACTGAAGCAAGAAAAAGAAAATGCTTTTAGATTAATAGATGAGCTGAAAGATGAGGTAACCAAGCTCAACAAGCAACTGGAGGAGTCGGAGAAAGTAAAGATGCCTGAAATG
The DNA here is from genome assembly GCA_008933995.1 of Datnioides undecimradiatus. Lineage (NCBI taxonomy): Eukaryota > Metazoa > Chordata > Actinopteri > Lobotiformes > Datnioididae > Datnioides > Datnioides undecimradiatus. The sequence continues at coordinate 8,097,318 of WARS01000060.1, forward strand.
TGCATGAAGCAGGAAGACGTTAGTAAAGAAGGGGTCAGTCTGTCTTGCGCATGTGCTGAAATCTACGAAGTGAAACTAAAAGAGCAGGAAGACGCTTTGTTAAATTCTCAGGCTCGAGTGTCAGAAAAGGACGAACTGATTGCTGCACTTGAGCTGCAGCTACAGCAGCAAGTTAAACTACATGAAGGTGCCATTGAAAGGATGAGAACCGAGGCTAATGAGCATCAGAAGTCTCGAGAGGACGAAGCCAAAACGAGCGATCAGGACAACCAAAGCAAAATTTCCCTCCTCACCAGGAAGCTTCAGGCAGCTTTAGTTTCCAGAAAAGAGCTGCTGAAGGAAAATGCCACACTGAAAGACGAACTAGAAAAGCTCTCAGCCAAACACAAAGCTAAAGAAGCTGAGTACTTTACCCTGGAATCATCAGCGCTGAAGCTTAAACAGCAAAATAAGGACCTGGAGAGCTCCGTGTCAACTCTGAACACGGAGAAAGAGAAGCTCCGCACTGAAGTCGATTCCATCCTCAATGATAATCGCAGCCTCTCGGCCGCCTGTGACAGCTTGAAGCTAACCATCGAAAGCATCACTCAGCAGAAACAAGCGTTTTCCTGCCAGCTTGAATCTCTTAAGGACTCTCAAACGGACGAGCTGTCCAAGTGGAAGTCAAAGCACGCCGAGCTGAAACAAGAGTACGAGTCTCTTCTGCAGGCGTATGAAAATGTTAGCAGTGAGATGGATAAGATGAGGCAGCTTTTGGAGGCAGCCAAAAGAGATCGTCAGGAAGCCCTCAGAAAAATCCACAAACATGAGAGCGAGATGGAGATTCTGGAGAATAAAGCTCAAGAGATGGAGGAAGAAAATGTGAAAATTAAAGAAAAGATGCACAAGTTTTCCAAAGAGAAACGGCAGAAGATTGAGGAGCTCGAGGAGGAGAATCGGAAAACTCGAAAAGAGCTGATGGAGCTTGAAGAAAGTCACAAAATGGTGACGCATAAGCTGGCTGATAAAAATCAACAACTGGAGGATGAGGTGTGCAAACGTAAAGAGTCATCAGAAGATCTCAGGGAGAAGCTCGACGAACTGCAGGCTGAAAACAACCGACTAACTCAGAAGCTCGAAGAAACCAGCAGTTCACTGGAAAAGAAGCACTTGGAATCAAATACATACACGAACAACATGCAGCTTAAACTTGACGAAGCGCTTGGTTTGAATAATTCGCTCACCGCCCAGATCGAGGCCCAGAAAACTGAACTCAGTGCTCAACTGGAAATCAACAAGCTGTTACAAAAGGAGAAGCAAAATCTCTCAGAAAGAATTGAGAAGATACAGAACGATCACGAATTGCAGTTAGGAAAGAAAGACGACGTCATCAGAGAGCTCAGAGACATTATAAACAGACACAGCCAAGACACCATTAGCCTAAACGAGAAGGTGAGAATCCTGGAGGACGATAAGTCTCTTCTGCAGGAGGAGCTTGAAAACACCCAGGAGATTTCAGACAAAGTAAAAAACGAAAACGAGTATTTGGAGACTGTGATCCTCAAAAACTCTGAGAGGATTGATGAGCTTACCGAGTCCGTCACTGCTCTGCAAACCCAGAACGTCCAGCTGTCCTCTCAGCTGGCGGCCAGCAAGGAGATGAGTAATCAAGTCCGTCAAGAAAAAGAAGAGGAGCAGCTCAAATTGGTCAAAGAGTTCGAGGAGAAACTCAAGACGGTGCAGAGAGGCAACGAGGGCTCCAAGAACGTGAAGAAAGAGCTGCAAGAGCTCCTCAAGGAAAAGCATCAGGAGATAAATCAGCTGCAGCAAAACTGCATTAAATACCAGGAGCTGATTTTAGACCTGGAGAGCTCCTTGAAGACCTCCAGATCAGCCACAGAACACCTGGAGAAAGAGCTAAAGAAAAGTGCAGAGAAAATATCGGTTTTAGAGGAGAGAAATAACCAAGTGGAAGCCGAACTGATCACGCACAAGAATCTCCTCCAGCAGGCCTCGGAAAAGATCGTGAGCGTCGAGTCCGAAAGAGACCAGCTGGCTCTGAACGTAGCTCAGAAGAGTAAAAAGTCTGAGGAGGAGCTCATGGAGAAAACACAATCACCTCAAGGTGTCGATGAGAGGCAGTTCAACTCCTACATGGAGAATCAGTTTGTGTTGCAGCAGCAGATCGAGGACCTGAAGGGCTTAAAAGATAAAGAAAGTCAAAAAGTTGACGAACTCAGGCAGCAGCTGGACTCCCAGGATCTACAGATTAATACTTTAAAACGAGCAGTCGAGACTAACGAAGCCAAGCTGTCTGCTCTCTCTGCCGCTCCTCAAGGTGCAGAAGCCACCAAGCTCTGGGAGAGTCTGTACCAAAAGACGCTGCACGAGAAGGACAACCAGCTCCTCGAACAGGGCTATGTGATCAAACGATTCCTCGAAGACATGAGAGTGAAAGACAGAGAAGTGAATGAACTGCGGGTGACCAAGTCCAAACTGGAGAGGACGCTCAATGAGTACTCTGTGGCCGCCGCCGCACAGCAGAGGCAGCTGTTTGTCATGAGTGCAAGCAACGCCGAGCTAAACGAGACCGTGGAGCTCATGACTGTGCAGGTGAAGGAGCTCAGCGCTCATGTCGAAAGATTAGAGCAAGATAAAAACTCTCTGAGTCGGCAGCTTGCTGACAAAGAAGACGTCATTTCCCAAATGCAGCTGAATCTCCAGCAAATAGAGAAGATAAACGCAGACTCAGACGCTCAGCTGCAGCTTTTACAGTCTCAAAATGACAAACTTCAGGCTGACTTTGAGAAGCAGGAGGGAATCTCTCTGCAGCTGAAAACCCTCCTCCAGGGCAAAGACGCTGAGATCTCTTCCTTGCTGTCCTGCAGAGACGGACAGATGTCGGGATATCTGGAACAACTCCAGGCCAACTATCGCAGCCAGGTAGCGGTGTACGAGGACAGGCTAACGTCGTCACGCTACCAGAGGGAAAAGGCGGACAAGGAGCTGAGAGTGCTTGAAGCCAAGGTCAAAAGTCTGCAGGTTAAAGTGAACAGGTCCACCCAGGAGAACGAGCAGATGGCCGCTAAGATGGAGTCATTCAAAAACTCGATGGTGTCTCTGCAGAGCGAACGGGAGCGACTGATGTCAGAGTACAGGATACTTGAAGCTAAGAGTCAGTTAGGGTTAACGGGTAAAGACGGCTCTGCTGACGGAGAAGGCGGTGCAACCAAAGGCCTCAAACATGAAATAAGGAAGCTGCTGCACCAAATGGATGATCTCAACTCTGAGAACGCTATGCTCCGGGCACAACTGGTTCGCTACAGAGAGGATTTGAACCAGGTTTTGTCCCTGAAGGACAACCAGCTGAAGGTGCTGCTGAAGAAGCAGCAGGACGTGATCAAGAACCTCGAAACCCAAAAGGCAGCAGCTGAGAAGCAGCACAGAGAGTCTCGGCTCGAGCTCCAAAAGGAAGAAGAGACGAACAATATGTTAAAAGCAGAGATCTCCAAACTGAAAGCTCAGGTTTCAACGCAGGAAGCTGATATATCAACTCTAAAGAACGAGAGAGTCTCAACCGATGAGGGCAAAGTGATTGCTGATTTGCAGGAAGCTGTTGCAGCCAAAGCAGCTGAATGCAGCGAGCTCCAGCGAAAGCTCCTCGCTCAGAAGAGCCAAACCGATGAGCTCAAGGAAAAGATGCAGCAGCTGGAGAACGAGACGGACAAGAAACTGGCTGAGGCTGAGGACAAATACAACAGTGAGCTGGACGCCTTCGAGCGCGAGGTGGAGCTGATGAGAAACGAGCGAGAGACGGCGGATCAAAGGGTGGCGGAGCTCGCTAAAGACCAACTCGAGCTAGAGCAGCAGCTATCAGAGGCCAGAGCTCAAAACAAAGACATGAAGGCTCAAAACGAGTCCCTGTGCAAAGCCATGGCCGCTCTGCAAGACGACCGAGACCAGCTCATCGAGGACTTCAAGACCCTGAGGAACCGATATGACGAGGAACTCAGAGAGACTCAGGCAGCCTTGAGCAAGGTGGAGCGCAGTCTGCAGGACGCCACCTCTGACTTGGCGATGTTTGCCAAAGAGAGGGACGTCCACGTTCACAAGTTAAAAGCTTTGGAGAGCAAAGATGTGAACACGGAGCTGAACAAGCTGCTGGACGAGCTGTCGAAGGCGTTGTCCGAGAAGGAAAGGGAACTGAAGCGTATCGTCCTGGAAAACAACACGTACAGCAGGCAGCTGTCGGCGTTCTCCAGGTCCATGGCCAGCCTCCAGAATGATCGGGACAGGCTGATCGACGAGTTGAGCGGAGCCAAAAGAGTGAATGAGTCCAGGCAAGGCTCGAGCCCAGAGGTGGTGTCCTCCACGAGCCCGGAGAAGTCGAAAGGAAGTGACGTCAGTGCCTCCCAGATTGAGAAAGAGGGGCCGGTGAGTGAAGTTATCAGCTGTGGTTTGAGTTTGAGTTGCTGTCACTTCATCTCTGCCGTGGCTCATCTTATCCAAAGCATGAAGGCTCAAGTTGGTTTGTTTGGGGTTTTTCTTTGCGTACGCAACATCGCTTGAGTTGCATGGTGTATTTCTGTTTGGACGCTCATCTTCTGGTGTCTGTTTGATTTTGGTTTTAAGGTTTGTTGTTTTTACCTTTGTGACTGACGACTCTGTCCTGCTGTGATTTCAGGAGACGAGGCAGAAGATGCAAACGTATGGAGCGCCACCTGAGAAAGAGATCAGCAGCTACCAGGGAGAAACAGCAGATCTGAGGTAAAAGCAGTTAAATGAATATAGATGAAACTTATGTGTTCTGAATTTAAAGGTAAATGTCTTGTGTTGAGTGAAACGCTGCAGCCAGCAGCCACTGATATCATGATGGAAAGGATCCCTGCAGAGGAATAAAACCTGTTCTTGACCTTCACTTGAGCCGGTCTGTTTGTCATTGTATCGCTCAGGAAAAAGTCTGGTCCAATAGTCGAGTTGTTGCAAGAAGACAACAACGGAAACACGAGCGAGAGTCTTTCAGAAAACACCAAGCGACGATTTATATCGTGCTGCACAACAAACTCTTAGCAGCAGTCCGCTCGTCTCGGAGACCTGGTTCTGACCAGATCAAGTGTAAAGTCAAGAAAACCTTTCATTCCTCTGCAGGGATTCCTTCCGTCATGTGGTCAGGCCTGGTTGGCCATTGCTTCTAAACTTTGTACACCAAAACTCGTGCATACATGCAGCTTTCTTAAACACGGGTAAACCTGATTGGCTCATCACTGTCCTGCCAACCGTGGAAAACAGGGTCCAGGTTTAAAAATGCCAAACTTTCTCTTTTACAATTTCCTTAAATTTTCACAGTAACTGTGAACTTCAAGGTCTTTTGTCAGACATACTGTGATGAACTCTTCATTGTTGGTTTCACCTGTGACGGTGCATGCATAGTGTTTATAATATGGTGGACGACAGCCTTTCCAAAAACACGTCCACTCAGATGGTTTATACTCAACAGAAGCAAAGACGAGGCGACAGATACGCTGCTAACAATTGTCACTGTAGTAACGCAGCTTGTTGTGTTTGTTGTCATGGAAACACCCAGGGTTTGTGCAGGTGACGTTAAAATGTTCAACTTTTCGTTATGACACTGAAGGTTTTTGTGCTTTGCAGGTCTGAAGCAGAGAAGATGAACACGCTGCCGTTAAAGGTCAGTTACACGTTTGAGTTTAATGCATTTGTGTCAGAACCATGCGATCTGTCGCTATAGTTGATTTGCAGTGTTGCACTATTACTGGAGTGGAAGGACACGTTTGTTGTTGTTTATCTTTGTTTGCATTAAAACTGAACAGAAATCCTCTGGTTTGTGACGTGCACTCGTCTTTTTTCCCTGCATGCAACAGGAAACGGCCATCCTGGCGGGTCAGAGTGGAGCAGATGAGGTGGTGCGTCGGTTGGAGGCAGAGAGGATCCAGCTCCACAGAGACCTGCAGCGCTGCATGTACGAGATCCAGCAACGAGACCAGTACTTCCAGCAGCTCAACACCAAGGTATGAAACAGATACAGCCTCTGAAAACGAGGAATGAAATCAGTACTGAGGATAAAAGAAGTGATCATCACGTATGCTACACCTCCCTCAGCTGCAGCAGGTGGTGGAGGAGAAAGGCGCTGTCGCTGCTCAGCTGAGGGCCGTCTCCCAAACCCTGAGGGACACCCAGGACCGCTGCCACTGGCTGGAGGGTCAAGTCCAGGTCCAGGCTCAGGTAAATGACCCTACACCTGCTTCAAACCAGCTAACGTTAGCTTAATAGCATTAAACAGTGACTGCACGAAGACGTCAGGGTGCTGACATTAAAACTCAGAAACTGGATTTCATGTCTATTAAGTAGCATGAAGGACACTTGCATACAGCGTGTGTGTGTGTGTGTGTGTGTGTGTGTGTGTGTGTGTGTGTGTGTGTGTGTGTGTGTGTGTGTGTAATACCGTATCTTCACCACCAGGGGTCAGCATATGCTGAGGTTGCACCTGGAGCCCCTCAGGAGAGGAGCAACACCTCCATGACTGCAGAACCTGTCGAAGCCACTCAGCTCAGAGAAAGGTGAGGAGCCGAGAGCCTCTGCCTCTTCTCTATGGAGTCTATTTCTATGTGGATGTATTAATGTGTGTGTGTGTGTTCAGGCTGCTCGAGCTGGAGCAGAGTCTGGCGGACGAGAGAGCCAGGAGAGAGACGGTGGAGGAGGCTCTGCGTCTCGCTGAGGACAGAGCCAAGAGGTGAGACCCTGATTCACTTATCTCATGCCTCTCACACACACACACACACACACACACACACACAGACCTGTACTTCTGTTCTTGTAATTATGGGCTGGAAATCTGTTTAACCACGATCTAACCTGCAGACTCCAGCCAGACCTGAAATAACCTGTGAATTCCTCCATTTGCACCTGAAAACACAAAGTTACTGCACAAACTTAAACCTCAGTTTAAAGTTTAATTTAAAACAAAGATAATTTTCTAATAAAATATCAACAGAAAAGGTGAAAAGCTGCTGATCCACCGTGCTGCACACTTTACATCAACCAGTAAAGTCAGAGCAGGGTCAGTGTGTGTGTGTGTGGCCTCCCCTGCTCTTGACTTGGACACCCACACACACACCTGAACTCAAACCAGTTCTCACACACAGACGCGTGTGTGAGTAAACACACACCTGGTGAGCAGCAGCACAGCTGTGTTGACGTGTGTTTGTGTCCCAGCGCTGCTTCTGGTCCGTGCAGAGACGCTCCCCGAGACTTCAGCATCGAGATGGAGGCGGACGAGGAGTGGGACGCTCTGAGTCTGAACCCGAACCAGCCGCTCATAACGCGGAAGGTAGGCGACGGAGCGGCTTCACTCGTTTCCCACTTCTCTGTTTGTCTGAGGTTGTTTTTCTCTGACTCTGTGATGTCGGTGCTTCCAGGTGAAAGGCGGCGTGGTGGCGTGCCGGCGTTGGCTCCGGGGGCGGAGCCTCTACTTCTCCAGGCTGCTGACGAGCCGCGCCCGCTCTCGATATTTCTTCCTGGCCTACTTGCTCGCAATACACGTGCTCGTCCTCATGTGCCTCACTGGTGCCCTGTAGCAGGGTCGCGCTGGGAAAACACACCTCTTCCTTTTAATTCTGTCTTTATTTAAAGTTTTAGGAAACGATGGCGGCGGCTCACGGACGCTCAGACACAGACGGACACGACAACAGCGAAGAAATGTCTTTTTTTATTTTGTCTTTTCTAAGACTGAACACGGCGAGTTTCACTTACATTACAACATAAATCGAGCCTTAAAGCAGGATCCTCCCACCGCTGTCCTCGCCGATGTTTCTGACAAGTTTGTTTGTTGTTTGTTTGTTGTTTTCACATCCTAAAGAGGAAACTGACTCAGCGTTTTCAGTTTTAAGGAGTAACTGATGTAAAAGCCTGAGAAGGCGCAGAAAGCCATATCCACTGTGGGTTTAAACGCCACCGTGCGAGCGTTGCATCCCCTCTCTTCTTGCCTGCACGGCTCCATAGCTTGCACATAATCGCGATGCTGAGTTTAAACTATGCACTGAACCTCTGTGTGTTTTATAATCATCTCATCGTATAAGCTGAGAAGCACTACACCTCCCCCACTCCCTCCTGTTCCCTTTAACTGCAAAGCCAAAGGTGTTTGGATTCTCACCCTGGCAGTTTGGAGATGGTGGGAGACGACGGATATGAAAGTTCACACTGTATGTATTTAAGTTCCTGCCTGTATTTATGTGTGCGCCCTCAGACGGACGCTCTCTGTACATATGTGTTGAATTACAGACTGTATGTTTGTATATATTCACGTTTCTATCCTTTCTGCCTGATGTTCGATGACTGTACGAGTTTCCACGAAGCAAAAGTCGGTTAACAAGCCGAAATGATTAAAATAAGACGTCTGATTGTTTAAAAAAAGCAAAAGAGGGCGGAGTGAGAGACGTTTTCTGGGCTTGTTCGGTGATGTTTCGTAAGGAATGCACGGTTGCCGGTGAGTGTGTTGTGTACATAAAGGTGCGATCGACGCACAAAACGATGAACTGAATCTATTTATGACAAAGGAAAAGCAAAACTACTGAAGATGGCATATTTTTCTGCACTGCCTCTATTTTTGAGAGCTGGCGATGCTGTCGGACCTCGGTGCAATACTGTGTGACAGGTGAGCGTTCTCACCCTTTAGCATCTCAAGAGAAATTTAATAAAGCTTATTGAACTTTGCCTCGTTTTGCCCGAGTGATGTGTGTTTCACCAACAGTCCAGTTTGTGTCAGCCGTCAGAGGCGACGTCTGAAAGCAGCTCTGGAGAGTTTAAAGACCTGCAGCACTGGCATAAATCTCTTGAAATGACTTGTTTCGACTTTATCGGCACTTAATTCAACAAACAGCCTCCAAAACCTCCTCTGGGATACGTTTCATCATCTCGCCCGCTGAGCTCAGGTGCAGCCTGCTGTGTTCTGATGATCTCTGGGGAGTCTCTGGAACTCGATTGGCCACCTGATGCAGCGGCACTGGACCCTGCAGGCGTGTCGGAGGCTCAGAGTGACTGCGAGAGAGCAGATCATGGAGCTAAATGCTAACATGAGCATGCTAGCGTGCTAATAAATGCACATTAAACGGGTCCAAAGCCACTTTTCTGAGCTTAATGATGCCAAGTAGAGTGCATTAGGTCAAATGATGATGCTGTCCTTTATAGATGATCTATTACTTGGATTTTATTAATTGTAAAACAGATTAGCTAAGTATGCGGTAACATCTTAAAGGTCCTGTGTGTTGGATTCAGACCAAAATAATGCAAAGCCAGGTTCATAACTGTGTGTTAACCAGTACCATGAATTAATCAACTTTAGTAAATATTTACATTTAATATTAATTATAAGTAATAATCACGTTATTATTAGTGCAGCTGTAACTCTGAATCATGCTTTTGAATGAACCCGACAGAGGAAGTGACCTTCTTGTGGGGAGTGCATCACATTGTGCCGCCATCTTTTCTACGGCAGCCCAGAACGGACAAATGAACAGTAGCTTTAGAGCCTTCAGGTGTTTGTCGTCCCTCCTGCAGGTTCTCCTGTGTGCATTAAAGGTGGTAACCACTAGAGGCCACTGAATCCCACATGAAGCTGCTTTAAAGACAAAAAATAGATATTGCATCTGAATCTTTTGTGTATTGTCACTTTACATGAATCTGAACGATGTTTGAAGTCATTCTTCATGTTCTGGTTTTGGGTTTGTTCACTGTCTGCATCCTCAGAGTGTAAGGACTTCTTTAGAAGCACAGTTTCAGGCTGCACTTGCACACTAATGTGTCATTTCACTGTAATTTGCATTCTATCGTTAGCATTAGCATTAGCATTTTAATGTTTCAATCCAGCGGGGTCAAGATCATCATTTCTAACACAGTAAAAGAGAAAAACGTGAATCTGGCTGAAGATCATGACCATGTTTGGTCTCGTCAGACGCTGCAGCCTCATGTTCACTTTTATTCTCTTATTTCTTGCAAATGACTCAGAGTTTCCTCTGAGGAGTCATTAAAGTTTCAGGCGCTCTTCTCTCGTCTTCTCCGTCGCTCGAATTGACATCTTTTTTATTTTGCAGGATGGAAAAGATGCTGCTCCGTGTTTCTTTTTGTTTCTTTGTTGTGGAAGCGACTGCACTCTGTTTACGGTTGTTTCATATGCAAAATAATGAGATTTCAGTCGAAGCCTTGAGGGAATTTCTTCAATGGCTCAAACATTAACTCAGACTCAAAGATTAAACAATGAATTCATTAGTTTCCGGAGGTTGAGGGTCACTGTGAGCTCATAAAACACATTTTGGCCATAACTCGGGAATTTGTGCACTAATAACGTCCAAATTTCACTCAGACGACACATTTGTTCCCTTTTTGCAACAGCATGTTTCACTCATCTGATGCTGAACTGGTGACACCAGAGATCCTCTGATGTGTGTCAAACATCCACGTTTTAGCATTTGCAGCTTCTCTGCAGCAGCTTGAAGCTTTGTCTCCTGTTACAGCAACAACTTTGTGTTTCATCACAATCACCTTTATTGCACAGGAACACACATTCAGTGACCTTTACACAGCAACACAGCAGAACAAGAGCAGATGTAAACCACAGCTCGGTGCACGTTTTAAAACTCTTTCAGTGCATTCGCCTGGATTATTCCATTATTACGACACATGCACACTCATATTCTCTTGTTTTTGACACTCAGGTGACTCCACGGCAGCTTTTGAGGTCGCCTGTTGTGTTATTGTTGCTTTGCTGCAGCAGGCACAGGTGGAAGAAGGAATCAAATTGTTTAAGAAAAAATAGAAATATCCCAATTAAAACTGCATTCGAGAGCCCCAAATATGCATCAATACAAAGGAATCTGCAGCTAAATGTATTCAAAATACCTAAAAAATAAACATATGCACATAATCTATAAACTAATAATGGTTTTACACTATGGGCAGGTGATGTAATGTAATGTAATGTGCACGTGGAGCCAGTAGATGGCAAAATCTACTCAGTAACTCTCAGAATCGCAGAGCTCAGCGTGCGAAGCGACAGCAGAGCGACGCTTCAGTGTTTCTGAGATAATTATGAATGAGAGGCGGCTTCACGCTGCGTCTGCTGCTTATGGGTGAACTCTTCTTCTTCGTGGGTTTCCTCTTCTTACTGTAGGTATTTCAGCTGCTGCTACAGTAACAGATTTCCCTGCACATGTCAGTCTTCAGCCTCATGAATATTAATAAAGAAAGTCCCTTTTATGATCTCATCTCATATAAGTCACGTCAAGATGTGCACAGAATCAGGTTTTTATTAATCCGTGAGCCTCACAGCCTTAACTTTTAAGTATTTGATGATCAATTTTGTCTTTTTTTGCCCCACATAACACTTTCCTTTCTGTTGCTGACGTGTTTGAACCACCTGCTTCCACATTTCTGGGTTGGAGCTGCTCAGTTTTACGCTTCATTTTGACAAGAACTCGCTTTGAACCTCCTACAGGAAGCCGCTCCGGACCCCGTCTTGTTGTTGGAAACCTGCAGCATCTGATTTGCGGCGCTCCTGCAGCCTTCGGCTCGTCGGAGAAAACAGTCCTCCAGGTTTGCCGGTGACCCACATGCCTCCAGCAGCCGAGGAGAGAATCGGAGGAGTAGGAGAAAATGGGCGGGGAGGAGGTAGAGGTGAAAACATGTGGGAGTCTGCAATGATTAATGTGCTTTCAGAGATGGAGAGAGAGAGAGAGGGAGGGCATCTGATGTGTGGTGGTGGAGAGAGTGCAAGTAGTAAAGGTGCGCTCAACAAACACAGTGACCCCATCTTCATCTTAATGCACCCACCTGAAACACTGGAGCATGAAAGCAAATCAAATGAAATACTTCAGCAATTACTCCTGCAGAAGGCGGCCGGCTGGTTGAACCCGATCACAGGAGGCTTTTCGTCTCTTTGACGCTGCCGGCCGAGTCGATGTTTGCATCTCTCTGGGGAGGCGAGCGGGACTCTCTTCAGATCAATCAGCAGGGATTCGATCATCAGTCGTCCCCGTGTGATTCTCCTGATACCTGCAGGATCGGTGGCGTCGTTACTCTGCGCTGACCTCCTCCTCGCCGCCGTTCGATCCTCTCTCTTTTTCCCGAATCTCTGAATCTTTCAGACACAAATCACAGCCGGTTATGATTCAGGGCTTCATGGCTGTGCAGGAAACAGACCCACAGTCGCTGCAGCTCAGACCTGATTCAAGAAATACGGTGTTCCACAAGGATCAAACTTAGGCTTCATTGTTATTCTCATAAGAATATTAACATTTTCAGTCCTGCATGTTTGTTTATTTGTAATGAACAGGTAAATAGTGACATTTGCTGATAGATAAACCTGCAGCAATACGTTCTTTGTACTAGTGGGCAACGCAGCAAGCTGTAAACACAACACTGGCACACGAGCACCAAATAAAGTTTATTTACTTAATTCTTTAGTTTGTTTGATCAAGAAAAAGGATTAAGAGGAAGAATGAATGACCAAAGTAAAACATTGACAAGTATCATTGAAAAATCCATCAGTAGCCCCTTAAAATCAGCGATTTGGGTGAATTTACACAGTTTTACTGTATTTATATGACTAATTATGATAAACAAGCAAAAACAATACATGTTATGAGTTTGCAGGGAGAATAAGTGTCATGTCTCGTCCCTGAGATAAGTGTTTTCTTGTCATCCTATGCTGCATTTTGTTTTCCCTGCCTTAGTCACCTGTTGTCTCGTTCCTGGTCCTTCACTCCCCACCCCCAGTCTACCTTCCCGCCTGTGTGATTACCTGACCCCGCCCTAATGTGCTACACCTGTGTCTAATCGTCTCCCATGTATATATGCTGCCCCTTTCCTCCCAGTCATTGCCAGTTCGTCTTAGTCTCTATGACAAGCGTACCAGCGTCTTTCCCAGTGTTTCCCACGTGTGTGTTTGTGTACCGACCCGACCCTGGCTTTGACTGCCGTTTTTGCCTCACGGTTTTGTACCTTCGCCTTCCTCTGCCTGCTTACCCGTGTACCGACCTTCTGCTGAGATTAAACGAGTTTGATTACTACGCCGTGAGTGTCTCCTGCTTTTGGGTCCTGCTCGCCTGCAGTCCGTGTCAATAAGGAGGCAGAGGTGTTTTAAGTGAGGTAGTCGTGCTCATTTTAGCTCTGGTTTGGTTCTCCACCACCATCGAGCTCCTTAGCTGCAGCAGCTCGTCCCTCTTTGATGACATCAGCAGCCTGTAAATGGTAAACTGTGTGCTGGGACCAAAACAAAGAGCTGAAAGATGCTAAAATGCACCGCAGAGCTGATGAACTGTACAAGCAGCATATTTCACAGTAAGTCTACATTTCATTTTTCCCACAGAGCTGCAGCTCCCTGAGCGTCCACCAGAGGCTCCAGCAGCGAGTCAGTCCCCATAGACCCCCATGTTAAAATGCAGCAGTAAACATGTTTACAGCCTGGTACAAACAACGGTTTGGTCTCTGCAGCTAGTTTCCCCGTTCATGACGACTGTACGGGCTGAATTTATATAGAACTCACTCCTTTAAATCAGATTAACACCTGAAGTTATGCAGAATCCATTTTTTGGATTAGACATTTACTTTTGTGTCCCACATGTTTTAATCTGTGCAAGTAAAACTTTCTTGTCCCTGAGAGGAAACTCAGTTTGCAGGCAGACAATCAGAGTAATCAACCACACGTCAAGTTAAACACCAGGAGCGACAACAACACGACTGATGAACGAGTGCAAGTGTGACCTGCATGTATTATGATTATTGTTGTATGAATTGCTGCCAGTTCAGAGGAAACATGAATAAACTGAGTCTAATCATGATGTCAGTGATGATGTCACGGACCACCAATAAAGTTTGAAGTGTGTGTGTGTGTGTTTGTGTTGTTTGGACACTGCAGGACTTCACTGCATCACTGCTCCATTCTCTTTTTAGCCCTCCGCCTTTTTCAGCGTGTCCTATATAATGTCCCAGTTTGCAATTAGGTCTGCTGCTGGTGTGCACGGAGACGGAGCAGCAAGATGGAGACTCGCTCCCTGCACCGCACGCTGCCCGGGCGTGTGTGTGTGTGTGTGTGTATGAGTGATCCAGCTGTTCTCAACTTCCCAGTTCACTTGCAAACGTGTCCGGACAGACCCTTGCCCTTCATGTTCTCATGAGTGGCATCTCCTTCATCTGCTTGCCCTCTGTCTCCATCCCGTCCTGGCGGTGGCGGCGGCGGCGGCAGCAGAACAACCTTTCCTCCACACTCTGTCTTTCTTCCATCGCCCCCCCTCTCCTTCGTCCCAGCACAGGCACAGTGAACGGCCCACTTCAGCATCTTTACTGTAGATCTAGTCCTACATGCATGACCCACCTCCAACCCCCTCCCCTCCTAACATGGTTCATTAGTTGCCATGGTAACAAGGTCTTCCCTAGCTACCAGCTCAAGCCCCCTGACTCCTTCAACCGCACATGATGAAGCTGTGTCCTCTCTGTGCGTTGCTTCGGTTACAGTGCTGCTGGCACTGATGAGGACTCTTTAAGCACAGCACGCTGTAAAGAGAGATGCTGTGACTCTGAATCCTCGGGAGCATCTAAAACCTGCATCCGTCAACGTTTCTGGTGGAAACAATAGATGAAACTGTTCTGTGTAAAGTCAGTTTTTACATTTCAAAACCGAAGTTCTGTTTAAATAAAAGCAGAGAAACTTTTCAAAGATGCTTTTCAGTCATTTCCTGTTTTATTTTGTGTATAAGTGTTTTCCTCATGTTTTCTGACTTCCTGTCCTTTTCCTGCCTGTTTTCGCTGTCACCTGTTTCTTGTTTGTTCATCAGTCTCACCTGTGTCTCACCACACTTGGATTTGTATGTTGTGTGTCTCCCCAGGGCAGTTTCTGCTTCCTGTCTTTGTGCTAAGCTAAGCTAAGCTAACAGATTCCCTGCACTGGTGACATGAAAGTCGTGCTGATCCTTTCATCTAATGCTCAGCAAGAGAGCAATTTAATCACACTGGATCCAATAAATCGAGTGCATTTGACGACTAGAATCCAGCTGTTAAGGGATTAAAATCAATCCATGACACATAAACACAACACAAATTTGCATAATCAAGTGTTTTATGGTTGATTAAACATTTCAAACTTTCCCGTTCAGCGCTGACAGATAAGATTCGACGGCAGCACAGAGGAGGAGCCTTCAAAGCCAAAGCTCTCCATCATGGAAGGTTTCCAAACGTCCTCAGCTGAAGAGCCAATCAGGAGCAGCTCCAGCAGTGATGCGTTAACAGCAGAGATCGGAAAAGGCAGAAACGACCTGCAGGTCGATTGGTGTGTGTGTCACATGATCCCAAGAAGTTATCCTTCGTCCAGTGGATGCATCTTTCTGAGCCAATCACAGCAGTTTGATGCAATGTTTAATAGTTTGATTGTTGCAGCGCAGACGTCACAGTGTCTCCCTGCGGGTTTATGTAACGTTTGTGGTTCCTGGTTCAGCGCCCGCCCTGACCACCTGCCTGCAGACAGCACTGAATTAACCTGCTGCGCTTTCCATTAACCCCTTGTTCCTGACACTCTGCGCTCTGCACACTGTGTGTCAGAGGGAACAGCTCCCCTGTGCTGCAGCTTCACCTGTCCTCGGGCTCTCTGAGGGATCTTTTGATGAAACACTGAAATAATGACGCCGTTTTGACAGAGGAGCCGCCGTCGAGATCACAAGTTAACCATCTTAAAGAGGAGCTTTGTTTAATTGTTCAACTTGTTTCATCATGTTTTACAATAGAGGTTTTGAAATTGATCCACTCTTGAGCGAGAGCGGCTGCAACACGGGCTGCAGAGTCATCAAATCCGTCCACTGAAGGTGTCAAAGCTCTGACTGTCTGACAGCATTACCGGCAGGATGCCTGCAGAGACAGAGCTCTATATTAAAGAGTAAGATCTGTTTTGTGTGACCAGGAAAAGATGTTGTAACGCTGTGTTCAAACCCACCAGACTGCATTGAAAACAGCTCCAAGCTCCCATAAAACATTCAAATAAAACTCACTGAAGCCATCCTGGTTTATCTTCTGACTCTTCCAACAATCACCAGATCTGGTTTGGTCCTGATTAAACCTTAATTCACTGAGTTAGATGTGAAGATGAGTTTCTACACACTGTTTTCCTGCCGCTGCCTCTCTTGCTCCTCTGCTGATATTCTCTATTTAAATCTCTTAAAGCTTTAAAAGTCACTTTTCAATCCAGCTGCAACACATGAGCCTCAACACATGGGCTTCTTGAAAAATTCCTGTCAAAACGAGCTGAAATTTGTCGGCAAATGATCTAAAAATTCCAGGTTTCCATCTCGCAGCACTCGTATTTTAGCATCGCGGCACGTTCTTAACATCCAGCCGATGATCCTGCAGTTTTCATGAGCGACGCTGCTTTTGGAAAAGTTTGCTGTAAATGGCTCCAGTCGCTGAAACAGAGACACTGAACTCAGACTCAGAGGAGAACAGGAATCAGGATAAGGGAGAGGCGGACTCACTTCAGCTGCACATTAAACCTTCTCCAGCTCGCTCCAAGTCTCTTCCTCTTTTCTGCCTCCTCTGCATTTTCTAGTAATTGTTGTTTCCCCACCTGCTCTGCTCCACCTGCTCCAACTGCTCCACCTGCTCCAACTGCTCCACCTGCTCTGCTCCACCTTCTCCACCTGCTCCACCTGCTCTGCTCCACCTTCTCCACCTTCTCCACCTTCTCCACCTGCTCCACCTGCTCCACCTTCTCCAACTGCTCCACCTGCTCTGCTCCACCTGCTCCACCTGTTCCACCTGCTCTGCTCCACCTTCTCCACCTTCTCCACCTTCTCCACCTGCTCTGCTCCACCTTCTCCACCTTCTCCACCTACTCTGCTCCACCTGCTCCACCTGCTCTGCTCCACCTGCTCCACCTGTTCCACCTGCTCTGCTCCACCTTCTCCACCTTCTCCACCTGCTCCACCTGCTCCACCTGCTCCAAAACTAGTGGTACATTCAGTAAATCTGTACGTTTTGGGAAAGTGCAGACATTATTTTAGATTTTACTATGACATAGGGTTTGTATGTGTGTCCTTATCAGCATTAGCCTGATGAAACTGTTAGCATCATTTAGCATTAAGCTGGAAACTGCTTTAAAAGTACATTTGAGCTCTTTTTAAATTGATTAATTCTTCAAACTTAATCTATAACCAATTAATCTGCTTCTCTGATTCTCGCTCCCGCCTGCATGAATACATCTGCATTCATGTTCTGCAATGCTGCATCTCATAAAGACACATCTGAAGTGTCCTGAGGCCCCTGAAGAGCAGCTCGAACACCAACCACCGTCTGAATATCGATCAGCTCATGCCAGATGCTGAACTTGATGCAAAAAGTGGACATAATCCAAATGTATCTGCAGCCATAACAAGCTAAACCCGTCCCTGCTGTGACCCTGTCCTCCATCCTGCAGAGTAGTGACCTTGTGCAGTGATGCTCTGCTCCCAGAGCTCCTGCCACGCTCTGATCTCTCCCTGAAGTCCTGCTCTGTGACCTTGTGCAGCTCCATCTGTGACGTCCTCTGGACCTCCTCCACTGTGTCAGAGCAGAGACCCTTCAGCTGCACCGTCACTGAGGAGGAGGAGGAGAAGGAGGGGGAGGATGAGAAGGAGGAGGAGGAGGATGAGAAGGAGATAGAAGTAAAACAAAAACAAGGAAGGGGGAAGGAACTTAGGAGGAAAGGAAAAGAGAAAAGGAAGGAAAGACGGAATGAATGAAGATGTAAGAGAAACAGAAAGATTAAAGAAGGAAAGAAGGATGCAAGCAGGAAAGAAAAGGAAGGAAGGAAAAAAGAAAGCAGGAAGGATGGAGACTGGAAGGATAGAATGAAGGAAGGAAACAAGAAAGAGAGGGAGGAGAAAAGAAAGAAACAGAAAGAAGGATGAAAGGAAGTAAGAGTAGAGGAAGGAAAGAATGAATGAAGGAAGGAAGGAAGGACAGGAGGGAGGAGAAAGAAAGAGGGAGGAAGGAATGAAGGAACACAGGAAGGAAGAAGAGGATGGAGGCTAGAAGGAAAGAATGAAGGATGCAATAAAGAAAGGGAGAAAGAGGGAGGACAGAGACAAACAAGGAAGGAAGGAAGGAAGGAAGAAGAAGAAGAGTGTGTCTCCAGATCCTGACAGCAGCTCCTGCTCACTCCTGCCGTGTCGTGCTGCGTTCAGGAACAGCATTGTTGCACCTTATTCCAGGTTCTGGATAAATGAACGTTCCCATGAACTTTATTCATTCCTACGGTGCCATGTGACGTTTGAAGAAGGATCACAGTGTCGGGAGGTTGGATTCGTGGTGGCGAGCAGGGTTTTGGGTTTGGAAACAGGCCGGTTGGAACTTTTTACAGGTTTGATTTGCTCCTGTATCCAGTTTCCAGTCCTTAATGAATACAAAGCATCAAGTCTGTGCTCGGTCTGAATCCAGGAGGGTTGCACACTCTGACATGTCGTCGTCCTGCAGCAGGTTCAGATGTTTCAGTCACAGGAGCAGCTCTTAAAGTTGGTTTCAGGAGGACTGAATGAAACATTTATTTGTTTTATTGGATGATTTTTCAGTCTGCAAACTCTATTTTCCAAACACTGAACCTGATCCAGAGGTCAGCCACTGAAATCTACAAACAGCTGCGCAAACATGCAAACGCACGTGTGCACGCGCGGCCCGGTGACTGCGTGTTTCTGTGCACATGTGGACCACGTGCGTGCGCTGAGAGCCCGCGCACGGGAGAAGTGCTGAGGAAAGAAAAAAGAGATATTCAGAGCGATAAAGAGAGAAGAGGGCAAGGCTGTGACAGCATGAACAACACAACAGTGCAGCACGTTTCCCCTCATCTTGCATTCCTCATCTTAATTGTTTATTTACATAGCGATGAAGGCACCCAGAAAAACTCTGTTTATCAGCCGGTTCAAAGAGGGAATGCAGGGCAGAGCCTCTCTGGGTGGAGATCCCACTCCTAATTGCCACATTGCTGCCTCAGATTAAGTCGGTTCAGTCTCGCTCGTTTGCTGCCCTGCAGGAAATTCTCCATGATATAAAAGGACGACGTAGTTCAACAACACAGAGAGAGATATCTCTGGTTTCCACCCTCGCCTTTAAGAATAATGAGCTGGGTACACTGAGAGCTCCTCACAGGGAGGTGCTGGGAATGCATCTCACTGCTGTGGGTAAAGTTTTCGCTCTGCTCTTTGTTTTTGACACCGTAATTGTTTATTCATGTTCGAGCGGAGGACGCCTTATGAAGAACTTGGCTGACCAGGCGCCTCGTTTCTCCTGCTTGTTCCTTAGATTCCTCTGTGTTTCTCACTGTTTTGCGGTTTTGTAACAGCGAAGAACTTCTGCAGTTTGTGTTTGCAAAGGTTATTGCTATAGAAATAAATCTCCACCGGTGGTTCAGATCCAGTTTATGGGTTTTCCTGCTCTTAGAAAGGCCCTGACCTTTTTATTTTAGAGCGTCGCTGTCTGTCTGCAGAAGCAGGGATGGTGCAGAGGTGTGACGGCCGCATTCAGACTCTCTCTTCTTTACCCAGCGCGTAAACATCGTGTTGTTTGGCAGGCGACAATAGCTGGCATGCATAATGTCCCTGTAGGAGGGATGAATGAAAAACAAGATGTACAACATAAACTGAATGTGGCCAAAAGTATGTGGACACCTGAGCATCCTAAACCCACTGCGTGCAGCTACAACAGCCTCCACCATTCCCTGCTGTATTCATCTGATTCAAAGAGATGGAGGCAAATTGAGGGGGCATAAGAGGAGATGCCACCACACCCCTGTTAACCTGCAGGCCTCCTCTCCATCCTCTGGTAGTTCAACGTGTTTGTGTAGCCTGCCTTGATCTTGTATCTGATTGGCGTTTGTGTGAATGAAACCACGGCTGAAACATCAGCGGCCAAACTGTGTTTTGCTGTGATGAGTCCATGTTGTTGTCGGTCGTGCCGAGGAGTCAGGCAGATTTCTCATTTCTAATTGTCAGCGACTGCACGTAGACGTGGATGCAGCCGGCGTGAAGTCAATATTTGGTTTGTGGCCGCACGGTTTGGCATTTCGGCCGTCACACATTTTGGTCAATGACATGCTCCATCCTGCTTTTATTGTCTATTTTCATCTAAATGGGGCCATAATTTATCAAAATGAACATTGTACTGTGAGTAAAATCAGCGATTGAGTCCAGAAACTGTGTCCATACTTTAAATAAATTCATATTTTATTGTGATCATCTCTAAACTGTAGGCAAAAACCCTAAATTTTACACATTTTGTAGCCTACATACCTTCAGGATCAAAGCATTGTGTAGTCACAGAACAGCGAGAGGATCATAGAGACACACTGGCGCCTGTAATATTCCCATTATATGACTGTGATCATTCAGCTGCATCAGTGTTGCTGAAAACACAAACACAAGACCAGGAAACTTCCAAAACTGGGTATTTTACAGGAGGCATGACCGCAGGGGCAGTTCTTATTGTAGGGTTATGGTGAGTTGGGTTAAATCTGATGTTGGGTGATCAGGTCTGGGTTTTATAGGGTTGAAGTCACAGTTTGGTGCAGGCTCCGTCATGTTCTTCCACATCGACCCGCTCTAAGACTTTACCATGAAAGACAAACAGCCCCAAACTCGACCTGAACTCCGTGAACTCATGTTTATATGCGTCAAACAATGTTCAATCTGAAATGTCTGAAAAACATCAACAGCTTTCACTTCAGCATCCTGCTAAACAGCATCTGCTCTCAGCTGCTAAAGCCTGCTTCATGCTCTTCATGTTGAAGGTGGAGCAAAGACAATGTAAAGTGACCTGAGACGTGAAACTGGACGTGTTTACTTTATTAATATTTCATCAAAACAACAATCTCTTACCCTCGTGTCACAGTCCTGCTGGCCTACTTCTGTGTGACGTACGACATAAACTCAAGAAAACATTAAAGGGCATTAAACATTAAAGTCCGAAGCCCGTCGTCAGATGTCAAAGTCAGATCTCGATCGCATTGAGCTTCTTCCTCACTCATTAAAACAGAGTCTGATGCTGATGCTCGGACTCGTATGACCTACAGACACACTGTCAGAGTGCCGCGTTTGAGTTTAGACGTTATTAAAATCTACAAAATCAAAACTGTTGTTGTTGAAATGGAGACCAAAATAAAACAGGTGAACAGAAAGAAAATGAAACCAGCTCAAACTTTAAACACAACGACTCCAGGAAGCAGCTCCTGCTTCTTCCTGAGATTACAGGGCAGGATGATGAATTATGAATCATGTGCAGACTTTATAACACAATCATCTCCACATTTTAAATTAGATATCTAATATTGTTGAGATAATAACGGTTATAATCATTAAAACATGACTGATACAGCATGAAGAGACTGCAGGAACAAGCAGGTTTCAGAAGCAAATCAACAGTTAATGAATTATGGACGCACTGACGCGGAGATGCTCACAGACGTTTGGAGAAAAGACCCCAGACCCCGCCGCCGACCGGATGAGTGGCCCCAGAGTGTTCGGCAGAGGCCGGCTCCCAGCTGTCAGACGATGTGCCGACAGCAGGGTTTCACTGGCTCACGTCCATCTGGAGGAGCTGCCGTGCTGCAGGGAAAACCCCGGACGTGGAGGGGAGACGGCGCAACGTGATGGATGTGACGAAAGATGGAGCACAGGAGCCCACTGATCACATCTGCAGAGCTGAAGGTGATGATGATGATGATGATGATGATGATCATGTGCCTCATGACAGTAAATCAGGCTTGTGAATTACTTTAAATGCATGAAAATATCAATAAGAAAATAAATAGCTACACATAAATGTGCACATTAATAAGAACAATAAACTTTATTTACATGAAAAGTCTTTCTCAGTAAAAACTACAAAGTGATGTTCAAAGGAAAATAAGTTAAAATCAGATTTATAGTAGATAAAACAGCTGAAAGGTTAAAGTGGAGAAGTAAAATCAAACGAACTGGATCAAATGTTAATTAAATCTGTGTTATCAAAGGACAGTTTAAGGAAATAAGTCGGTAAACATCAGATTAAACATCAGATTCACACCGGATCAAAGTGCCGCTCTGCGTTCTGGGATTAAATTTGATGAAAACTCCGCCCCTCCGGCACAGAGCGGTGACGTTTTGGAGCGCTCCCCACCTGCGCACCTTCAGTAAGAACAGGAAATGAACGCGTGCGTTTGGTTTGAGCGAAACACACCTGATGGAGGGGTCTGAGCTGAGAGCGAGAGGACTGATGTCACAACATCCACGGAGGCAAATTTGGGCCCGTGGGTGCAGCAGAGGAGGAGCTGACATGACAGTTCACTGACACTGGAGCGTGGACTGACACGTCACAACCCAGTGATGATCACATGGTCCCACACTCAGGACGAGGCATGAAGATGAGAAGCTGCAAAGCTCAGGTACGTGCAGCTGAAGCCGTGCGCGCCGGCTGCTGTGCAACATCCTCTAATTCATCAGCCTGTTTGTCCTGCGTTCATATGGTTCCCTGAATGCAGCACGATGTTGAATGAGTTTAAATAAAAATTATTGGAATAACTTTGGCACAAATACACAAGTTGTAGGATAATGCCATTTGTTTGGTACTTTTTCCCACAATTTTAATGAATTTCATGACTTACTGTTTCAAAAAATATATTTTCCTTTACCCCTGCACATTCAAATCACCTGTACTGTTGATATAATTAACTTTAAAATCGCTTTTCTTGATTGTTTATGATCTTTGAGTGTTAATGTGAGCCCCGATCAGCCAAACGGGGCTGTTTCTATGATTTTAAGTTACATTTTGGTGCTTTTTTAACACACATACGGTTGTTTTTACATGCGAACACCCTGAGGTCCTGCAGGAATATAAGGATCTATGTGTTATTGTCCTTTCATGCCTAAAGCAGACATGTTGATGAGTCTTAATTAGTTGCTGCAGGTCTTTTAGTGTCAGTTCGGCGTCTCCATTGATCCCTGATCAGTCTCAGGCAAAACACATGACCTTATAGGCTTCTGATGTCACCAATAGTCGCGTTAATGAGGGGTTCAAAGTCGATCACTGATTAAATGTTTACTTTGGTTGCATTTAGCTGACTCAGTGTTTTCAGTTTTTATTCCCGCCTGCTGGTTCGTTATTTCCCCAAACCTATGAGCAGGTTTCATTAAAGACCTGACTGACTGTGAGTCCGCTGGCGGAGGAACAAGCGGTCTGCCTTTGGTTTGGATCCAGGAAACATTTAAAAGGACGTATTTTGTGCAAGAGGGACCTTTTCTGAACGTTTCTGTGAAGCGCTTGAATTAAAGATTTCTGGCATGCGTTTCCCACGATTTCACTTTTGGACGAGGCCGAACCACATGCAGATTAGACGCAGAGACAGACTTGGGGCTCGGCGCAGGCGTGTTTGCTTCACTGGAACATGTAAGATTCGGGGAAACATCGTCTGGATGCACAAAGTCTCTCTTTTCTCTCACTGGCAGCTTCTCCGAGTCGGTGGTTTAGCTCTCTGATGTTTAGACATGTTCAAATTCACATGGCTGCACTGTTTTATTGAGTAATACAGTTTGAGGACACGTTCATCTAAAGGAATAGATTGAATTTGGAGGACTGGACACGATTAGCTTAGCTTAGCACGTGTGTGTGCTGGGCTTAAATGTACATAAATACCTAAAAAGTGCATAATTTAACAGCACACAGGCAGAGATGTAGCAGAAAGAGCCACTGCATGGCAGCAGCTCTGCAAGGCTGCAATTAAAGGGATAGTTCCTGTTTTTATCACTTTAAGCTGTATTTAGACTATTTTCACCACTTTACCTTTGTGTTTGACACTTAATGATTTAGCACCTTCTTCCTTCACTGCAGACTTTCTAATCTCTGACCAAAATGGGATTTTTGAGGCTGACACGGTGGAAAAATTCAGTTTTTACCAATTTATGTGCTGATCCAGTGAGTGTGTGAGTGAAACAGAGCTTCTCTCTGTGACCGAGCAGCGACTCAGCAGCGATGTGACTCTGCAAAGGTCAGAAGCTGCTTTCTGAAACACATCACTGTATTAAAGCAGAGACTCAGCTTCAATGCTCTGCAGAGACTCTGGAGTCACAGCAACACATCACCACACACTGACTCTGAGTTATAAAACAGAGAAACAGGAACGTATTGATTCATATCAGGAACAGATTGGTTAATATTGATATGAAGAGGTGTGTTGGAACTTATTCTGTGTGTTTATGCTCAGAAACAGATCATTTGTGCTGGATGTTGATCCTACGTCACACACACGTTTGTTAATAAAGGCCTGAACACTTTGTTAAATGTGCGTCGACACTTGCTGTGGACAGAACAGGGTAGCTCACACTCTGGTACCATGCAGCTTTATGTTGAGCTGCTGTCAGTGGTTTGAAATCACACACACACACACAAACACACACACACACACCACACACACTTGTACCAAACCCTGGAGTTCACACGTGGGCTCGCCCCTGGGGTAGAGCCGGGCTGTTGGTCTGGCTGCCTGCCACTGTTGCTATGATCAACATCATCCCGCTCCAGCTTGTAGCCCCGTTGTCATGGTAATGACCGTTTATTTGCAGCGGGGGGGGGTACTCTAGTCTCCCATATTTCTGGGCAGACAGTCAGAGGAAGTGAAGGTGAGAGGGAGGGAGGGAGGGGGGTGGGGGGCTGCCAGACAGACAATTTGCTCAAAGGGCAGGTAGATGAATCAGTCTCGCATGTGTCCCGGCTCAGGGTCGGCCCCGTTAGACGTGACAGCACCAACCCAACGGCACCGCAGATATCAATCATTCAGTGTTGTCTGCTTTGTTTTTACATCAGCACGTCTCCATGACAGGTTTTATTCACTGGAAACCCTCAAGAACAGACAGCAGAGTTAGAAGATTCAGGTGTTCACGTTTGATTTAGTTAGTTTCATTATTATTGGACTCAGCTGTAATTATGAACCAACAGACTACGGCTCAAATGGACAGTACTAGCTAATTGTCATGTATGTTTAGATACTGTAAAAGCTACATATAATAAAATATATATAACTATTTATGATTTTTATACAATGTGTGGCAGGAATAAAGTCTATGGCGTTTCCATTTTGTCCAGTTGGGAGCATTATATTCATTTCTAGCCTTGTTGCAGCGTAGTGATGACGTCAGTTGCCGGACAGATTGACAGTAACCTTTGTGCACGGTGCAGAGAAAATGAATCTCACTGACTCTGGTGACTCTCTAAATGATCGTCCAGTGCCACCGTCAGGTTCACATTTGTGGTTTTAGGTGAAATATCTCAAATATTATCAGATGTTGCTCACATTATCCTCGTTTTACCTCAGGTCTGTGATCAAATAATTGCCAAACTAATGATGCAACAGCCCCAGCTACTTTTGTTTAGTGCTTATTAGCAGATTTTTGCAGGATAACATGTAAAAACAAGATGAAATGTCATTTTGAGAGCATTTTGCTTTCATATTGTAATTCTGAGTTTGACTGGATCCCTGGAGGAATTCAGCAGTTTATCAGGGTTTGAGGTGGTGGTAACTTGACTATTGGTTGAAACTGGCTGGTTTAAGCACATTTTGCACAAAAAACACATTTATATTAAGTTAATTGTGGTGATCTCAGGCATGATCATTTGTTCCATGTTGGGCTTACTGATAATTCAGCGTGTGCAGAGTCAGTATATTAATCCTATAATAAGCCACAGCTTCTTTGGTTGTCATCGGTCTTTCTGTGAAGCTGGACAGTGTAAAACCTCGCAGCTGTCTTTGATTCAGAGGCTTTAAAACCCGAAGTCATGCAGCAGCAGCAGTTGCAGGTGAAGCTGTTTTATTAAATTGCACCGGGCTTCACTGTATTTCCTTTTGCTATTTATAACCACCTGCGCTCATAATGAATAGGTAGTGGCCAAACGTGTCGACACACAGCTTGAATTTCAGATTCCCTTTTAAAATCCACTGTATGTGCACCTTCAGGGAGATCCCTGCTCTGGCCCGAGCTGACAGAAATGACAAAGACAACCACAGGCGCACATCCACCTGTCTTGTAGGAAGCTTGGTGTCCGTATAATAGACGCACACACACACACACACACACACACACACACTCACACACCTCCTCCTCCTCCTCTTCCTCCTCCCCAGCACCACCACCACCACCACCACCACCACCTCGCAGCTCCCTCCCCTGTCTCCGTGTCAGGCAGGCGGGGAGATGTGCAGCTCGGAGCCGCGCTGAGTGTCTGTCGCCTCAGATTGGATTTCAGCGCGGCAGCAGTCGGGTTTCTCTCCGCGAGATCAGGTTTAAAACGCGCACTCCGCCTCTCTCCATCCTCCTCCTCTTCCTCCGCCTCTCCTGCCCATCACTGCCCTTCTCCCTCCGTCCACAGATCCGCACTTGTGAGTGGAAGTTTCCCCCCGGCGGAGCTGGTCCGCCGTTGCGCGGTGCGCCCGCAGAGTCGGAGGCATGAAGCGGCGTTAGGAGCGAATAAACGCGGAAAGAAGAGAGGAAGAGGAGCGCAAAGCGAAGGGAATAAAACAGTCTGACTAAACAGGAGCCAGGGACGACGTCCAAGGTAGGCATCCACCTTTTCTTACTTTTTATAGCCTGAGCACCGCAGTGTGTGCTGGAATAACACCGCACGGACTTGAGTCTGAGAGTTAAAAGTGAGTTTTCAGCGCACCTGATCGCACTTTCCTGTGTGTTTGAACCCTCCAGAGGTGGGCTGCTCTTATTTCTGTGTGCAGGCTGCATCATGCTGGACAAAGCTAACCTAGTTTCCGATGAAATGATGGTACCACATTCTAAAAAGGGGAAATAACCAGTGTGAGAATGGTTTAATTCACGGTTAATGAACAAAACCTTTGATAAGGACAGGTGCTGGTTGC
Source organism: Datnioides undecimradiatus (assembly GCA_008933995.1). Taxonomy (NCBI): domain Eukaryota; kingdom Metazoa; phylum Chordata; class Actinopteri; order Lobotiformes; family Datnioididae; genus Datnioides; species Datnioides undecimradiatus. Next base: position 8,124,211 of record WARS01000060.1, read on the forward strand.
CAAGTTCTGAGTCATCAATAGTGAAATCATTAATTAAGTCTTTAATAAAGGCTAATGAGTCTCACTAGAACAACTCAGAGGGTCTTAAACTACAATCACTAGGAGATAAAAGCTGAATAAACAGTGTTCACACCCTTATTTATCATTATTTGTCCCAGCACAGGTGTAATTAATATCATTCATTGGTGGACAGGAAGCAAAATTAGTCTGTGGGTCTGAATCACTTGGCAAAGGCAGAGAGCCCAGTTTAAACTTCATTTTCAGGTTCTTCACCGAGGCTCCAAGTATGACTCGAAACAGGAAGAGCACGTTCCTGAGTGACATTTCAATATCACTCGGCTGCTTTCAGTTTCCACCCTCCTGTCGCCGTTTGATGGAAATCAAATCTGTGTGTGAGGGCAGAGCGGCATGACAGAGGAAGTGTGGGAATAACCACAATAAAGCCTCATTTCTGCTCTTAAATATGTTAAAGTCATTAAGCAGGTTTCTGACTTTGTGATGAGCCAACAGTCAGCACATAATCTAAAGTCATGAATAATGAAATAGACAATATTCCCCCTGGATCCAGCAGTAAATGGCTAATTAATTGTTAATAAATGGATTTTCAGTCCAGAATACAGTTAATGCAAAGCAATTGATTGGTTAATTGATCAGTATATGAACAGAAAATGACTCTGCAACTCGATTTAAATGTTTTTTCACAATCTGGCAACTCATGCTCTGATTAATGGCTTTACCTGACCTAGAAACCAGTATCTGCTATCCTTATTAAAATAACTGTGTCTGATTCCTTTTCACCTGATTACGAGCTAATTTAGGATTAAAGTGTTGAATATTCGCTTCTTTAATAAAGAGGAAGGGTTTGGTGGAGCAGAAGATGGTGTTGAAAGTCCACTTGGAAACAGAAACAACAGTTTTTTAGTTCCTTTAATATATTTTTGTAAAGATTAACAGTTGATAGGTTTGTGTGAAAGTTGCAAAGAAGCATTTTGGGGCAGTTTGGCACAAGTTTTAAGTCTTAATTTTGGTTTTAAGACTCTTCTGGGTTGACTGTTGGATGGTTAGGTGATGTTGTGATGGTCTCTGGGCTATTTGGGTTGTGGTTGATAAGCTAACGGCTAACATGCTAGCCAGCTAGCAACGTACTGCCACATTTTGTTGGCTGGTTTCTTCTTAATTTCACTGAATAAAGAGCTAATCAGCTGTCTTAGGGGGGTTAACTTGCTTAAAGGCACGTTAAACAGGAAACGTCTGTTGTACAGGTGAACTTTGGTAGAAATGGTTGTATGAAGACTAAAAAAAGAGCTGGGTGGATAAATTCAGTCCTGCTGGAGTAAACTGGGGTCTTTACTCTCTGTTTGCATGCTTTGTTAGCTTGGTAGCTAACTGGACAAACTCATGTTTGTACCATTGTCTCAACAAAGCTGTTTGAGGAGTTTATAAATGAAAGTGGATGGTGCTCTGCCTCCACGTTTACTCCAGATCAGCACTGACCAGCTAGCCTTTTGTTTACAATGCAAGGTAGCTGGATCTGCAAGAGCATCATGGATCATCTCGACAGGCTTCAGGTCTTCAGTAGTGGGTTTGGACCAATCAGTGTGAGGAACTACCAGCAGATCCAGTCGTGGTTTCACTACAGCCAAGAGAGATTTGCTAAAGGTGGCTTCGCTATTCCCCCGACCTCACTCATTGGTTAGTTTATCTGATTGGTTGACGATCTGATTGGTTGGTTCATCCGCTCACATGCCAAGTATTAGCATTAGCCTTAGCATTAGCCCCTTTTTGAGCTAGTTTCCAGATGGCCCTGTGTAACAAACCATCTGCTGCACCAGGTTAGCATATTTTTAGCTTTATGCATGTCAAATCTATCGGTATTACTTCATATTTTGATGTTTTCAATGCTTTTCCGAGCCTGAGAAACATCTGCCCGTCCCTTTATTTCACCTCATTCACTCACAGCTTGCGCCTCATGTCTCTCCGCTCATTCATAAAAACGTTTTGTGTCGCTGTTTATTGTCTTAAACTCCGTTCTTACTGACTTCCTGTGCAGTTTTAATTTAAAATGACTCAGTCCATTTTTAGAGCGTCCATGCTGGTAACATAAATTAATTTCAGCCTCAATAAGAGCTCAGCACCTGTTCCAGGAACGGTCTCGACTTGTTGAGTCACTTTGCTTTGTGTCAGACTGTAAACATCATTTGGTGGGTCGCTGAAAAGCTATTTTTACACTGATATTTAGAGGTTTGGATTAGTCCTGTTCAAACTGTAATGTAATTTCCTGAGCAAGTGAGCAAGCCGAAACTTGTTAATCAGATTTCTCTTTGGTTCCTCTGTAAAGCATTCACTTACAGTCATATAAAACAGACAAAACAGATAATTCTCCCATTTTTGAGCAAATGTTTGTCATTTTCTTCGTAATAAATGATTAATCAATCATCCAGCTTGCTTCATTTTCAGCAGATTGACTAATTGATTGACCGACCTAATGATTTTAGGCACTGAACCTCCCATCACGGGTCGATTCAGCAGCTCTGCGAGCCTCTTTTTGAATTCGGCACTCAGAGGAAACTCTTACACATCGACAAACCTTCAGAGAAACAGACAAAAAGCCCAGTTTCCTCCTGGATCACTGTGACCTGCCCTGCACTACGGCTCCACACATGGTTAGGACTTGAGTAAAGGCTCCATAAATCCATAAAAAATTGGAATATGTGAGACTGAGAGTTGCATAAACCCCCCTCAGGACCCCGGCAGAGAGGCGGTTCTCTTCCTTTTTCAGAAACTCCTCAGCTCGGATGAGACCTGGAGTCTGGAGGAAGCGCCGGGTTTTCATGAAACCATATAATTTCAGCCACTGCTCCCCTCATCTGCGACGTCAACCTACCAACCCGGCAGCCCAGGGATGGCATTTACTGTTGGCTAATTTCCGTAAATGTCAGGTGTAAGCATATAGGTGGGCGGACCGTCTCATTTACCTCGAGATGTTTAATTAATGCTTGACGGCTGTACAGCCTGCACCTGCTGCCTCCGTTCTGTGTTACAGTTTGCGCGTCGTGCATCACGCCACCGTTCGTTTTTTTTTTAAATTAGGATTTTCCAGGAATATTAATTTGGCCAGCCATCTATTTCCTCCCCCAGCCTCCTTGCTGTTCGTTTACTGGACACTGCAGAAGCTGATTCATGCTCAGTTGAACCGCGCACTGATGTGGAAGTGTGGAAGCGATGGTAATCTGAACGGGGTCAGGGGTCGGGGGAGTGATTCCTCAGCTGTTTTCTGTTCGTCACTTCCAATCTTTTACACATCTGAACGAGTGTGTGTTTCAGGAAGGCACTGACCTGAACACTGATACTCTTTGAATGTATTGCAAAGGGAAAAACCCTCCATCACAGTTTCCTGCCCCTCTTACTGTGGTGATCCTTCATGGATGTAAATGCTTTACTTCCTGTTTGCAGTAAGTCTTTTGACAAGTCAACAATAATAATACAGGACTGTTCTGCTTAAAGGTACAATATATAATTTTTCTGGCACTAAGGGCCTTTAAATTAAAAACAACAATAAAAGACAGTGGCGTGGTGCAGCAGCGTGGCATGCTGGGAGTTGTTGTCTTCCTGTCAGCTGGGATTCCTTCAGTGTTGATGGTTCAGGAGGTTTTTACTGGGAGCTGAATTCTCCACAGAGGTCTCCTCCTCTCCAAAACAAACAGAGCCGCTGATTCAAACCCAGAGAAACACTGAATAAAGCAGTTCCACCTTAAAAACCACTGTTTCTCCCACGCTGTCGGCCGCACACGGGACGTCCTGGAGGGGCGGCGAGCCGAGCTGCTGCTAACGTTTGCTCAGCTTGTTTCTCTGATAACTTCAGATCCAGACGTCCGACGACTGAAATCCTTCATCTGCTTCAGATACAGAGTTAAAAACAAGCAGCGGCTGAAAAGAGGAGCACAGAAATGTGTCTTACAGCTGATCCAGAGTCAGTTTATCAAGCTGCTGACACACAGAAATGTGTCTTACAGCTGATCCAGAGTCAGTGTATGAAGCTGCCGACACACAGAAATGTGTCTTACAGCTGATCCAGAGTCAGTGTATGAAGCTGCTGACAGACATTTTGTTTGTTGCTGTTGGAAATATTTGGGATGTCAGTAGACCATTCAACAACATTGGTTTGTTGTTTATAGTCATTTTAAAGCAGAAATCCAACATATTGTAAGTTTAAGTAAAGAACTACTGTAACTAAGAACTAAATTAGTGTTTTTAGGCCTAAAAACAATAAAAAATCAAATTAATTAGTAAAAGGTCTCATCATTTGAGCATGGACGGTTTCCAAACAGCAGCCTTCAGTCATGGCAAAATTAACCTTATATTTAAATGAAAAGGTCAAAGAATGACTGGACTGAAATATTGACAATGTATTGATGCACTTTGTAGGGTCTGTGATGTTAAAGTGTTTTGTGTTTTGGTCTAAAACCTACATGTTGTTAATCTGAGTGCAGGGTTGAGGCCAGATTCATGAGCTTTACTCATTTACAGAGATGACACACCTGTCTGCATGTAAGGGCTCTGACGTGGGCGTTTTATTAAAAGTCATTCTGTAAAATGCAGGAAGTGCCCAAGAAAAGCCCGCCCACACTTTATCATAATAAAGATAAATGCAAGAATGTCAGACAGAAAAGAAAAACTGAGATCTGTGGACGTCTCGCTCGGTAAATCTCCGGAGATTCGACCCTTTTCCTCCTCATTTATCTTCGTCCTAACCCAGACGGCAACAGGAAGTGTTTGTGTGTGTGTGTGTGAGAGAGCTTTGGATTTTGTCATCAGCAATGATCAAAGTCAAACTTGGGGACATCTGAGTCCAATCACTCTATCAGCCCTGAAGGGTTTATACAGAGAGGGAGAGGGAGGGGGAGCAGAGGAGGTAAAGATGGTGGAGAGTTATGAAAGCGAGATTGAGTCCAGAGACAAACAGAGTGACGTGAGCGAGGCGGCGGATCACAATCTGCTGTGCTTCCAAACTTTCCCATCTCTCTCTCTCTGCTGCTCTTTTCCTCCCTTCCCTCTTTTATTCCACCTCTCCTCCCTCCCTCGCCCACCCTGCCGGTTCGTGGCCTCCTCCTGCTGCGACTCGCATCTGCCGGGGAAGAAGAGCTGATCTTTAGTCTTGGCAGGGATTCCTCAGCATGCCCACCGCCGTCTCAGACCGGGATGGATGACATAGACGCCGGCTTTCAGAGTTTAGCTCCTTACCTGTGGTCTTTTCACCACAGAGCTGATGGCCTTTCCCCCACCGTGCTTTTATCTGCGGTGAAGAGGATAGAAATGGAGTCTGGGGGCAGATACATGTGACTGGAGTCAAGCTCGGTCCAGTCTGGTTCTGGTCTTTCCTCCTGCTGTCCATACTGCTCTAAACTGACATTGCAGCGACCTTGTGGGGATAAAATACGGGTGGTTTTCAGACATTTTTGATATAATGAAGTGTTTAAAGGCAATTAATAGGGCAGTCACATAATCACATTTAATGCAGCCTTTAACACCAAACACTCATATTGATGTATTGCTGAGGCCTGACTGCTCATGTGGTCATCCTGTGAAACCAGGGTGACCCCGTTCATGTGTTTTGCCACCAATCATCAATCATCTATGAGGAAAATCAGCCGATTGTGCAGAGCTGATTTTAACAGTCAAACACGTTAAAGTAGCTGTTTTAGGTGAGTTAGCATGCAGCTTTGCTGAAAACTGGCTTCTTGCTTCATTGATTGCTCGCTGACTGTAAAGGTTTTTACTGAAATATGAGTCCTGTCCTTTTTAAAGCTGCACTTGTTTCAAACAGCGACCGTGCGACCTCACCTACAGAGACCTGGCACCCAGCCCTGCAGAGTTTTAGCCTCTTTTAGCTCATTGTTTCGGTTTTTCGCGCGCGCTCTTTTCTGCAGGATAAACCCAGCTCGGCACCAAACCGCCAAGTTTAAACACTGAGCTGGGGAAGCGAGCCTCCAGCAGCTGAAGACCACTCATATATGTTATATTCCAGAGATGCACAGTAAATGTATAATATTCATGTTTCACGGTGATACAGTTGACAGCTTAATGTGACACATAGCTGCAGCTTTTCACATTTCTATATGTTTGGCTTTCATATGAATCCGTCTTTTTCATTCTTGAGTGGAGTTGTGCAACGAGAGCGACGCGCCGAGCTGTTACTGTGCAGCCTTTGGTCAGTTTTCTCTCCACTGCAAACTCTTTACTATCATTTATTGATGGAAATCAGTGCATTCGCTTTGGTTCCTCGTGCCTCTGAGGGCTCTCGCTTCCTGTTCCTCTGAGTGCTCGCTGCCAGCTGGGTGTTGGTCATATCTGCTTTTCTGTGAGTGTGTGTGTGTGTGTGTGTGTGTGTTTGGACTGGTTGCAGCCTCTCTGGGAAGGTCCCGCCTCTGGTCGCGTTCCCCTGCATGCTCTATTTTCTTCCCCTCCGGCTTCACCAATCAGAGAGCTTTCGGCTGCCACACAGGACGCCGAGGTCACAAAACCATGAAATCCTAGTTTGATTATAAACACGTCTCCACACAAGCAGTTAAATGGGTATGCAGTCGCCATGGATACCTACTATATCATGAGCTCGGTTACTGGGAAGCCCATGTGGTGCCCTCCTGAGGAGCTGCTGATTCAATAGTAAACTGGGCGGCTTCAACGCGCTGCTTTTGTTTCGTGGTTGTCTGTAATCGTCGTATTTTAAATGTATTCACTTACGTTCTTACACAGTCGTCCTCTGCGACGAGGCGCTCGTTGCCGTGGTGTTTCCGCACAGATGACGCATCACCTGTCAATCAAACGCCACTGTGATGTTGAGTTGGCCATTGTGTTTTTAAGGTACCGAGCGGGGATTTGCAAGTAAGTGGGAGCACTTACCTTTGTTTGGACCTTGTGGGTGTCTGTGCTGCTTAAAGGGGCAGTCCGCGGGTTTTTCCACATGAACATCAGTTTACAGCACAGTAAAAACCCCTGCACGGTGTCCTCAGTGCATCTGGGGGAGCTTTGTCGATTACTGTCAGGTTTGTTTCAGCTCAGGCTGCAGTTTTAAGATGCTGCAGAGGTGAATTATGGGAAGTGTAGTAATCTTTCTAGCAACTTAATGGAACTATATTAACAAAAAGCTGTTTATAATTCAATGTAAATGTCAGGGCTGTGCATCTCTCCCTTATAAGACGATCCGATACGTGTCTAGATACCTGGGCTACGAAATGATTCAGGGACGGTTCGATCGGATCTCGGTGCGATCAACTCTTTATTTCATGTTGACATCAGATAGATATTTCACAAAGCCCAGGGAGTCCTCAGTGTTTGTGTTGGTCGGTGCTGTTTGACAGATGAAGTGTATAATGTCAGAGCTGCATGTCGCTGTGTTTATGACTCAAACAGGCTCAGTCAGTCACAGACAGTCAGGA